>CM060948.1:5072802-5770302 GCA_030765055.1 Mantis religiosa
GAGAAAATTCACACTATGCAAAACTTCAAAGCTCCATCACAAATGCTGTACACCCAACACAAGAATACAAGGCAGAGGAATGTGCAATGACTTTCGCTGTCCCCATGATGTTTATGCTCGCTTTCCGGATATGATAAAGACGCAATGTTAATCTAAAACACACAGTGTTGTCACATAACTCACCTATGTATACCTATCACTACAGTTACTGAAACGAGCATTAGATCTGAAAGTATAGGTCACTCATATGTACTCTCATATACTCATTTCGTAGTAAACAGATCCACTACCCCCCTCTCCCTCTTCTGGTCCCACATGCCTTTCTGTGATGGATGGACAGTATTTATTTTCTTCCATAATGGAACATGAAGTAAAAATAATTAATAGTTCAGATTTGTGTATTTTTGTGAAAAGTGCTAAATAAGAAATTTTGCATACGTTTTGTTATTTATAAATTTTCAATAACATAAGGGGGTCACAATGATTCCATAAATATTAGTTTTATACAGTTGTAAGACAACACTTTATGGTTTTTAATTATGTGTATATTGTTTCTTCGAATGTAACACTGAACGCATAACTGTCGTAACAACAAATGCAACGTTAACTTTTAATTTTCCCTAATTTCCAAGATTTAAAATAAAATGTATACACTGAAGAGAGAAAAGGGTGAGGGAGGGAAATAAGCAGTTAACAGAACAAAGGGAGCAAAGTTGCGGGTTGTTGTACACGCAGTAAATGAAAGTACAGAAGTGTTTTCTTGTGATGAACTGATACGTACTTGATAAGAATACTTGCAGCTGTAACCACATAACGGTCATTGATGAGAACTCCATTATATATTTGGCTATTGTTGACTATCACAGCAACAAGCCAAGGGAATTCATGTGACTGCGTCAACTCTCCATGCACAAGTCGGTTTAGAATCTCCCTGTTTGGTCGGCCACATGCTGATAAGGGTAACACACAAAAACACAATAAATAAACCTGACACTGATATGAGAAAATATTTTATTGATACATAATGGAAGCCTTGGACAGGATTCGGCGCTACGACTAGTCTATGTGGCAGTACAAAGAAGTCACGAAAATGCAGAGGGCAGAGTCCCTACTAGGTGGGCCCGCCATGCAGTGCCAAGACTCCCGCCGATACTTCTTGAGATAAAATGCAGGGACATTTACCTACTCAGCATTCGGCAGTAGCTCGATTACGGGATTCAAACCCTGACCTCCTGAATGCGGCCCAAAGACGAAAGCGCCTGAGCCATTAATGGAAACCTTACAACTTGCTATTTTAAAATAATTACCTGCTTAAGGTACTCCTCATGGCTGCCACTAAGCATTTGTGTCGGGTGTGCCTATAACATGGCGTAGTCCAAGTGCAGTTAGCTCGCTTGCTTGCTAACACAATTCAATCATTACGAATACTATCTCAGAATCAAGCAACGTCTTCCTATATATCATGATCTTGTTATACTTTAAACTTGTATCCCGAACGGCGGGGGGGGGGGGGGGGTAGGGGTTTCTGAACAATAGAGGGAAAAGGAAAATTGTGCGATTTGTGGTTGACAACATGGCGCTGGGGTGGGAGGAAGAGAGATAGTTCCTCGTGGAGCACTTCTTGCCAATGGTAGTTATGGGGAATTTAATATGACAACGCGGCAAACAACTTCTTTATTAGCTACTCTATCCTTGTCACAAAAATTTAACAACTGTAAGGAATGTGTTTGCCCTAACAACGCTTACGTCCTCTGAGTAAGATTACGGCTCGAACCTCTCTCTCTCTCTCTCTCTCTCTCTCTCTCTCTCTCTCTCTCTCTCTCTCTCTCTCTCTCTGTATATATAAACAATCAGTAGCAAGACGTGACCTTCACAGCGACGTAAGCTACAAATAATAATGATCATTAAAATAAGAGAGAATAATGACTCAAAGAACTAAGGCTACTCTTTAGTACTCTTTCTATTGTACAGTCAGACGTAGGTCCAGTATCGAGGTGTGACTTTCAAAGTGAGGGAAGCTCCAAGTAATAATTGTCATTAAAATAAGAGAGAATAATGACTCAAAGAACTAAGGCTACCCTTTAGTACTCTTTCTATTGTATAGTCACAACTAGGTCCAGTAGCGGAGCGTGACTTTCAAAGTGAGGGAAGCTCCAAGTAATAATTGTCATTAAAATAAGAGAGAATAATGACTCAAAGAACTAAGGCTACTCTTTAGTACTCTTTCTATTGTACAGTCAGACGTAGGTCCAGTATCGAGGTGTGACTTTCAAAGTGAGGGAAGCTCCAAGTAATAATTGTCATTAAAATAAGAGAGAATAATGACTCAAAGAACTAAGGCTACCCTTTAGTACTCTTTCTATTGTATAGTCACAAGTAGGTCCAGTAGCGGAGCGTGACTTTCAAAGTGAGGGAAGCTCCAAGTAATAATTGTCATTAAAATAAGAGAGAATCATGACTCAAAGAACTAAGGCTACTCTTTAGTACTCTTTCTATTGTATAGTCACAAGTAGGTCCAGTAGCGGAGCGTGACTTTCAAAGTGAGGGAAGCTCCAAGTAATAATTGTCATTAAAATAAGAGAGAATAATGACTCAAAGAACTAAGGCTACCCTTTAGTACTCTTTCTATTGTACAGTCAGACGTAGGTCCAGTAGCGGAGCGTGACTTTCAAAGTGAGGGAAGCTCCAAGTAATAATTGTCATTAAAATAAGAGAGAATAATGACTCAAAGAACTAAGGCTACTCTTTAGTACTCTTTCTATTGTACAGTCAGACGTAGGTCCAGTAGCGGAGCGTGACTTTCAAAGTGAGGGAAGCTCCAAGTAATAATTGTCATTAAAATAAGAGACAATAATGACTCAAAGAACTAAGGCTACTCTTTAGTACTCTTTCTATTGTATAGTCAGACGTAGGTCCAGTAGCGAGGTGTGACTTTCAAAATGAGGGAAGCGCCAAGTAATAATTGTCATTAAAATAAGAGAGAATAATGACCCAAAGAACTAAGGCTACTCTTTAGTACTCTTTCTATTGTACAGTCAGACGTAGGTCCAGTAGCGAGGCGTGACTCTCAAAGTGAGGGAAGCGCCAAGTAATAATTGTCATTAAAATAAAAGAGAATAATGACTCAAAGAACTAAGGCTACCCTTTAGTACTCTTTCTATTGTACAGTCAGACGTAGTTCCAGTAGCGAGGCGTGACTTTCAAAGTGAGGGAAGCGCCAAGTAATAATTGTCATTAAAATAAGAGAGAATAATGACTCAAAGAACTAAGGCTACTCTTTAGTACTCTTTCTATTGTATAGTCAGACGCAGGTCCAGTAGCGAGGCGTGACTCTCAAAGTGAGGGAAGCGCCAAGTAATAATTGTCATTAAAATAAGAGAGAATAATGACTCAAAGAACTAAGGCTACTCTTTAGTGCTCTCTCTATTGTACAGTCAGACGTAGGTCCAGTAGCGAGGCGTGACTCTCAAAGTGAGGGAAGCGCCAAGTGATAATTGTCATTAAAATAAGAGAGAATAATGACTCAAAGAACTAAGGCTACTCTTTAGTATTCTTTCTATTGTATAGTCAGACGTAGGTCCAGCAGCGAGGCGTGACTCTCAAAGTGAGGGAAGCGCCAAGTAATAATTGTCATTAAAATGAGAGAGAATAATGACTCAAAGAACTAAGGCTACTCTGTAGTGCTCTCTCTATTGTACAGTCACACGTAGGTCCAGTAGCGAGGTGTGACTCTCAAAGTGAGGGAAGCGCCAAGTAATAATTGTCATTAAAATAAGAGAGAATAATGACTCAAAGAACTAAGGCTACTCTTTAGTACCCTTTCTATTGTACAGTCAGACGTAGGTCCAGTAGCGAGGCGTGACTTTCAAAGCGAGGGAAGCGCCAAGTAATAATTGTCATTAAAATAAGAGAGAATAATGACTCAAAGAACTAAGGCTACTCTTTAGTACTCTTTCTATTGTACAGTCAGACGTAGGTCCAGTATCGAGGTGTGACTTTTAAAGTGAGGGAAGCTCCAAGTAATAATTGTCATTAAAATAAGAGAGAATAATGACTCAAAGAACTAAGGCTACTCTTTAGTACTCTTTCTATTGTATTGTAACGCGGGCGCTGGAGCACCCTGTGAAAGCAGCTGGCAGCGGAAGGCAGGGGAGGTTCGGTTAGCCACACCTCCTCCTCGTTTGTCTTGTAGTGGTGACAGGCTGTGGTCAGGGAAAAAACATGACTGTGTCGCCTTTTTTTTCTACACCTGTTTCTCGAAATTACGTAATCTGGAACATTCTCCTGGTCACTAGAAACCGGCGATATTCCTATATAAAGAGGGCTACTGACGGACAGAGTTGAGTTGGTTTTGGTTTAGTCAGTCAGTCAGTTGGTTAGTGAGTGTGAGCGAGGAGACGGTCGCAGTTCTTGGTGTAAGAGTTAGTCAGTGACGTGTTAATGAACGAGAAGATTGTGCAACGGAAGACTGTACGTAACTGGTATGTGCATCGGAGTTTAAGTAATCGCGAGTACAAGTGAAATTGTAACGGACGAACTGGTAAATTGTAATTGTGTGCAGCAAGTAATTCTGTGTAATTGGCAAGTGTTCAACTGTAAGTCGGTGGAAATAAAGAACATTTTTGAGTGGTGAAATTGGACTTTTCATTTCTCGAACCCACAAAGTCACAGTATAGTCAGACGTAGGTCCAGTAGCGTAGCGTGACTTTCAAAGTGAGGGAAGCTGCAAGTAATAATTGTCATTAAAATAAGAGAGAATAATGACTCAAAGAACTAAGACTACTCTTTAGTACTCTTTCTATTGTACAGTCAGACGTAGGTCCAGTAGCGAGGCGTGACTTTCAAAGTGAGGGAAGCTCCAAGTAATAATTGTCATTAAAATAAGAGAGAATAATGACTCAAAGAACTAAGGCTACTCTTAAGTACTCTTTCTATTGTACAGTCAGACGTAGGTCCAGTAGCGAGGCGTGAATTTCAAAGTGAGGGAAGCGCAAAGTAATAATTGTCATTAAAATAAGAGAGAATAATGACTCAAAGAACTAAGGCTACTCTTTAGTACTCTTTCTATTGTACAGTCAGACGTAGGTCCAGTTGCGAGGCGTGACTTTCAAAGTGAGGGAAGCGCCAAGTAATAATTGTCATTAAAATAAGAGAGAATAATGATTCAAAGAACTAAGGCTACTCATTAGTACCCTTTCTATTGTACAGTCAGACGTAGGTCCAGTAGCGAGGCGCGACTTTCAAAGCGAGGGAAGCGCCAAGTAATAATTGTCATTAAAATAAGAGAGAATAATGACTCAAAGAACTAAGGCTACTCTTTAGTACTCTTTCTATTGTACACTCAGACGTAGGTCCAGTAGCGAGGCGCGACTTTCAAAGCGAGGGAAGGGCCAAGTAATAATTGTCATTAAAATAAGAGAGAATAATGACTCAAAGAACTAAGGCTACTCATTAGTACTCTTTCTATTGCACAGTCAGACATAGGTCCAGTAGCGAGGCGTGACTTTCAAAGCGAGGGAAGCGCCAAGTAATAATTGTCATTAAAATAAGAGAGAATAATGACTCAAAGAACTAAGGCTACTCTTTAGTACTCTTTCTATTGGACAGTCACACGTAGGTCCAGTAGCGAGGTGTGACTTTCAAAGCGAGGGAAGCGCCAAGTAATAATTGTCATTAAAATAAGAGAGAATAATGACTCAAAGAACTAAGGCTACTCTTTAGTACTCTTTCTATTGTACAGTCACACGTAGGTCCAGTAGCGAGGCGTGACTTTCAAAGCGAGGGAAGCGCCAAGTAATAATTGTCATTAAAATAAGAGAGAATAATGACTCAAAGAACTAAGGCTACCCTTTAGTACTCATTCTATTGTACAGTCAGACGTAGGTCCAGTAGCGAGGCGTGACTTTCAAAGTGAGGGAAGCGCCAAGTAATAATTGTCATTAAAATAAGAGAGAATAATGACTCAAAGAACTAAGGCTACTCTTTAGTACTCTTTCTATTGTACAGTCAGACGTAGGTCCAGTAGCGAGGCGTGACTTTCAAAGTGAGGGAAGCGCCAAGTAATAATTGTCATTAAAATAAGAGAGAATAATGACTCAAAGAACTAAGGCTACCCTTTTAGTACTCTTTCTATTGTACAGTCAGACGTAGGTCCAGTAGCGAGGCGTGACTTTCAAAGTGAGGGAAGCGCCAAGTAATAATTGTCATTAAAATAAGAGAGAATAATGACTCAAAGAACTAAGGCTACTCTTTAGTACTCTTTCTATTGTATAGTCAGACGTAGGTCCAGTAGCGAGGCGTGACTCTCAAAGTGAGCGAAGCGCCAAGTAATAATTGTCATTAAAATAAGAGAGAATAATGACTCAAAGAACTAAGGCTACTCTTTAGTACTCTTTCTATTGTATAGTCAGACGCAGGTCCAGTAGCGAGGCGTGACTTTCAAAGTGAGGGAACCTCCAAGTAATAATTGTCATTAAAATAAGAGAGAATAATGACTCAAAGAACTAAGGCTACGCTTTAGTGCTCTCTCTCTATTGTACAGTCACACGTAGGTCCAGTAGCGAGGTGTGACTCTCAAAGTGAGGGAAGCGCCAAGTAATAATTGTCATTAAAATAAGAGAGAATAATGACTCAAGGAACTAAGGCTACTCTTTAGTGCTCTCTCTATTGTACAGTCAGACGTAGGTCCAGTAGCGAGGCGTGACTCTCAAAGTGAGGGAAGCGCCAAGTAATAATTGTCATTAAAATAAGAGAGAATAATGACTCAAAGAACTAAGGCTACTCTTTAGTATTCTTTCTATTGTATAGTCAGACGTAGGTCCAGTAGCGAGGCGTGACTCTCAAAGTAAGGGAAGCTGCAAGTAATAATTGTCATAAAATAAGAGAGAATAATGACTCAAAGAACTAAGGCTACTCTTTAGTGCTCTCTCTATTGTACAGTCACACGTAGGTCTAGTAGCGAGGTGTGACTCTCAAAGTGAGGGAAGCGCCAAGTAATAATTGTCATTAAAATAAGAGAGAATAATGACTCAAAGAATTAAGGCTACCATTTAGTACCCTTTCTATTATACAGTCAGACGTAGGTCCAGTAGCGAGGCGTGACTTTCAAAGCGAGGGAAGCGCCAAGTAATAATTGTCATTAAAATAAGAGAGAATAATGACTCAAAGAACTAACGCTACTCTTTAGTACTCTTTCTATTGTACAGTCAGACGCAGGTCCAGTAGCGAGGCGTGACTTTCAAAGCGAGGTAACCTCCAAGTAATAATTGTCATTAAAATAAGAGAGAATAATGACTCAAAGAACTAAGGCTACTCTTTAGTGCTCTCTCTATTGTACAGTCACACGTAGGTCCAGTAGCGAGGCGTTACTTTCAAAGTGAGGGAAGCGCCAAGTAATAATTGTCATTAAAATAAGAGAGAATAATGACTCAAAGAACTAAGGCTACTCTTTAGTGCTCTCTCTATTGTACAGTCAGACGTAGGTCCAGTAGCGAGGCGTGACTCTCAAAGTGAGGGAAGCGCCAAGTAATAATTGTCATTAAAATAAGAGAGAATAATGACTCAAAGAACTAAGGCTACTCTTTAGTATTCTTTCTATTGTATAGTCAGACGTAGGTCCAGTAGCGAGGCATGACTCTCAAAGTGAGGGAAGCGCCAAGTAATAATTGTCATTAAAATAAGAGAGAATAATGACTCAAAGAACTAAGGCTACTCTGTAGTGCTCTCTCTATTGTACAGTCACACGTAGGTCCAGTAGCGAGGTGTGACTCTCAAAGTGAGGGAAGCGCCAAGTAATAATTGTCATTAAAATAAGAGAGAATAATCACTCAAAGAATTAAGGCTACTCTTTAGTACCCTTTCTATTGTACAGTCAGACGTAGCTCCAGTAGCGAGGCGTGACTTTCAAAGCGAGGGAAGCGCCAAGTAATAATTGTCATTAAAATAAGAGAGAATAATGACTCAAAGAACTAAGGCTACTCTTTAGTACTGTTTCTATTGTATAGTCAGACGTAGGTCCAGTAGCGTAGCGTGACTTTCAAAGTGAGGGAAGCTGCAAGTAATAATTGTCATTAAAATAAGAGAGAATAATGACTCAAAGAACTAAGCCTACTCTTTAGTACTCTTTCTATTGTACAGTCAGACGTAGGTCCAGTAGCGAGGCGTGACTTTCAAAGTGAGGGAAGCTCCAAGTAATAATTGTCATTAAAATAAGAGAGAATAATGACTCAAAGAACTAAGGCTACTCTTTAGTACTCTTTCTATTGTACAGTCAGACGTAGGTCCAGTAGCGAGGCGTGACTTTCAAAGTGAGGGAAGCTCCAAGTAATAATTGTCGTTAAAGTAAGAGAGAATAATGATTCAAAGAACTAAGGCTACTCTTTAGTACCCTTTCTATTGTACAGTCAGACGTAGCTCCAGTAGCGAGGCGTGACTTTCAAAGCGAGGGAAGCGCCAAGTAATAATTGTCATTAAAATAAGAGAGAATAATGACTCAAAGAACTAAGGCTACTCTTTAGTACTCTTTCTATTGTACAGTCAGACGTAGGTCCAGTAGCGAGGCGCGACTTTCAAAGCGAGGGAAGCGCCAAGTAATAATTGTCATTAAAATAAGAGAGAATAATGACTCAAAGAACTAAGGCTACTCTTTAGTACTCTTTCTATTGTACAGTCACACGTAGGTCCAGTAGCGAGGTGTGACTTGCAAAGCGAGGGAAGCACCAAGTAATAATTGTCATTAAAATAAGAGAGAATAATGACTCAAAGAACTAAGGCTACTCTTTAGTACTCTTTCTATTGTACAGTCACACGTAGCTCCAGTAGCGAGGTGTGACTTTCAAAGCGAGGGAAGCGGCAAGTAATAATTGTCATTAAAATAAGAGAGAATAATGACTCAAAGAACTAAGGCTACTCTTTAGTACTCTTTCTATTGTACAGTCAGACGTAGGTCCAGTAGCGAGGCGTGACTCTCAAAGTGAGGGAAGCGCCAAGTAATAATTGTCATTAAAATCAGAGAGAATAATGACTCAAAGAACTAAGGCTACCCTTTAGTACTCTGTCTATTGTACAGTCACACGTAGGTCCAGTAGCGAGGCGTGACTTTCAAAGCGAGGGAAGCGCAAAGTAATAATTGTCATTAAATTAAGAGAGAATAATGACTCAAAGAACTAAGGCTACTCTTTAGTACTCTTTCTATTGTACAGTCAGACGTAGGTCCAGTAGCGAGGCGTGACTTTCAAAGTGAGGGAAGCGCCAAGTAATAATTGTCATTAAAATAAGAGAGAATAATGACTCAAAGAACTAAGGCTACCCTTTAGTACTATTTCTATTGTACAGTCAGACTTAGGTCCAGTAGCGAGGCGTGACTTTCAAAGTGAGGGAAGCGCCAAGTAATAATTGTCATTAAAATAAGAGAGAATAATGACTCAAAGAACTAAGGTTACTCTTTAGTACTCTTTCTATTGTATAGTCAGACGTAGGTCCAGTAGCGAGGCGTGACTCTCAAAGTGAGCGAAGCTCCAAGTAATAATTGTCATTAAAATAAGAGAGAATAATGACTCAAAGAACTAAGGCTACTCTTTAGTACTCTTTCTATTGTATAGTCAGACGCAGGTCCAGTAGCGAGGCGTGACTTTCAAAGTGAGGGAACCTCCAAGTAATAATTGTCATTAAAATAAGAGAGAATAATGACTCAAAGAACTAAGGCTACTCTTTAGTGCTCTCTCTATTGTACAGTCACACGCAGGTCCAGTAGCGAGGTGTGACTCTCAAAGTGAGGGAAGCGCCAAGTAATAATTGTCATTAAAATAAGAGAGAATAATGACTCAAAGAACTAAGGCTACTCTTTAGTATTCTTTCTATTGTATAGTCAGACGTAGGTCCAGTAGCGAGGCGTGACTCTCAAAGTGAGGGAAGCTGCAAGTAATAATTGTCATTAAAATAAGAGAGAATAATGACTCAAAGAACTAAGGCTACTCTTTAGTGCTCTCTCTATTGTACAGTCAGACGTAGGTCCAGTAGCGAGGCGTGACTCTCAAAGTGAGGGAAGCGCCAAGTAATAATTGTCATTAAAATATGAGAGAATAATGACTCAAAGAACTAAGGCTACTCTTTAGTGCTCTCTCTATTGTACAGTCACACGTAGGTCCAGTAGCGAGGTGTGACTCTCAAAGTGAGGGAAGCGCCAAGTAATAATTGTCATTAAAATAAGAGAGAATAATCACTCAAAGAATTAAGGCTACTCTTTAGTACCCTTTCTATTGTACAGTCAGACGTAGCTCCAGTAGCGAGGCGTGACTTTCAAAGCGAGGGAAGCGCCAAGTAATAATTGTCATTAAAATAAGAGAGAATAATGACTCAAAGAACTAAGGCTACTCTTTAGTACTCTTTCTATTGTACAGTCAGACGTAGGTCCAGTATCGAGGTGTGACTTTCAAAGTGAGGGAAGCTCCAAGTAATAATTGTCATTAAAATAAGAGAGAATAATGACTCAAAGAACTAAGGCTACTCTTTAGTACTGTTTCTATTGTATAGTCAGACGTAGGTCCAGTAGCGTAGCGTGACTTTCAAAGTGAGGGAAGCTGCAAGTAATAATTGTCATTAAAATAAGAGAGAATAATGACTCAAAGAACTAAGCCTACTCTTTAGTACTCTTTCTATTGTACAGTCAGACCTAGCTCCAGTAGCGAGGCGTGACTTTCAAAGTGAGGGAAGCTCCAAGTAATAATTGTCATTAAAATAAGAGCGAATAATGACTCAAAGAACTAAGGCTACTCTTTAGTACTCTTTCTATTGTACAGTCAGACGTAGGTCCAGTAGCGAGGCGTGACTTTCAAAGTGAGGGAAGCTCCAAGTAATAATTGTCATTAAAATAAGAGAGAATAATGACTCAAAGAACTAAGGCTACTCTTTAGTACTCTTTCTATTGTACATTTAGACGTAGGTCCAGTAGCGAGGCGTGACTTTCAAAGTGAGGGAAGCTCGAAGTAATAATTGTCGTTAAAGTAAGAGAGAATAATGATTCAAAGAACTAAGGCTACTCTTTAGTACTCTTTCTATTGTACAGTCAGACGTAGGTCCAGGAGCGAGGCGTGACTTTCAAAGTGAGGGAAGCTCCAAGTAATAATTGTCATTAAAATAAGAGAGAATAATGACTCAAAGAACTAAGGCTACTCTTTAGTACTCTTTCTATTGTACAGTCAGACGTAGGTCCAGTAGCGAGGCGCGACTTTCAAAGCGAGGGAAGCGCCAAATAATAATTGTCATTAAAATAAGAGAGAATAATGACTCAAAGAACTAAGGCTACTCATTAGTACCCTTTCTATTGTACAGTCAGACATAGGTCCAGTAGCGAAGCGTGACTTTCAAAGCGAGGGAAGCGCCAAGTAATAATTGTCATTAAAACAAGAGAGAATAATGACTCAAAGAACTAAGGCTACTCTTTAGTACTCTTTCTATTGTACAGTCACACGTAGGTCCAGTAGCGAGGTGTGACTTGCAAAGCGAGGGAAGCACCAAGTAATAATTGTCATTAAAATAAGAGAGAATAATGACTCAAAGAACTAAGGCTACTCTTTAGTACTCTTTCTATTGTACAGTCACACGTAGCTCCAGTAGCGAGGTGTGACTTTCAAAGCGAGGGAAGCGGCAAGTAATAATTGTCATTAAAATAAGAGAGAATAATGACTCAAAGAACTAAGGCTACTCTTTAGTACTCTTTCTATTGTACAGTCAGACGTAGGTCCAGTAGCGAGGCGTGACTCTCAAAGTGAGGGAAGCGCCAAGTAATAATTGTCATTAAAATAAGAGAGAATAATGACTCAAAGAACTAAGGCTACCCTTTAGTACTCTGTCTATTGTACAGTCACACGTAGGTCCAGTAGCGAGGCGTGACTTTCAAAGTGAGGGAAGCGCAAAGTAATAATTGTCATTAAATTAAGAGAGAATAATGACTCAAAGAACTAAGGCTACTCTTTAGTACTCTTTCTATTGTACAGTCAGACGTAGGTCCAGTAGCGAGGCGCGACTTTCAAAGTGAGGGAAGCGCCAAGTAATAATTGTCATTAAAATAAGAGAGAATAATGACTCAAAGAACTAAGGCTACCCTTTAGTACTCTTTCTATTGCACAGTCAGACTTAGGTCCAGTAGCGAGGCGTGACTTTCAAAGTGAGGGAAGCGCCAAGTAATAATTGTCATTAAAATAAGAGAGAATAATGACTCAAAGAACTAAGGTTACTCTTTAGTACTCTTTCTATTGTATAGTCAGACGTAGGTCCAGTAGCGAGGCGTGACTCTCAAAGTGAGCGAAGCTCCAAGTAATAATTGTCATTAAAATAAGAGAGAATAATGACTCAAAGAACTAAGGCTACTCTTTAGTACTCTTTCTATTGTATAGTCAGACGCAGGTCTAGTAGCGAGGCGTGACTTTCAAAGTGAGGGAACCTCCAAGTAATAATTGTCATTAAAATAAGAGAGAATAATGACTCAAAGAACTAAGGCTACTCTTTAGTGCTCTCTCTATTGTACAGTCACACGTAGGTCCAGTAGCGAGGTGTGACTCTCAAAGTGAGGGAAGCGCCAAGTAATAATTGTCATTAAAATAAGAGAGAATAATGACTCAAAGAACTAAGGCTACTCTTTAGTATTCTTTCTATTGTATAGTCAGACGTAGGTCCAGTAGCGAGGCGTGACTCTCAAAGTGAGTGAAGCTGCAAGTAATAATTGTCATTAAAATAAGAGAGAATAATGACTCAAAGAACTAAGGCTACTCTGTAGTGCTCTCTCTATTGTACAGTCACACGTAGGTCCAGTAGCGGGGTGTGACTCTCAAAGTGAGGGAAGCGCCAAGTAATAATTGTCATTAAAATAAGAGAGAATAATCACTCAAAGAATTAAGGCTACTCTTTAGTACCCTTTCTATTGTACAGTCAGACGTAGCTCCAGTAGCGAGGCGTGACTTTCAAAGCGAGGGAAGCGCCAAGTAATAATTGTCATTAAAATAAGAGAGAATAATGACTCAAAGAACTAAGGCTACTCTTTAGTACTCTTTCTATTGTACAGTCAGACGTAGGTCCAGTATCGAGGTGTGACTTTCAAAGTGAGGGAAGCTCCAAGTAATAATTGTCATTAAAATAAGAGAGAATAATGACTCAAAGAACTAAGGCTACTCTTTAGTACTGTTTCTATTGTATAGTCAGACGTAGGTCCAGTAGCGTAGCGTGACTTTCAAAGTGCGGGAAGCTGCAAGTAATAATTGTCATTAAAATAAGAGAGAATAATGACTCAAAGAACTAAGCCTACTCTTTAGTACTCTTTCTATTGTACAGTCAGACGTAGGTCCAGTAGCGAGGCGTGACTTTCAAAGTGAGGGAAGCTCCAAGTAATAATTGTCATTAAAATAAGAGCGAATAATGACTCAAAGAACTAAGGCTACTCTTTAGTACTCTTTCTATTGTACAGTCAGACGTAGGTCCAGTAGCGAGGCGTGACTTTCAAAGTGAGGGAAGCTCCAAGTAATAATTGTCATTAAAATAAGAGAGAATAATGACTCAAAGAACTAAGGCTACTCTTTAGTACTCTTTCTATTGTACAGTCAGACGTAGGTCCAGTAGCGAGGCGTGACTTTCAAAGTGAGGGAAGCTCCAAGTAATAATTGTCGTTAAAGTAAGAGAGAATAATGATTCAAAGAACTAAGGCTACTCTTTAGTACCCTTTCTATTGTACAGTCAGACGTAGCTCCAGTAGCGAGGCGTGACTTTCAAAGCGAGGGAAGCGCCAAGTAATAATTGTCATTAAAATAAGAGAGAATAATGACTCAAAGAACTAAGGCTACTCTTTAGTACTCTTTCTATTGTACAGTCAGACGTAGGTCCAGTAGCGAGGCGCGACTTTCAAAGCGAGGGAAACGCCAAGTAATAATTGTCATCAAAATAAGAGAGAATAATGACTCAAAGAACTAAGGCTACTCATTAGTACCCTTTCTATTGTACAGTCAGACATAGGTCCAGTAGCGAAGCGTGACTTTCAAAGCGAGGGAAGCGCCAAGTAATAATTGTCATTAAAATAAGAGAGAATAATGACTCAAAGAACTAAGGATACTCTTTAGTACTCTTTCTATTGTACAGTCACACGTAGGTCCAGTAGCGAGGTGTGACTTGCAAAGCGAGGGAAGCACCAAGTAATAATTGTCATTAAAATAAGAGAGAATAATGACTCAAAGAACTAAGGCTACTCTTTAGTACTCTTTCTATTGTACAGTCACACGTAGCTCCAGTAGCGAGGTGTGACTTTCAAAGCGAGGGAAGCGGCAAGTAATAATTGTCATTAAAATAAGAGAGAATAATGACTCAAAGAACTAAGGCTACTCTTTAGTACTCTTTCTATTGTACAGTCAGACGTAGGTCCAGTAGCGAGGCGTGACTCTCAAAGTGAGGGAAGCGCCAAGTAATAATTGTCATTAAAATAAGAGAGAATAATGACTCAAAGAACTAAGGCTACCCTTTAGTACTCTGTCTATTGTACAGTCACACGTAGGTCCAGTAGCGAGGCGTGACTTTCAAAGCGAGGGAAGCGCAAAGTAATAATTGTCATTAAATTAAGAGAGAATAATGACTCAAAGAACTAAGGCTACTCTTTAGTACTCTTTCTATTGTACAGTCAGACGTAGGTCCAGTAGCGAGGCGTGACTTTCAAAGTGAGGGAAGCGCCAAGTAATAATTGTCATTAAAATAAGAGAGAATAATGACTCAAAGAACTAAGGCTACCCTTTAGTACTCTTTCTATTGTACAGTCAGACTTAGGTCCAGTAGCGAGGCGTGACTTTCAAAGTGAGGGAAGCGCCAAGTAATAATTCTCATTAAAATAAGAGAGAATAATGACTCAAAGAACTAAGGTTACTCTTTAGTACTCTTTCTATTGTATAGTCAGACGTAGGTCCAGTAGCGAGGCGTGACTCTCAAAGTGAGCGAAGCTCCAAGTAATAATTGTCATTAAAATAAGAGAGAATAATGACTCAAAGAACTAAGGCTACTCTTTAGTACTCTTTCTATTGTATAGTCAGACGCAGGTCCAGTAGCGAGGCGTGACTTTCAAACTGAGGGAACCTCCAAGTAATAATTGTCATTAAAATAAGAGAGAATAATGACTCAAAGAACTAAGGCTACTCTTTAGTGCTCTCTCTATTGTACAGTCACACGTAGGTCCAGTAGCGAGGTGTGACTCTCAAAGTGAGGGAAGCGCCAAGTAATAATTGTCATTAAAATAAGAGAGAATAATGACTCAAAGAACTAAGGCTACTCTTTAGTATTCTTTCTATTGTATAGTCAGACGTAGGTCCAGTAGCGAGGCGTGACTCTCAAAGTGAGGGAAGCTGCAAGTAATAATTGTCATTAAAATAAGAGAGAATAATGACTCAAAGAACTAAGGCTACTCTTTAGTGCTCTCTCTATTGTACAGTCAGACGTAGGTCCAGTAGCGAGGCGTGACTCTCAAAGTGAGGGAAGCGCCAAGTAATAATTGTCATTAAAATATGAGAGAATAATGACTCAAAGAACTAAGGCTACTCTTTAGTGCTCTCTCTATTGTACAGTCACACGTAGGTCCAGTAGCGAGGTGTGACTCTCAAAGTGAGGGAAGCGCCAAGTAATAATTGTCATTAAAATAAGAGAGAAGAATCACTCAAAGAATTAAGGCTACTCTTTAGTACCCTTTCTATTGTACAGTCAGACGTAGCTCCAGTAGCGAGGCGTGACTTTCAAAGCGAGGGAAGCGCCAAGTAATAATTGTCATTAAAATAAGAGAGAATAATGACTCAAAGAACTAAGGCTACTCTTTAGTACTCTTTCTATTGTACAGTCAGACGTAGGTCCAGTATCGAGGTGTGACTTTCAAAGTGAGGGAAGCTCCAAGTAATAATTGTCACTAAAATAAGAGAGAATAATGACTCAAAGAACTAAGGCTACTCTTTAGTACTGTTTCTATTGTATAGTCAGACGTAGGTCCAGTAGCGTAGCGTGACTTTCAAAGTGAGGGAAGCTGCAAGTAATAATTGTCATTAAAATAAGAGAGAATAATGACTCAAAGAACTAAGCCTACTCTTTAGTACTCTTTCTATTGTACAGTCAGACGTAGGTCCAGTAGCGAGGCGTGACTTTCAAAGTGAGGGAAGCTCCAAGTAATAATTGTCATTAAAATAAGAGCGAATAATGACTCAAAGAACTAAGGCTACTCTTTAGTACTCTTTCTATTGTACAGTCAGACGTAGGTCCAGTAGCGAGGCGTGACTTTCAAAGTGAGGGAAGCTCCAAGTAATAATTGTCATTAAAATAAGAGAGAATAATGACTCAAAGAACTAAGGCTACTCTTTAGTACTCTTTCTATTGTACAGTCAGACGTAGGTCCAGTAGCGAGGCGTGACTTTCAAAGTGAGGGAAGCTCCAAGTAATAATTGTCGTTAAAGTAAGAGAGAATAATGATTCAAAGAACTAAGGCTACTCTTTAGTACTCTTTCTATTGTACAGTCAGACGTAGGTCCAGTAGCGAGGCGTGACTTTCAAAGTGAGGGAAGCTCCAAGTAATAATTGTCATTAAAATAAGAGAGAATAATGACTCAAAGAACTAAGGCTACTCTTTAGTACTCTTTCTATTGTACAGTCAGACGTAGGTCCAGTAGCGAGGCGCGACTTTCAAAGCGAGGGAAGCGCCAAATAATAATTGTCATTAAAATAAGAGAGAATAATGACTCAAAGAACTAAGGCTACTCATTAGTACCCTTTCTATTGTACAGTCAGACATAGGTCCAGTAGCGAAGCGTGACTTTCAAAGCGAGGGAAGCGCCAAGTAATAATTGTCATTAAAATAAGAGAGAATAATGACTCAAAGAACTAAGGCTACTCTTTAGTACTCTTTCTATTGTACAGTCACACGTAGGTCCAGTAGCGAGGTGTGACTTGCAAAGCGAGGGAAGCACCAAGTAATAATTGTCATTAAAATAAGAGAGAATAATGACTCAAAGAACTAAGGCTACTCTTTAGTACTCTTCTATTGTACAGTCAGACGTAGGTCCAGTAGCGAGGCGTGACTCTCAAAGTGAGGGAAGCGCCAAGTAATAATTGTCATTAAAATAAGAGAGAATAATGACTCAAAGAACTAAGGCTACCCTTTAGTACTCTGTCTATTGTACAGTCACACGTAGGTCCAGTAGCGAGGCGTGACTTTCAAAGTGAGGGAAGCGCAAAGTAATAATTGTCATTAAATTAAGAGAGAATAATGACTCAAAGAACTAAGGCTACTCTTTAGTACTCTTTCTATTGTACAGACAGACGTAGGTCCAGTAGCGAGGCGTGACTTTCAAAGTGAGGGAAGCGCCAAGTAATAATTGTCATTAAAATAAGAGAGAATAATGACTCAAAGAACTAAGGCTACCCTTTAGTACTCTTTCTATTGTACAGTCAGACTTAGGTCCAGTAGCGAGGCGTGACTTTCAAAGTGAGGGAAGCGCCAAGTAATAATTGTCATTAAAATAAGAGAGAATAATGACTCAAAGAACTAAGGTTACTCTTTAGTACTCTTTCTATTGTATAGTCAGACGTAGGTCCAGTAGCGAGGCGTGACTCTCAAAGTGAGCGAAGCTCCAAGTAATAATTGTCATTAAAATAAGAGAGAATAATGACTCAAAGAACTAAGGCTACTCTTTAGTACTCTTTCTATTGTATAGTCAGACGCAGGTCCAGTAGCGAGGCGTGACTTTCAAAGTGAGGGAACCTCCAAGTAATAATTGTCATTAAAATAAGAGAGAATAATGACTCAAAGAACTAAGGCTACTCTTTAGTGCTCTCTCTATTGTACAGTCACACGTAGGTCCAGTAGCGAGGTGTGACTCTCAAAGTGAGGGAAGCGCCAAGTAATAATTGTCATTAAAATAAGAGAGAATAATGACTCAAAGAACTAAGGCTACTCTTTAGTATTCTTTCTATTGTATAGTCAGACGTAGGTCCAGTAGCGAGGCGTGACTCTCAAAGTGAGGGAAGCTGCAAGTAATAATTGTCATTAAAATAAGAGAGAATAATGACTCAAAGAACTAAGGCTACTCTTTAGTGCTCTCTCTATTGTACAGTCAGACGTAGGTCCAGTAGCGAGGCGTGACTCTCAAAGTGAGGGAAGCGCCAAGTAATAATTGTCATTAAAATATGAGAGAATAATGACTCAAAGAACTAAGGCTACTCTTTAGTGCTCTCTCTATTGTACAGTCACACGTAGGTCTAGTAGCGAGGTGTGACTCTCAAAGTGAGGGAAGCGCCAAGTAATAATTGTCATTAAAATAAGAGAGAATAATGACTCAAAGAATTAAGGCTACACTTTAGTACTCTTTCTATTGTACAGTCAGACGTAGGTCCAGTTTCGAGGTGTGACTTTCAAAGTGAGGGAAGCTCCAAGTAATAATTGTCATTAAAATAAGAGAGAATAATGACTCAAAGAACTAAGGCTACTCTTTAGTACTGTTTCTATTGTATAGTCAGACGTAGGTCCAGTAGCGTTGCGTGACTTTCAAAGTGAGGGAAGCTGCAAGTAATAATTGTCATTAAAATAAGAGAGAATAATGACTCAAAGAACTAAGCCTACTCTTTAGTATTCTTTCTATTGTATAGTCAGACGTAGGTCCAGTAGCGAGGCATGACTCTCAAAGTGAGGGAAGCGCCAAGTAATAATTGTCATTAAAATAAGAGAGAATAATGACTCAAAGAACTAAGGGTACTCTGTAGTGCTCTCTCTATTGTACAGTCACACGTAGGTCCAGTAGCGAGGTGTGACTCTCAAAGTGAGGGAAGCGCCAAGTAATAATTGTCATTAAAATAAGAGAGAATAATCACTCAAAGAATTAAGGCTACTCTTTAGTACCCTTTCTATTGTACAGTCAGACGTAGCTCCAGTAGCGAGGCGTGACTTTCAAAGCGAGGGAAGCGCCAAGTAATAATTGTCATTAAAATAAGAGAGAATAATGACTCAAAGAACTAAGGCTACTCTTTAGTACTCTTTCTATTGTACAGTCAGACGTAGGTCCAGTATCGAGGTGTGACTTTCAAAGTGAGGGAAGCTCCAAGTAATAATTGTCATTAAAATAAGAGAGAATAATGACTCAAAGAACTAAGGCTACTCTTTAGTACTGTTTCTATTGTATAGTCAGACGTAGGTCCAGTAGCGTAGCGTGACTTTCAAAGTGAGGGAAGCTGCAAGTAATAATTGTCATTAAAATAAGAGAGAATAATGACTCAAAGAACTAAGCCTACTCTTTAGTACTCTTTCTATTGTACAGTCAGACGTAGGTCCAGTAGCGAGGCGTGACTTTCAAAGTGAGGGAAGCTCCAAGTAATAATTGTCATTAAAATAAGAGCGAATAATGACTCAAAGAACTAAGGCTACTCTTTAGTACTCTTTCTATTGTACAGTCAGACGTAGGTCCAGTAGCGAGGCGTGACTTTCAAAGTGAGGGAAGCTCCAAGTAATAATTGTCATTAAAATAAGAGAGAATAATGACTCAAAGAACTAAGGCTACTCTTTAGTACTCTTTCTATTGTACAGTCAGACGTAGGTCCAGTAGCGAGGCGTGACTTTCAAAGTGAGGGAAGCGCCAAGTAATAATTGTCATTAAAATATGAGAGAATAATGACTCAAAGAACTAAGGCTACTCTTTAGTGCTCTCTCTATTGTACAGTCACACGTAGGTCCAGTAGCGAGGTGTGACTCTCAAAGTGAGGGAAGCGCCAAGTAATAATTGTCATTAAAATAAGAGAGAATAATGACTCAAAGAACTAAGGCTACTCTTTAGTACTCTTTCTATTGTACAGTCAGACGTAGGTCCAGTAGCGAGGCGTGACTTTCAAAGCGAGGGAAGCGCCAAGTAATAATTGTCATTAAAATAAGAGAGAATAATGACTCAAAGAACTAAGGCTACTCTTTAGTACTGTTTCTATTGTATAGTCAGACGTAGGTCCAGTAGCGTAGCGTGACTTTCAAAGTGAGGGAAGCTGCAAGTAATAATTGTCATTAAAATAAGAGAGAATAATGACTCAAAGAACTAAGCCTACTCTTTAGTACTCTTTCTATTGTACAGTCAGACGTAGGTCCAGTAGCGAGGCGTGACTTTCAAAGTGAGGGAAGCTCCAAGTAATAATTGTCATTAAAATAAGAGCGAATAATGACTCAAAGAACTAAGGCTACTCTTTAGTACTCTTTCTATTGTACAGTCAGACGTAGGTCCAGTAGCGAGGCGTGACTTTCAAAGTGAGGGAAGCTCCAAGTAATAATTGTCGTTAAAGTAAGAGAGAATAATGATTCAAAGAACTAAGGCTACTCTTTAGTACTCTTTCTATTGTACAGTCAGACGTAGGTCCAGTAGCGAGGCGTGACTTTCAAAGTGAGGGAAGCTCCAAGTAATAATTGTCATTAAAATAAGAGAGAATAATGACTCAAAGAACTAAGCCTACTCTTTAGTACTCTTTCTATTGTACAGTCAGACGTAGGTCCAGTAGCGAGGCGCGACTTTCAAAGCGAGGGAAGCGCCAAGTAATAATTGTCATTAAAATAAGAGAGAATAATGACTCAAAGAACTAAGGCTACTCATTAGTACCCTTTCTATTGTACAGTCAGACATAGGTCCAGTAGCGAAGCGTGACTTTCAAAGCGAGGGAAGCGCCAAGTAATAATTGTCATTAAAATAAGAGAGAATAATGACTCAAAGAACTAAGGCTACTCTTTAGTACTGTTTCTATTGTATAGTCAGACGTAGGTCCAGTAGCGTAGCGTGACTTTCAAAGTGAGGGAAGCTGCAAGTAATAATTATCATTAAAATAAGAGAGAATAATGACTCAAAGAACTAAGCCTACTCTTTAGTACTCTTTCTATTGTACAGTCAGACCTAGCTCCAGTAGCGAGGCGTGACTTTCAAAGTGAGGGAAGCTCCAAGTAATAATTGTCATTAAAATAAGAGCGAATAATGACTCAAAGAACTAAGGCTACTCTTTAGTACTCTTTCTATTGTACAGTCAGACGTAGGTCCAGTAGCGAGGCGTGACTTTCAAAGTGAGGGAAGCTCCAAGTAATAATTGTCATTAAAATAAGAGAGAATAATGACTCAAAGAACTAAGGCTACTCTTTAGTACTCTTTCTATTGTACAGTCAGACGTAGGTCCAGTAGCGAGGCGTGACTTTCAAAGTGAGGGAAGCTCGAAGTAATAATTGTCGTTAAAGTAAGAGAGAATAATGATTCAAAGAACTAAGGCTACTCTTTAGTACTCTTTCTATTGTACAGTCAGACGTAGGTCCAGTAGCGAGGCGTGACTTTCAAAGTGAGGGAAGCTCCAAGTAATAATTGTCATTAAAATAAGAGAGAATAATGACTCAAAGAACTAAGGCTACTCTTTAGTACTCTTTCTATTGTACAGTCAGACGTAGGTCCAGTAGCGAGGCGCGACTTTCAAAGCGAGGGAAGCGCCAAATAATAATTGTCATTAAAATAAGAGAGAATAATGACTGAAAGAACTAAGGCTACTCATTAGTACCCTTTCTATTGTACAGTCAGACATAGGTCCAGTAGCGAAGCGTGACTTTCAAAGCGAGGGAAGCGCCAAGTAATAATTGTCATTAAAATAAGAGAGAATAATGACTCAAAGAACTAAGGCTACTCTTTAGTACTCTTTCTATTGTACAGTCACACGTAGGTCCAGTAGCGAGGTGTGACTTGCAAAGCGAGGGAAGCACCAAGTAATAATTGTCATTAAAATAAGAGAGAATAATGACTCAAAGAACTAAGGCTACTCTTTAGTACTCTTTCTATTGTACAGTCACACGTAGCTCCAGTAGCGAGGTGTGACTTTCAAAGCGAGGGAAGCGGCAAGTAATAATTGTCATTAAAATAAGAGAGAATAATGACTCAAAGAACTAAGGCTACTCTTTAGTACTCTTTCTATTGTACAGTCAGACGTAGGTCCAGTAGCGAGGCGTGACTCTCAAAGTGAGGGAAGCGCCAAGTAATAATTGTCATTAAAATAAGAGAGAATAATGACTCAAAGAACTAAGGCTACCCTTTAGTACTCTGTCTATTGTACAGTCACACGTAGGTCCAGTAGCGAGGCGTGACTTTCAAAGTGAGGGAAGCGCCAAGTAATAATTGTCATTAAAATAAGAGAGAATAATGACTCAAAGAACTAAGGCTACCCTTTAGTACTCTTTCTATTGTACAGTCAGACTTAGGTCCAGTAGCGAGGCGTGACTTTCAAAGTGAGGGAAGCGCCAAGTAATAATTGTCATTAAAATAAGAGAGAATAATGACTCAAAGAACTAAGGCTACTCTTTAGTACTCTTTCTATTGTACAGTCAGACGTAGGTCCAGTAGCGAGGCGTGACTTTCAAAGTGAGGGAAGCTCCAAGTAATAATTGTCGTTAAAGTAAGAGAGAATAATGATTCAAAGAACTAAGGCTACTCTTTAGTACTCTTTCTATTGTACAGTCAGACGTAGGTCCAGTAGCGAGGCGTGACTTTCAAAGTGAGGGAAGCTCCAAGTAATAATTGTCATTAAAATAAGAGAGAATAATGACTCAAAGAACTAAGGCTACTCTTTAGTACTCTTTCTATTGTACAGTCAGACGTAGGTCCAGTAGCGAGGCGCGACTTTCAAAGCGAGGGAAGCGCCAAATAATAATTGTCATTAAAATAAGAGAGAATAATGACTCAAAGAACTAAGGCTACTCATTAGTACCCTTTCTATTGTACAGTCAGACATAGGTCCAGTAGCGAAGCGTGACTTTCAAAGCGAGGGAAGCGCCAAGTAATAATTGTCATTAAAATAAGAGAGAATAATGACTCAAAGAACTAAGGCTACTCTTTAGTACTCTTTCTATTGTACAGTCACACGTAGGTCCAGTAGCGAGGTGTGACTTGCAAAGCGAGGGAAGCACCAAGTAATAATTGTCATTAAAATAAGAGAGAATAATGACTCAAAGAACTAAGGCTACTCTTTAGTACTCTTTCTATTGTACAGTCAGACGTAGGTCCAGTAGCGAGGCGTGACTCTCAAAGTGAGGGAAGCGCCAAGTAATAATTGTCATTAAAATAAGAGAGAATAATGACTCAAAGAACTAAGGCTACCCTTTAGTACTCTGTCTATTGTACAGTCACACGTAGGTCCAGTAGCGAGGCGTGACTTTCAAAGTGAGGGAAGCGCAAAGTAATAATTGTCATTAAATTAAGAGAGAATAATGACTCAAAGAACGAAGGCTACTCTTTAGTACTCTTTCTATTGTACAGTCAGACGTAGGTCCAGTAGCGAGGCGTGACTTTCAAAGTGAGGGAAGCGCCAAGTAATAATTGTCATTAAAATAAGAGAGAATAATGACTCAAAGAACTAAGGCTACCCTTTAGTACTCTTTCTATTGTACAGTCAGACTTAGGTCCAGTAGCGAGGCGTGACTTTCAAAGTGAGGGAAGCGCCAAGTAATTATTGTCATTAAAATAAGAGAGAATAATGACTCAAAGAACTAAGGTTACTCTTTAGTACTCTTTCTATTGTATAGTCAGACGTAGGTCCAGTAGCGAGGCGTGACTCTCAAAGTGAGGGAAGCGCCAAGTAATAATTGTCATTAAAATAAGAGAGAATAATGACTCAAAGAACTAAGGCTACTCTTTAGTACTCTTTCTATTGTATAGTCAGACGCAGGTCCAGTAGCGAGGCGTGACTTTCAAAGTGAGGGAACCTCCAAGTAATAATTGTCATTAAAATAAGAGAGAATAATGACTCAAAGAACTAAGGCTACTCTTTAGTGCTCTCTCTATTGTACAGTCACACGTAGGTCCAGTAGCGAGGTGTGACTCTCAAAGTGAGGGAAGCGCCAAGTAATAATTGTCATTAAAATAAGAGAGAATAATGACTCAAAGAACTAAGGCTACTCTTTAGTACTCTTTCTATTGTATAGTCAGACGTAGGTCCAGTAGCGAGGCGTGACTCTCAAAGTGAGGGAAGCTGCAAGTAATAATTGTCATTAAAATAAGAGAGAATAATGACTCAAAGAACTAAGGCTACTCTTTAGTGCTCTCTCTATTGTACAGTCAGACGTAGGTCCAGTAGCGAGGCGTGACTCTCAAAGTGAGGGAAGCGCCAAGTAATAATTGTCATTAAAATATGAGAGAATAATGACTCAAAGAACTAAGGCTACTCTTTAGTGCTCTCTCTATTGTACAGTCACACGTAGGTCTAGTAGCGAGGTGTGACTCTCAAAGTGAGGGAAGCGCCAAGTAATAATTGTCATTAAAATAAGAGAGAATAATGACTCAAAGAATTAAGGCTACCCTTTAGTACTCTTTCTATTGTACAGTCAGACGTAGGTCCAGTTTCGAGGTGTGACTTTCAAAGTGAGGGAAGCTCCAAGTAATAATTGTCATTAAAATAAGAGAGAATAATGACTCAAAGAACTAAGGCTACTCTTTAGTACTGTTTCTATTGTATAGTCAGACGTAGGTCCAGTAGCGTAGCGTGACTTTCAAAGTGAGGGAAGCTGCAAGTAATAATTGTCATTAAAATAAGAGAGAATAATGACTCAAAGAACTAAGCCTACTCTTTAGAATTCTTTCTATTGTATAGTCAGACGTAGGTCCAGTAGCGAGGCATGACTCTCAAAGTGAGGGAAGCGCCAAGTAATAATTGTCATTAAAATAAGAGAGAATAATGACTCAAAGAACTAAGGCTACTCTGTAGTGCTCTCTCTATTGTACAGTCACACGTAGGTCCAGTAGCGAGGTGTGACTCTCAAAGTGAGGGAAGCGCCAAGTAATAATTGTCATTAAAATAAGAGAGAATAATCACTCAAAGAATTAAGGCTACTCTTTAGTACCCTTTCTATTGTACAGTCAGACGTAGCTCCAGTAGCGAGGCGTGACTTTCAAAGCGAGGGAAGCGCCAAGTAATAATTGTCATTAAAATAAGAGAGAATAATGACTCAAAGAACTAAGGCTACTCTTTAGTACTCTTTCTATTGTACAGTCAGACGTAGGTCCAGTATCGAGGTGTGACTTTCAAAGTGAGGGAAGCTCCAAGTAATAATTGTCATTAAAATAAGAGAGAATAATGACTCAAAGAACTAAGGCTACTCTTTAGTACTGTTTCTATTGTATAGTCAGACGTAGGTCCAGTAGCGTAGCGTGACTTTCAAAGTGAGGGAAGCTGCAAGTAATAATTGTCATTAAAATAAGAGAGAATAATGACTCAAAGAACTAAGCCTACTCTTTAGTACTCTTTCTATTGTACAGTCAGACGTAGGTCCAGTAGCGAGGCGTGACTTTCAAAGTGAGGGAAGCTCCAAGTAATAATTGTCATTAAAATAAGAGCGAATAATGACTCAAAGAACTAAGGCTACTCTTTAGTACTCTTTCTATTGTACAGTCAGACGTAGGTCCAGTAGCGAGGCGTGACTTTCAAAGTGAGGGAAGCTCCAAGTAATAATTGTCATTAAAATAAGAGAGAATAATGACTCAAAGAACTAAGGCTACTCTTTAGTACTCTTTCTATTGTACAGTCAGACGTAGGTCCAGTAGCGAGGCGTGACTTTCAAAGTGAGGGAAGCGCCAAGTAATAATTGTCATTAAAATATGAGAGAATAATGACTCAAAGAACTAAGGCTACTCTTTAGTGCTCTCTCTATTGTACAGTCACACGTAGGTCCAGTAGCGAGGTGTGACTCTCAAAGTGAGGGAAGCGCCAAGTAATAATTGTCATTAAAATAAGAGAGAATAATGACTCAAAGAACTAAGGCTACTCTTTAGTACTCTTTCTATTGTACAGTCAGACGTAGGTCCAGTAGCGAGGCGTGACTTTCAAAGCGAGGGAAGCGCCAAGTAATAATTGTCATTAAAATAAGAGAGAATAATGACTCAAAGAACTAAGGCTACTCTTTAGTACTCTTTCTATTGTACAGTCAGACGTAGGTCCAGTATCGAGGTGTGACTTTCAAAGTGAGGGAAGCTCCAAGTAATAATTGTCATTAAAATAAGAGAGAATAATGACTCAAAGAACTAAGGCTACTCTTTAGTACTGTTTCTATTGTATAGTCAGACGTAGGTCCAGTAGCGTAGCGTGACTTTCAAAGTGAGGGAAGCTGCAAGTAATAATTGTCATTAAAATAAGAGAGAATAATGACTCAAAGAACTAAGCCTACTCTTTAGTACTCTTTCTATTGTACAGTCAGACGTAGGTCCAGTAGCGAGGCGTGACTTTCAAAGTGAGGGAAGCTCCAAGTAATAATTGTCATTAAAATAAGAGCGAATAATGACTCAAAGAACTAAGGCTACTCTTTAGTACTTTTTCTATTGTACAGTCAGACGTAGGTCCAGTAGCGAGGCGTGACTTTCAAAGTGAGGGAAGCTCCAAGTAATAATTGTCATTAAAATAAGAGAGAATAATGACTCAAAGAACTAAGGCTACTCTTTAGTACTCTTTCTATTGTACAGTCAGACGTAGGTCCAGTAGCGAGGCGTGACTTTCAAAGTGAGGGAAGCTCCAAGTAATAATTGTCGTTAAAGTAAGAGAGAATAATGATTCAAAGAACTAAGGCTACTCTTTAGTACTCTTTCTATTGTACAGTCAGACGTAGGTCCAGTAGCGAGGCGTGACTTTCAAAGTGAGGGAAGCTCCAGGTAATAATTGTCATTAAAATAAGAGAGAATAATGACTCAAAGAACTAAGGCTACTCTTTAGTACTCTTTCTATTGTACAGTCAGACGTAGGTCCAGTAGCGAGGCGCGACTTTCAAAGCGAGGGAAGCGCCAAGTAATAATTGTCATTAAAATAAGAGAGAATAATGACTCAAAGAACTAAGGCTACTCATTAGTACCCTTTCTATTGTACAGTCAGACATAGGTCCAGTAGCGAAGCGTGACTTTCAAAGCGAGGGAAGCGCCAAGTAATAATTGTCATTAAAATAAGAGAGAATAATGACTCAAAGAACTAAGGCTACTCTTTAGTACTCTTTCTATTGTACAGTCACACGTAGGTCCAGTAGCGAGGTGTGACTTGCAAAGCGAGGGAAGCACCAAGTAATAATTGTCATTAAAATAAGAGAGAATAATGACTCAAAGAACTAAGGCTACTCTTTAGTACTCTTTCTATTGTACAGTCACACGTAGCTCCAGTAGCGAGGTGTGACTTTCAAAGCGAGGTAAGCGGCAAGTAATAATTGTCATTAAAATAAGAGAGAATAATGACTCAAAGAACTAAGGCTACTCTTTAGTACTCTTTCTATTGTACAGTCAGACGTAGGTCCAGTAGCGAGGCGTGACTCTCAAAGTGAGGGAAGCGCCAAGTAATAATTGTCATTAAAATAAGAGAGAATAATGACTCAAAGAACTAAGGCTACCCTTTAGTACTCTGTCTATTGTACAGTCACACGTAGGTCCAGTAGCGAGGCGTGACTTTCAAAGTGAGGGAAGCGCAAAGTAATAATTGTCATTAAATTAAGAGAGAATAATGACTCAAAGAACTAAGGCTACTCTTTAGTACTCTTTCTATTGTACAGTCAGACGTAGGTCCAGTAGCGAGGCGTGACTTTCAAAGTGAGGGAAGCGCCAAGTAATAATTGTCATTAAAATAAGAGAGAATAATGACTCAAAGAACTAAGGCTACCCTTTAGTACTCTTTCTATTGTACAGTCAGACTTAGGTCCAGTAGCGAGGCGTGACTTTCAAAGTGAGGGAAGCGCCAAGTAATAATTGTCATTAAAATAAGAGAGAATAATGACTCAAAGAACTAAGGTTACTCTTTAGTACTCTTTCTATTGTATAGTCAGACGTAGGTCCAGTAGCGAGGCGTGACTCTCAAAGTGAGCGAAGCTCCAAGTAATAATTGTCATTAACATAAGAGAGAATAATGACTCAAAGAACTAAGGCTACTCTTTAGTACTCTTTCTATTGTATAGTCAGACGCAGGCCCAGTAGCGAGGCGTGACTTTCAAAGTGAGGGAACCTCCAAGTAATAATTGTCATTAAAATAAGAGAGAATAATGACTCAAAGAACTAAGGCTACTCTTTAGTGCTCTCTCTATTGTACAGTCACACGTAGGTCCAGTAGCGAGGTGTGACTCTCAAAGTGAGGGAAGCGCCAAGTAATAATTGTCATTAAAATAAGAGAGAATAATGACTCAAAGAACTAAGGCTACTCTTTAGTATTCTTTCTATTGTATAGTCAGACGTAGGTCCAGTAGCGAGGCGTGACTCTCAAAGTGAGGGAAGCTGCAAGTAATAATTGTCATTAAAATAAGAGAGAATAATGACTCAAAGAACTAAGGCTACTCTTTAGTGCTCTCTCTATTGTACAGTCAGACGTAGGTCCAGTAGCGAGGCGTGACTCTCAAAGTGAGGGAAGCGCCAAGTAATAATTGTCATTAAAATATGAGAGAATAATGACTCAAAGAACTAAGGCTACTCTTTAGTGCTCTCTCTATTGTACAGTCACACGTAGGTCTAGTAGCGAGGTGTGACTCTCAAAGTGAGGGAAGCGCCAAGTAATAATTGTCATTAAAATAAGAGAGAATAATGACTCAAAGAATTAAGGCTACCCTTTAGTACTCTTTCTATTGTACAGTCAGACGTAGGTCCAGTTTCGAGGTGTGACTTTCAAAGTGAGGGAAGCTCCAAGTAATAATTGTCATTAAAATAAGAGAGAATAATGACTCAAAGAACTAAGGCTACTCTTTAGTACTGTTTCTATTGTATAGTCAGACGTAGGTCCAGTAGCGTAGCGTGACTTTCAAAGTGAGGGAAGCTGAAAGTAATAATTGTCATTAAAATAAGAGAGAATAATGACTCAAAGAACTAAGCCTACTCTTTAGTATTCTTTCTATTGTATAGTCAGACGTAGGTCCAGTAGCGAGGCGTGACTCTCAAAGTAAGGGAAGCTGCAAGTAATAATTGTCATAAAATAAGAGAGAATAATGACTCAAAGAACTAAGGCTACTCTTTAGTGCTCTCTCTATTGTACAGTCACACGTAGGTCTAGTAGCGAGGTGTGACTCTCAAAGTGAGGGAAGCGCCAAGTAATAATTGTCATTAAAATAAGAGAGAATAATGACTCAAAGAATTAAGGCTACCCTTTAGTACCCTTTCTATTGTACAGTCAGACGTAGGTCCAGTAGCGAGGCGTGACTTTCAAAGCGAGGGAAGCGCCAAGTAATAATTGTCATTAAAATAAGAGAGAATAATGACTCAAAGAACTAACGCTACTCTTTAGTACTCTTTCTATTGTACAGTCAGACGTAGGTCAAGTAGCGAGGTGTGACTTTCAAAGCGAGGGAAGCGCCAAGTAATAATTGTCATTAAAATAAGAGAGAATAATGACTCAAAGAACTAAGGCTACTCTTTAGTACTCTTTCTATTGTACAGTCACACGTAGGTCCAGTAGCGAGGTGTGACTTTCAAAGCGAGGGAAGCGCCAAGTAATAATTGTCATTAAAATAAGAGAGAATAATGACTCAAAGAACTAAGGCTACTCTTTAGTACTCTTTCTATTGTACAGTCAGACGTAGGTCAAGTAGCGAGGCGTGACTCTCAAAGTGAGGGAAGCGCCAAGTAATAATTGTCATTAAAATAAGAGAGAATAATGACTCAAAGAACTAAGGCTACCCTTTAGTACTCTTTCTATTGTACAGTCAGACGTAGGTCCAGTAGCGAGGCGTGACTTTCAAAGTGAGGGAAGCGCCAAGTAATAATTGTCATTAAAATAAGAGAGAATAATGACTCAAAGAACTAAGGCTACTCTTTAGTACTCTTTCTATTGTATAGTCAGACGCAGGTCCAGTAGCGAGGCGTGACTCTCAAAGTGGGCGAAGCGCCAAGTAATAATTGTCATTAAAATAAGAGAGAATAATGACTCAAAGAACTAAGGCTACTCTTTAGTACTCTTTCTATTGTATAGTGAGACGCAGGTCCAGTAGCGAGGCGTGACTTTCAAAGTGAGGGAACCTCCAAGTAATAATTGTCATTAAAATAAGAGAGAATAATGACTCAAAGAACTAAGGCTACTCTTTAGTGCTCTCTCTATTGTACAGTCACACGTAGGTCCAGTAGCGAGGCGTTACTTTCAAAGTGAGGGAAGCGCCAAGTAATAATTGTCATTAAAATAAGAGAGAATAATGACTCAAAGAACTAAGGCTACTCTTTAGTGCTCTCTCTATTGTACAGTCAGACGTAGGTCCAGTAGCGAGGCGTGACTCTCAAAGTGAGGGAAGCGCCAAGTAATAATTGTCATTAAAATAAGAGAGAATAATGACTCAAAGAACTAAGGCTACTCTTTAGTATTCTTTCTATTGTATAGTCAGACGTAGGTCCAGTAGCGAGGCATGACTCTCAAAGTGAGGGAAGCGCCAAGTAATAATTGTCATTAAAATAAGAGAGAATAATGACTCAAAGAACTAAGGCTACTCTGTAGTGCTCTCTCTATTGTACAGTCACACATAGGTCCAGTAGCGAGGTGTGACTCTCAAAGTGAGGGAAGCGCCAAGCAATAATTGTCATTAAAATAAGAGAGAATAATCACTCAAAGAATTAAGGCTACTCTTTAGTACCCTTTCTATTGTACAGTCAGACGTAGCTCCAGTAGCGAGGCGTGACTTTCAAAGCGAGGGAAGCGCCAAGTAATAATTGTCATTAAAATAAGAGAGAATAATGACTCAAAGAACTAAGGCTACTCTTTAGTACTCTTTCTATTGTACAGTCAGACGTAGGTCCAGTATCGAGGTGTGACTTTCAAAGTGAGGGAAGCTCCAAGTAATAATTGTCATTAAAATAAGAGAGAATAATGACTCAAAGAACTAAGGCTACTCTTTAGTACTGTTTCTATTGTATAGTCAGACGTAGGTCCAGTAGCGTAGCGTGACTTTCAAAGTGAGGGAAGCTGCAAGTAATAATTGTCATTAAAATAAGGGAGAATAAAGACTCAAAGAACTAAGCCTACTCTTTAGTACTCTTTCTATTGTACAGTCAGACGTAGGTCCAGTAGCGAGGCGTGACTTTCAAAGTGAGGGAAGCTCCAAGTAATAATTGTCATTAAAATAAGAGCGAATAATGACTCAAAGAACTAAGGCTACTCTTTAGTACTCTTTCTATTGTACAGTCAGACGTAGGTCCAGTAGCGAGGCGTGACTTTCAAAGTGAGGGAAGCTCCAAGTAATAATTGTCATTAAAATAAGAGAGAATAATGACTCAAAGAACTAAGGCTACTCTTTAGTACACTTTCTATTGTACAGTCAGACGTAGGTCCAGTAGCGAGGCGTGACTTTCAAAGTGAGGGAAGCTCCAAGTAATAATTGTCGTTAAAGTAAGACAGAATAATGATTCAAAGAACTAAAGCTACTCTTTAGTACTCTTTCTATTGTACAGTCAGACGTAGGTCCAGTAGCGAGGCGTGACTTTCAAAGTGAGGGAAGCTCCAAGTAATAATTGTCATTAAAATAAGAGAGAATAATGACTCAAAGAACTAAGGCTACTCTTTAGTACTCTTTCTATTGTACAGTCAGACGTAGGTCCAGTAGCGAGGCGCGACTTTCAAAGCGAGGGAAGCGCCAAGTAATAATTGTCATTAAAATAAGAGAGAATAATGACTCAAAGAACTAAGGCTACTCATTAGTACCCTTTCTATTGTACAGTCAGACATAGGTCCAGTAGCGAAGCGTGACTTTCAAAGCGAGGGAAGCGCCAAGTAATAATTGTCATTAAAATAAGAGAGAATAATGACTCAAAGAACTAAGGCTACTCTTTAGTACTCTTTCTATTGTACAGTCACACGTAGGTCCAGTAGCGAGGTGTGACTTTCAAAGCGAGGGAAGCACCAAGTAATAATTGTCATTAAAATAAGAGAGAATAATGACTCAAAGAACTCAGGCTACTCTTTAGTACTCTTTCTATTGTACAGTCACACGTAGCTCCAGTAGCGAGGTGTGACTTTCAAAGCGAGGGAAGCGGCAAGTAATAATTGTCATTAAAATAAGAGAGAATAATGACTCAAAGAACTAAGGCTACTCTTTAGTACTCTTTCTATTGTACAGTCAGACGTAGGTCCAGTAGCGAGGCGTGACTCTCAAAGTGAGGGAAGCGCCAAGTAATAATTGTCATTAAAATAAGAGAGAATAATGACTCAAAGAACTAAGGCTACCCTTTAGTACTCTGTCTATTGTACAGTCACACGTAGGTCTAGTAGCGAGGCGTGACTTTCAAAGTGAGGGAAGCGCAAAGTAATAATTGTCATTAAATTAAGAGAGAATAATGACTCAAAGAACTAAGGCTACTCTTTAGTACTCTTTCTATTGTACAGTCAGACGTAGGTCCAGTAGCGAGGCGTGACTTTCAAAGTGAGGGAAGCGCCAAGTAATAATTGTCATTAAAATAAGAGAGAATAATGACTCAAAGAACTAAGGCTACCCTTTAGTACTCTTTCTATTGTACAGTCAGACTTAGGTCCAGTAGCGAGGCGTGACTTTCAAAGTGAGGGAAGCGCCAAGTAATAATTGTCATTAAAATAAGAGAGAATAATGACTCAAAGAACTAAGGTTACTCTTTAGTACTCTTTCTATTGTATAGTCAGACGTAGGTCCAGTAGCGAGGCGTGACTCTCAAAGTGAGCGAAGCTCCAAGTAATAATTGTCATTAAAATAAGAGAGAATAATGACTCAAAGAACTAAGGCTACTCTTTAGTACTCTTTCTATTGTATAGTCAGACGCAGGTCCAGTAGCGAGGCGTGACTTTCAAAGTGAGGGAACCTCCAAGTAATAATTGTCATTAAAATAAGAGAGAATAATGACTCAAAGAACTAAGGCTACTCTTTAGTGCTCTCTCTATTGTACAGTCACACGTAGGTCCAGTAGCGAGGTGTGACTCTCAAAGTGAGGGAAGCGCCAAGTAATAATTGTCATTAATATAAGAGAGAATAATGACTCAAAGAACTAAGGCTACTCTTTAGTATTCTTTCTATTGTATAGTCAGACGTAGGTCCAGTAGCGAGGCGTGACTCTCAAAGTGAGGGAAGCTGCAAGTAATAATTGTCATTAAAATAAGAGAGAATAATGACTCAAAGAACTAAGGCTACTCTTTAGTGCTCTCTCTATTGTACAGTCAGACGTAGGTCCAGTAGCGAGGCGTGACTCTCAAAGTGAGGGAAGCGCCAAGTAATAATTGTCATTAAAATATGAGAGAATAATGACTCAAAGAACTAAGGCTACTCTTTAGTGCTCTCTCTATTGTACAGTCACACGTAGGTCTAGTAGCGAGGTGTGACTCTCAAAGTGAGGGAAGCGCCAAGTAATAATTGTCATTAAAATAAGAGAGAATAATGACTCAAAGAATTAAGGCTACCCTTTAGTACCCTTTCTATTGTACAGTCAGACGTAGGTCCAGTAGCGAGGCGTGACTTTCAAAGCGAGGGAAGCGCCAAGTAATAATTGTCATTAAAATAAGAGAGAATAATGACTCAAAGAACTAAGGCTACTCTTTAGTACTCTTTCAATTGTACAGTCACACGTAGGTCCAGTAGCGAAGTGTGACTTTCAAAGCGAGGGAAGCGCCAAGTAATAATTGTCATTTAAATAAGAGAGAATTATGACTCAAAGAACTAAGGCTACTCTTTAGTACTCTTTCTATTGTACAGTCACACGTAGGTCCAGTAGCGAGGTGTGACTTTCAAAGCGAGGGAAGCGCCAAGTAATAATTGTCATTAAAATAAGAGAGAATAATGACTCAAAGAACTAAGGCTACTCTTTAGTACTCTTTCTATTGTATAGTCAGACGTAGGTCAAGTAGCGAGGCGTGACTCTCAAAGTGAGGGAAGCGCCAAGTAATAATTGTCATTAAAATAAGAGAGAATAATGACTCAAAGAACTAAGGCTACTCTTTAGTACTCTTTCTATTGTACTGTCAGACGTAGGTCCAGTAGCGAGGCGTGACTTTCAAAGTGAGGGAAGCGCCAAATAATAATTGTCATTAAAATAAGAGAGAATAATGACTCAAAGAACTAAGGCTACCCTTTAGTACTCTTTCTATTGTACAGTCAGACGTAGGTCCAGTAGCGAGGAGTGACTTTCAAAGTGAGGGAAGCGCCAAGTAATAATTGTCATTAAAATAAGAGAGAATAATGACTCAAAGAACTAAGGCTACTCTTTAGTACTCTTTCTATTGTATAGTCAGACGTAGGTCCAGTAGCGAGGCGTGACTCGCAAAGTGAGCGAAGCGCCAAGTAATAATTGTCATTAAAATAAGAGAGAATAATGACTCAAAGAACTAAGGCTACTCTTTAGTACTCTTTCTATTGCATTGTCAGATGCAGGTCCAGTAGCGAGGCGTGACTTTCAAAGTGAGGGAAGCTCCAAGTAATAATTGTCATTAAAATAAGAGAGAATAATGACTCAAAGAACTAAGGCTACTCTTTAGTGCTCTCTCTATTGTACAGTCACACGTAGGTCCAGTAGCGAGGTGTGACTCTCAAAGTGAGGGAAGCGCCAAGTAATAATTGTCATTAAAATAAGAGAGAATAATGACTCAAAGAACTAAGGCTACTCTTTAGTGCTCTCTCTATTGTACAGTCAGACGTAGGTCCAGTAGCGAGGCGTGACTCTCAAAGTGAGGAAAGCGCCAAGTAATAATTGTCATTAAAATAAGAGAGAATAATGACTCAAAGAACTAAGGCTACTCTTTAGTACTCTTTCTATTGTACAGTCAGACGTAGGTCCAGTAGCGAGGAGTGACTTTCAAAGTGAGGGAAGCGCCAAGTAATAATTGTCATTAAGATAAGAGAGAATAATGACTCAAAGAACTAAGGCTACTCTTTAGTACTCTTTCTATTGTATAGTCACACGTAGGTCCAGTAGCCAGGCGTGACTTTCAAAGTGAGGGAAGCTCCAAGTAATAATTGTCATTAAAATAAGAGCGAATAATGACTCAAAGAACTAAGGCTACTCTTTAGTACTCTTTCTATTGTACAGTCAGACGTAGGTCCAGTAGCGAGGCGTGACTTTCAAAGTGAGGGAAGCTCCAAGTAATAATTGTCATTAAAATAAGAGAGAATAATGACTCAAAGAACTAAGGCTACTCTTTAGTACTCTTTCTATTGTACAGTCAGACGTAGGTCCAGTAGCGAGGCGTGACTTTCAAAGTGAGGGAAGCTCCAAGTAATAATTGTCATTAAAGTAAGAGAGAATAATGACTCAAAGAACTAAGGCTACTCTTTAGTGCTCTCTCTATTGTACAGTCAGACGTAAGTCCAGTAGCGAGGCGTGACTCTCAAAGTGAGGGAAGCGCCAAGTAATAATTGTCATTAAAATAAGAGAGAATAATGACTCAAAGAACTAAGGCTACTCTTTAGTATTTTTTCTATTGTATAGTCAGACGTAGGTCCAGTAGCGAGGCATGACTCTCAAAGTGAGGGAAGCGCCAAGTAATAATTGTCATTAAAATAAGAGAGAATAATGACTCAAAGAACTAAGGCTACTCTGTAGTGCTCTCTCTATTGTACAGTCACACATAGGTCCAGTAGCGAGGTGTGACTCTCAAAGTGAGGGAAGTGCCAAGCAATAATTGTCATTAAAATAAGAGAGAATAATCACTCAAAGAATTAAGGCTACTCTTTAGTACCCTTTCTATTGTACAGTCAGACGTAGCTCCAGTAGCGAGGCGTGACTTTCAAAGCGAGGGAAGCGCCAAGTAATAATTGTCATTAAAATAAGAGAGAATAATGACTCAAAGAACTAAGGCTACTCTTTAGTACTCTTTCTATTGTACAGTCACACGTAGCTCCAGTAGCGAGGTGTGACTTTCAAAGCGAGGGAAGCGGCAAGTAATAATTTTCGTTAAAATAAGAGAGAATAATGACTCAAAGAACTAAGGCTACTCTTTAGTACTCTTTCTATTGTACAGTCAGACGTAGGTCCAGTAGCGAGGCGTGACTCTCAAAGTGAGGGAAGCGCCAAGTAATAATTGTCATTAAAATAAGAGAGAATAATGACTCAAAGAACTAAGGCTACCCTTTAGCACTCTTTCTATTGTACAGTCACACGTAGGTCCAGTAGCGAGGCGTGACTTTCAAAGTGAGGGAAGCGCAAAGTAATAATTGTTATTAAAATAAGAGAGAATAATGACTCAAAGAACTAAGGCTACTCTTTAGTACTCTTTCTATTGTACAGTCAGACGTAGGTCCAGTAGCGAGGCGTGACTTTCAAAGTGAGGGAAGCGCCAAGTAATAATTGTCATTAAAATAAGAGAGAATAATGACTCAAAGAACTAAGGCTACCCTTTAGTACTCTTTCTATTGTACAGTCAGACTTAGGTCCAGTAGCGAGGCGTGACTTTCAAAGTGAGGGAAGCGCCAAGTAATAATTGTCATTAAAATAAGAGAGAATAATGACTCAAAGAACTAAGGTTACTATTTAGTACTCTTTCTATTATATAGTCAGACGTAGGTCCAGTAGCGAGGCGTGACTCTCAAAGTGAGCGAAGCTCCAAGTAATAATTGTCATTAAAATAAGAGAGAATAATGACTCAAAGAACTAAGGCTACTCTTTAGTACTCTTTCTATTGTATAGTCAGACGCAGGTCCAGTAGCGAGGCGTGACTTTCAAAGTGAGGGAACCTCCAAGTAATAATTGTCATTAAAATAAGAGAGAATAATGACTCAAAGAACTAAGGCTACTCTTTAGTGCTCTCTCTATTGTACAGTCAGACGTAGGTCCAGTAGCGAGGCGTGACTCTCAAAGTGAGGGAAGCGCCAAGTAATAATTGTCATTAAAATAAGAGAGAATAATGACTCAAAGAACTAAGGCTACTCTTTAGTGCTCTCTCTATTGTACAGTCACACGTAGGTCTAGTAGCGAGGTGTGACTCTCAAAGTGAGGGAAGCGCAAAGTAATAATTGTCATTAAAATAAGAGAGAATAATGACTCAAAGAATTAAGGCTACCCTTTAGTACCCTTTCTATTGTACAGTCAGACGTAGGTCCAGTAGCGAGGCGTGACTTTCAAAGCGAGGGAAGCGCCAAGTAATAATTGTCATTAAAATAAGAGAGAATAATGACTCAAAGAACTAAGGCTACTCTTTAGTACTCTTTCAATTGTACAGTCACACGTAGGTCCAGTAGCGAAGTGTGACTTTCAAAGCGAGGGAAGCGCCAAGTAATAATTGTCATTAAAATAAGAGAGAATATTGACTCAAAGAACTAAGGCTACTCTTTAGTACTCTTTCTATTGTACAGTCACACGTAGGTCCAGTAGCGAGGTGTGACTTTCAAAGCGAGGGAAGCGCCAAGTAATAATTGTCATTAAAATAAGAGAGAATAATGACTCAAAGAACTAAGGCTACTCTTTAGTACTCTTTCTATTGTACAGTCAGACGTAGGTCAAGTAGCGAGGCGTGACTCTCAAAGTGAGGGAAGCGCCAAGTAATAATTGTCATTAAAATAAGAGAGAATAATGACTCAAAGAACTAAGGCTACTCTTTAGTACTCTTTCTATTGTACTGTCAGACGTAGGTCCAGTAGCGAGGCGTGACTTTCACAGTGAGGGAAGCGCCAAATAATAATTGTCATTAAAATAAGAGAGAATAATGACTCAAAGAACTAAGGCTACCCTTTAGTACTCTTTCTATTGTACAGTCAGACGTAGGTCCAGTAGCGAGGAGTGACTTTCAAAGTGAGGGAAGCGCCAAGTAATAATTGTCATTAAAATAAGAGAGAATAATGACTCAAAGAACTAAGGCTACTCTTTAGTACTCTTTCTATTGTATAGTCAGACGTAGGTCCAGTAGCGAGGCGTGACTCGCAAAGTGAGCGAAGCGCCAAGTAATAATTGTCATTAAAGTAAGAGAGAATAATGACTCAAAGAACTAAGGCTACTCTTTAGTACTCTTTCTATTGTATAGTCAGATGCAGGTCCAGTAGCGAGGCGTGACTTTCAAAGTGAGGGAAGCTCCAAGTAATAATTGTCATTAAAATAAGAGAGAATAATGACTCAAAGAACTAAGGCTACTCTTTAGTGCTCTCTCTATTGTACAGTCACACGTAGGTCCAGTAGCGAGGTGTGACTCTCAAAGTGAGGGAAGCGCCAAGTAATAATTGTCATTAAAATAAGAGAGAATAATGACTCAAAGAACTAAGGCTACTCTTTAGTGCTCTCTCTATTGTACAGTCAGACGTAGGTCCAGTAGCGAGGCGTGACTCTCAAAGTGAGGAAAGCGCCAAGTAATAATTGTCATTAAAATAAGAGAGAATAATGACTCAAAGAATTAAGGCTACCCTTTAGTACCCTTTCTATTGTACAGTCAGACGTAGGTCCAGTAGCGAGGCGTGACTTTCAAAGCGAGGGAAGCGCCAAGTAATAATTGTCATTAAAATAAGAGAGAATAATGACTCAAAGAACCAAGGCTACTCTTTAGTACTCTTTCTATTGTACAGTCAGACGTAGGTCAAGTAGCGAGGCGTGACTCTCAAAGTGAGGGAAGCGCCAAGTAATAATTGTCATTAAAATAAGAGAGAATAATGACTCAAAGAACTAAGGCTACTCTTTAGTACTCTTTCTATTGTACTGTCAGACGTAGGTCCAGTAGCGAGGCGTGACTTTCAAAGTGAGGGAAGCGCCAAATAATAATTGTCATTAAAATAAGAGAGAATAATGACTCAAAGAACTAAGGCTACCCTTTAGTACTCTTTCTATTGTACAGTCAGACGTAGGTCCAGTAGCGAGGAGTGACTTTCAAAGTGAGGGAAGCGCCAAGTAATAATTGTCATTAAAATAAGAGAGAATAATGACTCAAAGAACTAAGGCTACTCTTTAGTACTCTTTCTATTGTATAGTCAGACGTAGGTCCAGTAGCGAGGCGTGACTCGCAAAGTGAGCGAAGCGCCAAGTAATAATTGTCATTAAAATAAGAGAGAATAATGACTCAAAGAACTAAGGCTACTCTTTAGTACTCTTTCTATTGCATTGTCAGATGCAGGTCCAGTAGCGAGGCGTGACTTTCAAAGTGAGGGAAGCTCCAAGTAATAATTGTCATTAAAATAAGAGAGAATAATGACTCAAAGAACTAAGGCTACTCTTTAGTGCTCTCTCTATTGTACAGTCACACGTAGGTCCAGTAGCGAGGTGTGACTCTCAAAGTGAGGGAAGCGCCAAGTAATAATTGTCATTAAAATAAGAGAGAATAATGACTCAAAGAACTAAGGCTACTCTTTAGTGCTCTCTCTATTGTACAGTCAGACGTAGGTCCAGTAGCGAGGCGTGACTCTCAAAGTGAGGAAAGCGCCAAGTAATAATTGTCATTAAAATAAGAGAGAATAATGACTCAAAGAACTAAGGCTACTCTTTAGTACTCTTTCTATTGTACAGTCAGACGTAGGTCCAGTAGCGAGGAGTGACTTTCAAAGTGAGGGAAGCGCCAAGTAATAATTGTCATTAAGATAAGAGAGAATAATGACTCAAAGAACTAAGGCTACTCTTTAGTACTCTTTCTATTGTATAGTCAGACGTAGGTCCAGTAGCGAGGCGTGACTTTCAAAGTGAGGGAAGCTCCAAGTAATAATTGTCATTAAAATAAGAGCGAATAATGACTCAAAGAACTAAGGCTACTCTTTAGTACTCTTTCTATTGTACAGTCAGACGTAGGTCCAGTAGCGAGGCGTGACTTTCAAAGTGAGGGAAGCTCCAAGTAATAATTGTCATTAAAATAAGAGAGAATAATGACTCAAAGAACTAAGGCTACTCTTTAGTACTCTTTCTATTGTACAGTCAGACGTAGGTCCAGTAGCGAGGCGTGACTTTCAAAGTGAGGGAAGCTCCAAGTAATAATTGTCATTAAAGTAAGAGAGAATAATGACTCAAAGAACTAAGGCTACTCTTTAGTGCTCTCTCTATTGTACAGTCAGACGTAGGTCCAGTAGCGAGGCGTGACTCTCAAAGTGAGGGAAGCGCCAAGTAATAATTGTCATTAAAATAAGAGAGAATAATGACTCAAAGAACTAAGGCTACTCTTTAGTATTCTTTCTATTGTATAGTCAGACGTAGGTCCAGTAGCGAGGCATGACTCTCAAAGTGAGGGAAGCGCCAAGTAATAATTGTCATTAAAATAAGAGAGAATAATGACTCAAAGAACTAAGGCTACTCTGTAGTGCTCTCTCTATTGTACAGTCACACATAGGTCCAGTAGCGAGGTGTGACTCTCAAAGTGAGGGAAGCGCCAAGCAATAATTGTCATTAAAATAAGAGAGAATAATCACTCAAAGAATTAAGGCTACTCTTTAGTACCCTTTCTATTGTACAGTCAGACGTAGCTCCAGTAGCGAGGCGTGACTTTCAAAGCGAGGGAAGCGCCAAGTAATAATTGTCATTAAAATAAGAGAGAATAATGACTCAAAGAACTAAGGCTACTCTTTAGTACTCTTTCTATTGTACAGTCACACGTAGCTCCAGTAGCGAGGTGTGACTTTCAAAGCGAGGGAAGCGGCAAGTAATAATTTTCGTTAAAATAAGAGAGAATAATGACTCAAAGAACTAAGGCTACTCTTTAGTACTCTTTCTATTGTACAGTCAGACGTAGGTCCAGTAGCGAGGCGTGACTCTCAAAGTGAGGGAAGCGCCAAGTAATAATTGTCATTAAAATAAGAGAGAATAATGACTCAAAGAACTAAGGCTACCCTTTAGCACTCTTTCTATTGTACAGTCACACGTAGGTCCAGTAGCGAGGCGTGACTTTCAAAGTGAGGGAAGCGCAAAGTAATAATTGTTATTAAAATAAGAGAGAATAATGACTCAAAGAACTAAGGCTACTCTTTAGTACTCTTTCTATTGTACAGTCAGACGTAGGTCCAGTAGCGAGGCATGACTTTCAAAGTGAGGGAAGCGCCAAGTAATAATTGTCATTAAAATAAGAGAGAATAATGACTCAAAGAACTAAGGCTACCCTTTAGTACTCTTTCTATTGTACAGTCAGACTTAGGTCCAGTATCGAGGCGTGACTTTCAAAGTGAGGGAAGCGCCAAGTAATAATTGTCATTAAAATAAGAGAGAATAATGACTCAAAGAACTAAGGTTACTCTTTAGTACTCTTTCTATTGTATAGTCAGACGTAGGTCCAGTAGCGAGGCGTGACTCTCAAAGTGAGCGAAGCTCCAAGTAATAATTGTCATTAAAATAAGAGAGAATAATGACTCAAAGAACTAAGGCTACTCTTTAGTACTCTTTCTATTGTATAGTGAGACGCAGGTCCAGTAGCGAGGCGTGACTTTCAAAGTGAGGGAACCTCCAAGTAATAATTGTCATTAAAATAAGTGAGAATAATGACTCAAAGAACTAAGGCTACTCTTTAGTGCTCTCTCTATTGTACAGTCACACGTAGGTCCAGTAGCGAGGTGTGACTCTCAAAGTGAGGGAAGCGCCAAGTAATAATTGTCATTAAAATAAGAGAGAATAATGACTCAAAGAACTAAGGCTACTCTTTAGTATTCTTTCTATTGTATAGTCAGACGTAGGTCCAGTAGCGAGGCGTGACTCTCAAAGTGAGGGAAGCTGCAAGTAATAATTGTCATTAAAATAAGAGAGAATAATGACTCAAAGAACTAATGCTACTCTTTAGTGCTCTCTCTATTGTACAGTCAGACGTAGGTCCAGTAGCGAGGCGTGACTCTCAAAGTGAGGGAAGCGCCAAGTAATAATTGTCATTAAAATAAGAGAGAATAATGACTCAAAGAACTAAGGCTACTCTTTAGTGCTCTCTCTATTGTACAGTCACACGTAGGTCTAGTAGCGAGGTGTGACTCTCAAAGTGAGGGAAGCGCAAAGTAATAATTGTCATTAAAATAAGAGAGAATAATGACTCAAAGAATTAAGGCTACCCTTTAGTACCCTTTCTATTGTACAGTCAGACGTAGGTCCAGTAGCGAGGCGTGACTTTCAAAGCGAGGGAAGCGCCAAGTAATAATTGTCATTAAAATAAGAGAGAATAATGACTCAAAGAACTAAGGCTACTCTTTAGTACTCTTTCAATTGTACAGTCACACGTAGGTCCAGTAGCGAAGTGTGACTTTCAAAGCGAGGGAAGCGCCAAGTAATAATTGTCATTAAAATAAGAGAGAATAATGACTCAAAGAACTAAGGCTACTCTTTAGTACTCTTTCTATTGTACAGGCACACGTAGGTCCAGTAGCGAGGTGTGACTTTCAAAGCGAGGGAAGCGCCAAGTAATAATTGTCATTAAAATAAGAGAGAATAATGACTCAAAGAACTAAGGCTACTCTTTAGTACTCTTTCTATTGTACAGTCAGACGTAGGTCAAGTAGCGAGGCGTGACTCTCAAAGTGAGGGAAGCGCCAAGTAATAATTGTCATTAAAATAAGAGAGAATAATGACTCAAAGAACTAAGGCTACTCTTTAGTACTCTTTCTATTGTACTGTCAGACGTAGGTCCAGTAGCGAGGCGTGACTTTCACAGTGAGGGAAGCGCCAAATAATAATTGTCATTAAAATAAGAGAGAATAATGACTCAAAGAACTAAGGCTACCCTTTAGTACACTTTCTATTGTACAGTCAGACGTAGGTCCAGTAGCGAGGAGTGACTTTCAAAGTGAGGGAAGCGCCAAGTAATAATTGTCATTAAAATAAGAGAGAATAATGACTCAAAGAACTAAGGCTACTCTTTAGTACTCTTTCTATTGTATAGTCAGACGTAGGTCCAGTAGCGAGGCGTGACTCGCAAAGTGAGCGAAGCGCCAAGTAATAATTGTCATTAAAATAAGAGAGAATAATGACTCAAAGAACTAAGGCTACTCTTTAGTACTCTTTCTATTGTATAGTCAGATGCAGGTCCAGTAGCGAGGCGTGACTTTCAAAGTGAGGGAAGCTCCAAGTAATAATTGTCATTAAAATAAGAGAGAATAATGACTCAAAGAACTAAGGCTACTCTTTAGTGCTCTCTCTATTGTACAGTCACACGTAGGTCCAGTAGCGAGGTGTGACTCTCAAAGTGAGGGAAGCGCCAAGTAATAATTGTCATTAAAATAAGAGAGAATAATGACTCAAAGAACTAAGGCTACTCTTTAGTGCTCTCTCTATTCTACAGTCAGACGTAGGTCCAGTAGCGAGGCGTGACTCTCAAAGTGAGGAAAGCGCCAAGTAATAATTGTCATTAAAATAAGAGAGAATAATGACTCAAAGAATTAAGGCTACCCTTTAGTACCCTTTCTATTGTACAGTCAGACGTAGGTCCAGTAGCGAGGCGTGACTTTCAAAGCGAGGGAAGCGCCAAGTAATAATTGTCATTAAAATAAGAGAGAATAATGACTCAAAGAACTAAGGCTACTCTTTAGTACTCTTTCTATTGTACAGTCACACGTAGGTCCAGTAGCGAGGTGTGACTTTCAAAGCGAGGGAAGCGCCAAGTAATAATTGTCATTAAAATAAGAGAGAATAATGACTCAAAGAACTAAGGCTACTCTTTAGTACTCTTTCTATTGTACAGTCAGACGTAGGTCAAGTAGCGAGGCGTGACTTTCAAAGTGAGGGAAGCGCCAAATAATAATTGTCATTAAAATAAGAGAGAATAATGACTCAAAGAACTAAGGCTACCCTTTAGTACTCTTTCTATTGTACAGTCAGACGTAGGTCCAGTAGCGAGGCGTGACTTTCAAAGTGAGGGAAGCGCCAAGTAATAATTGTCATTAAGATAAGAGAGAATAATGACTCAAAGAACTAAGGCTACTCTTTAGTACTCTTTCTATTGTATAGTCAGACGTAGGTCCAGTAGCGAGGCGTGACTCGCAAAGTGAGCGAAGCGCCAAGTAATAATTGTCATTAAAATAAGAGAGAATAATGACTCAAAGAACTAAGGCTACTCTTTAGTACTCTTTCTATTGTATAGTCAGACGCAGGTCCAGTAGCGAGGCGTGACTTTCAAAGTGAGGGAAGCTCCAAGTAATAATTGTCATTAAAATAAGAGAGAATAATGACTCAAAGAACTAAGGCTACTCTTTAGTGCTCTCTCTATTGTACAGTCACACGTAGGTCCAGTAGCGAGGTGTGACTCTCAAAGTGAGGGAAGCGCCAAGTAATAATTGTCATTAAAATAAGAGAGAATAATGACTCAAAGAACTAAGGCTACTCTTTAGTGCTCTCTCTATTGTACAGTCAGACGTAGCTCCAGTAGCGAGGCGTGACTCTCAAAGTGAGGAAAGCGCCAAGTAATAATTGTCATTAAAATAAGAGAGAATAATGACTCAAAGAATTAAGGCTACCCTTTAGTACCCTTTCTATTGTACAGTCAGACGTAGGTCCAGTAGCGAGGCGTGACTTTCAAAGCGAGGGAAGCGCCAAGTAATAATTGTCATTAAAATAAGAGAGAATAATGATTCAAAGAACTAAGGCTACTCTTTAGTACTCTTTCTATTGTACAGTCACACGTAGGTCCAGCAGCGAGGTGTGACTTTCAAAGCGAGGGAAGCGCCAAGTAATAATTGTCATTAAAATAAGAGAGAATAATGACTCAAAGAACTAAGGCTACTCTTTAGTACTCTTTCTATTGTACAGTCAGACGTAGGTCCAGTAGCGAGGCGTGACTTTCAAAGTGAGGGAAGCTCCAAGTAATAATTGTCATTAAAGTAAGAGAGAATAATGATTCAAAGAACTAAGGCTACTCTTTAGTACTCTTTCTATTGTACAGTCAGACGTAGGTCCAGTAGCGAGGCGTGACTTTCAAAGTGAGGGAAGCTCCAAGTAATAATTGTCATTAAAATAAGAGAGAATAATGACTCAAAGAACTAAGGCTACTCTTTAGTACTCTTTCTATTGTACAGTCAGACGTAGGTCCAGTAGCGATGCGCGACTTTCAAAGCGAGGGAAGCGCCAAGTAATAATTGTCATTAAAATAAGAGAGAATAATGACTCAAAGAACTAAGGCTACTCATTAGTACCCTTTCTATTGTACAGTCAGACATAGGTCCAGTAGCGAAGCGTGACTTTCAAAGCGAGGGAAGCGCCAAGTAATAATTGTCATTAAAATAAGAGAGAATAATGACTCAGAGAACTAAGGCTACTCTTTAGTACTCTTTCTATTGTACAGTCACACGTAGGTCCAGTAGCGAGGTGTGACTTTCAAAGCGAGGGAAGCGCCAAGTAATAATTGTCATTAAAATAAGAGAGAATAATGACTCAAAGAACTAAGGCTACTCTTTAGTACTCTTTCTATTGTACAGTCACACGTAGCTCCAGTAGCGAGGTGTGACTTTCAAAGCGAGGGAAGCGGCAAGTAATAATTGTCGTTAAAATAAGAGAGAATAATGACTCAAAGAACTAAGGCTACTCTTTAGTACTCTTTCTATTGTACAGTCAGACGTAGGTCCAGTAGCGAGGCGTGACTCTCAAAGTGAGGGAAGCGCCAAGTAATAATTGTCATTAAAATAAGAGAGAATAATGACTCAAAGAACTAAGGCTACCCTTTAGCACTCTTTCTATTGTACAGTCACACGTAGGTCCAGTAGCGAGGCGTGACTTTCAAAGTGAGGGAAGCGCAAAGTAATAATTGTCATTAAAATAAGAGAGAATAATGACTCAAAGAACTAAGGCTACTCTTTAGTACTCTTTCTATTGTACAGTCAGACGTAGGTCCAGTAGCGAGGCGTGACTTTCAAAGTGAGGGAAGCGCCAAGTAATAATTGTCATTAAAATAAGAGAGAATAATGACTCAAAGAACTAAGGCTACCCTTTAGTACTCTTTCTATTGTACAGTCAGACTTAGGTCCAGTAGCGAGGCGTGACTTTCAAAGTGAGGGAAGCGCCAAGTAATAATTGTCATTAAAATAAGAGAGAATAATGACTCAAAGAACTAAGGTTACTCTTTAGTACTCTTTCTATTGTATAGTCAGACGTAGGTCCAGTAGCGAGGCGTGACTCTCAAAGTGAGCGAAGCTCCAAGTAATAATTGTCATTAAAATAAGAGAGAATATTGACTCAAAGAACTAAGGCTACTCTTTAGTACTCTTTCTATTGTATAGTCAGACGCAGGTCCAGTAGCGAGGCGTGACTTTCAAAGTGAGGGAACCTCCAAGTAATAATTGTCATTAAAATAAGTGAGAATAATGACTCAAAGAACTAAGGCTACTCTTTAGTGCTCTCTCTATTGTACAGTCACACGTAGGTCCAGTAGCGAGGTGTGACTCTCAAAGTGAGGGAAGCGCCAAGTAATAATTGTCATTAAAATAAGAGAGAATAATGACTCAAAGAACTAAGGCTACTCTTTAGTATTCTTTCTATTGTATAGTCAGACGTAGGTCCAGTAGCGAGGCGTGACTCTCAAAGTGAGGGAAGCTGCAAGTAATAATTGTCATTAAAATAAGAGAGAATAATGACTCAAAGAACTAAGGCTACTCTTTAGTGCTCTCTCTATTGTACAGTCAGACGTAGGTCCAGTAGCGAGGCGTGACTCTCAAAGTGAGGGAAGCGCCAAGTAATAATTGTCATTAAAATAAGAGAGAATAATGACTCAAAGAACTAAGGCTACTCTTTAGTGCTCTCTCTATTGTACAGTCACACGTAGGTCTAGTAGCGAGGTGTGACTCTCAAAGTGAGGGAAGCGCAAAGTAATAATTGTCATTAAAATAAGAGAGAATAATGACTCAAAGAATTAAGGCTACCCTTTAGTACCCTTTCTATTGTACAGTCAGACGTAGGTCCAGTAGCGAGGCGTGACTTTCAAAGCGAGGGAAGCGCCAAGTAATAATTGTCATTAAAATAAGAGAGAATAATGACTCAAAGAACTAAGGCTACTCTTTAGTACTCTTTCAATTGTACAGTCACACGTAGGTCCAGTAGCGAAGTGTGACTTTCAAAGCGAGGGAAGCGCCAAGTAATAATTGTCATTAAAATAAGAGAGAATAATGACTCTAAGAACTAAGGCTACTCTTTAGTACTCTTTCTATTGTACAGTCACACGTAGGTCCAGTAGCGAGGTGTGACTTTCAAAGCGAGGGAAGCGCCAAGTAATAATTGTCATTAAAATAAGAGAGAATAATGACTCAAAGAACTAAGGCTACTCTTTAGTACTCTTTCTATTGTACAGTCAGACGTAGGTCAAGTAGCGAGGCGTGACTCTCAAAGTGAGGGAAGCGCCAAGTAATAATTGTCATTAAAATAAGAGAGAATAATGACTCAAAGAACTAAGGCTACTCTTTAGTACTCTTTCTATTGTACTGTCAGACGTAGGTCCAGTAGCGAGGCGTGACTTTCAAAGTGAGGGAAGCGCCAAATAATAATTGTCATTAAAATAAGAGAGAATAATGACTCAAAGAACTAAGGCTACCCTTTAGTACTCTTTCTATTGTACAGTCAGACGTAGGTCCAGTAGCGAGGAGTGACTTTCAAAGTGAGGGAAGCGCCAAGTAATAATTGTCATTAAAATAAGAGAGAATAATGACTCAAAGAACTAAGGCTACTCTTTAGTACTCTTTCTATTGTATAGTCAGACGTAGGTCCAGTAGCGAGGCGTGACTCGCAAAGTGAGCGAAGCGCCAAGTAATAATTGTCATTAAAATAAGAGAGAATAATGACTCAAAGAACTAAGGCTACTCTTTAGTACTCTTTCTATTGTATAGTCAGATGCAGGTCCAGTAGCGAGGCGTGACTTTCAAAGTGAGGGAAGCTCCAAGTAATAATTGTCATTAAAATAAGAGAGAATAATGACTCAAAGAACTAAGGCTACTCTTTAGTGCTCTCTCTATTGTACAGTCACACGTAGGTCCAGTAGCGAGGTGTGACTCTCAAAGTGAGGGAAGCGCCAAGTAATAATTGTCATTAAAATAAGAGAGAATAATGACTCAAAGAACTAAGGCTACTCTTTAGTGCTCTCTCTATTGTACAGTCAGACGTAGGTCCAGTAGCGAGGCGTGACTCTCAAAGTGAGGAAAGCGCCAAGTAATAATTGTCATTAAAATAAGAGAGAATAATGACTCAAAGAATTAAGGCTACCCTTTAGTACCCTTTCTATTGTACAGTCAGACGTAGGTCCAGTAGCGAGGCGTGACTTTCAAAGCGAGGGAAGCGCCAAGTAATAATTGTCATTAAAATAAGAGAGAATAATGACTCAAAGAACTAAGGCTACTCTTTAGTACTCTTTCTATTGTACAGTCACACGTAGGTCCAGTAGCGAGGTGTGACTTTCAAAGCGAGGGAAGCGCCAAGTAATAATTGTCATTAAAATAAGAGAGAATAATGACTCAACGAACTAAGGCTACTCTTTAGTACTCTTTCTATTGTACAGTCAGACGTAGGTCAAGTAGCGAGGCGTGACTTTCAAAGTGAGGGAAGCGCCAAATAATAATTGTCATTAAAATAAGAGAGAATAATGACTCAAAGAACTAAGGCTACCCTTTAGTACTCTTTCTATTGTACAGTCAGACGTAGGTCCAGTAGCGAGGAGTGACTTTCAAAGTGAGGGAAGCGCCAAGTAATAATTGTCATTAAGATAAGAGAGAATAATGACTCAAAGAACTAAGGCTACTCTTTAGTACTCTTTCTATTGTATAGTCAGACGTAGGTCCAGTAGCGAGGCGTGACTCGCAAAGTGAGCGAAGCGCCAAGTAATAATTGTCATTAAAATAAGAGAGAATAATGACTCAAAGAACTAAGGCTACTCTTTAGTACTCTTTCTATTGTATAGTCAGACGCAGGTCCAGTAGCGAGGCGTGACTTTCAAAGTGAGGGAAGCTCCAAGTAATAATTGTCATTAAAATAAGAGAGAATAATGACTCAAAGAACTAAGGCTACTCTTTAGTGCTCTCTCTATTGTACAGTCACACGTAGGTCCAGTAGCGAGGTGTGACTCTCAAAGTGAGGGAAGCGCCAAGTAATAATTGTCATTAAAATAAGAGAGAATAATGACTCAAAGAACTAAGGCTACTCTTTAGTGCTCTCTCTATTGTACAGTCAGACGTAGGTCCAGTAGCGAGGCGTGACTCTCAAAGTGAGGAAAGCGCCAAGTAATAATTGTCATTAAAATAAGAGAGAATAATGACTCAAAGAATTAAGGCTACCCTTTAGTACCCTTTCTATTGTACAGTCAGACGTAGGTCCAGTAGCGAGGCGTGACTTTCAAAGCGAGGGAAGCGCCAAGTAATAATTGTCATTAAAATAAGAGAGAATAATGACTCAAAGAACTAAGGCTACTCTTTAGTACTCTTTCTATTGTACAGTCACACGTAGGTCCAGCAGCGAGGTGTGACTTTCAAAGCGAGGGAAGCGCCAAGTAATAATTGTCATTAAAATAAGAGAGAATAATGACTCAAAGAACTAAGGCTACTCTTTAGTACTCTTTCTATTGTACAGTCAGACGTAGGTCAAGTAGCGAGGCGTGACTCTCAAAGTGAGGGAAGCGCCAAGTAATAATTGTCATTAAAATAAGAGAGAACAATTACTCAAAGAACTAAGGCTACCCTTTAGTACTCTTTCTATTGTACAGTCAGACGTAGGTCCAGTAGCGAGGCGTAACTTTCAAAGTGAGGGAAGCGCCAAGTAATAATTGTCATTAAAATAAGAGAGAATAATGACTCAAAGAACTAAGGCTACTCTTTAGTACTCTCTCTATTGTATAGTCAGACGTAGTTCCTGTAGCGAGGCGTGACTCGCAAAGTGAGCGAAGCGCCAAGTAATAATTTTCATTAAAATAAGAGAGAATAATGACTCAAAGAACTAAGGCTACTGTTTAGTACTCTTTCTATTGTATAGTCAGACGCAGGTCCAGTAGCGAGGCGTGACTTTCAAAGTGAGGGAAGCTCCAAGTAATAATTGTCATTAAAATAAGAGAGAATAATGACTCAAAGAACTAAGGCTACTCTTTAGTACTCTTTCTATTGTATAGTCACACGTAGGTCCAGTAGCGAGGCGTGACTTTCAAAGTGAGGGAAGCTCCAAGTAATAATTGTCATTAAAATAAGAGAGAATAATGACTCAAAGAACTAAGGCTACTCTTTAGTACTCTTTCTATTGTATAGTCAGACGTAGGTCCAGTAGCGAGGTGTGACTTTCAAAGTGAGGGAAGCTCCAAGTAATAATTGTCATTAAAATAAGAGAGAATAATGACTCAAAGAACTAAGGCTACTCTTTAGTACTCTTTCTATTGTATAGTCAGACGTAGGTCCAGTAGCGAGGCGTGACTCTCAAAGTGAGGGAAGCGCCAAGTAGTAATTGTCATTAAAATAAGAGAGAATAATGACTCAAAGAACTAAGGCTACTCTTTATAACTCTTTCTATTGTATAGTCAGAGGTAGGTCCAGTAGCGAGGCGTGACTTTCAAAGTGAGGGAAGCTCCAAGTAATAATTGTCATTAAAATAAGAGAGAATAATGACTCAAGGTACTAAGGCTACCCTTTAGTACTCCTTCTATTGTACAGTCAGACGTAGGTCCAGTAGCGAGGCGTGACTTTCAAAGTGAGAGAAGCTCCAAGTAATAATTGTCATTAAAATAGGAGAGAATAATGACTCAAAGAACTAAGGCTACTCTTTAGTACTCTTTCTATTGTATAGTCAGACGTAGGTCCAGTAGCGAGGTGTAACTTTCAAAGTGAGGGAAGCTCCAAGTAATAATTGTCATTAAAATAAGAGAGAATAATGACTCAAAGAACTAAGGCTACTCTTTAGTACTCTTTCTATTGTATAGTCACACGTAGGTCCAGTAGCGAGGCGTGACTTTCAAAGTGAGGGAAGCGCCAAGTAATAATTGTCATTAAAATAAGAGAGAATAATGACTCAAAGAACTAAGGCTACTCTTTAGTACTCTTTCTGTTGTATAGTCAGACTTAGGTCCAGTAGCGTAGCGTGACTTTCAAAGTGAGGGAAGCTGCAAGTAATAATTGTCATTAAAATAAGAGAGAATAATGACTCAAAGAACTAAGGCTACTCTTTAGTACTCTTTCTATTGTATAGTCAGACGTAGGTCCAGTAGCGAGGTGTGACTTTCAAAGTGAGGGAAGCTCCAAGTAATAATTGTCATTAAAATAAGAAAGAATAATGACTCAAAGAACCAAGGATACTCTTTATTACTCTTTCTATTGTATAGTCAGACGTAGGTCCAGTAGCGAGGCGTGACTCGCAAAGTGAGCGAAGCGCCAAGTAATAATTGTGATTAAAATAAGAGAGAATAATGACTCAAAGAACTAAGGCTACTCTTTAGTACTCTTTCTATTGTACAGTCAGACGTAGGTCCAGTAGCGAGGCGTGACTTTCAAAGTGAGGGAAGCTCCAAGTAATAATTGTCATTAAAATAAGAGAGAATAATGACTCAAAGAACTAAGGCTACCCTTTAGTACCCTTTCTATTGTACAGTCACACGTGGGTCCAGGAGCGAGGCATGACTTTCAAAGTGAGGGAAGCTCCAAGTAATAATTGTCATTAAAATAAGAGAGAATAATCACTCAAAGAACTAAGGCTACCCTTTAGTACTCTTTCTATTGTACAGTCAGACGTAGGTCCAGTAGCGAGGCGTGACTCTCAAAGTGAGGGAAGCGCCAAGTAATAATTGTCATTAAAATAAGAGAGAATAATGACTCAAAGAACTAAGGCTACTCTTTAGTACTCTTTCTATTGTATAGTCAGACGTAGGTCCAGTAGCGAGGCGTGACTCTCAAAGTGAGGGAAGCGCCAAGTAATAATTGTCATTAAAATAAGAGAGAATAATGACTCAAAGAACTAAGGCTACTCTTTAGTACCCTTTCTATTGTATAGTCAGACGTAGGTCCAGTAGCGAGGCGTGACTTTCAAAGTGAGGGAAGCTCCAAGTAATAATTGTCATTAAAATAAGAGAGAATAATGACTCAATGTACTAAGGCTACCCCTTAGTACTCTTTGTATTGTACAGTCAGACGTAGGTCCAGTAGCGAGGCGTGACTTTCAAAATGAGGGAAGCTCCAAGTAATAATTGTCATTAAAATAAGAGAGAATAATGACTCAAAGAACTAAGGCTACTCTTTAGTACTCTTTCTATTGTATAGTCACACGTAGGTCCAGTAGCGAGGCGTGACTTTCAAAGTGAGGGAAGCTCCAAGTAATAATTGTCATTAAAATAAGAGAGAATAATGACTCAAAGAACCAAGGCTACTCTTTAGTACTCTTTCTATTGTATAGTCAGACGTAGGTCCAGTAGCGAGGTGTGACTTTCAAAGTGAGGGAAGCTCCAAGTAATAATTGTCATTAAAATAAGAGAGAATAATGACTCAAAGAACTAAGGCTACTCTTTAGTACTCTTTCTATTGTATAGTCAGACGTAGGTCCAGTAGCGAGGTGTGACTTTCAAAGTGAGGGAAGCTCCAAGTAATAATTGTCATTAAAATAAGACAGAATAATGACTCAAAGAACTAAGGCTACTCTTTAGTACTCTTTCTATTGTATAGTCAGACGTAGGTCCAGTAGCGAGGCGTGACTCTCAAAGTGAGGGAAGCGCCAAGTAGTAATTGTCATAAAAATAAGAGAGAATAATGACTCAAAGAACTAAGGCTACGCTTTAGTACTCTTTCTATTGTATAGTCAGACGTAGGTCCAGTAGCGAGGCGTGACTTTCAAAGTGAGGGATGCTCCAAGTAATAATTGTCATTAAAATAAGAGAGAATAATGACTCAAAGTACTAAGGCTACCCTTTAGTACTCTTTCTATTGTACAGTCAGACGTAAGTCCAGTAGCGAGGCGTGACTTTCAAAGTGAGAGAAGCTCCAAGTAAGAATTGTCATTAAAATAAGAGAGAATAATGACTCAAAGAACTAAGGCTACTCTTTAGTACTCTTTCTATTGTATAGTCACACGTAGGTCCAGTAGCGAGGCGTGACTTTCAAAGTGAGGGAAGCTCCAGGTAATAATTGTCATTAAAATAAGAGAGAATAATGACTCAAAGAACTAAGGCTACTCTTTAGTACTCTTTCTATTGTATAGTCAGACGTAGGTCCAGTAGCGAGGTGTGACTTTCAAAGTGAGGGAAGCTCCAAGTAATAATTGTCATTAAAATAAGAGAGAATAATGACTCAAAGAACTAAGGCTACTCTTTAGTACTCTTTCTATTGTATAGTCACACGTAGGACCAGTAGCGAGGCGTGACTTTCAAAGTGAGGGAAGCGCCAAGTAATAATTGTCATTATAATAAGAGAGAATAATGACTCAAAGAACTAAGGCTACTCTTTAGTACTCTTTCTATTGTATAGTCAGACGTAAGTCCAGTAGCGAGGCGTGACTTTCAAAGTGAGGGAAGCTGCAGGTAATAATTGTCATTAAAATAAGAGAGAATAATGACTCAAAGAACTAAGGCTACCCTTTAGTACTCTTTCTATTGTACAGTCACACGTAGGTCCAGTTGCGAGGCGTGACTTTCAAAGTGAGGGAAGCTCCAAGTAATAATTGTCATTAAAATAAGAGAGAATAATGACTCAAAGAACTAAGGCTACCCTTTAGTACTCTTTCTATTGTACAGTCAGACGTAGGTCCAGTAGCGAGGCGTGACTCTCAAAGTGAGGGAAGCGCCAAGTAATAATTGTCATTAAAATAAAAGAGAATAATGACTCAAAGAACTAAGGCTACTCTTTAGTACTCTTTCTATTGTATAGTCACACGTAGGTCCAGTAGCCAGGCGTGACTCTCAAAGTGAGGGAAGCGCCAAGTAATAATTGTCATTAAAATAAGAGAGAATAATGACTCAAAGAACTAAGGCTACTCTTTAGTACTCTTTCTATTGTATAGTCAGACGTAGGTCCAGTAGCGAGGCGTGACTTTCAAAGTGAGGGAAGCTCCAAGTAATAATTGTCATTAAAATAAGAGAGAATAATGACTCAAAGTACTAAGGCTACCCTTTAGTACTCTTTGTATTGTACAGTCAGACGTAGGTCCAGTAGCGAGGCGTGACTTTCAAAATGGGGGAAGCTCCAAGTAATAATTGTCATTGAAATAAGAGAGAATAATGACTCAAAGAACTAAGGCTACTCTTTAGTACTCTTTCTATTGTATAGTCACACGTAGGTCCAGTAGCGACGCGTGACTTTCAAAGTGAGGGAAGCTCCAAGTTATAATTGTCATTAAAATAAGAGAGAATAATGACTCAAAGAACTAAGGCTACCCTTTAGTACTCTTTCTATTGAATAGTCAGACGTAGGTCCAGTAGCGAGGTGTGACTTTCAAAGCGAGGGAAGCTCCAAGTAATAATTGTCATTAAAATAAGAGAGAATAATGACTCAAAGAACTAAGGCTACCCTCTAGTACTCTTTCTATTGTATAGTCAGACGTAGGTCCAGTAGCGAGGCGTGACTCTCAAAGTGAGGGAAGCGCCAAGTAGTAATTGTCATTAAAATAAGAGAGAATAATGACTCAAAGAACTAAGGCTACTCTTTAGTACTCTTTCTATTGTATAGTCAGACGTAGATCCAGTAGCGAGGCGTGACTTTCAAAGTGAGGGAAACCTCAAGTAATAATTGTCATTAAAATAAGAGAGAATAATGACTCAAAGTACTAAGGCTACCCTTTAGTACTCCTTCTATTGTCCAGTCAGACGTAGGTCCAGTAGCGAGGCGTGACTTTCAAAGTGAGAGAAGCTCCAAGTAATAATTGTCATTAAAATAAGAGAGAATAATGACTCAAAGAACTAAGGCTACTCTTTAGTACTCTTTCTATTGTATAGTCACACGTAGGTCCAGTAGCCAGGCGTGACTTTCAAAGTGAGGGAAGCTCCAAGTAATAATTGTCATTAAAATAAGAGAGAATAATGACTCAAAGAACTAAGGCTACTCTTTAGTACACTTTCTATTGTATAGTCAGACGTAGGTCCGGTAGGGAGGTGTGACTTTCAAAGTGAGGGAAGCTTCAAGTAATAATTGTCATTAAAATAAGAGAGAATAATGACTCAAAGAACTAAGGCTACTCTTTAGTACTCTTTCTATTGTATAGTCACACGTAGTTCCAGTAGCGAGGCGTGACTCTCAAAGTGAGGGAAGCGCCAAGTAATAATTGTCATTAAAATAAGAGAGAATAATGACTCAAAGAACTAAGGCTACTCTTTAGTGCTCTCTCTATTGTACAGTCAGAACTAGGTCCAGTAGCGAGGCGTGACTCTCAAAGTGAGGGAAGCGCCATGTAATAATTGTCATTAAAATAAGAGAGAATAATGACTCAAAGAACTAAGGCTACTCTTTAGTGCTCTCTCTCTATTGTACAGTCACACGTAGGTCTAGTAGCGAGGTATGACTCTCAAAGTGAGGGAAGCGCCAAGTAATATTTTTCATTAAAATAAGAGAGAATAATGACTCAAAGAATTAAGGCTACCCTTTAGTACCCTTTCTATTGTACAGTCAGACGTAGGTCCAGTAGCGAGGCGTGACTTTCAAAGCGAGGGAAGCGCCAAGTAATAATTGTCATTAAAATAAGAGAGAATAATGACTCAAAGAACTAAGGCTACTCTTTAGTACTCTTTCTATTGTATAGTCAGACGTAGGTCCAGTAGCGAGGTGTGACTTTCAAAGTGAGGGAAGCTCCAAGTAATAATTGTCATTAAAATAAGAGAGAATAATGACTCAAAAAACTAAGGCTACTCTTCAGTACTCTTTCTATTGTATAGTCAGACGTAGGTCCAGTAGCGAGGCGTGACTCTCAAAGTGAGGGAAGCGCCAAGTAGTTATTGTCATTGAAATAAGAGAGAATAATGACTCAAAGAACTAAGGCTACTGTTTAGTACTCTTTCTATTGTATAGTCAGACGTAGGTCCAGTAACGAGGCGTGACTTTCAAAGTGAAGGATGCTCCAAGTAATAATTGTCATTAAAATAAGAGAGAATAATGACTCAAAGTATTAAGGCTACCCTTTAGTACTCTTTCTATTGTACAGTCAGACGTAGGTCCAGTAGCAAGGCGTGACTTTCAAAGTGAGAGAAGCTCCAAGTAATAATTGTCATTAAAATAAGAGAGAATAATGACTCAAAGAACTAAGGCTACTCTTTAGTACTCTTTCTATTGTATAGTCACACGTAGGTCCAGTAGCGAGGCGTGACTTTCAAAGTGAGGGAAGCGCCAAGTAATAATTGTCATTAAAATAAGAGAGAATAATGACTCAAAGAACTAAGGCTACTCTTTAGTACTCTTTCTATTGTATAGTCAGACGTAGGTCCAGTAGCGAGGTGTGACTTTCAAAGTGAGGGAAGCTCCAAGTAATAATTGTCATTAAAATAAGAGAGAATAATGACTCAAAGAACTAAGGCTACTCTTTAGTACTCTTTCTATTGTATAGTCACACGTAGGACCAGTAGCGAGGCGTGACTTTCAAAGTGAGGGAAGCGCCAAGTAATAATTGTCATTAAAATAAGAGAGAATAATGACTCAAAGAACTAAGGCTACTCTTTAGTACTCTTTCTATTGTATAGTCAGACGTAGGTCCAGTAGCGAGGTGTGACTTTCAAAGTGAGGGAAGCTCCAAGTAATAATTGTCATTAAAATAAGAGAGAATAATGACTCAAAGAACTAAGGCTACTCTTTAGTACTCTTTCTATTGTATAGTCAGACGTAGGTCCAGTAGCGAGGCGTGACTCGCAAAGTGAGCGAAGCGCCAAGTAATAATTGTCATTAAAATAAGAGAGAATAATGACTCAAAGAACTAAGGCTACTCTTTAGTATTCTTTCTATTGTATAGTCAGACGTAGGTCCAGTAGCGAGGCGTGACTTTCAAAGTGAGGGAAGCTGCAAGTAATAATTGTCATTAAAATAAGAGAGAATAATGACTCAAAGAAATAAGGCTACCCTTTAGTACTCCTTCTATTGTACAGTCACACGTAGGTCCAGTAGCGACGCGTGACTTTCAAAGTGAGGGAAGCTCCAAGTAATAATTGTCATTAAAATAAGAGAGAATAATGACTCAAAGAACTAAGGCTACTCTTTAGTACTCTTTCTATTGTATAGTCACACGTAGGTCCAGTAGCGAGGCGTGATTTTCAAAGTGAGGGAAGCGCCAAGTAATAATTGTCATTAAAATAAAGGGAGAATAATGACCCAAAGAACTAAGGCTACTCTTTAGTACTCTTTCTATTGTATAGTCACACGTAGGTCCAGTAGCCAGGCGTGACTCTCAAAGTGAGGGAAGCTTCAAGTAATAATTGTCATTAAAATAAGAGAGAATAATGACTCAAAGAACTAAGGCTACTCTTTAGTACTCTTTCTATTGTATAGTCAGACGTAGGTCCAGTAGCGAGGCGTGACTTTCAAAGTGAGGGAAGCTCCAAGTAATAATTGTCATTAAAATAAGAGAGAATAATGACTCAAAGTACTAAGGCTACCCTTTAGTACTCTTTGTATTGTACAGTCAGACGTAGGTCCAGTAGCGAGGCGTGACTTTCAAAATGGGGGAAGCTCCAAGTAATAATTGTCATTAAAATAAGATAGAATAATGACTCAAAGAACTAAGGCTACTCTTTAGTGCTCTTTCTATTGTATAGTCACACGTAGGTCCAGTAGCGAGGCGTGACTTTCAAAGTGAGGGAAGTTCCAAGTAATAATTGTCATTAAAATAAGAGAGAATAATGATTCAAAGAACTAAGGCTACCTTTAGTACTCTTTGTATTGTACAGTCAGACGTAGGTCCAGTAGCGAGGCGTGACTTTCAAAATGGGGGAAGCTCCAAGTAATAATTGTCATTAAAATAAGATAGAATAATGACTCAAAGAACTAAGGCTACTCTTTAGTACTCTTTCTATTGTATAGTCACACGTAGGTCCAGTAGCGAGGCGTGACTTTCAAAGTGAGGGAAGCTCCAAGTAATAATTGTCATTAAAATAAGAGAGAATAATGACTCAAAGAACTAAGGCTACTCTTTAGTGCTCTCTCTATTGTACAGTCAGACGTAGGTCCAGTAGCGAGGCGTGACTCTCAAAGTGAGGGAAGCGCCAAGTAATAATTGTCATTAAAATAAGAGAGAATAATGACTCAAAGAACTAAGGCTACTCTTTAGTACTCTTTCTATTGAATAGTCAGACGTAGGTCCAGTAGCGAGGCGTGACTTTCAAAGTGAGGGAAGCTCCAAGTAATAATTGTCATTAAAATAAGAGAAAATAATGACTCAAAGTACTAAGGCTACCCTTTAGTACTCTTTGTATTGTACAGTCAGACGTAGGTCCAGTAGCGAGGCGTGACTTTCAAAATGGGGGAAGCTCCAAGTAATAATTGTCATTAAAATAAGAGAGAATAATGACTCAAAGAACTAAGGCTACTCTTTAGTACTCTTTCTATTGTATAGTCAGACGTAGGTCCAGTAGCGAGGCGTGACTCTCAAAGTGAGGGAAGCGCCAAGTAGTAATTGTCATTAAAATAAGAGAGAATAATGACTCAAAGAACTAAGGCTACTCTTTAGTACTCTTTCTATTGTATAGTCAGACGTAGGTCCAGTAGCGAGGCGTGAGTTTATAGTGAGGGAAACTCCAAGTAATAATTGTCATTAAAATAAGAGAGAATAATGACTCAAAGTACTAAGGCTACCCTTTAGTACTCCTTCTATTGTACAGTCAGACGTAGGTCCAGTAGCGAGGCGTGACTTTCAAAGGGAGAGAAGCTCCAAGTAATAATTGTCATTAAAATAAGAGAGAATAATGACTCAAAGAACTAAGGCTACTCTTTAGTACTCTTTCTATTGTATAGTCACACGTAGGTCCAGTAGCGAGGCGTGACTTTCAAAGTGAGGGAAGCGCCAAGTAATAATTGTCATTAAAATAAGAGAGAATAATGACTCAAAGAACTAAGGCTACTCTTTAGTACTCTTTCTATTGTATAGTCAGACGTAGGTCCAGTAGCGAGGCGTGACTCTCAAAGTGAGGGAAGCTGCAAGTAATAATTGTCATTAAAATAAGATAGAATAATGACTCAAAGAACTAAGGCTACTCTTTAGTGCTCTCTCTATTGTACAGTCAGAACTAGGTCCAGTAGCGAGGCGTGACTTTCAAAGCGTGGGAAGCGCCAAGTAATAATTGTCATTAAAATAAGAGAGAATAATGACTCAAAGAACTAAGGCTACTCTTTAGTGCTCTCTCTCTATTGTACAGTCACACGTAGGTCCAGTAGCGAGGCGTGACTTTCAAAGTGAGGGAAGCTCCAAGTTATAATTGTCATTAAAATGAGAGAGAATAATGACTCAAAGAATTAAGGCTACCCTTTAGTACCCTTTCTATTGTACAGTCAGACGTAGGTCCAGTAGCGAGGCGTGACTTTCAAAGCGAGGGAAGCGCCAAGTAATAATTGTCATTAAAATAAGAGAGAACAATGACTCAAAGAACTAAGGCTACTCTTTAGTACTCTTTCTATTGTACAGTCACACGTAGCTCCAGTAGCGAGGTGTGACTTTCAAAGCGAGGGAAGCGGCAAGTAATAATTGTCGTTAAAATAAGAGAGAATAATGACTCAAAGAACTAAGGCTACTCTTTAGTACTCTTTCTATTGTATAGTCAGACGTAGGTCCAGTAGCGAGGCGTGACTCGCAAAGTGAGCGAAGCGCCAAGTAATAATTGTCATTAAAATAAGAGAGAATAATGACTCAAAGAACTAAGGCTACTCTTTAGTATTCTTTCTATTGTATAGTCAGACGTAGGTCCAGTAGCGAGGCGTGACTTTCAAAGTGAGGGAAGCTGCAAGTAATAATTGTCATTAAAATAAGAGAGAATAATGACTCAAAGAAATAAGGCTACCCTTTAGTACTCCTTCTATTGTACAGTCACACGTAGGTCCAGTAGCGACGCGTGACTTTCAAAGTGAGGGAAGCTCCAAGTAATAATTGTCATTAAAATAAGAGAGAATAATGACTCAAAGAACTAAGGCTACTCTTTAGTACTCTTTCTATTGTATAGTCACACGTAGGTCCAGTAGCGAGGCGTGATTTTCAAAGTGAGGGAAGCGCCAAGTAATAATTGTCATTAAAATAAAGGGAGAATAATGACCCAAAGAACTAAGGCTACTCTTTAGTACTCTTTCTATTGTATAGTCACACGTAGGTCCAGTAGCCAGGCGTGACTCTCAAAGTGAGGGAAGCGCCAAGTAATAATTGTCATTAAAATAAGAGAGAATAATGACTCAAAGAACTAAGGCTACTCTTTAGTACTCTTTCTATTGTATAGTCAGACGTAGGTCCAGTAGCGAGGCGTGACTTTCAAAGTGAGGGAAGCTCCAAGTAATAATTGTCATTAAAATAAGAGAGAATAATGACTCAAAGTACTAAGGCTACCCTTTAGTACTCTTTGTATTGTACAGTCAGACGTAGGTCCAGTAGCGAGGCGTGACTTTCAAAGTGAAGGATGCTCCAAGTAATAATTGTCATTAAAATAAGATAGAATAATGACTCAAAGAACTAAGGCTACTCTTTAGTGCTCTTTCTATTGTATAGTCACACGTAGGTCCAGTAGCGAGGCGTGACTTTCAAAGTGAGGGAAGTTCCAAGTAATAATTGTCATTAAAATAAGAGAGAATAATGATTCAAAGAACTAAGGCTACCTTTAGTACTCTTTGTATTGTACAGTCAGACGTAGGTCCAGTAGCGAGGCGTGACTTTCAAAATGGGGGAAGCTCCAAGTAATAATTGTCATTAAAATAAGAGAGAATAATGACTCAAAGAACTAAGGCTACTCTTTAGTACTCTTTCTATTGTATAGTCACACGTAGGTCCAGTAGCGAGGCGTGACTTTCAAAGTGAGGGAAGCTCCAAGTAATAATTGTCATTAAAATAAGAGAGAATAATGACTCAAAGAACTAAGGCTACTCTTTAGTGCTCTCTCTATTGTACAGTCAGACGTAGGTCCAGTAGCGAGGCGTGACTCTCAAAGTGAGGGAAGCGCCAAGTAATAATTGTCATTAAAATAAGAGAGAATAATGACTCAAAGAACTAAGGCTACTCTTTAGTACTCTTTCTATTGAATAGTCAGACGTAGGTCCAGTAGCGAGGCGTGACTTTCAAAGTGAGGGAAGCTCCAAGTAATAATTGTCATTAAAATAAGAGAGAATAATGACTCAAAGTACTAAGGCTACCCTTAAGTACTCTTTGTATTGTACAGTCAGACGTAGGTCCAGTAGCGAGGCGTGACTTTCAAAATGGGGGAAGCTCCAAGTAATAATTGTCATTAAAATAAGAGAGAATAATGACTCAAAGAACTAAGGCTACTCTTTAGTACTCTTTCTATTGTATAGTCAGACGTAGGTCCATTAGCGAGGCGTGACTCTCAAAGTGAGGGAAGCGCCAAGTAGTAATTGTCATTAAAATAAGAGAGAATAATGACTCAAAGAACTAAGGCTACTCTTTAGTACTCTTTCTATTGTATAGTCAGACGTAGGTCCAGTAGCGAGGTGTGACTTTCAAAGTGAGGGAAGCGGCAAGTAATAATTGTCATTAAAATAAGAGAGAATAATGACTCAAAGAACTAAGGCTACTCTTTAGTACTCTTTCTATTGTATAGTCAGACGTAGGTCCAGTAGCGAGGCGTGACTCGCAAAGTGAGCGAAGCGCCAAGTAATAATTGTCATTAAAATAAGAGAGAATAATGACTCAAAGAACTAAGGCTACTCTTTAGTATTCTTTCTACTGTATAGTCAGACGTAGGTCCAGTAGCGAGGCGTGACTTTCAAAGTGAGGGAAGCTGCAAGTAATAATTGTCATTAAAATAAGAGAGAATAATGACTCAAAGAAATAAGGCTACCCTTTAGTACTCCTTCTATTGTACAGTCACACGTAGGTCCAGTAGCGACGCGTGACTTTCAAAGTGAGGGAAGCTCCAAGTAATAATTGTCATTAAAATAAGAGAGAATAATGACTCAAAGAACTAAGGCTACTCTTTAGTACTCTTTCTATTGTATAGTCACACGTAGGTCCAGTAGCGAGGCGTGATTTTCAAAGTGAGGGAAGCGCCAAGTAATAATTGTCATTAAAATAAAGGGAGAATAATGACCCAAAGAACTAAGGCTACTCTTTAGTACTCTTTCTATTGTATAGTCACACGTAGGTCCAGTAGCCAGGCGTGACTCTCAAAGTGAGGGAAGCGCCAAGTAATAATTGTCATTAAAATAAGAGAGAATAATGACTCAAAGAACTAAGGCTACTCTTTAGTACTCTTTCTATTGTATAGTCAGACGTAGGTCCAGTAGCGAGGCGTGACTTTCAAAGTGAGGGAAGCTCCAAGTAATAATTGTCATTAAAATAAGAGAGAATAATGACCCAAAGAACTAAGGCTACTCTTTAGTGCTCTCTCTATTGTACAGTCAGACGTAGGTCCAGTAGCGAGGCGTGACTCTCAAAGTGAGGGAAGCGCCAAGTAATAATTGTCATTAAAATAAGAGAGAATAATGACTCAAAGAACTAAGGCTACTCTTTAGTACTCTTTCTATTGAATAGTCAGACGTAGGTCCAGTAGCGAGGCGTGACTTTCAAAGTGAGGGAAGCTCCAAGTAATAATTGTCATTAAAATAAGAGAGAATAATGACTCAAAGTACTAAGGCTACCCTTTAGTACTCTTTGTATTGTACAGTCAGACGTAGGTCCAGTAGCGAGGCGTGACTTTCAAAATGGGGGAAGCTCCAAGTAATAATTGTCATTAAAATAAGAGAGAATAATGACTCAAAGAACTAAGGCTACTCTTTAGTACTCTTTCTATTGTATAGTCAGACGTAGGTCCAGTAGCGAGGCGTGACTCTCAAAGTGAGGGAAGCGCCAAGTAGTAATTGTCATTAAAATAAGAGAGAATAATGACTCAAAGAACTAAGGCTACTCTTTAGTACTCTTTCTATTGTATAGTCAGACGTAGGTCCAGTAGCGAGGCGTGACTTTCAAAGTGAGGGAAACTCCAAGTAATAATTGTCATTAAAATAAGAGAGAATAATGACTCAAAGTACTAAGGCTACCCTTTAGTACTCCTTCTATTGTACAGTCAGACGTAGGTCCAGTAGCGAGGCGTGACTTTCAAAGGGAGAGAAGCTCCAAGTAATAATTGTCATTAAAATAAGAGAGAATAATGACTCAAAGAACTAAGGCTAATCTTTAGTACTCTTTCTATTGTATAGTCACACGTAGGTCCAGTAGCGAGGCGTGACTTTCAAAGTGAGGGAAGCGCCAAGTAATAATTGTCATTAAAATAAGAGAGAATAATGACTCAAAGAACTAAGGCTACTCTTTAGTACTCTTTCTATTGTATAGTCACACGTAGGTCCAGTAGCGAGGCGTGATTTTCAAAGTGAGGGAAGCGCCAAGTAATAATTGTCATTAAAATAAAGGGAGAATAATGACCCAAAGAACTAAGGCTACTCTTTAGTACTCTTTCTATTGTATAGTCACACGTAGGTCCAGTAGCCAGGCGTGACTCTCAAAGTGAGGGAAGCTTCAAGTAATAATTGTCATTAAAATAAGAGAGAATAATGACTCAAAGAACTAAGGCTACTCTTTAGTACTCTTTCTATTGTATAGTCAGACGTAGGTCCAGTAGCGAGGCGTGACTTTCAAAGTGAGGGAAGCTCCAAGTAATAATTGTCATTAAAATAAGAGAGAATAATGACTCAAAGTACTAAGGCTACCCTTTAGTACTCTTTGTATTGTACAGTCAGACGTAGGTCCAGTAGCGAGGCGTGACTTTCAAAATGGGGGAAGCTCCAAGTAATAATTGTCATTAAAATAAGATAGAATAATGACTCAAAGAACTAAGGCTACTCTTTAGTGCTCTTTCTATTGTATAGTCACACGTAGGTCCAGTAGCGAGGCGTGACTTTCAAAGTGAGGGAAGTTCCAAGTAATAATTGTCATTAAAATAAGAGAGAATAATGATTCAAAGAACTAAGGCTACCTTTAGTACTCTTTGTATTGTACAGTCAGACGTAGGTCCAGTAGCGAGGCGTGACTTTCAAAATGGGGGAAGCTCCAAGTAATAATTGTCATTAAAATAAGATAGAATAATGACTCAAAGAACTAAGGCTACTCTTTAGTACTCTTTCTATTGTATAGTCACACGTAGGTCCAGTAGCGAGGCGTGACTTTCAAAGTGAGGGAAGCTCCAAGTAATAATTGTCATTAAAATAAGAGAGAATAATGACTCAAAGAACTAAGGCTACTCTTTAGTGCTCTCTCTATTGTACAGTCAGACGTAGGTCCAGTAGCGAGGCGTGACTCTCAAAGTGAGGGAAGCGCCAAGTAATAATTGTCATTAAAATAAGAGAGAATAATGACTCAAAGAACTAAGGCTACTCTTTAGTACTCTTTCTATTGAATAGTCAGACGTAGGTCCAGTAGCGAGGCGTGACTTTCAAAGTGAGGGAAGCTCCAAGTAATAATTGTCATTAAAATAAGAGAAAATAATGACTCAAAGTACTAAGGCTACCCTTTAGTACTCTTTGTATTGTACAGTCAGACGTAGGTCCAGTAGCGAGGCGTGACTTTCAAAATGGGGGAAGCTCCAAGTAATAATTGTCATTAAAATAAGAGAGAATAATGACTCAAAGAACTAAGGCTACTCTTTAGTACTCTTTCTATTGTATAGTCAGACGTAGGTCCAGTAGCGAGGCGTGACTCTCAAAGTGAGGGAAGCGCCAAGTAGTAATTGTCATTAAAATAAGAGAGAATAATGACTCAAAGAACTAAGGCTACTCTTTAGTACTCTTTCTATTGTATAGTCAGACGTAGGTCCAGTAGCGAGGCGTGAGTTTATAGTGAGGGAAACTCCAAGTAATAATTGTCATTAAAATAAGAGAGAATAATGACTCAAAGTACTAAGGCTACCCTTTAGTACTCCTTCTATTGTACAGTCAGACGTAGGTCCAGTAGCGAGGCGTGACTTTCAAAGGGAGAGAAGCTCCAAGTAATAATTGTCATTAAAATAAGAGAGAATAATGACTCAAAGAACTAAGGCTACTCTTTAGTACTCTTTCTATTGTATAGTCACACGTAGGTCCAGTAGCGAGGCGTGACTTTCAAAGTGAGGGAAGCGCCAAGTAATAATTGTCATTAAAATAAGAGAGAATAATGACTCAAAGAACTAAGGCTACTCTTTAGTACTCTTTCTATTGTATAGTCAGACGTAGGTCCAGTAGCGAGGCGTGACTCTCAAAGTGAGGGAAGCTGCAAGTAATAATTGTCATTAAAATAAGATAGAATAATGACTCAAAGAACTAAGGCTACTCTTTAGTGCTCTCTCTATTGTACAGTCAGAACTAGGTCCAGTAGCGAGGCGTGACTTTCAAAGCGTGGGAAGCGCCAAGTAATAATTGTCATTAAAATAAGAGAGAATAATGACTCAAAGAACTAAGGCTACTCTTTAGTGCTCTCTCTCTATTGTACAGTCACACGTAGGTCCAGTAGCGAGGCGTGACTTTCAAAGTGAGGGAAGCTCCAAGTTATAATTGTCATTAAAATGAGAGAGAATAATGACTCAAAGAATTAAGGCTACCCTTTAGTACCCTTTCTATTGTACAGTCAGACGTAGGTCCAGTAGCGAGGCGTGACTTTCAAAGCGAGGGAAGCGCCAAGTAATAATTGTCATTAAAATAAGAGAGAACAATGACTCAAAGAACTAAGGCTACTCTTTAGTACTCTTTCTATTGTACAGTCACACGTAGCTCCAGTAGCGAGGTGTGACTTTCAAAGCGAGGGAAGCGGCAAGTAATAATTGTCGTTAAAATAAGAGAGAATAATGACTCAAAGAACTAAGGCTACTCTTTAGTACTCTTTCTATTGTATAGTCAGACGTAGGTCCAGTAGCGAGGCGTGACTCGCAAAGTGAGCGAAGCGCCAAGTAATAATTGTCATTAAAATAAGAGAGAATAATGACTCAAAGAACTAAGGCTACTCTTTAGTATTCTTTCTATTGTATAGTCAGACGTAGGTCCAGTAGCGAGGCGTGACTTTCAAAGTGAGGGAAGCTGCAAGTAATAATTGTCATTAAAATAAGAGAGAATAATGACTCAAAGAAATAAGGCTACCCTTTAGTACTCCTTCTATTGTACAGTCACACGTAGGTCCAGTAGCGACGCGTGACTTTCAAAGTGAGGGAAGCTCCAAGTAATAATTGTCATTAAAATAAGAGAGAATAATGACTCAAAGAACTAAGGCTACTCTTTAGTACTCTTTCTATTGTATAGTCACACGTAGGTCCAGTAGCGAGGCGTGATTTTCAAAGTGAGGGAAGCGCCAAGTAATAATTGTCATTAAAATAAAGGGAGAATAATGACCCAAAGAACTAAGGCTACTCTTTAGTACTCTTTCTATTGTATAGTCACACGTAGGTCCAGTAGCCAGGCGTGACTCTCAAAGTGAGGGAAGCGCCAAGTAATAATTGTCATTAAAATAAGAGAGAATAATGACTCAAAGAACTAAGGCTACTCTTTAGTACTCTTTCTATTGTATAGTCAGACGTAGGTCCAGTAGCGAGGCGTGACTTTCAAAGTGAGGGAAGCTCCAAGTAATAATTGTCATTAAAATAAGAGAGAATAATGACTCAAAGTACTAAGGCTACCCTTTAGTACTCTTTGTATTGTACAGTCAGACGTAGGTCCAGTAGCGAGGCGTGACTTTCAAAGTGAAGGATGCTCCAAGTAATAATTGTCATTAAAATAAGATAGAATAATGACTCAAAGAACTAAGGCTACTCTTTAGTGCTCTTTCTATTGTATAGTCACACGTAGGTCCAGTAGCGAGGCGTGACTTTCAAAGTGAGGGAAGTTCCAAGTAATAATTGTCATTAAAATAAGAGAGAATAATGATTCAAAGAACTAAGGCTACCTTTAGTACTCTTTGTATTGTACAGTCAGACGTAGGTCCAGTAGCGAGGCGTGACTTTCAAAATGGGGGAAGCTCCAAGTAATAATTGTCATTAAAATAAGAGAGAATAATGACTCAAAGAACTAAGGCTACTCTTTAGTACTCTTTCTATTGTATAGTCACACGTAGGTCCAGTAGCGAGGCGTGACTTTCAAAGTGAGGGAATCTCCAAGTAATAATTGTCATTAAAATAAGAGAGAATAATGACTCAAAGAACTAAGGCTACTCTTTAGTGCTCTCTCTATTGTACAGTCAGACGTAGGTCCAGTAGCGAGGCGTGACTCTCAAAGTGAGGGAAGCGCCAAGTAATAATTGTCATTAAAATAAGAGAGAATAATGACTCAAAGAACTAAGGCTACTCTTTAGTACTCTTTCTATTGAACAGTCAGACGTAGGTCCAGTAGCGAGGCGTGACTTTCAAAGTGAGGGAAGCTCCAAGTAATAATTGTCATTAAAATAAGAGAGAATAATGACTCAAAGTACTAAGGCTACCCTTAAGTACTCTTTGTATTGTACAGTCAGACGTAGGTCCAGTAGCGAGGCGTGACTTTCAAAATGGGGGAAGCTCCAAGTAATAATTGTCATTAAAATAAGAGAGAATAATGACTCAAAGAACTAAGGCTACTCTTTAGTACTCTTTCTATTGTATAGTCAGACGTAGGTCCATTAGCGAGGCGTGACTCTCAAAGTGAGGGAAGCGCCAAGTAGTAATTGTCATTAAAATAAGAGAGAATAATGACTCAAAGAACTAAGGCTACTCTTTAGTACTCTTTCTATTGTATAGTCAGACGTAGGTCCAGTAGCGAGGTGTGACTTTCAAAGTGAGGGAAGCGGCAAGTAATAATTGTCATTAAAATAAGAGAGAATAATGACTCAAAGAACTAAGGCTACTCTTTAGTACTCTTTCTATTGTATAGTCAGACGTAGGTCCAGTAGCGAGGCGTGACTCGCAAAGTGAGCGAAGCGCCAAGTAATAATTGTCATTAAAATAAGAGAGAATAATGACTCAAAGAACTAAGGCTACTCTTTAGTATTCTTTCTACTGTATAGTCAGACGTAGGTCCAGTAGCGAGGCGTGACTTTCAAAGTGAGGGAAGCTGCAAGTAATAATTGTCATTAAAATAAGAGAGAATAATGACTCAAAGAAATAAGGCTACCCTTTAGTACTCCTTCTATTGTACAGTCACACGTAGGTCCAGTAGCGACGCGTGACTTTCAAAGTGAGGGAAGCTCCAAGTAATAATTGTCATTAAAATAAGAGAGAATAATGACTCAAAGAACTAAGGCTACTCTTTAGTACTCTTTCTATTGTATAGTCACACGTAGGTCCAGTAGCGAGGCGTGATTTTCAAAGTGAGGGAAGCGCCAAGTAATAATTGTCATTAAAATAAAGGGAGAATAATGACCCAAAGAACTAAGGCTACTCTTTAGTACTCTTTCTATTGTATAGTCACACGTAGGTCCAGTAGCCAGGCGTGACTCTCAAAGTGAGGGAAGCGCCAAGTAATAATTGTCATTAAAATAAGAGAGAATAATGACTCAAAGAACTAAGGCTACTCTTTAGTACTCTTTCTATTGTATAGTCAGACGTAGGTCCAGTAGCGAGGCGTGACTTTCAAAGTGAGGGAAGCTCCAAGTAATAATTGTCATTAAAATAAGAGAGAATAATGACCCAAAGAACTAAGGCTACTCTTTAGTGCTCTCTCTATTGTACAGTCAGACGTAGGTCCAGTAGCGAGGCGTGACTCTCAAAGTGAGGGAAGCGCCAAGTAATAATTGTCATTAAAATAAGAGAGAATAATGACTCAAAGAACTAAGGCTACTCTTTAGTACTCTTTCTATTGAATAGTCAGACGTAGGTCCAGTAGCGAGGCGTGACTTTCAAAGTGAGGGAAGCTCCAAGTAATAATTGTCATTAAAATAAGAGAGAATAATGACTCAAAGTACTAAGGCTACCCTTTAGTACTCTTTGTATTGTACAGTCAGACGTAGGTCCAGTAGCGAGGCGTGACTTTCAAAATGGGGGAAGCTCCAAGTAATAATTGTCATTAAAATAAGAGAGAATAATGACTCAAAGAACTAAGGCTACTCTTTAGTACTCTTTCTATTGTATAGTCAGACGTAGGTCCAGTAGCGAGGCGTGACTCTCAAAGTGAGGGAAGCGCCAAGTAGTAATTGTCATTAAAATAAGAGAGAATAATGACTCAAAGAACTAAGGCTACTCTTTAGTACTCTTTCTATTGTATAGTCAGACGTAGGTCCAGTAGCGAGGCGTGACTTTCAAAGTGAGGGAAACTCCAAGTAATAATTGTCATTAAAATAAGAGAGAATAATGACTCAAAGTACTAAGGCTACCCTTTAGTACTCCTTCTATTGTACAGTCAGACGTAGGTCCAGTAGCGAGGCGTGACTTTCAAAGGGAGAGAAGCTCCAAGTAATAATTGTCATTAAAATAAGAGAGAATAATGACTCAAAGAACTAAGGCTAATCTTTAGTACTCTTTCTATTGTATAGTCACACGTAGGTCCAGTAGCGAGGCGTGACTTTCAAAGTGAGGGAAGCGCCAAGTAATAATTGTCATTAAAATAAGAGAGAATAATGACTCAAAGAACTAAGGCTACTCTTTAGTACTCTTTCTATTGTATAGTCAGACGTAGGTCCAGTAGCGAGGCGTGACTCTCAAAGTGAGGGAAGCTGCAAGTAATAATTGTCATTAAAATAAGATAGAATAATGACTCAAAGAACTAAGGCTACTCTTTAGTGCTCTCTCTATTGTACAGTCAGAACTAGGTCCAGTAGCGAGGCGTGACTTTCAAAGCGAGGGAAGCGCCAAGTAATAATTGTCATTAAAATAAGAGAGAATAATGACTCAAAGAACTAAGGCTACTCTTTAGTGCTCTCTCTCTATTGTACAGTCACACGTAGGTCCAGTAGCGAGGCGTGACTTTCAAAGTGAGGGAAGCTCCAAGTTATAATTGTCATTAAAATAAGAGAGAATAATGACTCAAAGGACTAAGGCTACTCTTTAGTACTCTTTCTATTGTATAGTCAGACGTAGGTCCAGTAGGGAGGTGTGACTTTCAAAGTGAGGGAAGCTCCAAGTAATAATTGTCATTAAAATAAGAGAGAATAATGACTCAAAGAACTAAGGCTACTCTTCAGTACTCTTTCTATTGTATAGTCAGACGTAGGTCCAGTAGCGAGGCGTGACTCTCAAAGTGAGGGAAGCGCCAAGTAGTAATTGTCATTAAAATAAGAGAGAATAATGACTCAAAGATTTAAGGCTACTCTTTAGTACTCTTTCTATTGTATAGTCAGACGTAGGTCCAGTAGCGAGGCGTGACTTTCAAAGTGAGGGATGCTCCAAGTAATAATTGTCATTAAAATAAGAGAGAATAATGACTCAAAGTACTAAGGCTAACCTTTAGTACTCTTTCTATTGTACAGTCAGACGTAGGTCCAGTAGCGAGGCGGGACTTTCAAAGTGATAGGATCTCCAAGTAATAATTGTCATTAAAATAAGAGAGAATAATGACTCAAAGAACTAAGGCTACTCTTTAGTACTGTTTCTATTGTATAGTCACACGTAGGTCCAGTAGCGAGGCGTGACTTTCAAAGTGAGGGAAGCGCCAAGTAATAATTGTCATTAAAATAAGAGAGAATAATGACTCAAAGAACTAAGGCTACTCTTTAGTACTCTTTCTATTGTATAGTCAGACGTAGGTCCAGTAGCGAGGTGTGACTTTCAAAGTGAGGGAAGCTCCAGGTAATAATTGTCATTAAAATAAGAGAGAATAATGACTCAAAGAACTAAGGCTACTCTTTAGTACTCTTTCTATTGTATAGTCACACGTATGACCAGTAGCGAGGCGTGACTTTCAAAGTGAGGGAAGCGCCAAGTAATAATTGTCATTAAAATAAGAGAGAATAATGACTCAAAGAACTAAGACTACTCTTTAGTACTCTTTCTATTGTATAGTCAGACGTAGGTCCAGTAGCGAGGTGTGACTTTCAAAGTGAGGGAAGCTCCAAGTAATAATTGTCATTAAAATAAGAGAGAATAATGACTCAAAGAACTAAGACTACTCTTTAGTACTCTTTCTATTGTATAGTCAGACGTAGGTCCAGTAGCGAGGCGTCACTCGCAAAGTGAGCGAAGCGCCAAGTAATAATTGTCATTAAAATAAGAGAGAATAATGACTCAAAGAACTAAGGCTACTCTTTAGTATTCTTTCTATTGTATAGTCAGACGTAGGTCCAGTAGCGAGGCGTGACTTTCAAAGTGAGGGAAGCTGCAAGTAATAATTGTCATTAAAATAAGAGAGAATAATGACTCAAAGAAATAAGGCTACCCTTTAGTACTCTTTCTATTGTACAGTCACACGTAGGTCCAGTAGCGAGGCGTGACTTTCAAAGTGAGGGAATCTCCAAGTAATAATTGTCATTAAAATAAGAGAGAATAATGACTCAAAGAACTAAGGCTACCCTTTAGTACTTTTTCTATTGTACAGTCAGGCGTAGGTCCAGTAGCGAGGCGTGACTCTCAAAGTGAGGGAAGCGCCAAGTAATAATCGTCATTAAAATAAAAGAGAATAATGACTCAAAGAACTAAGGCTACTCTTTAGTACTCTTTCTATTGTATAGTCACACGTAGGTCCAGTAGCCAGGCGTGACTCTCAAAGTGAGGGAAGCGCCAAGTAATAATTGTCATTAAAATAAGAGAGAATAATGACTCAAAGAACTAAGGCTACTCTTTAGTACTCTTTCTATTGTATAGTCAGACGTAGGTCCAGTAGCGAGGCGTGACTTTCAAAGTGAGGGAAGCTCCAAGTAATAATTGTCATTAAAATAAGAGAGAATAATGACTCATAGTACTAAGGCTACCCTTTAGTACTCTTTGTATTGTACAGTCAGACGTAGGTCCAGTAGCGAGGCGTGACTTTCAAAATGGGGGAAGCTCCAAGTAATAATTGTCATTAAAATAAGAGAGAATAATGACTCAAAGAACTAAGGCTACTCTTTAGTACCCTTTCTATTGTATAGTCAAACGTAGGTCCAGTAGCGAGGCGTGACTTTCAAAGTGAGGGAAGCTCCAAGTTATAATTGTCATTAAAATAAGAGAGAATAATGACTCAAAGAACTAAGGCTACTCTTTAGTACTCTTTCTATTGTATAGTCACACGTAGGTCCAGTAGCCAGGCGTGACTTTCAAAGTGAGGGAAGCTCCAAGTAATAATTGTTATTAAAATAAGAGAGAATAATGACTCAAAGAACTAAGGCTACTCTTTAGTACTCTTTCTATTGTACAGTCAGACGTAGGTCCAGTAGCGAGGCGTGACCTTCAAAGTGAGAGAAGCTCCAAGTAATAATTGTCATTAAAATAAGAGAGAATAATGACTCAAAGAACTAAGGCTACTCTTTAGTACTCTTTCTATTGTATAGTCAGACGTAGGTCCAGTAGCCAGGCGTGACTTTCAAAGTGAGGGAAGCTCCAAGTAATAATTGTCATTAAAATAAGAGAGAATAATGACTTAAAGAACTAAGGCTACTCTTTAGTACTCTTTCTATTGTATAGTCAGACGTAGGTCCAGTAGCGAGGTGTGACTTTCAAAGTGAGGGAAGCTCCAAGTAATAATTGTCATTAAAATAAGAGAGAATAATGACTCAAAGAACTAAGGCTACTCTTTAGTACTCTTTCTATTGTATAGTCAGACGTAGGTCCAGTAGCGAGGTGTGACTTTCAAAGTGAGGGAAGCTCCAAGTAATAATTGTCATTAAAATAAGAGAGAATAATGACTCAAAGAACTAAGGCTACCCTTTAGTACTCTTTCTATTGTATAGTCAGACGTAGGTCCAGTAGCGAGGCGTGACTCTCAAAGTGAGGGAAGCGCCAAGTAGTAATTGTCATTAAAATAAGAGAGAATAATGACTCAAAAAACTAAGGCTACTCTTTAGTACCCTTTCTATTTTATAGTCAGACGTAGGTCCAGTAGCGAGGCGTGACTTTCAAAGTGAGGGAAACTCCAAGTAATAATTGTCATTAAAATAAGAGAGAATAATGACTCAAAGTACTAAGGCTACCCTTTAGTACTCCTTCTATTGTTCAGTCAGACGTAGTTCCAGTAGCGAGGCGTGACTTTCAAAGTGCGGGAAGCTCCAAGTAATAATTGTCATTAAAATAAGAGAGAATAATGACTCAAAGAACTAAGGCTACTCTTTAGTACTCTTTCTATTGTATAGTCACACTTAGGTCCAGTAGCCAGGCGTGACTTTCAAGTGAGGGAAGCTCCAAGTAATAATTGTCATTAAAATAAGAGAGAATAATGACTCAAAGAACTAAGGCTACTCTTTAGTACTCTTTCTATTGTATAGTCAGACGTAGGTCCAGTAGGGAGGTGTGACTTTCAAAGTGAGGGAAGCTCCAAGTAATAATTGTCATTAAAATAAGAGAGAATAATGACTCAAAGAACTAAGGCTACTCTTTAGTACTCTTTCTATTGTATAGTCAGACGTAGGTCCAGTAGCGAGGCGTGACTCTCAAAGTGAGGGAAGCTGCAAGTAATAATTGTCATTAAAATAAGAGAGAATAATGACTCAAAGAACTAAGGCTACTCTTTAGTGCTCTCTCTATTGTACAGTCAGAACTAGGTCCAGTAGCGAGGCGTGACTCTCAAAGTGAGAGAAGCGCCATGTAATAATTGTCATTAAAATAAGAGAGAATAATGACTCAAAGAACTAAGGCTACTCTTTAGTGCTCTCTCTCTATTGTACAGTCACACGTAGGTCTAGTAGCGAGGTGTGACTCTCAAAGTGAGGGAAGCGCCAAGTAATAATTTTCATTAAAATAAGAGAGAATAATGACTCAAAGAATTAAGGCTACCCTTTAGTACCCTTTCTATTGTACAGCCAGACGTAGGTCCAGTAGCGAGGCGTGACTTTCAAAGCGAGGGAAGCGCCAAGTAATAATTGTCATTAAAATAAGAGAGAATAATGACTCAAAGAACTAAGGCTACTCTTTAGTACTCTTTCTATTGTATAGTCACACGTAGGTCCAGTAGCCAGGCGTGACTTTCAAAGTGAGGGAAGCTCCAAGTAATAATTGTCATTAAAATAAAAGAGAATAATGACTCAAAGAACTAAGGCTACTCTTTAGTACTCTTTCTATTGTATAGTCACACGTAGGTCCAGTAGCCAGGCGTGACTCTCAAAGTGAGGGAAGCGCCAGGTAATAATTGTCATTAAAATAAGAGAGAATAATGACTCAAAGAACTAAGGCTACTCTTTAGTACCCTTTCTATTGTATAGTCAGACGTAGGTCCAGTAGCGAGGCGTGACTTTCAAAGTGTGGGAAGCTCCAAGTAATAATTGTCATTAAAATAAGAGAGAATAATGACTCAAAGTACTAAGGCTACCCTTTAGTACTCTTTGTATTGTTCAGTCAGACGTAGGTCCAGTAGCGAGGCGTGACTTTCAAAATGGGGGAAGCTCCAAGTAATAATTGTCATTAAAATAAGAGAGAATAATGACTCAAAGAACTATGGCTACTCTTTAGTACTCTTTCTATTGTATAGTCACACGTAGGTCCAGTAGCGAGGCGTGACTTTCAAAGTGAGGGAAGCTCCAAGTAATAATTGTCATTAAAATAAGAGAGAATAATGACTCAAAAAACTAAGGCTACTCTTTAGTACTCTTTCTATTGTATAGTCAGACGTAGGTCCAGTAGCGAGGTGTGACTTTCAAAGTGAGGGAAGCTCCAAGTAATAATTGTCATTTAAACAAGAGAGAATAATGACTCAAAGAACTAAGGCTACTCTTTAGTACTCTTTCTATTGTATAGTCAGACGTAGGTCCAGTAGCGAGGCGTGACTCTCAAAGTGAGGGAAGCGCCAAGTAGTAATTGTCATTAAAATAAGAGAGAATAATAACTCAAAGAACTAAGGCTACTCTTTAGTACTCTTTCTATTGTATAGTCAGACGTAGGTCCAGTAGCGAGGCGTGACTTTCAAAGTGAGGGAAGCGCCAAGTAGTAATTGTCATTAAAATAAGAGAGAATAATAACTCAAAGAACTAAGGCTACTCTTTAGTACTCTTTCTATTGTATAGTCAGACGTAGGTCCAGTAGCGAGGCGTGACTTTCAAAGTGAGGGAAGCGCCAAGTAATAATTGTCATTAAAATAAGAGAGAATAATGACTCAAAGTACTAAGGCTACCCTTTAGTACTCGTTCTATTGTACAGTCAGACGTAGGTCCAGTAGCGAGGCGTGACTTTCAAAGTGAGAGAAGCTCCAAGTAATAATTGTCATTAAAATAAGAGAGAATAATGACTCAAAGAACTAAGGCAACTCTTTAGTACTCTTTCTATTGTATAGTCACACGTAGGTCCAGTAGCCAGGCGTGACTTTCAAAGTGAGGGAAGCTCCAAGTAATAATTGTCATTAAAATAAGAGAGAATAATGACTCAAAGAAGTAAGGCTACTCTTTAGTACTCTTTCTATTGTATAGTCAGACGTAGGTCCAGTAGGGAGGTGTGACTTTCAAAGTGAGGGAAGCTCCAAGTAATAATTGTCATTAAAATAAGAGAGAATAATGACTCAAAGAACTAAGGCTACTCTTTAGTACTCTTTCTATTGTATAGTCACACGTAGGTCCAGTAGCCAGGCGTGACTTTCAAAGTGAGGGAAGCGCCAAGTAATAATTGTCATTAAAATAAGAGAGAATAATGACTCAAAGAACTAAGGCTACTCTTTAGTACTCTTTCTATCCTATAGTCAGACGTAGGTCCAGTAGCGAGGCGTGACTCTCAAAGTGAGGGAAGCGCCAAGTAGTAATTGTCATTAAAATAAGAGAGAATAATGACTCAAAGAACTAAGGCTACTCTTTAGTGCTCTCTCTATTGTACAGTCAGACGTAGGTCCAGTAGCGAGGCGTGACTCTCAAAGTGAGGGAAGCGCCAAGTAATAATTGTCATTAAAATAAGAGAGAATAATGACTCAAAGAACTAAGGCTGCTCTTTAGTGCTCTCTCTATTGTACAGTCACACGTAGGTCTAGTAGCGAGGTGTGACTCTCAAAGTGAGGGAAGCGCAAAGTAATAATTGTCATTAAAATAAGAGAGAATAATGAGTCAAAGAATTAAGGCTACCCTTTAGTACCCTTTCTATTGTACAGTCAGACGTAGGTCCAGTAGCGAGGTGTGACTTTCAAAGCGAGGGAAGCGCCAAGTAATAATTGTCATTAAAATAAGAGAGAATAATGACTCAAAGAACTAAGGCTACTCTTTAGTACTCTTTCTATTGTAGAGTCACACGTAGGTCCAGTAGCGAGGGGTGACTTTCAAAGCGAGGGAAGCGCCAAGTAATAATTGTCATTAAAATAAGAGAGAATAATGACTCAAAGAACTAAGGCTACTCTTTAGTACTCTTTCTATTGTACAGTCACACGTAGGTCCAGTAGCGAGGTGTGACTTTCAAAGCGAGGGAAGCGCCAAGTAATAATTGTCATTAAAATAAGAGAGAATAATGACTCAAAGAACTAAGGCTACCCTTTAGTACTCTTTCTATTGTACAGTCAGACGTAGGTCAAGTAGCGAGGCGTGACTCTCAAAGTGAGGGAAGCGCCAAGTAATAATTGTCAATAAAATAAGAGAGAATAATGACTCAAAGAAGTAAGGCTACCCTTTAGTACTCTTTCTATTGTACAGTCAGACGTAGGTCCAGTAGCGAGGCGTGACTTTCAAAGTGAGGGAAGCGCCAAGTAATAATTGTCATTAAAATAAGAGAGAATAATGACTCAAAGAACTAAGGCTACTCTTTAGTACTCTTTCTATTGTACAGTCAGACGTAGGTCCAGTAGCGAGGCGTGACTTTCAAAGTGAGGGAAGCGCCAAATAATAATTGTCATTAAAATAAGAGAGAATAATGACTCAAAGAACTAAGGCTACCCTTTAGTACTCTTTCTATTGTACAGTCAGACGTATTTCCAGTAGCGAGGCGTAACTTTCAAAGTGAGGGAAGCGCCAAGTAATAATTGTCATTAAAATAAGAGAGAATAATGACTCAAAGAACTAAGCCTACTCTTTAGTACTCTTTCTATTGTATAGTCAGACGTAGGTCCAGTAGCGAGGCGTGACTCGCAAAGTGAGCGAAGCGCCAAGTAATAATTGTCATTAAAATAAGAGAGAATAATGACTCAAAGAACTAAGGCTACTCTTTAGTACTCTTTCTATTGTATAGTCAGACGCAGGTCCAGTAGCGAGGCGTGACTTTCAAAGTGAGGGAAGCTCCAAGTAATAATTGTCATTAAAATAAGAGAGAATAATGACTCAAAGAACTAAGGCTACTCTTTAGTGCTCTCTCTATTGTACAGTCACACGTAGGTCCAGTAGCGAGGTGTGACTCTCAAAGTGAGGGAAGCGCCAAGTAATAATTGTCATTAAAATAAGAGAGAATAATGACTCAAAGAACTAAGGCTACTCTTTAGTGCTCTCTCTCTATTGTACAGTCAGACGTAGGTCCAGTAGCGGGGCGTGACTCTCAAAGTGAGGGAAGCGCCAAGTAATAATTGTCATTAAAATAAGAGAGAATAATGACTCAAAGAACTAAGGCTACTCTTTAGTACTCTTTCTATTGTATAGTCAGACGTAGGTCCAGTAGCGAGGCGTGACTCTCAAAGTGAGGGAAGCTGGAAGCAATAATTGTCATTAAAATAAGAGAGAATAATGACTCAAAGAACTAAGGCTACTCTTTAGTGCTCTCTCTATTGTACAGTCAGAGGTAGGTCCAGTAGCGAGGCGTGACTCTCAAAGTGAGGGAAGCGCCAAATAATAATTGTCATTAAAATAAGAGAGCATAATGACTCAAAGAACTAAGGCTACTCTTTAGTACTCTTTCTATTGTATAGTCAGACGTAGGTCCAGTAGCGAGGCGTGACTCGCAAAGTGAGCGAAGCGCCAAGTAATAATTGTCATTAAAGTAAGAGAGAATAATGACTCAAATAACTAAGGCTACTCTTTAGTATTCTTTCTATTGTATAGTCAGACGTAGGTCCAGTAGCGAGGCGTGACTTTCAAAGTGAGGGAAGCTGCAAGTAATAATTGTCATTAAAATAAGAGAGAATAATGACTCAAAGAACTAAGGCTACCCTTTAGTACTCTTTCTATTGTACAGTCACACGTAGGTCCAGTAGCGAGGCGTAACTTTCAAAGTGAGGGAAGCTCCAAGTAATAATTGTCATTAAAATAAGAGAGAATAATGACTCAAAGAACTAAGGCTACCCTTTAGTACTCTTTGTATTGTACAGTCAGACGTAGGTCCAGTAGCGAGGCGTGACTCTCAAAGTGAGGGAAGCGCCAAGTAATAATTGTCATTAAAATAAAAGAGAATAATGACTCAAAGAACTAAGGCTACTCTTTAGTACTCTTTCTATTGTATAGTCACACGTTGGGCCAGTAGCCAGGCGTGACTCTCAAAGTGAGGGAAGCGCCAAGTAATAATTGTCATTAAAATAAGAGAGAATAATGACTCAAAGAACTAAGGCTACTCTTTAGTACTCTTTCTATTGTATAGTCAGACGTAGGTCCAGTAGCGAGGCGTGACTTTCAAAGTGAGGGAAGCTCCAAATAATAATTGTCATTAAAATAAGAGAGAATAATGACTCAAAGTACTAAGGCTACCCTTTAGTACTCTTTGTATTGTACAGTCAGACGTAGGTCCAGTAGCGAGGCGTGACTTTCAAAATGAGGGAAGCTCCAAGTAATAATTGTCATTAAAATAAGAGAGAATAATGACTCAAAGAACTAAGGCTACTCTTTAGTACTCTTTCTATTGTATAGTCACACGTAGGTCCAGTAGCGAGGTGTGACTCTCAAAGTGAGGGAAGCTCTAAGTAATAATTGTCATTAAGATAAGAGAGAATAATGACTCAAAGTACTAAGGCTACTCTTTAGTACTCCTGCTATTGTATAGTCAGACGTAGGTCCAGTAGCGAGGCGTGACTTTCAAAATGAGGGAAGCTCCAAGTAATAATTGTCATTAAAATAAGAGAGAATAATGACTCAAAGAACTAAGGCTACTCTTTAGTACTCTTTCTATTGTATAGTCACACGTAGGTCCAGTAGCGAGGCGTGACTCTCAAAGTGAGGGAAGCTCTAAGTAATAATTGTCATTAAAATAAGAGAGAATAATGACTCAAAGTACTAAAGCTACCCTTTAGTACTCCTGCTATTGTATAGTCAGACGTAGGTCCAGTAGCGAGGCGTGACTCTCAAAGTGAGGGAAGCTCTAAGTAATAATTGTCATTAAGATAAGAGAGAATAATGACTCAAAGAACTAATTCTACCCTTTAGTACTCTTTCTAATGTATAGTCAGACGTAGGTCCAGTAGCGAGGCGTGACTCTCAAAGTGAGGGAAGCTCTAAGTAATAATTGTCATTAAAATAAGAGAGAATAATGACTCAAAGAACTAAGGCTACCCTTTAGTACTCTTTCTATTGTATAGTCAGACGTAGGTCCAGTAGCGAGGCGTGACTTTCAAAGTGAGGGAAGCTGCAAGTAATAATAATCATTAAAATAAGAGAGAATAATGACTCAAAGAACTAAGGCTACTCTTTAGTACTCTTTCTATTGTATAGTCACACGTAGGTCCAGTAGCGAGGCGTGACTCTCAAAGTGAGGGAAGCTCTAAGTAATAATTGTCATTAAAATAAGAGAGAATAATGACTCAAACAACTAAGGCTACCCTTTAGTACTCTTTCTATTGTATAGTCAGACGTAGGTCCAGTAGCGAGGCGTGACTCTCAAAGTGAGGGAAGCTCTAAGTAATAATTGTCATTAAAATAAGAGAGAATAATGACTCAAAGAACTAAGGCTACCCTTTAGTACTCTTTCTATTGTATAGTCAGACGTAGGTCCAGTAGCGAGGCGTGACTTTCAAAGTGAGGGAAGCTGCAAGTAATAATAATCATTAAAATAAGAGAGAATAATGACTCAAAGAACTAAGGCTACTCTTTAGTACTCTTTCTATTGTATAGTCACACGTAGGTCCAGTAGCGAGGCGTGACTCTCAAAGTGAGGGAAGCTCTAAGTAATAATTGTCATTAAGATAAGAGAGAATAATGACTCAAAGAACTAAGGCTACCCTTTAGTACTCTTTCTATTGTATAGTCACACGTAGGTCCAGTAGCGAGGTGTGACTCTCAAAGTGAGGGAAGCTCTAAGTAATAATTGTCATTAAGATAAGAGAGAATAATGACTCAAAGATCTAAGGCTACTCTTTAGTACTCTTTCTATTGTACAGTCAGACGTAGGTCCAGTAGCGAGGCGTGACTCTCAAAGTGAGGGAAGCTCTAAGTAATAATTGTCATTAAGATAAGAGAGAATAATGACTCAAAGAACTAAGGCTACCCTTTAGTACTCTTTCTATTGTATAGTCAGACGTAGGTCCAGTAGCGAGGCGTGACTCTCAAAGTGAGGGAAGCTCTAAGTAATAATTGTCATTAAAATAAGAGAGAATAATGACTCAAAGGACTAAGGCTACCCTTTAGTACTCTTTCTATTGTATAGTCAGACGTAGGTCCAGTAGCGAGGCGTGACTCTCAAAGTGAGGGAAGCTCTAAGTAATAATTGTCATTAAGATAAGAGAGAATAATGACTCAAAGATCTAAGGCTACTCTTTAGTACTCTTGCTATTGTATAGTCAGACGTAGGTCCAGTAGCGAGGCGTGACTCGCAAAGTGAGTGAAGCGCCATGTAATAATTGTCATTAAAATAAGGGAGAATAATGACTCAAAGAAATAAGGCTACTCTTTAGTATTCTTTCTATTGTATAGTCAGACGTAGGTCCAGTAGCGAGGCGTGACTTTCAAAGTGAGGGAAGCTCCAAGTAATAATTGTCATTAAAATAAGAGAGAATAATGACTCAAAGAACTAAGGCTACCCTTTAGTACTCTTTCTATTGTACAGTCACACGTAGGTCCAGTAGCGAGGCGTGACTTTCAAAGTGAGGGAAGCTCCAAGTAATAATTGTCATTAAAATAAGAGAGAATAATGACTCAAAGAACTAAGGCTACCCTTTAGTACTCTTTCTATTGTACAGTCAGACGTAGGTCCCGTAGCGAGGCGTGACTCTCAAAGTGAGGGAAGCGCCAAGTAATAATTGTCATTAAAATAAAAGAGAATAATGACTCAAAGAACTAAGGCTACTCTTTAGTACTCTTTCTATTGTATAGTCACACGTAGGTCCAGTAGCCAGGCGTGACTCTCAAAGTGAGGGAAGCGCCAAGTAATAATTGTCATTAAAATAAGAGAGAATAATGACTCAAAGAACTAAGGCTACTCTTTAGTACTCTTTCTATTGTATAGTCAGACGTAGGTCCAGTAGCGAGGCGTGACTTTCAAAGTGAGGGAAGCTCCAAGTAATAATTGTCATTAAAATAAGAGAAAATAATGACTCAAAGTACTAAGGCTACCCTTTAGTACTCTTTGTATTGTACAGTCAGACGTAGGTCCAGTAGCGAGGCGTGACTTTCAAAATGAGGGAAGCTCCAAGTAATAATTGTCATTAAAATAAGAGAGAATAATGACTCAAAGAACTAAGGCTACTCTTTAGTGCTCTTTCTATTGTATAGTCACACGTAGGTCCAGTAGCGAGGCGTGACTTTCAAAGTGAGGGAAGCTCCAAGTAATAATTGTCATTAAAATAAGAGAGAATAATGACTCAAAGAACTAAGGCTACTCTTTAGTACTCTTTCTATTGTATAGTCAGACGTAGGTCCAGTAGCGAGGCGTGACTCTCAAAGTGAGGGAAGCGCCAAGTAGTAATTGTCATTAAAATAAGAGAGAATAATGACTCAAAGAACTAAGGCTACTCTTTAGTACTCTTTCTATTGTATAGTCAGACGTAGGTCCAGTAGCGAGGCGTGACTTTCAAAGTGAGGGAAGCTCCAAGTAATAATTGTCATTAAAATAAGAGAGAATAATGACTCAAAGTACTAAGGCTACCCTTTAGTACTCTTTCTATTTTATAGTCAGACGTAGGTCCAGTAGCGAGGCGTGACTCTCAAAGTGAGGGAAGCTCTAAGTAATAATTGTCATTAAAATAAGAGAGAATAATGACTCAAAGATCTAAGGCTACTCTTTAGTACTCTTGCTATTGTATAGTCAGACGTAGGTCCAGTAGCGAGGCGTGACTCGCAAAGTGAGCGAAGCGCCATGTAATAATTGTCATTAAAATAAGGGAGAATAATGACTCAAAGAAATAAGGCTACTCTTTAGTATTCTTTCTATTGTATAGTCAGACGTAGGTCCAGTAGGGAGGCGTGACTTTCAAAGTGAGGGAAGCTCCAAGTAATAATTGTCATTAAAATAAGAGAGAATAATGACTCAAAGAACTAAGGCTACCCTTTAGTACTCTTTCTATTGTACAGTCACACGTAGGTCCAGTAGCGAGGCGTGACTTTCAAAGTGAGGGAAGCTCCAAGTAATAATTGTCATTAAAATAAGAGAGAATAATGACTCAAAGAACTAAGGCTACCCTTTAGTACTCTTTCTATTGTACAGTCAGACGTAGGTCCCGTAGCGAGGCGTGACTCTCAAAGTGAGGGAAGCGCCAAGTAATAATTGTCATTAAAATAAAAGAGAATAATGACTCAAAGAACTAAGGCTACTCTTTAGTACTCTTTCTATTGTATAGTCACACGTAGGTCCAGTAGCCAGGCGTGACTCTCAAAGTGAGGGAAGCGCCAAGTAATAATTGTCATTAAAATAAGAGAGAAAAATGACTCAAAGAACTAAGGCTACTCTTTAGTACTCTTTCTATTGTATAGTCAGACGTAGGTCCAGTAGCGAGGCGTGACTTTCAAAGTGAGGGAAGCTCCAAGTAATAATTGTCATTAAAATAAGAGAAAATAATGACTCAAAGTACTAAGGCTACCCTTTAGTACTCTTTGTATTGTACAGTCAGACGTAGGTCCAGTAGCGAGGCGTGACTTTCAAAATGAGGGAAGCTCCAAGTAATAATTGTCATTAAAATAAGAGAGAATAATGACTCAAAGAACTAAGGCTACTCTTTAGTGCTCTTTCTATTGTATAGTCACACGTAGGTCCAGTAGCGAGGCGTGACTTTCAAAGTGAGGGAAGCTCCAAGTAATAATTGTCATTAAAATAAGAGAGAATAATGACTCAAAGAACTAAGGCTACTCTTTAGTACTCTTTCTATTGTATAGTCAGACGTAGGTCCAGTAGCGAGGTGTGACTTTCAAAGTGAGGGAAGCTCCAAGTAATAATTGTCATTAAAATAATAGAGAATAATGACTCAAAGAACTAAGGCTACTCTTTAGTACTCTTTCTATTGTATAGTCAGACGTAGGTCCAGTAGCGAGGCGTGACTCTCAAAGTGAGGGAAGCGCCAAGTAGTAATTGTCATTAAAATAAGAGAGAATAATGACTCAAAGAACTAAGGCTACTCTTTAGTACTCTTTCTATTGTATAGTCAGACGTAGGTCCAGTAGCGAGGCGTGACTTTCAAAGTGAGGGAAGCTCCAAGTAATAATTGTCATTAAAATAAGAGAGAATAATGACTCAAAGTACTAAGGCTACCCTTTAGTACTCTTTCTATTGTACAGTCAGGCGTAGGTCCAGTAGCGAGGCGTGACTTTCAAAGTGAGAGAAGCTCCAAGTAATAATTGTCATTAAAATAAGAGAGAATAATAACTCAAAGAACTAAGGCTACTCTTTAGTACCCTTTCTATTGTATAATCAGACGTAGGTCCAGTAGCGAGGCGTGACTTTCAAAGTGAGGGAAGCTCCAAGTAATAATTGTCATTAAAATAAGAGAGAATAATGACTCAAAGAACTAAGGCTACTCTTTAGTACTCTTTCTATTGTATAGTCAGACGTAGGTCCAGTAGCGAGGTGTGACTTTCAATGTGAGGGAAGCTCCAAATAATAATTGTCATTAAAATAAGAGAGAATAATGACTCAAAGTACTAAGGCTACCCTTTAGTACTCTTTGTATTGTACAGTCAGACGTAGGTCCAGTAGCGAGGCGTGACTTTCAAAATGAGGGAAGCTCCAAGTAATAATTGTCATTAAAATAAGAGAGAATAATGACTCAAAGAACTAAGGCTACTCTTTAGTACTCTTTCTATTGTATAGTCACACGTAGGTCCAGTAGCGAGGTGTGACTCTCAAAGTGAGGGAAGCTCTAAGTAATAATTGTCATTAAAATAAGAGAGAATAATGACTCAAAGTACTAAGGCTACTCTTTAGTACTCCTGCTATTGTATAGTCAGACGTAGGTCCAGTAGAGAGGCGTGACTTTCAAAATGAGGGAAGCTCCAAGTAATAATTGTCATTAAAATAAGAGAGAATAATGACTCAAAGAACTAAGGCTACTCTTTAGTACTCTTTCTATTGTATAGTCACACGTAGGTCCAGTAGCGAGGCGTGACTCTCAAAGTGAGGGAAGCTCTAAGTAATAATTGTCATTAAAATAAGAGAGAATAATGACTCAAAGTACTAAAGCTACCCTTTAGTACTCCTGCTATTGTATAGTCAGACGTAGGTCCAGTAGCGAGGCGTGACTCTCAAAGTGAGGGAAGCTCTAAGTAATAATTGTCATTAAGATAAGAGAGAATAATGACTCAAAGAACTAATTCTACCCTTTAGTACTCTTTCTATTGTATAGTCAGACGTAGGTCCAGTAGCGAGGCGTGACTCTCAAAGTGAGGGAAGCTCTAAGTAATAATTGTCATTAAAATAAGAGAGAATAATGACTCAAAGAACTAAGGCTACCCTTTAGTACTCTTTCTATTGTATAGTCAGACGTAGGTCCAGTAGCGAGGCGTGACTTTCAAAGTGAGGGAAGCTGCAAGTAATAATAATCATTAAAATAAGAGAGAATAATGACTCAAAGAACTAAGGCTACTCTTTAGTACTCTTTCTATTGTATAGTCACACGTAGGTCCAGTAGCGAGGCGTGACTCTCAAAGTGAGGGAAGCTCTAAGTAATAATTGTCATTAAAATAAGAGAGAATAATGACTCAAACAATTAAGGCTACCCTTTAGTACCCTTTCTATTGTATAGTCAGACGTAGGTCCAGTAGCGAGGCGTGACTCTCAAAGTGAGGGAAGCTCTAAGTAATAATTGTCATTAAAATAAGAGAGAATAATGACTCAAAGAACTAAGGCTACCCTTTAGTACTCTTTCTATTGTATAGTCAGACGTAGGTCCAGTAGCGAGGCGTGACTTTCAAAGTGAGGGAAGCTGCAAGTAATAATAATCATTAAAATAAGAGAGAATAATGACTCAAAGAACTAAGGCTACTCTTTAGTACTCTTTCTATTGTATAGTCACACGTAGGTCCAGTAGCGAGGCGTGACTCTCAAAGTGAGGGAAGCTCTAAGTAATAATTGTCATTAAGATAAGAGAGAATAATGACTCAAAGATCTAAGGCTACTCTTTAGTACTCTTTCTATTGTACAGTCAGACGTAGGTCCAGTAGCGAGGCGTGACTCTCAAAGTGAGGGAAGCTCTAAGTAATAATTGTCATTAAAATAAGAGAGAATAATGACTCAAAGAACTAAGGCTACTCTTTAGTACTCTTTCTATTGTATAGTCAGACGTAGGTCCAGTAGCGAGGCGTGACTTTCAAAGTGAGGGAAGCTCCAAGTAATAATTGTCATTAAAATAAGAGAGAATAATGACTCAAAGAACTAAGGCTACTCTTTAGTACTCTTTCTATTGTATAGTCAGACGTAGGTCCAGTAGCGAGGCGTGACTTTCAAAGTGAGGGAAGCTGCAAGTAATAATTGTCATTAAAATAAGAGAGAATAATGACTCAAAGAATTAAGGCTACTCTTTAGTACTCTTTCTATTGTATAGTCAGACGTAGGTCCAGTAGCGAGGTGTGACTTTCAAAGTGAGGGAAGCTCCAAGTAATAATTGTCATTAAATTAAGAGAGAATAATGACTCAAAGAACTAAGGCTACTCTTTAGTGCTCTCTCTATTGTACAGTCAGACGTAGGTCCAGTAGCGAGGCGTGACTCTCAAAGTGAGGGAAGCGCCAAGTAATAATTGTCATTAAAATAAGAGAGAATAATGACTCAAAGAACTAAGGCTACTCTTTAGCATTCTTTCTATTGTATAGTCAGACGTAGGTCCAGTAGCGAGGCGTGACTCTCAAAGTGAGGGAAGCTGGAAGTAATAATTGTCATTAAAATAAGAGAGAATAGTGACTCAAAGAACTAAGGCTACTCTTTAGTGCTCTCTCTATTGTACAGTCAGACGTAGGTCCAGTAGCGAGGCGTGACTCTCAAAGTGAGGGAAACGCCAAGTAATAATTGTCATTAAAATAAGAGAGAATAATGACTCAAAGAACTAAGGCTACTCTTTAGTACTCTTGCTATTGTATAGTCAGACGTAGGTCCAGTAGCGAGGCGTGACTCGCAAAGTGAGCGAAGCGCCATTTAATAATTGTCATTAAAATAAGGGAGAATAATGACTCAAAGAAATAAGGCTACTCTTTAGTATTCTTTCTATTGTATAGTCAGACGTAGGTCCAGTAGCGAGGCGTGACTTTCAAAGTGAGGGAAGCTCCAAGTAATAATTGTCATTAAAATAAGAGAGAATAATGACTCAAAGAACTAAGGCTACCCTTTAGTACTCTTTCTATTGTACAGTCACACGTAGGTCCAGTAGCGAGGCGTGACTTTCAAAGTGAGGGAAGCTCCAAGTAATAATTGTCATTAAAATAAGAGAGAATAATGACTCAAAGAACTAAGGCTACCCTTTAGTACTCTTTCTATTGTACAGTCAGACGTAGGTCCCGTAGCGAGGCGTGACTCTCAAAGTGAGGGAAGCGCCAAGTAATAATTGTCATTAAAATAAAAGAGAATAATGACTCAAAGAACTAAGGCTACTCTTTAGTACTCTTTCTATTGTATAGTCACACGTAGGTCCAGTAGCCAGGCGTGACTCTCAAAGTGAGGGAAGCGCCAAGTAATAATTGTCATTAAAATAAGAGAGAATAATGACTCAAAGAACTAAGGCTACTCTTTAGTACTCTTTCTATTGTATAGTCAGACGTAGGTCCAGTAGCGAGGCGTGACTTTCAAAGTGAGGGAAGCTCCAAGTAATAATTGTCATTAAAATAAGAGAAAATAATGACTCAAAGTACTAAGGCTACCCTTTAGTACTCTTTGTATTGTACAGTCAGACGTAGGTCCAGTAGCGAGGCGTGACTTTCAAAATGAGGGAAGCTCCAAGTAATAATTGTCATTAAAATAAGAGAGAATAATGACTCAAAGAACTAAGGCTACTCTTTAGTGCTCTTTCTATTGTATAGTCACACGTAGGTCCAGTAGCGAGGCGTGACTTTCAAAGTGAGGGAAGCTCCAAGTAATAATTGTCATTAAAATAAGAGAGAATAATGACTCAAAGAACTAAGGCTACTCTTTAGTACTCTTTCTATTGTATAGTCAGACGTAGGTCCAGTAGCGAGGTGTGACTTTCAAAGTGAGGGAAGCTCCAAGTAATAATTGTCATTAAAATAAGAGAGAATAATGACTCAAAGAACTAAGGCTACTCTTTAGTACTCTTTCTATTGTATAGTCAGACGTAGGTCCAGTAGCGAGGCGTGACTCTCAAAGTGAGGGAAGCGCCAAGTAGTAATTGTCATTAAAATAAGAGAGAATAATGACTCAAAGAACTAAGGCTACTCTTTAGTACTCTTTCTATTGTATAGTCAGACGTAGGTCCAGTAGCGAGGCGTGACTTTCAAAGTGAGGGAAGCTCCAAGTAATAATTGTCATTAAAATAAGAGAGAATAATGACTCAAAGTACTAAGGCTACCCTTTAGTACTCTTTCTATTGTACAGTCAGGCGTAGGTCCAGTAGCGAGGCGTGACTTTCAAAGTGAGAGAAGCTCCAAGTAATAATTGTCATTAAAATAAGAGAGAATAATAACTCAAAGAACTAAGGCTACTCTTTAGTACCCTTTCTATTGTATAATCAGACGTAGGTCCAGTAGCGAGGCGTGACTTTCAAAGTGAGGGAAGCTCCAAGTAATAATTGTCATTAAAATAAGAGAGAATAATGACTCAAAGAACTAAGGCTACTCTTTAGTACTCTTTCTATTGTATAGTCACACGTAGGTCCAGTAGCGAGGCGTGACTCTCAAAGTGAGGGAAGCGCCAAGTAATAATTGTCATTAAAATAAGAGAGAATAATGACTCAAAGAACTAAGGCTACTCTTTAGTACTCTTTCTATTGTATAGTCAGACGTAGGTCCAGTAGCGAGGTGTGACTTTCAAAGTGAGGGAAGCTCCAAGTAATAATTGTCATTAAAATAAGAGAGAATAATGACTCAAAGAACTAAGGCTACTCTTTAGTACTCTTGCTATTGTATAGTCAGACGTAGGTCCAGTAGCGAGGCGTGACTCGCAAAGTGAGCGAAGCGCCATGTAATAATTGTCATTAAAATAAGAGAGAATAATGACTCAAAGAAATAAGGCTACTCTTTAGTATTCTTTCTATTGTATAGTCAGACGTAGGTCCAGTAGCGAGGCGTGACTTTCAAAGTGAGGGAAGCTGCAAGTAATAATTGTCATTAAAATAAGAGAGAATAATGACTCAAAGAACTAAGGCTACCCTTTAGTACTCTTTCTATTGTACAGTCACACGTAGGTCAAGTAGCGAGGCGTGACTTTCAAAGTGAGGGAAGCTCCAAGTAATAATTGTCATTAAAATAAGAGAGAATAATGACTCAAAGAACTAAGGCTACCCTTTAGTACTCTTTCTATTGTACAGTCAGACGTAGGTCCCGTAGCGAGGCGTGACTCTCAAAGTGAGGGAAGCGCCAAGTAATAATTGTCATTAAAATAAAAGAGAAAAATGACTCAAAGAACTAAGGCTACTCTTTAGTACTCTTTCTGTTGTATAGTCACACGTAGGTCCAGTAGCCAGGCGTGACTCTTAAAGTGAGGGAAGCGCCAAGTAATAATTGTCATTAAAATAAGAGAGAATAATGACTCAAAGGACTAAGGCTACTCTTTAGTACTCTTTCTATTGTATAGTCAGACGTAGGTCCAGTAGCGAGGCGTGACTTTCAAAGTGAGGGAAGCTCCAAGTAATAATTGTCATTAAAATAAGAGAAAATAATGACTCAAAGTACTAACGCTACCCTTTAGTACTCTTTGTATTGTACAGTCAGACGTAGGTCCAGTAGCGAGGCGTGACTTTCAAAATGAGGGAAGCTCCAAGTAATAATTGTCATTAAAATAAGAGAGAATAATGACTCAAAGAACTAAGGCTACTCTTTAGTGCTCTTTCTATTGTATAGTCACACGTAGGTCCAGTAGCGAGGCGTGACTTTCAAAGTGAGGGAAGCTCCAAGTAATAATTGTCATTAAAATAAGAGAGAATAATGACTCAAAGAACTAAGGCTACTCTTTAGTACTCTTTCTATTGTATAGTCAGACGTAGGTCCAGTAGCGAGGTGTGACTTTCAAAGTGAGGGAAGCTCCAAGTAATAATTGTCATTAAAACAAGAGAGAATAATGACTCAAAGAACTAAGGCTACTCTTTAGTACTCTTTCTATTGTATAGTCAGACGTAGGTCCAGTAGCGAGGCGTGACTCTCAAAGTGAGGGAAGCGCCAAGTAGTAATTGTCATTAAAATAAGAGAGAATAATGACTCAAAGAACTAAGGCTACTCTTTAGTACTCTTTCTATTGTATAGTCAGACGTAGGTCCAGTAGCGAGGCGTGACTTTCAAAGTGAGGGAAGCTCCAAGTAATAATTGTCATTAAAATAAGAGAGAATAATGACTCAAAGTACTAAGGCTACCCTTTAGTACTCTTTCTTTTGTACAGTCAGACGTAGGTCCAGTAGCGAGGCGTGACTTTCAAAGTGAGAGAAGCTCCAAGTAATAATTGTCATTGAAATAAGAGAGAATAATAACTCAAAGAACTAAGGCTACTCTTTAGTACCCTTTCTATTGTATAATCAGACGTAGGTCCAGTAGCGAGGCGTGACTTTCAAAGTGAGGGAAGCTCCAAGTAATAATTGTCATTAAAATAAGAGAGAATAATGACTTAAAGAACTAAGGCTACTCTTAGTGCTCTTTCTATTGTATAGTCAGACGTAGGTCCAGTAGCGAGGTGTGACTTTCAATGTGAGGGAAGCTCCAAGTAATAATTGTCATTAAAATAAGAGAGAATAATGACTCAAAGAACTAAGGCTACTCTTTAGTACTCTTTCTATTGTATAGTCACACGTAGGTCCAGTAGCGAGGCGTGACTCTCAAAGTGAGGGAAGCGCCAAGTAATAATTGTCATTAAAATAAGAGAGAATAATGACTCAAAGAACTAAGGCTACTCTTTAGTACTCTTTCTATTGTATAGTCAGACGTAGGTCCAGTAGCGAGGTGTGACTTTCAAAGTGAGGGAAGCTCCAAGTAATAATTGTCATTAAAATAAGAGAGAATAATGACTCAAAGAACTAAGGCTACTCTTTAGTACTCTTTCTATTGTATAGTCAGACGTAGGTCCAGTAGCGAGGCGTGACTCGCAAAGTGATCGAAGCGCCAAGTAATAATTGTCATTAAAATAAGAGAGAATAATGACTCAAAGAACTAAGGCTCTTCTTTAGTATTCTTTCTATTGTATAGTCAGACGTAGGTCCATTAGCGAGGCGTGACTTTCAAAGTGAGGGAAGCTGCAAGTAATAATTGTCATTAAAATAAGAGAGAATAATGACTCAAAGAACTAAGGCTACCCTTTAGTACTCTTTCTATTGTACAGTCACACGTAGGTCCAGTAGCGAGGCGTGACTTTCAAAGTGAGGGAAGCTCCAAGTAATAATTGTCATTAAAATAAGAGAGAATAATGACTCAAAGAACTAAGGCTACTCTTTAGTACTCTTTCTATTGTATAGTCACACGTAGGTCCAGTAGCCAGGCGTGACTCTCAAAGTGAGGGAAGCGCCAAGTAATAATTGTCATTAAAATAAGAGAGAATAATGACTCAAAGAACTAAGGCTACTCTTTAGTACTCTTTCTATTGTATAGTCACACGTAGGTCCAGTAGCTAGGCGTGACTTTCAAAGTGAGGGAAGCTCCAAGTAATAATTGTCATTAAAATAAGAGAGAATAATGACTCAAAGTACTAAGGCTACCCTTTAGTACTCTTTGTATTGTACAGTCAGACGTAGGTCCAGTAGCGAGGCGTGACTTTCAAAATGAGGGAAGCTCCAAGTAATAATTGTCATTAAAATAAGAGAGAATAATGACTCAAAGAACTAAGGCTACTCTTTAGTACTCTTTCTATTGTATAGTCAGACGTAGGTCCAGTAGCGAGGCGTGACTTTCAAAGTGAGGGAAGCTCCAAGTAATAATTGTCATTAAAATAAGAGAGAATAATGACTCAAAGAACTAAGGCTACTCTTTAGTACTCTTTCTATTGTATAGTCACACGTAGGTCCAGTAGCGAGGCGTAACTTTCAAAGTGCGGGAAGCTCCAAGTAATAATTGTCATTAAAATAAGAGAGAATAATGACTCAAAGAACTAAGGCTACTCTTTAGTACTCTTTCTATTGTATAGTCAGACGTAGGTCCAGTAGCGGGTGTGACTTTCAAAGTGAGGGAAGCTCCAAGTAATAATTGTCATTAAAATAAGAGAGAATAATGACTCAAAGAACTAAGGCTACTCTTTAGTACTCTTTCTATTGTATAGTCACACGTAGGTCCAGTAGCGAGGCGTGACTTTCAAAGTGAGGGAAGCGCCAAGTAATAATTGTCATTAAAATAAGAGAGAATAATGACTCAAAGAACTAAGGCTACTCTTTAGTACTCTTTCTATTGTATAGTCAGACTTAGGTCCAGTAGCGAGGTGTGACTTTCAAAGTGAGGGAAGCTCCAAGTAATAATTGTCATTAAAATAAGAGAGAATAATGACTCAAAGAACTAAGGCTACTCTTTAGTACTCTTTCTATTGTATAGTCAGACGTAGGTCCAGTAGCGAGGTGTGACTTTCATAGTGAGGGAAGCTCCAAGTAATAATTGTCATTAAAATAAGAGAGAATAATGACTCAAAGAACTAAGGCTACTCTTTAGTACTCTTTCTATTGTATAGTCAGACGTAGGTCCAGTAGCGAGGCGTGACTCTCAAAGTGAGGGAAGCGCCAAGTAGTAATTGTCATTAAAATAAGAGAGAATAATGACTCAAAAAACTAAGGCCACTCTTTAGTACTCTTTCTATTTTATAGTCAGACGTAGGTCCAGTAGCAAGGCGTGACTTTCAAAGTGAGGGAAACTCCAAGTAATAATTGTCATTAAAATAAGAGAGAATAATGACTCAAAGTACTAAGGCTACCCTTTAGTACTCCTTCTATTGTACAGTCAGACGTAGGTCCAGTAGCGAGGCGTGACTTTCAAAGTGAGGGAAGCTCCAAGTAATAATTGTCATTAAAATAAGAGAGAATAATGACTCAAAGAACTAAGGCTACTCTTTAGTACTCTTTCTATTGTATAGTCAGACGTAGGTCCAGTAGCCAGGCGTGACTTTCAAAGTGAGGGAAGCTCCAAGTAATAATTGTCATTAAAATAAGAGAGAATAGTGACTCAAAGAACTAAGGCTACTCTTTAGTACTCTTTCTATTGTATAATCAGACGTAGGTCCAGTAGGGAGGTGTGACTTTCAAAGTGAGGGAAGCTCCAAGTAATAATTGTCATTAAAATAAGAGAGAATAATGACTCAAAGAACTAAGGCTACTCTTTAGTACTCTTTCTATTGTATAGTCACACGTAGGTCCAGTAGCGAGGCGTGACTTTCAAAGTGAGGGAAGCGCCAAGTAATAATTGTCATTAAAATAAGAGAGAATAATGACTCAAAGAACTAAGGCTACTCTTTAGTACTCTTTCTATTGTATAGACAGACGTAGGTCCAGTAGCGAGGCGTGACTCTCAAAGTGAGGGAAGCTGCAAGTAATAATTGTCATTAAAATAAGAGAGAATAATGATTCAAAGAACTAAGGCTACTCTTTAGTTCTCTCTCTAATGTACAGTCAGAACTAGGTCCAGTAGCGAGGCGTGACTCTCAAAGTGAGGGAAGCGTCATGTAATAATTGTCATTAAAATAAGAGAGAATAATGATTCAAAGAACTAAGGCTACTCTTTAGTGCTCTCTCTCTATTGTACAGTCACACGTAGGTCTAGTAGCGAGGTGTGACTCTCAAAGTAAGGGAAGCGCCAAGTAATAATTGTCATTAAAATAAGAGAGAATAATGACTCAAAGAACTAAGGCTACTCTTTAGTACTCTTTCTATTGTATAGTCAGACGTAGGTCCAGTAGCGAGGTGTGACTTTCAAAGTGAGGGAAGCTCCAAGTAATAATTGTCATTAAAATAAGAGAGAATAATGACTCAAAGAACTAAGGCTACTCTTCAGTACTCTTTCTATTGTATAGTCAGACGTAGGTCCAGTAGCGAGGCGTGACTCTCAAAGTGAGGGAAGCGCCAAGTAGTAATTGTCATTAAAATAAGAGAGAATAATGACTCAAAGAACTAAGCCTACTCTTTAGTACTCTTTCTATTGTATAGTCAGACGTAGGTCCAGTAGCGAGGCGTGACTTTCAAAGTGAGGGATGCTCCAAGTAATAATTGTCATTAAAATAAGAGAGAATAATGACTCAAAGTACTAAGGCTACCCTTTAGTACTCTTTCTATTGTACAGTCAGACGTAGGTCCAGTAGCGAGGCGTGACTTTCAAAGTGAGAGAAGCTCCAAGTAATAATTGTCATTAAAATAAGAGAGAATAATGACTCAAAGAACTAAGGCTACTCTTTAGTACTCTTTCTATTGTATAGTCACACGTAGGTCCAGTAGCGAGGCGTGACTTTCAAAGTGAGGGAAGCTCCAAGTAATAATTGTCATTAAAATAAGAGAGAATAATGAATCAAAGAACTAAGGCTACTCTTTAGTACTCTTTCTATTGTATAGTCACACGTAGGACCAGTAGCGAGTCGTGACTTTCAAAGTGAGGGAAGCGCCAAGTAATAATTGTCATTAAAATAAGAGAGAATAATGACTCAAAGAACTAAGGCTACTCTTTAGTACTCTTTCTATTGTATAGTCAGACGTAGGTCCAGTAGCGAGGTGTGACTTTCAAAGTGAGGGAAGCTCCAAGTAATAATTGTCATTAAAATAAGAGAGAATAATGACTCAAAGAACTAAGGCTACTCTTTAGTACTCTTTCTATTGTATAGTCAGACGTAGGTCCAGTAGCGAGGCGTGACTCGCAAAGTGAGCGAAGCGCCAAGTAATAATTGTCATTAAAATAAGAGAGAATAATGGCACAAAGAACTAAGGCTACTCTTTAGTATTCTTTCTATTGTATAGTCGACGTAGGTCCAGTAGCGAGGCGTGACTTTCAAAGTGAGGGAAGCTGCAAGTAATAATTGTCATTAAAATAAGAGAGAATAATGACTCAAAGAACTAAGGCTACCCTTTAGTACTCTTTCTATTGCACAGTCACACGTAGGTCCAGTAGCGAGGCGTGACTTTCAAAGTGAGGGAAGCTCCAAGTAATAATTGTCATTAAAATAAGAGAGAATAATGACTCAAATAACTAAGGCTACCCTTTAGTACTCTTTCTATTGTAATGTCAGACGTAGGTCCAGTAGCGAGGCGTGACTCTCAAAGTGAGGGAAGCGCCAAGTAATAATTGTCATTAAAATAAAAGAGAATAATGACTCAAAGAACTAAGGCTACTCTTTAGTACTCTTTCTATTGTATAGTCACACGTAGGTCCAGTAGCCAGGCGTGACTCTCAAAGTGAGGAAAGCTCCAAGTAATAATTGTCATTTAAATAAGAGAGAATAATGACTCAAAGAACTAAGGCTACTCTTTAGTACTCTTTCTATTGTATAGTCAGACGTAGGTCCAGTAGCGAGGCGTGACTTTCAAAGTGAGAGAAGCTCCAAGTAATAATTGTCATTAAAATAAGAGAGAATAATGACTCAAAGAACTAAGGCTACTCTTTAGTACTCTTTCTATTGTATAGTCACACGTAGGTCCAGTAGCCAGGCGTGACTTTCAAAGTGAGGGAAGCTCCAAGTAATAATTGTCATTAAAATAAGAGAGAATAATGACTCAAAGTACTAAGGCTACCCTTTAGTACTCTTTGTATTGTACAGTCAGACGTAGGTCCAGTAGCGAGGTGTGACTTTCAAAGTGAGGAAAGCTCCAAGTAATAATTGTCATTTAAATAAGAGAGAATAATGACTCAAAGAACTAAGGCTACTCTTTAGTACTCTTTCTATTGTATAGTCAGACGTAGGTCCAGTAGCGAGGCGTGACTTTCAAAGTGAGAGAAGCTCCAAGAAATAATTGTCATTAAAATAAGAGAGAATAATGACTCAAAGAACTAAGGCTACTCTTTAGTACTCTTTCTATTGTATAGTCAGACGTAGGTCCAGTAGGGAGGTGTGACTTTCAAAGTGAGGGAAGCTCCAAGTAATAATTGTCATTAAAATAAGAGAGAATAATGACTCAAAGAACTAAGGCTACTCTTTAGTACTGTTTCTATTGTATAGTCAGACGTAGGTCCAGTAGCGAGGCGTGACTTTCAAAGTGAGGGAAGCGCCAAGTAATAATTGTCATTAAAATAAGAGAGAATAATGACTCAAAGAACTAAGGCTACTCTTTAGTACTCTTTCTATCGTATAGTCAGACGTAGGTCCAGTAGCGAGGCGTGACTCTCAAAGTGAGGGAAGCGCCAAGTAATAATTGTCATTAAAATAAGAGAGAATAATGACTCAAAGAACTAAGGCTACTCTTTAGTGCTCTCTCTATTGTACAGTCACACGTAGGTCTAGTAGCGAGGTGTGACTCTCAAAGTGAGGGAAGCGCCAAGTAATAATTGTCATTAAAATAAGAGAGAATAATGACTCAAAGAATTAAGGCTACCCTTTAGTACCCTTTCTATTGTACAGTCAGACGTAGGTCCAGTAGCGAAGCGTGACTTTCAAAGCGAGGGAAGCGCCAAGTAGTAATTGTCATTAAAATAAGAGAGAATAATGACTCAAAGAACTAAGGCTACTCTTTAGTACTCTTTCTATTGTAGAGTCACACGTAGGTCCAGTAGCGAGGTGTGACTTTCAAAGCGAGGGAAGCGCCAAGTAATAATTGTCATTAAAATAAGAGAGAATAATGACTCAAAGAACTAAGGCTACTCTTTAGTACTCTTTCTATTGTACAGTCACACGTAGGTCCAGTAGCGAGGTGTGACTTTCAAAGCGAGGGAAGCGCCAAGTAATAGTTGTCATTAAAATAAGAGAGAATAATGACTCATTGAACTAAGGCTACCCTTTAGTACTCTTTCTATTGTACAGTCAGACGTAGGTCAAGTAGCGAGGCGTGACTCTCAAAGTGAGGGAAGCGCCAAGTAATAATTGACAATAAAATAAGAGAGAATAATGACTCAAAGAAGTAAGGCTATCCTTTAGTACTCTTTCTATTGTACAGTCAGACGTAGGTCCAGTAGCGAGGCGTGTCTTTCAAAGTGAGGGAAGCGCCAAGTTATAATTGTCATTAAAATAAGAGAGAATAATGACTCAAAGAACTAAGGCTACTCTTTAGTACTCTTTCTATTGTACAGTCAGACGTAGGTCCAGTAGCGAGGCGTGACTTTCAAAGTGAGGGAAGCGCCAAATAATAATTGTCATTAAAATAAGAGAGAATAATGACTCAAAGAACTAAGGCTACCCTTTAGTACTCTTTCTATTGTACAGTCAGACGTAGGTCCAGTAGCGAGGCGTAACTTTCAAAGCGAGGGAAGCGCCAAGTAATAATTGTCATTAAAATAAGAGAGAATAATGACTCAAAGAACTAAGCCTACTCTTTAGTACTCTTTCTATTGTATAGTCAGACGTAGGTCCAGTAGCGAGGCGTGACTCGCAAAGTGAGCGAAGCGCCAAGTAATAATTGTCATTAAAATAAGAGAGAATAATGACTCAAAGAACTAATGCTACTCTTTAGTACTCTTTCTATTGTATAGTCAGACGCAGGTCCAGTAGCGAGGCGTGACTTTCAAAGTGAGGGAAGCGACAAGTAATAATTGTCATTAAAATAAGAGAGAATAATGACTCAAAGAACTAAGGCTACTCTTTAGTGCTCTCTCTATTGTACAGTCACACGTAGGTCCAGTAGCGAGGTGTGACTCTCAAAGTGATGGAAGCGCCAAGTAATAATTGTCATTAAAATAAGAGAGAATAATGACTCAAAGAACTAAGGCTACTCTTTAGTGCTCTCTCTATTGTACAGTCAGACGTAGGTCCAGTAGCGGGGCGTGACTCTCAAACTGAGGGAAGCGCCAAGTAATAATTGTCATTAAAATAAGAGAGAATAATGACTCAAAGAACTAAGGCTACTCTTTAGTAGTCTTTCTATTGTATAGTCAGACGTAGGTCCAGTAGCGAGGCGTGACTCTCAAAGTGAGGGAAGCTGGAAGTAATAATTGTCATTAAAATAAGAGAGAATAATGACTCAAAGAACTAAGGCTACTCTTTAGTGCTCTCTCTATTGTACAGTCAGACGTAGGTCCAGTAGCGAGGCGTGACTCTCAAAGTGAGGGAAGCGCCAAATAATAATTGTCATTAAAATAAGAGAGAATAATGACTCAAAGAACTAAGGCTACTCTTTAGTACTCTTTCTATTGTATAGTCAGACGTAGGTCCAGTAGCGAGGCGTGACTCGCAAAGTGAGCGAAGCGCCAAGTAATAATTGTCATTAAAATAAGAGAGAATAATGACTCAAAGAACTAAGGCTACTCTTTAGTATTCTTTCTATTGTATAGTCAGACGTAGGTCCAGTAGCGAGGCGTGACTTTCAAAGTGAGGGAAGCTGCAAGTAATAATTGTCATTAAAATAAGAGAGAATAATGACTCAAAGAACTAAGGCTACCCTTTAGTACTCTTTCTATTGTACAGTCACACGTAGGTCCAGTAGCGAGGCGTGACTCTCAAAGTGAGGGAAGCGCCAAGTAATAATTGTCATTAAAATAAGAGAGAATAATGACTCAAAGAACTAAGGCTACCCTTTAGTACTCTTTGTATTGTACAGTCAGACGTAGGTCCAGTAGCGAGGCGTGACTCTCAAAGTGAGGGAAGCGCCAAGTAATAATTGTCATTAAAATAAAAGAGAATAATGACTCAAAGAACTAAGGCTACTCTTTAGTACTCTTTCTATTGTATAGTCACACGTAGGTCCAGTAGCCAGGCGTGACTCTCAAAGTGAGGGAAGCGCCAAGTAATAATTGTCATTAAAATAAGAGAGAATAATGACTCAAAGAACTAAGGCTACTCTTTAGTACTCTTTCTATTGTATATTCAGACGTAGGTCCAGTAGCGAGGCGTGACTTTCAAAGTGAGGGAAGCTCTAAATAATAATTGTCATAAAATAAGAGAGAATAATGACTCAAAGTACTAAGGCTACCCTTTAGTACTCTTTGTATTGTACAGTCAGACGTAGGTCCAGTAGCGAGGCGTGACTTTCAAAGTGAGGGAAGCTCCAAGTAATAATTGTCATAAAATAAGAGAGAATAATGACTCAAAGTACTAAGGCTACCCTTTAGTACTCTTTGTATTGTACAGTCAGACGTAGGTCCAGTAGCGAGGCGTGACTTTCAAAATGAGGGAAGCTCCAAGTAATAATTGTCATTAAAATAAGAGAGAATAATGACTCAAAGAACTAAGGCTACTCTTTAGTACTCTTTCTATTGTATAGTCACACGTAGGTCCAGTAGCGAGGCGTGACTTTCAAAGTGAGGGAAGCTCCAAGTAATAATTGTCATTAAAATAAGAGAGAATAATGACTCAAAGAACTAAGGCTACTCTTTAGTACTCTTTCTATTGTATAGTAAGACGTAGGTCCAGTAGCGAGGTGTGACTTTCAAAGTGAGGGAAGCTCCAAGTAATAATTGTCATTAAGATAAGAGAGAATAATGACTCAAAGAACTAAGGCTACTCTTTAGTACTCTTTCTATTGTATAGTCAGACGTAGGTCCAGTAGCGAGGCGTGACTCTCAAAGTGAGGGAAGCGCCAAGTAGTAATTGTCATTAAAATAAGAGAGAATAATGACTCAAAGAACTAAGGCTACTCTTTAGTACACTTTCTATTGTATAGTCAGACGTCGGTCCAGTAGCGAGGCGTGACTTTCAAAGTGAGGGAAGCTGCAAGTAACAATTGTCATTAAAATAAGAGAGAATAATGACTCAAAGTACTAAAGCTACCCTTTAGTACTCCTTCTATTGTACAGTCAGACGTAGGTCCAGTAGCGAGGCGTGACTTTCAAAGTGAGAGAAGCTCCAAGTAATAATTGTCATTAAGATAAGAGAGAATAATGACTCAAAGAACTAAGGCTACCCTTTAGTACTCTTTCTATTGTATAGTCACACGTAGGTCCAGTAGCGAGGCGTGACTTTCAAAGTGAGGGAAGCTCCAAGTAATAATTGTCATTAAAATAAGAGAGAATAATGACTCAAAGAACTAAGGCTACTCTTTAGTACTCTTTCTATTGTATAGTCTGACGTAGGTCCAGGAGCGAGGTGTGACTTTCAAAGTGAGGGAAGCTCCAAGTAATAATTGTCATTAAAATAAGAGAGAATAATGACTCAAAGAACAAAGGCTACTCTTTAGTACTCTTTCTATTGTATAGTCACACGTAAATCCAGTAGCGAGGCGTGACTTTCAAAGTGAGGGAAGCGCCAAGTAATAATTGTCATTAAAATAAGAGAGAATAATGACTCAAAGAACTAAGGCTACTCTTTAGTACTCTTTCTATTGTATAGTCAGACGTAGGTCCAGTAGCGAGGCGTGACTTTCAAAGTGAGGGAAGCTGCAAGTAATAATTGTCATTAAAATAAGAGAGAATAATGACTCAAAGAAATAAGGCTACTCTTTAGTACTCTTTCTTTTGTACAGTCAGACGTAGGTCCAGTAGCGAGGTGTGACTTTCAAAGTGAGGGAAGCTCCAAGTAATAATTGTCATTAAATTAAGAGAGAATAATGACTCAAAGAACTAAGGCTACTCTTTAGTGCTCTCTCTATTGTACAGTCAGACGTAGGTCCAGTAGCGAGGCGTGACTCTCAAAGTGAGGGAAGCGCCAAGTAATAATTGTCATTAAAATAAGAGAGAATAATGACTCAAAGAACTAAGGCTACTCTTTAGTACTCTTTCTATTGTACAGTCAGACGTAGGTCCAGTAGCGAGGCGTGACTTTCAAAGTGAGGGAAGCTCCAAGTAATAATTGTCATTAAAATAAGAGAGAATAATGACTCAAAGAACTAAGGCTACCCTTTAGCATTCTTTCTATTGTATAATCAGACGTAGGTCCAGTAGCGAGGCGTGACTTTCAAAGTGAGGGAAGCGCCAAGTAATAATTGTCATTAAAATAAGAGAGAATAATGACTCAAAGAACTAAGGCTACTCTTTAGCATTCTTTCTATTGTATAGTCAGACGTAGGTCCAGTAGCGAGGCGTGACTTTCAAAGTGAGGGAAGCTCCAAGTAATAATTGTCATTAAAATAAGAGAGAATAATGACTCAAAGAACTAAGGCTACCCTTTAGTACTCTTTCTATTGTACAGTCAGACGTAGGTCCCGTAGCGAGGCGTGACTCTCAAAGTGAGGGAAGCGCCAAGTAATAATTGTCATTAAAATAAAAGAGAATAATGACTCAAAGAACTAAGGCTACTCTTTAGTACTCTTTCTATTGTATAGTCACACGTAGGTCCAGTAGCCAGGCGTGACTCTCAAAGTGAGGGAAGCGCCAAGTAATAATTGTCATTAAAATAAGAGAGAATAATGACTCAAAGAACTAAGGCTACTCTTTAGTACTCTTTCTATTGTATAGTCAGACGTAGGTCCAGTAGCGAGGTGTGACTTTCAAAGTGAGGGAAGCTGCAAGTAATAATTGTCATTAAAATAAGAGAGAATAATGACTCAAAGTACTAAGGCTACCCTTTAGTACTCTTTGTATTGTACAGTCAGACGTAGGTCCAGTAGCGAGGCGTGACTTTCAAAATGAGGGAAGCTCCAAGTAATAATTGTCATTAAAATAAGAGAGAATAATGACTCAAAGAACTAAGGCTACTCTTTAGTGCTCTTTCTATTGTATAGTCACACGTAGGTCCAGTAGCGAGGCGTGACTTTCAAAGTGAGGGAAGCTCCAAGTAATAATTGTCATTAAAATAAGAGAGAATAATGACTCAAAGAACTAAGGCTACTGTTTAGTACTCTTTCTATTGTATAGGCAGACGTAGGTCCAGTAGCGAGGTGTGACTTTCAAAGTGAGGGAAGCTCCAAGTAATAATTGTCATTAAAATAAGAGAGAATAATGACTCAAAGAACTAAGGCTACTCTTTAGTACTCTTTCTATTGTATAGTCAGACGTAGGTCCAGTAGCGAGGCGTGACTCTCAAAGTGAGGGAAGCGCCAAGTAGTAATTGTCTTTAAAATAAGAGAGAATAATGACTCAAAGAACTAAGGCTACTCTTTAGTACTCTTTCTATTGTATAGTCAGACGTAGGTCCAGTAGCGAGGCGTGACTTTCAAAGTGAGGGAAGCTCCAAGTAATAATTGTCATTAAAATAAGAGAGAATAATGACTCAAAGAACTAAGGCTACTCTTTAGTACTCCTTCTATTGTATAGTCAGACGTAGGTCCAGTAGCGAGGTGTGACTTTCAAAGTGAGGGAAGCTCCAAGTAATAATTGTCATTAAAATAAGAGAGAATAATGACTCAAAGAACTAAGGCTACTCTTTAGTACTCTTTCTATTGTATAGTCAGACGTAGGTCCAGTAGCGAGGCGTGACTCGCAAAGTGAGCGAAGCGCCAAGTAATAATTGTCATTAAAATAAGAGAGAATAATGACTCAAAGAACTAAGGCTCTTCTTTAGTATTCTTTCTATTGTATAGTCAGACGTAGGTCCAGTAGCGAGGCGTGACTTTCAAAGTGAGGGAAGCTGCAAGTAATAATTGTCATTAAAATAAGAGAGAATAATGACTCAAAGAACTAAGGCTAACCTTTAGTACTCTTTCTATTGTACAGTCACACGTAGGTCCAGTAGCGAGGCGTGACTTTCAAAGTGAGGGAAGCTCCAAGTAATAATTGTCATTAAAATAAGAGAGAATAATGACTCAAAGAACTAAGGCTGCTCTTTAGTTCTCTTTCTATTGTATAGTCACACGTAGGTCCAGTAGCCAGGCGTGACTCTCAAAGTGAGGGAAGCGCCAAGTAATAATTGTCATTAAAATAAGAGAGAATAATGACTCAAAGAACTAAGCCTACTCTTTAGTACTCTTTCTATTGTATAGTCAGACGTAGGTCCAGTAGCGAGGCGTGACTTTCAAAGTGAGGGATGCTCCAAGTAATGATTGTCATTAAAATAAGAGAGAATAATGACTCAAAGTACTAAGGCTACCCTTTAGTACTCTTTCTATTGTACAGTCAGACGTAGGTCCAGTAGCGAGGCGTGACTTTCAAAGTGAGAGAAGCTCCAAGTAATAATTGTCATTAAAATAAGAGAGAATCATGACTCAAAGAACTAAGGCTACTCTTTAGTACTCTTTCTATTGTATAGTCACACGTAGGTCCAGTAGCGAGGCGTGACTTTCAAAGTGAGGGAAGCTCCAAGTAATAATTGTCATTAAAATAAGAGAGAATAATGACTCAAAGAACTAAGGCTACTCTTTAGTACTCTTTCTATTGTATAGTCAGACGTAGGTCCAGTAGCGAGGTGTGACTTTCAAAGTGAGGGAAGCTCCACGTAATAATTGTCATTAAAATAAGAGAGAATAATGACTCAAAGAACTAAGGCTACTCTTTAGTACTCTTTCTATTGTATAGTCAGACGTAGGTCCAGTAGCGAGGCGTGACTCGCAAAGTGAGCGAAGCGCCAAGTAATAATTGTCATTAAAATAAGAGAGAATAATGACACAAAGAACTAAGGCTACTCTTATTATTCTTTCTATTGTATAGTCAGACGTAGTTCCAGTAGCGAGGCGTGACTTTCAAAGTGAGGGAAGCTGCAAGTAATAATTGTCATTCAAATAAGAGAGAATAATGACTCAAAGAACTAAGGCTACCCTTTAGTACTCTTTCTATTGTACAGTCACACGTAGGTCCAGTAGCGAGGCGTGACTTTCAAAGTGAGGGAAGCTCCAAGTAATAATTGTCATTAAAATAAGAGAGAATAAAGACTCAAATAACTAAGGCTACCCTTTAGTACTCTTTCTATTGTACAGTCAGACGTAGGTCCAGTAGCGAGGCGTGACTCTCAAAGTGAGGGAAGCGCCAAGTAATAATTGTCATTAAAATAAAAGAGAATAATGACTCAAAGAACTAAGGCTACTCTTTAGTACTCTTTCTATTGTATAGTCACACGTAGGTCCAGTAGCCAGGCGTGACTCTCAAAGTGAGGGAAGCGCCAAGTAATAATTGTCATTAAAATAAGAGAGAATAATGACTCAAAGAACTAAGGCTACTCTTTAGTACTCTTTCTATTGTATAGTCACACGTAGGTCCAGTAGCGAGGCGTGACTTTCAAAGTGAGGGAAGCTCCAAGTAATAATTGTCATTAAAATAAGAGAGAATAATGACTCAAAGTACTAAGGCTACACTTTAGTACTCTTTGTATTGTACAGTCAGACGTAGGTCCAGTAGCGAGGCGTGACTTTCAAAATGGGGGAGGCTCCAAGTAATAATTGTCATTAAAATAAGAGAGAATAATGACTCAAAGAACTAAGGCTACTCTTTAGTACTCTTTCTATTGTATAGTCACACGTAGGTCCAGTAGCGAGGCGTGACTTTCAAAGTGAGGGAAGCTCCAAGTAATAATTGTCATTAAAATAAGAGAGAATAATGACTCAATGAACTAAGGCTACTCTTTAGTACTCTTTCTATTGTATAGTCAGACGTAGGTCCAGTAGCGAGGTGTGACTTTCAAAGTGAGGAAAGCTCCAAGTAATAATTGTCATTTAAATAAGAGAGAATAATGACTCAAAGAACTAAGGCTACTCTTTAGTACTCTTTCTATTGTATAGTCAGACGTAGGTCCAGTAGCGAGGCGTGACTTTCAAAGTGAGAGAAGCTCCAAGTAATAATTGTCATTAAAATAAGAGAGAATAATGACTCAAAGAACTAAGGCTACTCTTTAGTACTCTTTCTATTGTATAGTCACACGTAGGTCCAGTAGGGAGGTGTGACTTTCAAAGTGAGGGAAGCTCCAAGTAATAATTGTCATTAAAATAAGAGAGAATAATGACTCAAAGAACTAAGGCTACTCTTTAGTACTGTTTCTATTGTATAGTCAGACGTAGGTCCAGTAGCGAGGCGTGACTTTCAAAGTGAGGGAAGCGCCAAGTAATAATTGTCATTAAAATAAGAGAGAATAATGACTCAAAGAACTAAGGCTACTCTTTAGTACTCTTTCTATCGTATAGTCAGACGTAGGTCCAGTAGCGAGGCGTGACTCTCAAAGTGAGGGAAGCGCCAAGTAGTAATTGTCATTAAAATAAGAGAGAATAATGACTCAAAGAACTAAGGCTACTCTTTAGTGCTCTCTCTATTGTACAGTCAGACGTAGGTCCAGTAGCGAGGCGTGACTCTCAAAGTGAGGGAAGCGCCAAGTAATAATTGTCATTAAAATAAGAGAGAATAATGACACAAAGAACTAAGGCTACTCTTTAGTGCTCTCTCTATTGTACAGTCACACGTAGGTCTAGTAGCGAGGTGTGACTCTCAAAGTGAGGGAAGCGCCAAGTAATAATTGTCATTAAAATAAGAGAGAATAATGACTCAAAGAATTAAGGCTACCCTTTAGTACCCTTTCTATTGTACAGTCAGACGTAGGTCCAGTAGCGAGGCGTGACATTCAAAGCGAGGGAAGCGCCAAGTAATAATTGTCATTAAAATGAGAGAGAATAATGACTCAAAGAACTAAGGCTACTCTTTAGTACTCTTTCTATTGTAGAGTCACACGTAGGTCCAGTAGCGAGGTGTGACTTTCAAAGCGAGGGAAGCGCCAAGTAATAATTGTCATTAAAATAAGAGAGAATAATGACTCAAAGAACTAAGGCTACTCTTTAGTACTCTTTCTATTGTACAGTCACACGTAGGTCCAGTAGCGAGGTGTGACTTTCAAAGCGAGGGAAGCGCCAAGTAATAGTTGTCATTAAAATAAGAGAGAATAATGACTCAAAGAACTAAGGCTACCCTTTAGTACTCTTTCTATTGTATAGTCAGACGTAGGTCCAGTAGCGAGGCGTGACTCGCAAAGTGAGCGAAGCGCCAAGTAATAATTGTCATTAAAATAAGAGAGAATAATGACTCAAAGAACTAATGCTACTCTTTAGTACTCTTTCTATTGTATAGTCAGACGCAGGTCCAGTAGCGAGGCGTGACTTTAAAAGTGAGGGAAGCTCCATGTAATAATTGTCATTAAAATAAGAGAGAATAATGACTCAAAGAACTAAGGCTACTCTTTAGTGCTCTCTCTATTGTACAGTCACACGTAGGTCCAGTAGCGAGGTGTGACTCTCAAAGTGAGGGAAGCGCCAAGTAATAATTGTCATTAAAATAAGAGAGAATAATGACTCAAAGAACTAAGGCTACTCTTTAGTGCTCTCTCTATTGTACAGTCAGACGTAGGTCCAGTAGCGGGGCGTGACTCTCAAAGTGAGGGAAGCGCCAAGTAATAATTGTCATTAAAATAAGAGAGAATAATGACTCAAAGAACTAAGGCTACTCTTTAGTAGTCTTTCTATTGTATAGTCAGACGTAGGTCCAGTAGCGAGGCGTGACTCTCAAAGTGAGGGAAGCTGGAAGTAATAATTGTCATTAAAATAAGAGAGAATAATGACTCAAAGAACTAAGGCTACTCTTTAGTGCTCTCTCTATTGTACAGTCAGACGTAGGTCCAGTAGCGAGGCGTGACTCTCAAAGTGAGGGAAGCGCCAAATAATAATTGTCATTAAAATAAGAGAGAATAATGACACAAAGAACTAAGGCTACTCTTTAGTACTCTTTCTATTGTATAGTCAGATGTAGGTCCAGTAGCGAGGCGTGACTCGCAAAGTGAGCGAAGCGCCAAGTAATAATTGTCATTAAAATAAGAGAGAATAATGACTCAAAGAACTAAGGCTACTCTTTAGTATTCTTTCTATTGTATAGTCAGACCTAGGTCCAGTAGCGAGGCGTGACTTTCAAAGTGAGGGAAGCTGCAAGTAATAATTGTCATTAAAATAAGAGAGAATAATGACTCAAAGAACTAAGGCTACCCTTTAGTACTCTTTCTATTGTACAGTCACACGTAGGTCCAGTAGCGAGGCGTAACTTTCAAAGTGAGGGAAGCTCCAAGTAATAATTGTCATTAAAATAAGAGAGAATAATGACTCAAAGAACTAAGGCTACTCTTTAGTACTCTTTCTATTGTATAGTCAGACGTAGGTCCAGTAGCGAGGTGTGACTTTCAAAGTGAGGGAAGCTCCAAGTAATAATTGTCATTAAGATAAGAGAGAATAATGACTCAAAGAACTAAGGCTACTCTTTAGTACTCTTTCTATTGTATAGTCAGACGTAGGTCCAGTAGCGAGGCGTGACTCTCAAAGTGAGGGAAGCGCCAAGTAGTAATTGTCATTAAAATAAGAGAGAATAATGACTCAAAGAACTAAGGCTACTCTTTAGTACACTTTCTATTGTATAGTCAGACGTCGGTCCAGTAGCGAGGCGTGACTTTCAAAGTGAGGGAAGCTGCAAGTAACAATTGTCATTAAAATAAGAGAGAATAATGACTCAAAGTACTAAAGCTACCCTTTAGTACTCCTTCTATTGTACAGTCAGACGTAGGTCCAGTAGCGAGGCGTGACTTTCAAAGTGAGAGAAGCTCCAAGTAATAATTGTCATTAAGATAAGAGAGAATAATGACTCAAAGAACTAAGGCTACTCTTTAGTACTCTTTCTATTGTATAGTCAGACGTAGGTCCAGTAGCGAGGCGTGACTTTCAAAGTGAGGGAAGCTCCAAGTAATAATTATCATTAAAATAAGAGAGAATAATGACTCAAAGAACTAAGGCTACTCTTTAGTACTCTTTCTATTGTATAGTCAGACGTAGGTCCAGTAGTAGAGGTGTGACTTTCAAAGTGAGGGAAGCTCCAAGTAATAATTGTCATTAAAATAAGAGAGAATAATGACTCAAAGAACTAAGGCTACTCTTTAGTACTCTTTCTATTGTATAGTCACACGTAAATCCAGTAGCGAGGCGTGACTTTCAAAGTGAGGGAAGCTCCAAGTAATAATTGTCATTAAAATAAGAGAGAATAATGACTCAAAGAACTAAGGCTACTCTTTAGTACTCTTTCTATTGTATAGTCAGACGTAGGTCCAGTAGCGAGGCGTGACTTTCAAAGTGAGGGAAGCTGCAAGTAATAATTGTCATTAAAATAAGAGAGAATAATGACTCAAAGAACTAAGGCTACTCTTTAGTACTCTTTCTATTGTATAGTCAGACGTAGGTCCAGTAGCGAGGTGTGACTTTCAAAGTGAGGGAAGCTCCAAGTAATAATTGTCATTAAATTAAGAGAGAATAATGACTCAAAGAACTAAGGCTACTCTTTAGTGCTCTCTCTATTGTACAGTCAGACGTAGGTCCAGTAGCGAGGCGTGACTCTCAAAGTGAGGGAAGCGCCAAGTAATAATTGTCATTAAAATAAGAGAGAATAATGACTCAAAGAACTAAGGCTACTCTTTAGCATTCTTTCTATTGTATAGTCAGACGTAGGTCCAGTAGCGAGGCGTGACTTTCAAAGTGAGGGAAGCTCCAAGTAATAATTGTCATTAAAATAAGAGAGAATAATGACTCAAAGAACTAAGGCTACCCTTTAGTACTCTTTCTATTGTACAGTCAGACGTAGGTCCCGTAGCGAGGCGTGACTCTCAAAGTGAGGGAAGCGCCAAGTAATAATTGTCATTAAAATAAAAGAGAATAATGACTCAAAGAACTAAGGCTACTCTTTAGTACTCTTTCTATTGTATAGTCACACGTAGGTCCAGTAGCCAGGCGTGACTCTCAAAGTGAGGGAAGCGCCAAGTAATAATTGTCATTAAAATAAGAGAGAATGATGACTCAAAGAACTAAGGCTACTCTTTAGTACTCTTTCTATTGTATAGTCACACGTAGGTCCAGTAGGGAGGTGTGACTTTCAAAGTGAGGGAAGCTCCAAGTAATAATTGTCATTAAAATAAGAGAGAATAATGACTCAAAGAACTAAGGCTACTCTTTAGTACTGTTTCTATTGTATAGTCAGACGTAGGTCCAGTAGCGAGGCGTGACTTTCAAAGTGAGGGAAGCGCCAAGTAATAATTGTCATTAAAATAAGAGAGAATAATGACTCAAAGAACTAAGGCTACTCTTTAGTACTCTTTCTATCGTATAGTCAGACGTAGGTCCAGTAGCGAGGCGTGACTCTCAAAGTGAGGGAAGCGCCAAGTAGTAATTGTCATTAAAATAAGAGAGAATAATGACTCAAAGAACTAAGGCTACTCTTTAGTGCTCTCTCTATTGTACAGTCAGACGTAGGTCCAGTAGCGAGGCGTGACTCTCAAAGTGAGGGAAGCGCCAAGTAATAATTGTCATTAAAATAAGAGAGAATAATGACACAAAGAACTAAGGCTACTCTTTAGTGCTCTCTCTATTGTACAGTCACACGTAGGTCTAGTAGCGAGGTGTGACTCTCAAAGTGAGGGAAGCGCCAAGTAATAATTGTCATTAAAATAAGAGAGAATAATGACTCAAAGAATTAAGGCTACCCTTTAGTACCCTTTCTATTGTACAGTCAGACGTAGGTCCAGTAGCGAGGCGTGACTTTCAAAGCGAGGGAAGCGCCAAGTAATAATTGTCATTAAAATGAGAGAGAATAATGACTCAAAGAACTAAGGCTACTCTTTAGTACTCTTTCTATTGTAGAGTCACACGTAGGTCCAGTAGCGAGGTGTGACTTTCAAAGCGAGGGAAGCGCCAAGTAATAATTGTCATTAAAATAAGAGAGAATAATGACTCAAAGAACTAAGGCTACTCTTTAGTACTCTTTCTATTGTACAGTCACACGTAGGTCCAGTAGCGAGGTGTGACTTTCAAAGCGAGGGAAGCGCCAAGTAATAGTTGTCATTAAAATAAGAGAGAATAATGACTCAAAGAACTAAGGCTACCCTTTAGTACTCTTTCTATTGTATAGTCAGACGTAGGTCCAGTAGCGAGGCGTGACTCGCAAAGTGAGCGAAGCGCCAAGTAATAATTGTCATTAAAATAAGAGAGAATAATGACTCAAAGAACTAATGCTACTCTTTAGTACTCTTTCTATTGTATAGTCAGACGCAGGTCCAGTAGCGAGGCGTGACTTTAAAAGTGAGGGAAGCTCCATGTAATAATTGTCATTAAAATAAGAGAGAATAATGACTCAAAGAACTAAGGCTACTCTTTAGTGCTCTCTCTATTGTACAGTCACACGTAGGTCCAGTAGCGAGGTGTGACTCTCAAAGTGAGGGAAGCGCCAAGTAATAATTGTCATTAAAATAAGAGAGAATAATGACTCAAAGAACTAAGGCTACTCTTTAGTGCTCTCTCTATTGTACAGTCAGACGTAGGTCCAGTAGCGGGGCGTGACTCTCAAAGTGAGGGAAGCGCCAAGTAATAATTGTCATTAAAATAAGAGAGAATAATGACTCAAAGAACTAAGGCTACTCTTTAGTAGTCTTTCTATTGTATAGTCAGACGTAGGTCCAGTAGCGAGGCGTGACTCTCAAAGTGAGGGAAGCTGGAAGTAATAATTGTCATTAAAATAAGAGAGAATAATGACTCAAAGAACTAAGGCTACTCTTTAGTGCTCTCTCTATTGTACAGTCAGACGTAGGTCCAGTAGCGAGGCGTGACTCTCAAAGTGAGGGAAGCGCCAAATAATAATTGTCATTAAAATAAGAGAGAATAATGACTCAAAGAACTAAGGCTACTCTTTAGTACTCTTTCTATTGTATAGTCAGACGTAGGTCCAGTAGCGAGGCGTGACTCGCAAAGTGAGCGAAGCGCCAAGTAATAATTGTCATTAAAATAAGAGAGAATAATGACTCAAAGAACTAAGGCTACTCTTTAGTATTCTTTCTATTGTATAGTCAGACCTAGGTCCAGTAGCGAGGCGTGACTTTCAAAGTGAGGGAAGCTGCAAGTAATAATTGTCATTAAAATAAGAGAGAATAATGACTCAAAGAACTAAGGCTACCCTTTAGTACTCTTTCTATTGTACAGTCACACGTAGGTCCAGTAGCGAGGCGTAACTTTCAAAGTGAGGGAAGCTCCAAGTAATAATTGTCATTAAAATAAGAGAGAATAATGACTCAAAGAACTAAGGCTACTCTTTAGTACTCTTTCTATTGTATAGTCAGACGTAGGTCCAGTAGCGAGGTGTGACTTTCAAAGTGAGGGAAGCTCCAAGTAATAATTGTCATTAAGATAAGAGAGAATAATGACTCAAAGAACTAAGGCTACTCTTTAGTACTCTTTCTATTGTATAGTCAGACGTAGGTCCAGTAGCGAGGCGTGACTCTCAAAGTGAGGGAAGCGCCAAGTAGTAATTGTCATTAAAATAAGAGAGAATAATGACTCAAAGAACTAAGGCTACTCTTTAGTACACTTTCTATTGTATAGTCAGACGTCGGTCCAGTAGCGAGGCGTGACTTTCAAAGTGAGGGAAGCTGCAAGTAACAATTGTCATTAAAATAAGAGAGAATAATGACTCAAAGTACTAAAGCTACCCTTTAGTACTCCTTCTATTGTACAGTCAGACGTAGGTCCAGTAGCGAGGCGTGACTTTCAAAGTGAGAGAAGCTCCAAGTAATAATTGTCATTAAGATAAGAGAGAATAATGACTCAAAGAACTAAGGCTACTCTTTAGTACTCTTTCTATTGTATAGTCAGACGTAGGTCCAGTAGCGAGGCGTGACTTTCAAAGTGAGGGAAGCTCCAAGTAATAATTATCATTAAAATAAGAGAGAATAATGACTCAAAGAACTAAGGCTACTCTTTAGTACTCTTTCTATTGTATAGTCAGACGTAGGTCCAGTAGCGAGGTGTGACTTTCAAAGTGAGGGAAGCTCCAAGTAATAATTGTCATTAAAATAAGAGAGAATAATGACTCAAAGAACTAAGGCTACTCTTTAGTACTCTTTCTATTGTATAGTCACACGTAAATCCAGTAGCGAGGCGTGACTTTCAAAGTGAGGGAAGCTCCAAGTAATAATTGTCATTAAAATAAGAGAGAATAATGACTCAAAGAACTAAGGCTACTCTTTAGTACTCTTTCTATTGTATAGTCAGACGTAGGTCCAGTAGCGAGGCGTGACTTTCAAAGTGAGGGAAGCTGCAAGTAATAATTGTCATTAAAATAAGAGAGAATAATGACTCAAAGAAATAAGGCTACTCTTTAGTACTCTTTCTATTGTATAGTCAGACGTAGGTCCAGTAGCGAGGTGTGACTTTCAAAGTGAGGGAAGCTCCAAGTAATAATTGTCATTAAATTAAGAGAGAATAATGACTCAAAGAACTAAGGCTACTCTTTAGTGCTCTCTCTATTGTACAGTCAGACGTAGGTCCAGTAGCGAGGCGTGACTCTCAAAGTGAGGGAAGCGCCAAGTAGTAATTGTCATTAAAATAAGAGAGAATAATGACTCAAAGAACTAAGGCTACTCTTTAGCATTCTTTCTATTGTATAGTCAGACGTAGGTCCAGTAGCGAGGCGTGACTTTCAAAGTGAGGGAAGCTCCAAGTAATAATTGTCATTAAAATAAGAGAGAATAATGACTCAAAGAACTAAGGCTACCCTTTAGTACTCTTTCTATTGTACAGTCAGACGTAGGTCCCGTAGCGAGGCGTGACTCTCAAAGTGAGGGAAGCGCCAAGTAATAATTGTCATTAAAATAAAAGAGAATAATGACTCAAAGAACTAAGGCTACTCTTTAGTACACTTTCTATTGTATAGTCACACGTAGGTCCAGTAGCCAGGCGTGACTCTCAAAGTGAGGGAAGCGCCAAGTAATAATTGTCATTAAAATAAGAGAGAATGATGACTCAAAGAACTAAGGCTACTCTTTAGTACTCTTTCTATTGTATAGTCAGACGTAGGTCCAGTAGCGAGGCGTGACTTTCTAAGTGAGGGAAGCTGCAAGTAATAATTGTCATTAAAATAAGAGAGAATAATGACTCAAAGTACTAAGGCTACCCTTTAGTACTCTTTGTATTGTACAGTCAGACGTAGGTCCAGTAGCGAGGCGTGACTTTCAAAATGAGGGAAGCTCCAAGTAATAATTGTCATTAAAATAAGAGAGAATAATGACTCAAAGAACTAAGGCTACTCTTTAGTGCTCTTTCTATTGTATAGTCACACGTAGGTCCAGTAGCGAGGCGTGACTTTCAAAGTGAGGGAAGCTCCAAGTAATAATTGTCATTAAAATAAGAGAGAATAATGACTCAAAGAACTAAGGCTACTCTTTAGTACTCTTTCTATTGTATAGTCAGACGTAGTTCCAGTAGCGAGGTGTGACTTTCAAAGTGAGGGAAGCTCCAAGTAATAATTGTCATTAAAATAAGAGAGAATAATGACTCAAAGAACTAAGGCTACTCTTTAGTACTCTTTCTATTGTATAGTCAGACGTAGGTCCAGTAGCGAGGCGTGACTCTCAAAGTGAGGGAAGCGCCAAGTAGTAATTGTCTTTAAAATAAGAGAGAATAATGACTCAAAGAACTAAGGCTACTCTTTAGTACTCTTTCTATTGTATAGTCAGTCGTAGGTCCAGTAGCGAGGCGTGACTTTCAAAGTGAGGGAAGCTCCAAGTAATAATTGTCATTAAAATAAGAGAGAATAATGACTCAAAGTACTAAGGCTACCCTTTAGTACTCTTTCTATTGTACAGTCAGACGTAGGTCCAGTAGCGAGGCGTGACTTTCAAAGTGAGAGAAGCTCCAAGTAATAATTGTCATTAAAATAAGAGAGAATAATGACTCAAAGAACTAAGGCTACTCTTTAGTACCCTTTCTATTGTATAATCAGACGTAGGTCCAGTAGCGAGGCGTGACTTTCAAAGTGAGGGAAGCTCCAAGTAATAATTGTCATTAAAATAAGAGAGAATAATGACTCAAAGAACTAAGGCTACTCTTTAGTACTCTTTCTATTGTATAGTCAGACGTAGGTCCAGTAGCGAGGTGTGACTTTCAATGTGAGGGAAGCTCCAAGTAATAATTGTCATTAAAATAAGGGAGAATAATGACTCAAAGAACTAAGGCTACTCTTTAGTACTCTTTCTATTGTATAGTCACACGTAGGTCCAGTAGCGAGGCGTGACTCTCAAAGTGAGGGAAGCGCCAAGTAATAATTGTCATTAAAATAAGAGAGAATAATGACTCAAAGAACTAAGGCTACTCTTTAGTACTCTTTCTATTGTATAGTCAGACGTAGGTCCATAGCGAGGTGTGACTTTCAAAGTGAGGGAAGCTCCAAGTAATAATTGTCATTAAAATAAGAGAGAATAATGACTCAAAGAACTAAGGCTACTCTTTAGTACTCTTTCTATTGTATAGTCAGACGTAGGTCCAGTAGCGAGGCGTGACTCGCAAAGTGAGCGAAGCGCCAAGTAATAATTGTCATTAAAATAAGAGAGAATAATGACTCAAAGAACTAAGGCTCTTCTTTAGTATTCTTTCTATTGTATAGTCAGACGTAGGTCCAGTAGCGAGGCGTGACTTTCAAAGTGAGGGAAGCTGCAAGTAATAATTGTCATTAAAATAAGAGAGAATAATGACTCAAAGAACTAAGGCTACCCTTTAGTACTCTTTCTATTGTACAGTCACACGTAGGTCCAGTAGCGAGGCGTGACTTTCAAAGTGAGGGAAGCTCCAAGTAATAATTGTCATTAAAATAAGAGAGAATAATGACTCAAAGAACTAAGGCTGCTCTTTAGTACTCTTTCTATTGTATAGTCACACGTAGGTCCAGTAGCCAGGCGTGACTCTCAAAGTGAGGGAAGCGCCAAGTAATAATTGTCATTAAAATAAGAGAGAATAATGACTCAAAGAACTAAGGCTACCCTTTAGTACTATTTCTATTGTATAGTCAGACGTAGGTCCAGTAGCTAGGTGTGACTTTCAAAGTGAGGGAAGCTCCAAGTAATAATTGTCATTAAAATAAGAGAGAATAATGACTCAAAGTACTAAGGCTACCCTTTAGTACTCTTTGTATTGTACAGTCAGACGTAGGTCCAGTAGCGAGGCGTGACTTTCAAAATGAGGGAAGCTCCAAGTAATAATTGTCATTAAAATAAGAGAGAATAATGACTCAAAGAACTGAGGCTACTCTTTAGTACTCTTTCTATTGTATAGTCACACGTAGGTCCAGTAGCGAGGCGTGACTTTCAAAGTGAGGGAAGCTCCAAGTAATAATTGTCATTAAAACAAGAGAGAATAATGACTCAAAGAACTAAGGCTACTCTTTAGTACTCTTTCTATTGTATAGTCAGACGTAGGTCCAGTAGCGAGGCGTGACTTTCAAAGTGAGGGAAGCTGCAAGTAATAATTGTCATTAAAATAAGAGAGAATAATGACTCAAAGAACTAAGGCTACCCTTTAGTACTCTTTCTATTGTACAGTCACACGTAGGTCCAGTAGCGAGGCGTAACTTTCAAAGTGAGGGAAGCTCCAAGTAATAATTGTCATTAAAATAAGAGAGAATAATGACTCAAAGAACTAAGGCTACCCTTTAGTACTCTTTGTATTGTACAGTCAGACGTAGGTCCAGGAGCGAGGCGTGACTCTCAAAGTGAGGGAAGCGCCATGTAATAATTGTCATTAAAATAAAAGAGAATAATGACTCAAAGAACTAAGGCTACTCTTTAGGACTCTTTCTATTGTATAGTCACACGTAGGTCCAGTAGCCAGGCGTGACTCTCAAAGTGAGGGAAGCGCCAAGTAATAATTGTCATTAAAATAAGAGAGAATAATGACTCAAAGAACTAAGGCTACTCTTTAGTACTCTTTCTATTGTATATTCAGACGTAGGTCCAGTAGCGAGGCGTGACTTTCAAAGTGAGGGAAGCTCCAAATAATAATTGTCATAAAATAAGAGAGAATAATGACTCAAAGTACTAAGGCTACCCTTTAGTACTCTTTGTATTGTACAGTCAGACGTAGGTCCAGTAGCGAGGCGTGACTTTCAAAATGAGGGAAGCTCCAAGTAATAATTGTCATTAAAATAAGAGAGAATAATGACTCAAAGAACTAAGGCTACTCTTTAGTACTCTTTCTATTGTATAGTCACACGTAGGTCCAGTAGCGAGGCGTGACTTTCAAAGTGAGGGAAGCTCCAAGTAATAATTGTCATTAAAATAAGAGAGAATAATGACTCAAAGAAATAAGGCTACTCTTTAGTACTCTTTCTATTGTATAGTCAGACGTAGGTCCAGTAGCGAGGTGTGACTTTCAAAGTGAGGGAAGCTCCAAGTAATAATTGTCATTAAGATAAGAGAGAATAATGACTCAAAGAACTAAGGCTACTCTTTAGTACTCTTTCTATTGTATAGTCAGACGTAGGTCCAGTAGCGAGGCGTGACTCTCAAAGTGAGGGAAGCGCCAAGTAGTAATTGTCATTAAAATAAGAGAGAATAATGACTCAAAGAACTAAGGCTACTCTTTAGTACACTTTCTATTGTATAGTCAGACGTCGGTCCAGTAGCGAGGCATGACTTTCAAAGTGAGGGAAGCTGCAAGTAACAATTGTCATTAAAATAAGAGAGAATAATGACTCAAAGTACTAAAGCTACCCTTTAGTACTCCTTCTATTGTACAGTCAGACGTAGGTCCAGTAGCGAGGCGTGACTCTCAAAGTGAGAGAAGCTCCAAGTAATAATTGTCATTAAGATAAGAGAGAATAATTACTCAAAGGACTAAGGCTACTCTTTAGTACTCTTTCTATTGTATAGTCAGACGTAGGTCCAGTAGCGAGGCGTGACTTTCAAAGTGAGGGAAGCTCCAAGTAATAATTATCATTAAAATAAGAGAGAATAATGACTCAAAGAACTAAGGCTACTCTTTAGTACTCTTTCTATTGTATAGTCAGACGTAGGTCCAGTAGCGAGGTGTGACTTTCAAAGTGAGGGAAGCTCCAAGTAATAATTGTCATTAAAATAAGAGAGAATAATGACTCAAAGAACTAAGGCTACTCTTTAGTACTCTTTCTTTTGTATAGTCACACGTAAATCCAGTAGCGAGGCGTGACTTTCAAAGTGAGGGAAGCGCCAAGTAATAATTGTCATTAAAATAAGAGAGAATAATGACTCAAAGAACTAAGGCTACTCTTTAGTACTCTTTCTATTGTATAGTCAGACGTAGGTCCAGTAGCGAGGCGTGACTTTCAAAGTGAGGGAAGCTGCAAGTAATAATTGTCATTAAAATAAGAGAGAATAATGACTCAAAGAAATAAGGCTACTCTTTAGTACTCTTTCTATTGTATAGTCAGACGTAGGTCCAGTAGCGAGGTGTGACTTTCAAAGTGAGGGAAGCTCCAAGTAATAATTGACATTAAATTAAGAGAGAATAATGACTCAAAGAACTAAGGCTACTCTTTAGTGCTCTCTCTATTGTACAGTCAGACGTAGGTCCAGTAGCGAGGCGTGACTCTCAAAGTGAGGGAAGCGCCAAGTAATAATTGTCATTAAAATAAGAGAGAATAATGACTCAAAGAACTAAGGCTACTCTTTAGCATTCTTTCTATTGTATAGTCAGACGTAGGTCCAGTAGCGAGGCGTGACTTTCAAAGTGAGGGAAGCTCCAAGTAATAATTGTCATTAAAATAAGAGAGAATAATGACTCAAAGAACTAAGGCTACCCTTTAGTACTCTTTCTATTGTACAGTCAGACGTAGGTCCCGTAGCGAGGCGTGACTCTCAAAGTGAGGGAAGCGCCAAGTAATAATTGTCATTAAAATAAAAGAGAATAATGACTCAAAGAACTAAGGCTACTCTTTAGTACTCTTTCTATTGTATAGTCACACGTAGGTCCAGTAGCCAGGCGTGACTCTCAAAGTGAGGGAAGCGCCAAGTAATAATTGTCATTAAAATAAGAGAGAATAATGACTCAAAGAACTAAGGCTTCTCTTTAGTACTCTTTCTATTGTATAGTCAGACGTAGGTCCAGTAGCGAGGCGTGACTTTCAAAGTGAGGGAAGCTGCAAGTAATAATTGTCATTAAAATAAGAGAGAATAATGACTCAAAGTACTAAGGCTACCCTTTAGTACTCTTTGTATTGTACAGTCAGACGTAGGTCCAGTAGCGAGGCGTGACTTTCAAAATGAGGGAAGCTCCAAGTAATAATTGTCATTAAAATAAGAGAGAATAATGACTCAAAGAACTAAGGCTACTCTTTAGTGCTCTTTCTATTGTATAGTCACACGTAGGTCCAGTAGCGAGGCGTGACTTTCAAAGTGAGGGAAGCTCCAAGTAATAATTGTCATTAAAATAAGAGAGAATAATGACTCAAAGAACTAAGGCTACTCTTTAGTACTCTTTCTATTGTATAGTCAGACGTAGTTCCAGTAGCGAGGTGTGACTTTCAAAGTGAGGGAAGCTCCAAGTAATAATTGTCATTAAAATAAGAGAGAATAATGACTCAAAGAACTAAGGCTACTCTTTAGTGCTCTCTCTATTGTACAGTCAGACGTAGGTCCAGTAGCGAGGCGTGACTCTCAAAGTGAGGGAAGCGCCAAATAATAATTGTCATTAAAATAAGAGAGAATAATGACTCAAAGAACTAAGGCTACTCTTTAGTACTCTTTCTATTGTATAGTCAGTCGTAGGTCCAGTAGCGAGGCCTGACTTTCAAAGTGAGGGAAGCTCCAAGTAATAATTGTCATTAAAATAAGAGAGAATAATGACTCAAAGTACTAAGGCTACCCTTTAGTACTCTTTCTATTGTACAGTCAGACGTAGGTCCAGTAGCGAGGCGTGACTTTCAAAGTGAGAGAAGCTCCAAGTAATAATTGTCATTAAAATAAGAGAGAATAATGACTCAAAGAACTAAGGCTACTCTTTAGTACCCTTTCTATTGTATAATCAGACGTAGGTCCAGTAGCGAGGCGTGACTTTCAAAGTGAGGGAAGCTCCAAGTAATAATTGTCATTAAAATAAGAGAGAATAATGACTCAAAGAACTAAGGCTACTCTTTAGTACTCTTTCTATTGTATAGTCAGACGTAGGTCCAGTAGCGAGGAGTGACTTTCAATGTGAGGGAAGCTCCAAGTAATAATTGTCATTAAAATAAGGGAGAATAATGACTCAAAGAACTAAGGCTACTCTTTAGTACTCTTTCTATTGTATAGTCACACGTAGGTCCAGTAGCGAGGCGTGACTCTCAAAGTGAGGGAAGCGCCAAGTAATAATTGTCATTAAAATAAGAGAGAATAATGACTCAAAGAACTAAGGCTACTCTTTAGTACTCTTTCTATTGTGTAGTCAGACGTAGGTCCATAGCGAGGTGTGACTTTCAAAGTGAGGGAAGCTCCAAGTAATAATTGTCATTAAAATAAGAGAGAATAATGACTCAAAGAACTAAGGCTACTCTTTAGTACTCTTTCTATTGTATAGTCAGACGTAGGTCCAGTAGCGAGGCGTGACTCGCAAAGTGAGCGAAGCGCCAAGTAATAATTGTCATTAAAATAAGAGAGAATAATGACTCAAAGAACTAAGGCTCTTCTTTAGTATTCTTTCTATTGTATAGTCAGACGTAGGTCCAGTAGCGAGGCGTGACTTTCAAAGTGAGGGAAGCTGCAAGTAATAATTGTCATTAAAATAAGAGAGAATAATGACTCAAAGAACTAAGGCTACCCTTTAGTACTCTTTCTATTGTACAGTCACACGTAGGTCCAGTAGCGAGGCGTGACTTTCAAAGTGAGGGAAGCTCCAAGTAATAATTGTCATTAAAATAAGAGAGAATAATGACTCAAAGAACTAAGGCTGCTCTTTAGTACTCTTTCTATTGTATAGTCACACGTAGGTCCAGTAGCCAGGCGTGACTCTCAAAGTGAGGGAAGCGCCAAGTAATAATTGTCATTAAAATAAGAGAGAATAATGACTCAAAGAACTAAGGCTACCCTTTAGTACTATTTCTATTGTATAGTCAGACGTAGGTCCAGTAGCTAGGCGTGACTTTCAAAGTGAGGGAAGCTCCAAGTAATAATTGTCATTAAAATAAGAGAGAATAATGACACAAAGTACTAAGGCTACCCTTTAGTACTCTTTGTATTGTACAGTCAGACGTAGGTCCAGTAGCGAGGCGTGACTTTCAAAATGAGGGAAGCTCCAAGTAATAATTGTCATTAAAATAAGAGAGAATAATGACTCAAAGAACTGAGGCTACTCTTTAGTACTCTTTCTATTGTATAGTCACACGTAGGTCCAGTAGCGAGGCGTGACTTTCAAAGTGAGGGAAGCTCCAAGTAATAATTGTCATTAAAACAAGAGAGAATAATGACTCAAAGAACTAAGGCTACTCTTTAGTACTCTTTCTATTGTATAGTCAGACGTAGGTCCAGTAGCGAGGCGTGACTTTCAAAGTGAGGGAAGCTGCAAGTAATAATTGTCATTAAAATAAGAGAGAATAATGACTCAAAGAACTAAGGCTACCCTTTAGTACTCTTTCTATTGTACAGTCACACGTAGGTCCAGTAGCGAGGCGTAACTTTCAAAGTGAGGGAAGCTCCAAGTAATAATTGTCATTAAAATAAGAGAGAATAATGACTCAAAGAACTAAGGCTACCCTTTAGTACTCTTTGTATTGTACAGTCAGACGTAGGTCCAGGAGCGAGGCGTGACTCTCAAAGTGAGGGAAGCGCCATGTAATAATTGTCATAAAAATAAAAGAGAATAATGACTCAAAGAACTAAGGCTACTCTTTAGTACTCTTTCTATTGTATAGTCACACGTAGGTCCAGTAGCCAGGCGTGACTCTCAAAGTGAGGGAAGCTCCAAGTAATAATTGTCATTAAAATAAGAGAGAATAATGACTCAAAGAACTAAGGCTACTCTTTAGTACTCTTTCTATTGTATATTCAGACGTAGGTCCAGTAGCGAGGCGTGACTTTCAAAGTGAGGGAAGCTCCAAATAATAATTGTCATAAAATAAGAGAGAATAATGACTCAAAGTACTAAGGCTACCCTTTAGTACTCTTTGTATTGTACAGTCAGACGTAGGTCCAGTAGCGAGGCGTGACTTTCAAAATGAGGGAAGCTCCAAGTAATAATTGTCATTAAAATAAGAGAGAATAATGACTCAAAGAACTAAGGCTACTCTTTAGTACTCTTTCTATTGTATAGTCACACGTAGGTCCAGTAGCGAGGCGTGACTTTCAAAGTGAGGGAAGCTCCAAGTAATAATTGTCATTAAAATAAGAGAGAATAATGACTCAAAGAACTAAGGCTACTCTTTAGTACTCTTTCTATTGTATAGTCAGACGTAGGTCCAGTAGCGAGGTGTGACTTTCAAAGTGAGGGAAGCTCCAAGTAATAATTGTCATTAAGATAAGAGAGAATAATGACTCAAAGAACTAAGGCTACTCTTTAGTACTCTTTCTATTGTATAGTCAGACGTAGGTCCAGTAGCGAGGCGTGACTCTCAAAGTGAGGGAAGCGCCAAGTAGTAATTGTCATTAAAATAAGAGAGAATAATGACTCAAAGAACTAAGGCTACTCTTTAGTACACTTTCTATTGTATAGTCAGACGTCGGTCCAGTAGCGAGGCATGACTTTCAAAGTGAGGGAAGCTGCAAGTAACAATTGTCATTAAAATAAGAGAGAATAATGACTCAAAGTACTAAAGCTACCCTTTAGTACTCCTTCTATTGTACAGTCAGACGTAGGTCCAGTAGCGAGGCGTGACTCTCAAAGTGAGAGAAGCTCCAAGTAATAATTGTCATTAAGATAAGAGAGAATAATTACTCAAAGGACTAAGGCTACTCTTTAGTACTCTTTCTATTGTATAGTCACACGTAGGTCCAGTAGCGAGGCGTGACTTTCAAAGTGAGGGAAGCTCCAAGTAATAATTATCATTAAAATAAGAGAGAATAATGACTCAAAGAACTAAGGCTACTCTTTAGTACTCTTTCTATTGTATAGTCAGACGTAGGTCCAGTAGCGAGGTGTGACTTTCAAAGTGAGGGAAGCTCCAAGTAATAATTGTCATTAAAATAAGAGAGAATAATGACTCAAAGAACTAAGGCTACTCTTTAGTACTCTTTCTTTTGTATAGTCACACGTAAATCCAGTAGCGAGGCGTGACTTTCAAAGTGAGGGAAGCGCCAAGTAATAATTGTCATTAAAATAAGAGAGAATAATGACTCAAAGAACTAAGGCTACTCTTTAGTACTCTTTCTATTGTATAGTCAGACGTAGGTCCAGTAGCGAGGCGTGACTTTCAAAGTGAGGGAAGCTGCAAGTAATAATTGTCATTAAAATAAGAGAGAATAATGACTCAAAGAAATAAGGCTACTCTTTAGTACTCTTTCTATTGTATAGTCAGACGTAGGTCCAGTAGCGAGGTGTGACTTTCAAAGTGAGGGAAGCTCCAAGTAATAATTGACATTAAATTAAGAGAGAATAATGACTCAAAGAACTAAGGCTACTCTTTAGTGCTCTCTCTATTGTACAGTCAGACGTAGGTCCAGTAGCGAGGCGTGACTCTCAAAGTGAGGGAAGCGCCAAGTAATAATTGTCATTAAAATAAGAGAGAATAATGACTCAAAGAACTAAGGCTACTCTTTAGCATTCTTTCTATTGTATAGTCAGACGTAGGTCCAGTAGCGAGGCGTGACTTTCAAAGTGAGGGAAGCTCCAAGTAATAATTGTCATTAAAATAAGAGAGAATAATGACTCAAAGAACTAAGGCTACCCTTTAGTACTCTTTCTATTGTACAGTCAGACGTAGGTCCCGTAGCGAGGCGTGACTCTCAAAGTGAGGGAAGCGCCAAGTAATAATTGTCATTAAAATAAAAGAGAATAATGACTCAAAGAACTAAGGCTACTCTTTAGTACTCTTTCTATTGTATAGTCACACGTAGGTCCAGTAGCCAGGCGTGACTCTCAAAGTGAGGGAAGCGCCAAGTAATAATTGTCATTAAAATAAGAGAGAATAATGACTCAAAGAACTAAGGCTACTCTTTAGTACTCTTTCTATTGTATAGTCAGACGTAGGTCCAGTAGCGAGGCGTGACTTTCAAAGTGAGGGAAGCTGCAAGTAATAATTGTCATTAAAATAAGAGAGAATAATGACTCAAAGTACTAAGGCTACCCTTTAGTACTCTTTGTATTGTACAGTCAGACGTAGGTCCAGTAGCGAGGCGTGACTTTCAAAATGAGGGAAGCTCCAAGTAATAATTGTCATTAAAATAAGAGAGAATAATGACTCAAAGAACTAAGGCTACTCTTTAGTGCTCTTTCTATTGTATAGTCACACGTAGGTCCAGTAGCGAGGCGTGACTTTCAAAGTGAGGGAAGCTCCAAGTAATAATTGTCATTAAAATAAGAGAGAATAATGACTCAAAGAACTAAGGCTACTCTTTAGTACTCTTTCTATTGTATAGTCAGACGTAGTTCCAGTAGCGAGGTGTGACTTTCAAAGTGAGGGAAGCTCCAAGTAATAATTGTCATTAAAATAAGAGAGAATAATGACTCAAAGAACTAAGGCTACTCTTTAGTGCTCTCTCTATTGTACAGTCAGACGTAGGTCCAGTAGCGAGGCGTGACTCTCAAAGTGAGGGAAGCGCCAAATAATAATTGTCATTAAAATAAGAGAGAATAATGACTCAAAGAACTAAGGCTACTCTTTAGTACTCTTTCTATTGTATAGTCAGACGTAGGTCCAGTAGCGAGGCGTGACTTTCAAAGTGAGGGAAGCTCCAAGTAATAATTGTCATTAAAATAAGAGAGAATAATGACTCAAAGTACTAAGGCTACCCTTTAGTACTCTTTCTATTGTACAGTCAGACGTAGGTCCAGTAGCGAGGCGTGACTTTCAAAGTGAGAGAAGCTCCAAGTAATAATTGTCATTAAAATAAGAGAGAATAATGACTCAAAGAGCTAAGGCTACTCTTTAGTACCCTTTCTATTGTATAATCAGACGTAGGTCCAGTAGCGAGGCGTGACTTTCAAAGTGAGGGAAGCTCCAAGTAATAATTGTCATTAAAATAAGAGAGAATAATGACTCAAAGAACTAAGGCTACTCTTTAGTACTCTTTCTATTGTATAGTCAGACGTAGGTCCAGTAGCGAGGTGTGACTTTCAATGTGAGGGAAGCTCCAAGTAATAATTGTCATTAAAATAAGGGAGAATAATGACTCAAAGAACTAAGGCTACTCTTTAGTACTCTTTCTATTGTATAGTCACACGTAGGTCCAGTAGCGAGGCGTGACTCTCAAAGTGAGGGAAGCGCCAAGTAATAATTGTCATTAAAATAAGAGAGAATAATGACTCAAAGAACTAAGGCTACTCTTTAGTACTCTTTCTATTGTATAGTCAGACGTAGGTCCATAGCGAGGTGTGACTTTCAAAGTGAGGGAAGCTCCAAGTAATAATTGTCATTAAAATAAGAGAGAATAATGACTCAAAGAACTAAGGCTACTCTTTAGTACTCTTTCTATTGTATAGTCAGACGTAGGTCCAGTAGCGAGGCGTGACTCGCAAAGTGAGCGAAGCGCCAAGTAATAATTGTCATTAAAATAAGAGAGAATAATGACTCAAAGAACTAAGGCTCTTCTTTAGTATTCTTTCTATTGTATAGTCAGACGTAGGTCCAGTAGCGAGGCGTGACTTTCAAAGTGAGGGAAGCTCCAAGTAATAATTGTCATTAAAATAAGAGAGAATAATGACTCAAAGTACTAAGGCTACCCTTTAGTACTCTTTCTATTGTACAGTCAGACGTAGGTCCAGTAGCGAGGCGTGACTTTCAAAGTGAGAGAAGCTCCAAGTAATAATTGTCATTAAAATAAGATAGAATAATGACTCAAAGAACTAAGGCTACTCTTTAGTACCCTTTCTATTGTATAATCAGACGTAGGTCCAGTAGCGAGGCGTGACTTTCAAAGTGAGGGAAGCTCCAAGTAATAATTGTCATTAAAATAAGAGAGAATAATGACTCAAAGAACTAAGGCTACTCTTTAGTACTCTTTCTATTGTATAGTCAGACGTAGGTCCAGTAGCGAGGTGTGACTTTCAATGTGAGGGAAGCTCCAAGTAATAATTGTCATTAAAATAAGGGAGAATAATGACTCAAAGAACTAAGTCTACTCTTTAGTACTCTTTCTATTGTATAGTCACACGTAGGTCCAGTAGCGAGGCGTGACTCTCAAAGTGAGGGAAGCGCCAAGTAATAATTGTCATTAAAATAAGAGAGAATAATGACTCAAAGAACTAAGGCTACTCTTTAGTACTCTTTCTATTGTATAGTCAGACGTAGGTCCATAGCGAGGTGTGACTTTCAAAGTGAGGGAAGCTCCAAGTAATAATTGTCATTAAAATAAGAGAGAATAATGACTCAAAGAACTAAGGCTACTCTTTAGTACTCTTTCTATTGTATAGTCAGACGTAGGTCCAGTAGCGAGGCGTGACTCGCAAAGTGAGCGAAGCGCCAAGTAATAATTGTCATTAAAATAAGAGAGAATAATGACTCAAAGAACTAAGGCTCTTCTTTAGTATTCTTTCTATTGTATAGTCAGACGTAGGTCCAGTAGCGAGGCGTGACTTTCAAAGTGAGGGAAGCTGCAAGTAATAATTGTCATTAAAATAAGAGAGAATAATGACTCAAAGAACTAAGGCTACCCTTTAGTACTCTTTCTATTGTACAGTCACACGTAGGTCCAGTAGCGAGGCGTGACTTTCAAAGTGAGGGAAGCTCCAAGTAATAATTGTCATTAAAATAAGAGAGAATAATGACTCAAAGAACTAAGGCTGCTCTTTAGTACTCTTTCTATTGTATAGTCACACGTAGGTCCAGTAGCCAGGCGTGACTCTCAAAGTGAGGGAAGCGCCAAGTAATAATTGTCATTAAAATAAGAGAGAATAATGACTCAAAGAACTAAGGCTACTCTTTAGTACTATTTCTATTGTATAGTCAGACGTAGGTCCAGTAGCTAGGCGTGACTTTCAAAGTGAGGGAAGCTCCAAGTAATAATTGTCATTAAAATAAGAGAGAATAATGACTCAAAGTACTAAGGCTACCCTTTAGTACTCTTTGTATTGTACAGTCAGACGTAGGTCCAGTAGCGAGGCGTGACTTACAAAATGAGGGAAGCTTCAAGTAATAATTGTCATTAAAATAAGAGAGAATAATGACTCAAAGAACTGAGGCTACTCTTTAGTACTCTTTCTACTGTATAGTCACACGTAGGTCCAGTAGCGAGGCGTGACTTTCAAAGTGAGGGAAGCTCCAAGTAATAATTGTCATTAAAACAAGAGAGAATAATGACTCAAAGAACTAAGGCTACTCTTTAGTACTCTTTCTATTGTATAGTCAGACGTAGGTCCAGTAGCGAGGTGTAACTTTCAAAGTGAGGGAAGCTCCAAGTAATAATTGTCATTAAAATAAGAGAGAATAATGACTCAAAGAACTAAGGCTACTCTTTAGTACTCTTTCTATTGTGTAGTCAGACGTAGGTCCAGTAGCGAGGCGTGACTCTCAAAGTGAGGGAAGCGCCAAGTAGTAATTGTCATTAAAATAAGAGAGAATAATGACTCAAAGAACTAAGGCTACTCTTTAGTACTCTTTCTATTGTATAGTCAGACGTAGGTCCAGTAGCGAGGCGTGACTTTCAAAGTGAGGGAAGCTCCAAGTAATAATTGTCATTAAAATAAGAGAGAATAATGACTCAAAGTACTAAGGCTACCCTTTAGTACTCTTTCTATTGTACAGTCAGACGTAGGTCCAGTAGCGGGTGTGACTTTCAAAGTGAGGGAAGCTCCAAGTAATAATTGTCATTAAAATAAGAGAGAATAATGACTCAAAGAACTAAGGCTACTCTTTAGTACTCTTTCTATTGTATAGTCACACGTAGGTCCAGTAGCGAGGCGTGACTTTCAAAGTGAGGGAAGCGCCAAGTAATAATTGTCATTAAAATAAGAGAGAATAATGACTCAAAGAACTAAGGCTACTCTTTAGTACTCTTTCTATTGTATAGTCACACGTAGGTCCAGTAGCGAGGTGTGACTTTCAAAGTGAGGGAAGCGCCAAGTAATAATTGTCATTAAAATAAGAGAGAATAATGACTCAAAGAACTAAGGCTACTCTTTAGTACTCTTTCTATTGTATAGTCAGACTTAGGTCCAGTAGCGAGGTGTGACTTTCAAAGTGAGGGAAGCTCCAAGTAATAATTGTCATTAAAATAAGAAAGAATAATGACTCAAAGAACTAAGGCTACTCTTTAGTACTCTTTCTATTGTATAGTCAGACGTAGGTCCAGTAGCGAGGTGTGACTTTCATAGTGAGGGAAGCTCCAAGTAATAATTGTCATTAAAATAAGAGAGAATAATGACTCAAAGAACTAAGGCTACTCTTTAGTACTCTTTCTATTGTATAGTCAGACGTAGGTCCAGTAGCGAGGTGTGACTTTCAAAGTGAGGGAAGCTCCAAGTAATAATTGTCATTAAAATAAGAGAGAATAATGACTCAAAGAACTAAGGCTACTCTTTAGTACTCTTTCTATTGTATAGTCAGACGTAGGTCTAGCAGCGAGGCGTGACTTTCAAAGTGAGGGAAGCTCCAAGTAATAATTGTCATTGAAATAAGAGAGAATAATGACTCAAAGAACTAAGGCTACCCTTTAGTACTCTTTCTATTGTACAGTCAGACGTAGGTCCAGTAGCGAGGTGTGACTTTCAAAGTGAGGGAAGCTCCAAGTAATAATTGTCATTAAAATAAGAGAGAATAATGACTCAAAGAACTAAGGCTACTCTTTAGTACTCTTTCTATTGTGTAGTCAGACGTAGGTCCAGTAGCGAGGCGTGACTCTCAAAGTGAGGGAAGCGCCAAGTAGTAATTGTCATTAAAATAAGAGAGAATAATGACTCAAAGAACTAAGGCTACTCTTTAGTACTCTTTCTATTGTATAGTCAGACGTAGTTCCAGTAGTGAGGCGTGACTTTCAAAGTGAGGGAAGCTCCAAGTAATAATTGTCATTAAAATAAGAGAGAATAATGACTCAAAGTACTAAGGCTACCCTTTAGTACTCTTTCTATTGTACAGTCAGACGTAGGTCCAGTAGCGAGGCGTGACTTTCAAAGTGAGAGAAGCTCCAAGTAATAATTGTCATTAAAATAAGAGAGAATAATGACTCAAAGAACTAAGGCTACTCTTTAGTACTCTTTCTATTGTATAGTCACACGTAGGTCCAGTAGCGAGGTGTGACTTTCAAAGTGAGGGAAGCTCCAAGTAATAATTGTCATTAAAATAAGAGAGAATAATGACTCAAAGAACTAAGGCTACTCTTTAGTACTCTTTCAATTGTATAGTCAGACGTAGGTCCAGTAGCGAGGTGTGACTTTCAAAGTGAGGGAAGCTCCAAGTAATAATTGTCATTAAAATAAGAGAGAATAATGACTCAAAGAACTAAGGCTACTCTTTAGTACTCTTTCTATTGTATAGTCAGACGTAGGTCTAGCAGCGAGGCGTGACTTTCAAAGTGAGGGAAGCTCCAAGTAATAATTGTCATTAAAATAAGAGAGAATAATGACTCAAAGAACTAAGGCTACCCTTTAGTACTCTTTCTATTGTACAGTCAGACGTAGGTCCAGGAGCGAGGTGTGACTTTCAAAGTGAGGGAAGCTCCAAGTAATAATTGTCATTAAAATAAGAGAGAATAATGACCCAAAGAACTAAGGCTACCCTTTAGTACTCTTTCTATTGTACAGTCTCTCTAGTCGGTTCTTACATTGCAAGACTGCTCACACTATAAACAAACAGACATATTACTGCTTCCTCTCTCCAACGAGACGTTGCAATTTTTCCTAGAGCTCGCCCACACGGGTGAACTAATGATCTAATATGGGGAAAGTGTGCAGTTTACAAACTTGTGCTAGTAAGGAGTGTCCTCTTTGTCACCAGTAAATACTAATCTACGTAAATTACTATTGCTAATGCTATTGAAATATACCTAGATTTGCATTTAGGAAAAAACAAAACATAAACGTTTCTGCACACGCTATAGATGTTTCACGTGACTAATTGTGGAAGCATGGTATTGAAGGTTACACGTGCATGAATACAGAAATATTCAGTGGAACCGGGCAATCGAGCTTAAGCAGAACCGCGGGTGTTCGAGAATAATTTGGGAAATTCATTGAGAGCAAATAAAATCTTGTTTGCTATGAATGTTTTGTTTTTGTTGTTTATTGCTGGAATTGTTGGAGAAGAAGCAAAATTGCAACATCCCCGTACGGTTCCATTGTAAAGTGCAGCTATACGTTTAGTGTGGCATTATAGCAAGTGACTTCATCTTTAACAACTTATTAAACAGAACGTGTTTTGTGATTCCCCACAGCTTCTTTAATGGTTGAGTTCTGATTTTACATTGATCATTGTTTTAACTGCTAACGAAGGCAGCCATTCAAAAGTATATTTTCAAAATCTATTTATCATTAATTTTAACACTCATTATATAAGTAAGTATATACTCACGACAGCTGCAGGTTCGAGGTCTTCCAAAAATTGAAAATATCGAAGACAGAAATCCTTTAGCCGGGAATATGCGGTTTTCTTTGGGAGGATTCTGAAATAAAGCACACAAATGTTGTAAACTATCGTAGAAAATAGCTTATTCCCAAATACATTCAGTATGGATTAATTATATAGAAGATAGCTTAAGTTACAAGTACTACAAATTGCAAAAAGTACATTTTATAAGTTGGAATTAAAATATAAAATACAGTTTCTTAAAAATCTGTAATAAAAATTGCATTAGTTATTTTTATTTTTTGTGTAATAAATAATCGTCCAAGCATTACTACCATCTCAGATTTTGGAAACGTGAAACAATATTCTCAAAATATTTAACGTTACTAAATTATGTCATAGCAATCTTGATTATTATTGTCCATTTTATAATTGACTTCAAAAACTAATAGCATCTTTCGTTAATCGGCTGTAGTAGAATTCGTTGCTAACCCGCTTTCATCCAGTCGGAATTGGTTTATTTAACTTAAGCCGATCAGAGACACGAGAGTAAATGGAGTAATACACGTGTTGCGAATTGAATACATTAGTTGTGATTCCACATGACTTCGGCATAGCTAAAATGACATACATTTGTAAATTCACAATTATTTATTACGTTTCGCTGACCTTCACTTCTCATCGATCTAGCACGTGAAAATTGTGTTATTTTGCTGTGTTTTCACTCCTGGCTTAGATGTAATCCTGCAAAAGTTGTTTTTTCAGGTTGCATCAACAATGAGCACACCAGTCAATGCTGAACATCACTGGTTTAATGATGCTAATTTCCTACAGTGAATGCCCATTGTCTCTGGACCACCTATTGGGAAAGAAAACATTCAGATGCCAAGCTGCAGTAGTTTCCAGTGCCAAAAGTAGATCAGAAAACCAGGGAAAAATGCACAATCCTGACAACATCGCCTTATAAAGAAGCGCTATTGAATGCGGAAAAGAAAAAATGAATGAAAGACCTGCAGAAAGACGTGTTGTCGTGCTAGAATGTGAGACAAAACAACCATCGAATGGTGGCACTTGTCCAAATGTTATCTGTCTGGCCTCTGCACAGATGTTGTGGCAAATAAAGCAAATATCAAAAAAATCAATTTATGGATTTAAACTGAGTACGAACTGACAAAGAAATAATACTCCGTATTGGCCCCCTTACGTGACAAAACGGGGCAAATGTCCTAATTTTGTTTTTGACATGGTAGTTACTCGCATTTGTTCCGAGTATAAAATTACTTTCCGGTTTTCTGTTAATTATGTAACAGTAAATAAATTTACATTACAAAACTACAACTTCTAAATGTTCAAATATAAAATATAGATGCACAAATACTAGGTATTCTGTCGTGCCTCAGGGCTGGCCCTTGGCTCCAGTTTTGTCTCACTTTCCTCGCCATTATTACCTCTTCATTTATTCTTTCGTGTGATATACACATCGTTAAGTTTGGGAAGATTTGGAAGATTGGTAACTATGTGTTTGGGCTTTGCCATAGGCCAATGTTTTTAACAAGAAGGTATTCTTATTTATATGTAAACGGAAAAAATGTATCTAAGAAATTTAACCCATTTTCCGTTTATTAAAGCAGTCACCACGAAAAACTGTCGCATAACAAACATAAAAAATGTACAAATTTCGTAATTGGCAAGCATTTTAAATTTTATTAAAAACAAGAAAAGGTAGATTCAAAAATGGTTTTTAAAACATTAGTTGGTATATACCATGCAAAGGCACAGAGGTGAAGAGAGAGCAGAGAGAACGACAGGGAAAATAACACAAATTAGGAGAAGGAGAGACAGAGGAAAACAGATAGGAGGTACTCGCAAAAAGAAACTGAAGTGAAGACTTAAACTTGTGGCTTCTTCATTTATTAATTTCTCGCGCTGTTTGAAACTACTTAAGAGGAACATGTGACGACTTCTATTCCAGCCATGATATCTGTTAACGTTAAGTGATTTAAGGTGCCAAGTTGACATCGTGTTTCCTAACACCCACATTGTGGTCGCAGCCCGCACAGAGATAACACATGTTATACGGGACAGTAATTAGCGTTTTGAATTTCAGTACTTTCAGATGACCGACCTCATTCTCCTGCAGTAGCGACAACCATTAACAGGCCGCCATCACATCTAATGCATTAGCAGTAGTGAGGCGTGACTTTCAAAGTGAGCTAAGCTCCAAATAATAACTTTCAAGAAAATAAGAGAGAATAATGACTCAAAGAACTAAGGCTACCCTTTAGTACTCTTTCTATTGTATAGTCAGACGTAGGTCCAGTAGCGAGGCGTGACTTTCAAAGTGAGGGAAGCTCCAAGTAATAATTGTCATTAAAATAAGAGAGAATAATGACTCAAAGAACTAAGGCTACCCTTTAGTACTCTTTCTATTGTACAGTCACATGTAGGTCCAGTAGCGAGGTGTGACTTTCAAAGTGAGGGAAGCTCCAAGTAATAATTGTCATTAAAGTAAGAGAGAATAATGATTCAAAGAACTAAGGCTACTCTTTAGTACTCTTTCTATTGTATGGTCAGACGTAGGTCCAGTAGCGAGGCGTGACTTTCAAAGTGAGGGAAGCTCCAAGTAATAATTGTCATTAAAATAAGAGAGAATAATGACTCAAAGAACTAAGGCTACTCTTTAGTACTCTTTCTATTGTACAGTCACACGTAGGTCCAGTAGCGAGGTGTGACTTTCAAAGTGAGGGAAGCTCCAAGTAATAATTGTCATTAAAATAAGAGAGAATAATGATTCAAAGAACTAAGGCTACCCTTTAGTACTCTTTCTATTGTATAGTCACACGTAGGTCCAGTAGCGAGGCGTGACTTTCAAAGTGAGGGAAGCTCCAAGTAATAATTGTCATTAAAATAAGAGAGAATAATGATTCAAAGAACTAAGGCTACCCTTTAGTACTCTTTCTATTGTATAGTCACACGTAGGTCCAGTAGCGAGGCGCGACTTTCAAAGTGAGGGAAGCTCCAAGTAATAATTGTCATTAAAATAAGAGAGAATAATGATTCAAAGAACTAAGGCTACCCTTTAGTACTCTTTCTATTGTATAGTCACACGTAGGTCCAGTAGCGAGGCGTGACTTTCAAAGTGAGGGAAGCTCCAAGTAATAATTGTCATTAAAATAAGAGAGAATAATGATTCAAAGAACTAAGGCTACCCTTTAGTACTCTTTCTATTGTATAGTCACACGTAGGTCCAGTAGCGAGGCGCGACTTTCAAAGTGAGGGAAGCTCCAAGTAATAATTGTCATTAAAATAAGAGAGAATAATGATTCAAAGAACTAAGGCTACTCTTTAGTACTCTTTCTATTGTATAGTCACATGTAGGTTCAGTAGCGAGGCGTGACTTTCAAAGTGAGGGAAGCGCCAAGTAATAATTGTCATTAAAATAAGAGAGAATAATGATTCAAAGAACTAAGGCTACCCTTTAGTACTCTTTCTATTGTATAGTCAGACGTAGGTCCAGTAGCGAGGCGTGACTTTCAAAGTGAGGGAAGCTCCAAGTAATAATTGTCATTAAAATAAGAGAGAATAATGACTCAAAGAACTAAGGCTACCCTTTAGTACTCTTTCTATTGTACAGTCACATGTAGGTCCAGTAGCGAGGCGTGACTTTCAAAGTGAGGGAAGCTCCAAGTAATAATTGTCATTAAAATAAGAGAGAATAATGACTCAAAGAACTAAGGCTACTCTTTAGTACTCTTTCTATTGTATAGTCAGACGTAGGTCCAGTAGCGAGGCGTGACTTTCAAAGTGAGGGAAGCTCCAAGTAATAATTGTCATTAAAATAAGAGAGAATAATGATTCAAAGAACTAAGGCTACCCTTTAGTACTCTTTCTATTGTATAGTCAGACGTAGGTCCAGTAGCGAGGCGTGACTTTCAAAGTGAGGGAAGCTCCAAGTAATATTTGTCATTAAAATAAGAGAGAATAATGACTCAAAGAACTAAGGCTACCCTTTAGTACTCTTTCTATTGTACAGTCACATGTAGGTCCAGTAGCGAGGCGTGACTTTCAAAGTGAGGGAAGCTCCAAGTAATAATTGTCATTAAAATAAGAGAGAATAATGACTCAAAGAACTAAGGCTACCCTTTAGTACTCTTTCTATTGTACAGTCACATGTAGGTCCAGTAGCGAGGCGTGACTTTCAAAGTGAGGGAAGCTCCAAGTAATAATTGTCATTAAAATAAGAGAGAATAATGACTCAAAGAACTAAGGCTACTCTTTAGTACTCTTTCTATTGTACAGTCACATGTAGGTCCAGTAGCGAGGCGTGACTTTCAAAGTGAGGGAAGCTCCAAGTAATAATTGTCATTAAAATAAGAGAGAATAATGACTCAAAGAACTAAGGCTACTCTTTAGTACTCTTTCAATTGTACAGTCACACGTAGGTCCAGTAGCGAGGTGTGACTTTCAAAGTGAGGGAAGCTCCAAGTAATAATTGTCATTAAAATAAGAGAGAATAATGACTAAAAGAACTAAGTCTACCCTTTAGTCCTCTTTCCATTTTACAGTTACACGTAGGTCCAGTAGCGAGGCGTGAATTTCAAAGTGAGCTAAGCTCCAAATAATAACTTTCAATAAAATAAGAGAGAATAATAAATCAAAGAACTGAAGCTTCTCTCTACTTCCCTTTCTATTGTATTGTTATATATAAGTCCAGTAGCGAGGTGTGACTCTCAAGGTGGGCTAACCTCCAAAAAATAATTTCACTAAAAAAAGAGAGAAAAATGACTCACAGAACTAAGGCTACTCTTTAGTCCCCTTTCTATTGTATAGTCACATGTAGGTCTAGTAACGAGGCGAGACTTTCAAAGTGAGCGAAGCTCCAAATAATAACTTTCATTTAAATACCAGAGAATAATGACTCAAAGAATTAAGCCTAATCTTTAGTACTCTTTCTATTGTATAGTCACATGTAGTTGCATTAAGGAGGCGTAGCTTTCAAGGTGAGCCTTGCATGTGTGCAATAAGAAATAAACACCAGCTCAAGATCAGGTACAAGCAGACGTCACTACCAGGAAACATTTCAGACATAAGAAATAAACATGAGCTCAAGATCAGGTACAAGTAGATGTCACTACCAGGAAACATGTCTGACATAAGAAATAAACACGAGCTCAAGATCAGGTACAAGTAGATGTCACTAACAGGAAACAAGTCTGACATAAGAAATAAACACTAGCTCAAGATCAGGTACAAGTAGATGTCACTACCAGGAAACATGCCTGACATAAGAAATAAACACGAGCTCAAGATCAGGTACAAGTAGACGTCACTACCAGGAAACATGTCTGACATAAGAAATAAACACGAGCTCAAGATCAGGTACAAGCAAACCTCACTACCAGGAAACAAGTCTGACATAAGAAATAAACACGAGCTCAAGATCAGGTATAAGTAGACCTCACTAACAGGAAACAAGTCTGACATAAGAAATAAACACGAGTTCAAGATCAGGTACAAGTAGACCTCACTACCAGGAAACAAGTCTGACATAAGACATAAACACGAGCTCAAGATCAGGTACAAGTAGATGTCACTACCAGGAAACAAGCCTGACATAAGAAACAAACACGAGCTCAAGATCAGGTACAAGCAGACCTCACTACCAGGAAAAATGTCTGACATAAGAAATAAACATGTGCTCAAGATCAGGTACAAGCAGAACTCACTACCAGGAAACAAGCCTGACATAAGAAATAAACATGAGCTCAAGATCAGGTACAAGTAGATGTCACTAACAGGAAACAAGCCTGACCTAAGAAATAAACACGAGCTCAAGATCAGGTACAAGTAGACCTCACAACCAGGAAACATGTCTGACATAAGAAATAAATACGAGCTCAAGATCAGGTACAAGAAGACGTCACTACCAGGAAACAAGCCTGACCTAAGAAACAAATACGAGCTCAAGATAAGGTACAAGTAGACGTCACCACCAGGGAACAAGCCTGACATAAGAAATAAATACGAGCTCAAGATCAGGTACAAGCAAACCTCACTACCAGGAAACAAGTCTGACATAAGAAATAAATACTAGTTCAAGATCAGGTACAAGCAAACCTCACTACCAGGAAACAAGTCTGACATAAGGAATAAACACAAGCTCAAGATCAGGTACAAGCGAACCTCACTACCAGGAAACAAGTCTGACATAAGAAATAAACACAAGCTCAAGATCAGGTACAAGTAGATGTCACTACCAGGAAACATGTCTGACATAAGAAATAAACACGAGCTCAAGATCAGGTACAAGCAGACCTCACTACCAGGAAACATGTCTGACATAAGAAATAAACATGAGCTAGAGATCAGGTACAGGCAGACGTCACTACCAGGAAACAAGCCTGACATAAGAAATAAACACGAGCTCAAGATCAGGTACAAGCAAACCTCACTACCAGGAAACAAGCCTGACATAAGAAATAAACACGAGTTCAAGATCAGGTACAGCCAAACCTCACTACCAGGAAACAAGTCTGACATAAGAAATAAACACGAGCTCAAGATAAGGTACAAGTAGATGTCACTCCCAGGAAACATGTCTGACATAAGAAATAAACACGAGCTCAAGATCAGGTACAAGCAAACCTCACTGCCAGAAAACAAGTCTGACATAGGACATAAACACGAGCTCAAGATCAGGTACAAACAAACCACACTACCAGGAAACAGGTCTGACATAAGGAATAAACACGAGCTCAAGATCAGGTACAACCAAACCACACTACCAGGAAACAAGTCTGTCATAAGAAATAAACACGAGCTCAAGAACAGGTACAACCAAACCTCACTACCAGGAAACAAGTCTGAGATAAGAAATAAACACCAGCTCAAGATCAGGTACAAGCAGACCTCACTACCAGGAAACAAGTCTGACATAAGAAATAAACACGAGCTCTAGATCAGTTACAAGTAGACATCACTACCAGGAAACCAGTCAGACATAAGAAATAAACACGAGCTAAAGATCAGGTACAAGCAGACCTCACTACCAGGAAACAAATCTGACATAAGAATTAAACACGAGCTCTAGATCAGGTACAAGCAGACCTCACTACCAGGAAACAAGCCTGACATCAGAAATAAACACGAGCTCAAGATCAGGTACAAGTATACCTCACTACCAGGAAACATGTCTGACATAAGAAATATACACGAGCTTAAGATCAGGTACAAGCAAACCTCACTACCAGGAAACAAGCCTTACATAAGAAATACACATGAGCGCAAGATCACGTACAAGCAGACCTCACTACCAGGAAACAAGCCTTACATAAGAAATACACATGAGCGCAAGATCACGTACAAGCAGACCTCACTACCAGGAAACAAGTCTGACATAAGAATTAAACATGAGCGCAAGATCAGGTACAACCAAACCTCACTACCAGGAAACCAGCCTGACATAAGAAATAAACATGAGCGCAAGATCAGGTACAACCAAACCTCACTACCAGGAAACAAGCCTGACATAAGAAATAAACATGAGCGCAAGTTCAGGTACAACCAAACCTCACTACCAGGAAACAAGTCTGACATAAGAAATAAACATGAGCGCAAGATCACGTACAAGCAGACCTCACTACCAGGAAACAAGTCTGACATAAGAAATAAACATGAGCGCAAGATCACGTACAAGCAGACCTCACTACCAGGAAACAAGTCTGACATAAGAAATAAACATGAGCGCAAGATCACGTACAAGCAGACCTCACTACCAGGAAACAAGTCTGACATAAGAAATAAACATGAGCGCAAGATCAGGTACAACCAAACCTCACTACCAGGAAACAAGCCTGACATAAGAAATAAACATGAGCGCAAGATCAGGTACAAGCAGACCTCACTACCAGGAAACAAGCCTGACATAAGAAATAAACATGAGCGCAAGTTCAGGTACAACCAAACCTCACTACCAGGTAACAAGTCTGACATAAGAAATAAACATGAGGGCAAGATCAGGTACAAGCAGACATCACTACCAGGAAAAAGGCCTTACATAAGAAATAAACATGAGCGCAAGATCAGGAACAAGCAAACCTCACTACCAGGAAACAAGTCTGACATAAGAAATAAACAAGAGCGCAAGATCAGGTACAACCAAACCTCACTACCAGGCAACAAGCCTGACATAAGAAATAAAAATGAGCGCAAGATCAGGTACAAGCAAACCTCACTACCAGGAAACAAGTCTGACATAAGAAATAAACACGAGCTTAAGATCAGGTACAAGTAGACCTCACTACCATGAAACAAGCCTGACATAAGAAATAAACATGAGCGCAAGATCAGGTACAAGTAAACCTCACTACCAGGAAACAAGCCTGACATAAGAAATAAACTAGAGCGCAAGATCAGGTACAAGTAGACCTCACTACCAGGAAACAAGCCTGACATAAGAAATAAACACGAGCGCAAGATCAGGTACAAGTACACGTCACTACCAGGAAACAAGCCAGACATAAGAAATAAACACGAGCTAAAGATCAGGTACAAGCAGACCTCACTACCAGGAAACAAGTCTGACATAAGAACTAAACATGAGCACAAGATCAGGTACAAGCAGACCTCACTACCGGGAAACAACCCTGACATAAGAAATACACACGAGCTTAAAAACAGGTACAAGTAGACCTCACTACCAGGAAACAAGCCTGACATAAGAAATAAATATGAGCGCAAGATAAGGTACAAGCAAACCTCACTACCAGGAAACATGTCTGACATAAGAAATAAACACGAGCTTAAGATCCGGTACAAGTAGACCTCACTACCAGCAAACAACTCTGACATCAGAAATAAACATGAGCGCAAGATCAGGTACAAGCAGACCACACTACCAGGAAACAAGCCTGACATAAGAAATAAACATGAGCGCAAGATCAGGTACAAGTAAACCTCACTACCAGGAAACAAGCCTTACATAAGAAATAAACACGAGCTCAAGATCACGTACAAGCAAACCTCACTACCAGGAAACAAGCCTGACATAAGAAATAAACAGGAGCGCAAGATCAGGTACAAGCAGACCTCACTACCAGGAAACAAGCCTGACATAAGAAATAAACACGAGCCTAAGATCAGGTACAAATAGACCTCACTACTAGGAAACAAGTCTGACATAAGAAACAAACACGAGCTTAAGATCAGGTACAAGTAGGCCTCACTACCAGGAAACAAGTCTGACATAAGAAATAAACATGAGCACAAGATCAGGTACAAGTAGACCACACTACCAGGAAACAAGCCTTACATAAGAAATAAATATGAGCGCAAGATCAGGTACAAGCGGAGCTCAGTACCAGGAAGCAAGTCCGACATAAGAAATAAACACGAGCTCAAGATCAGGTACAAGCAAACCTCACTACCAGGAAACAAGTCTTACATAAGAATTAACATGAGTGCAAGATCAGGCACAAGTAGACCACACTACCAGGAAACATGTCTTACATAAGAAATAAACACGAGCTCAAGATCAGGTACAAGCAGACCTCACTACCAGGAAACATGTCTGACCTAAGAAATAAACATGAGCGCAAGATCAGGTATAAGTAGAGCTCACTACCAGGAAACATGTCTGACATAAGAAATAAACACGAGCTCCAGATCAGGTACAAGCAGACCACACTACCAGGAAACATGTCTGACATAAGAAATAAACACGAGCTCATGATCACGTGCAAGCCAACCTCACTACCAGGAAACATGTCTGACCTAAGAAATAAACATGAGCGCAAGATCAGATACAAGTAGACCTCACTACCAGGAAACATGTCTGACATAAGAAATAAACACGAGCTCATGATCACGTACAAGCCAACCTCACTACCAGGGAAGATGTCTGACCTAAGAAATAAACATGAGCGCAAGATCAGATACAAGTAGACCTCACTACCAGGAAACATGACTGACATAAAAAAATACACACGATCTCAAGATAATGTACAAGCAGACCTCACTACCAGGAAACATGTCTGACATAAGAATCAAACACGAGCAAAAGATCAGGTACAAGCAGACCTCACTACCAGGAAACAAGTCTGACATAAGAAATAAACATGAGCGCAAGATCAGGTACAAGAAGATGTCACTAACAGGAAACAAGCCTGACCTAAGAAATAAACACGAGCTCAAGATCAGGTACAAGTACATGTCACTAACAGGAAACAAGCCTGACCTAAGAAATAAACACGAGCTCAAGATCAGGTACAAGTAGACGTCACTACCAGGAAACAAGCCTGACATTAGAAATAAACAAAAGCTTAAGATAAGGTCCAAGTAGACGTCACTACCAGGAAACAAGTCTGACATAAGAAATAAATACGGGCTCAAGATCAGCTACAAGCAAACCTCACTACCAGGAAACAAGTCTGACATCAGAAATAAACACGAGCGCAAGATCAGGTACAGGCAGACGTCACTACCGGGAAACAAGCCTGACATCAGAAATAAATACGAGCTCAAGATCAGGTATAAGCAAACCTCACTACCAGGAAACAAGTCTGACATCAGAAATAAACACGAGCTCAAGATCAGGGACAAGCAAATCTCACTACCAGGAAACAAGTCTGACATCAGAGATAAACACGAGCTCAAGATCAGGGACAAGCAAACCTCACTACCAGGAAGCAAGTCTGACATAAGAAATAAACACGAGCTCAAAATCAGGTACAAGCAAACCTCACTACGAGGAAAAAAGTCTGACATCAGAAATAAACACGAGCTCAAGATCAGGTACAAGCAGAACGCACTACCAGGAAACCAGTCTGACATAAGAAATAAACACGAGCTCAAGATCAGGTACAAGTAGACGTCACTACCAGGAAACAAGTCTGACATAAGAAATAAACACGAGCTCAAGATCAGGTACATATAGATGTCACTACCAGGAAACCAGTCTGACATCAGAAATAAACACGAGCTCAAGATCAGGTACAAGTAGAGGTCACTACCAGGAAACAAGCCTGACATCAGAAATAAACACGAGCTCAAGATCAGGTACAAGTAGACATCACTACCAGGAAACATTTCTGACATAAGAAATAAACTCGAGCACATGTTCACGTACAAGCAGACCACACTACCAGGAAACAAGCCTGACATAAGAAATAAACATGAGCTTAAGATCAGGTAATGCAGACCTCACTACCAGGAAACAAGCCTTACATAAGAAATAAACATGAGCGCAAGATCAGGTACAAATAAACCTCACTACCAGGAAACAAGCCTTACATAAGAAATAAACACGAGCTCAAGATCACGTACAAGCAAACCTCACTACCAGGAAACAAGCCTTACATAAGAAATAAACCCGAGCTCAAGATCAAGTACATGCAGACCTCACTACCAGGAAACAAGTCTTACATAAGAAATAAACATGAGCGCAAGATCAGGTACAAATAAACCTCACTACCAGGAAACAAGCCTTACATAAGAAATAAACACGAGCTCAAGATCACGTACAAGCAAACCTCACTACCAGGAAACAAGCCTTACATAAGAAATAAACCCGAGCTCAAGATCAAGTACATGCAAACCTCACTACCAGGAAACATGCCTGAAATAAGAAATAAGCATGAGCTTAAGATCAGGTACAAATAAACCTCACTACCAGGAAACAAGCCTTACATAAGAAATAAACATGAGCGCAAGATCAGGTACAAATAAACCTCACTACCAGGAAACAAGCCTTACATAAGAAATAAACACGAGCTCAAGATCACGTACAAGCAAACCTCACTACCAGGAAACAAGCCTTACATAAGAAATAAACCCGAGCTCAAGATCAAGTACATGCAAACCTCACTACCAGGAAACAAGCCTGACATAAGAAATAAACATGAGCGCAAGATCAGGTACAAATAAACCTCACTACACGAAACAAGCCTTACATAAGAAATAAACACGAGTTCAAGATCAAGTACATGCAAACCTCACTACCAGGAAACAAGCCTGACATAAGAAATAAACACGAGCTCAAGATCAAGTACATGCAGACCTCACTACCAGGAAACAAGCCTTACATAAGAAATAAACATGAGCGCAAGATCAGGTACAAATAAACCTCACTACCAGGAAACAAGCCTTACATAAGAAATAAACACGAGCTCAAGATCACGTACAAGCAAACCTCACTACCAGGAAACAAGCCTTACATAAGAAATAAACATGAGCGCAAGATCAGGTACAAATAAACCTCACTACCAGGAAACAAGCCTTACATAAGAAATAAACATGAGCTCAAGATCAAGTACATGCAAACCTCACTACCAGGAAACAAGCCTGACATAAGAAATAAATATGAGCGCAAGATCAGGTACAACCAAACCTCACTACCAGGAAACAAGCCTGACATAAGAAATAAATATGAGCGCAAGATGAGGTACAAGCAAACCTCACTACCAGGAAACAAGTCTGACATCAGAAATAAACATGAGCGCAAATTCAGGTACAAGCAAACCTCACTACCAGGAAACAAGTCTGTCATAAGAAATAAATATGAGCGCAAGATCAGGTACAAGCAAACCTCACTACCAGGATACAAGCCTTACATAAGAAATAAACCCGAGCTCAAGATCAAGTACATGCAGACCTCACTACCAGGAAACAAGCCTTACATAAGAAATAAACATGAGCGCAAGATCAGGTACAAATAAACCTCACTACCAGGAAACAAGCCTTACATAAGAAATAAACACGAGCTCAAGATCACGTACAAGCAAACCTCACTACCAGGAAACAAGCCTTACATAAGAAATAAACCCGAGCTCAAGATCAAGTACATGCAAACCTCACTACCAGGAAACATGCCTGACATAAGAAATAAACATGAGCTTAAGATCAGGTACAAATAAACCTCACTACCAGGAAACAAGCCTTACATAAGAAATAAACATGAGCGCAAGATCAGGTACAAATAAACCTCACTACCAGGAAACAAGCCTTACATAAGAAATAAACACGAGCTCAAGATCACGTACAAGCAAACCTCACTACCAGGAAACAAGCCTTACATAAGAAATAAACCCGAGATCAAGATCAAGTACATGCAAACCTCACTACCAGGAAACAAGCCTGACATAAGAAATAAACATGAGCGCAAGATCAGGTACAAATAAACCTCACTACACGAAACAAGCCTTACATAAGAAATAAACACGAGTTCAAGATCAAGTACATGCAAACCTCACTACCAGGAAACAAGCCTGACATAAGAAATAAACACGAGCTCAAGATCAAGTACATGCAGACCTCACTACCAGGAAACAAGCCTTACATAAGAAATAAACATGAGCGCAAGATCAGGTACAAATAAACCTCACTACCAGGAAACAAGCCTTACATAAGAAATAAACACGAGCTCAAGATCACGTACAAGCAAACCTCACTACCAGGAAACAAGCCTTACATAAGAAATAAACATGAGCGCAAGATCAGGTACAAATAAACCTCACTACCAGGAAACAAGCCTTACATAAGAAATAAACACGAGCTCAAGATCAAGTACATGCAAACCTCACTACCAGGAAACAAGCCTGACATAAGAAATAAATATGAGCGCAAGATCAGGTACAACCAAACCTCACTACCAGGAAACAAGCCTGACATAAGAAATAAATATGAGCGCAAGATGAGGTACAAGCAAACCTCACTACCAGGAAACAAGTCTGACATCAGAAATAAACATGAGCGCAAATTCAGGTACAAGCAAACCTCACTACCAGGAAACAAGTCTGTCATAAGAAATAAATATGAGCGCAAGATCAGGTACAAGCAAACCTCACTACCAGGATACAAGCCTTACAGAAGAAATAAACACGAGCTCAAGATCACGTACAAGCAAACCTCACTACCAGGAAACAAGCCTGACATAAGAAATAAATATGAGGGCCAGATCACGTACAAGCAAACCTCACTACCAGGAAACAAGCCTGACATAAGAAATAAACATGAGGGCAAGATCACGTACAAGCAAACCTCACTACCAGGAAACAAGCCTTACATAAGAAATAAACATGAGCTCAAGATTACGTACAAGCAAACCTCACTACCAGGAAAAATGCCTTTCATAAGGAATAAACACGAGCTCAAGATCAGGTACAAGCAGACCTCACTACCAGGAAACAAGCCTGACATAAGAAATAAATATGAGCGGAAGATCAGGTGCAACCAAAGCTCACTACGAGGAAACAAGCCTGACATAAGGAATAAACACGAGCTCAAGTTCAGGTACAAGCAGACCTCACTACCAGGAAACAAGTCTGACATAAGGAATAAATATGAGCGCAAGATCAGGTACAAGCAGACCTCACTACCAGGAAACAAGTCTGACATAAGAAATAAATATGAGCGCAAGATCAGGTACAAGCAAACCTCACTACCAGTAAAAAAGCCTTTCATAAGAAATAAACACGAGCTCAAGATCAGGTACAAGCAGACCTCACTACCAGGAAACAAGCCTGACATAAGAAATAAATATGAGCGCCAGATCAGGTACAAGAAAACTTCACTACAAGGAAACAAGTCTGACATCAGAAATAAATGTGAGCGCAAGATCAGGTACAAGCAAACCTCACTGCCAGGAAACAAGTCTGACATAAGAAATAAACATGAGCGCAAGATCAGGTACAAGAAAACCTCACTACCAGGAAACATGTCTGACATAAGAATTAACATTAGCGCAAGATCAGGTACAAGAAAACCTCACTACCAGGAAACAAGTCTGACATCAGAAATAAATATGAGCGCAAGATCAGGTACAAGCAGAGCTCACTACCAGGAAACATGTCCGACATAAGAAATAAACACGAGCTCAAGATAAAGTACAAGCAGACCTCACTACCAGGAAACATGTCTGACATAAGAAATAAACACGAGCTCAATATCAGGTACAAGCAAACCTCACTACCAGGAAACATGTCTGACATAAGAAATAAACACGAGCTCAAGATCAGGTACAAGTAGACGTCACTACCAGGAAACAAGTCTGACATAAGAAATAAACACGAGGTCAAGATCAGGTACAAGTAGACGTCACTACCAGGAAACAAGCCTGACATAAGAAATAAACCCGAGCTCAAGAACAGGTACAAGTAGACGTCACTACCAGGAAACAAGCCTGACATAAGAAATAAACACGAGCTCAAGATCAGGTACAAGCAGACCTCACTACCGGGAAACATGTCTGACATAAGAAATAAACACGAGCGCAAGATCAGGTACAAGCAGACCTCACTACCAGGAAACAAGGCTGACATAAGAAATAAACACGAGCTCAAGATCAGGTACAGGTAGACGTCACTACCATGAAACAAGTCTGACATAAGAAATAAACACGAGCTCAAGTTCAGGTACAACCAAACCTCACTACCAGGAATCAAGTCTGACATAAGAAATAAACACGAGCTCAAGATCAGGTACAAGTAGACGTCACTACCAGGAAACAAGCCTGACATAAGAAATAAACACGAGCTCAAGATCAGGTACAAGCAAACCTCACTACCAGGAAACATGTCTGACATAAGAAATAAACACGAGCTCAAGATCAGGTACAAGTAGACGTCACTACCAGGAAACAAGTCTGACATAAGAAATAAACACGAGCTCAAGATCAGGTACAAGTAGACGTCACTACCAGGAAACAAGCCTGACATAAGAAATAAACCCGAGCTCAAGAACAGGTACAAGTAGACGTCACTACCAGGAAACAAGCCTGACATAAGAAATAAACACGAGCTCACGATCAGGTACAAGCAGACCTCACTACCGGGAAACATGTCTGACATAAGAAATAAACACGAGCGCAAGATCAGGTACAAGCAGACCTCACTACCAGGAAACAAGCCTGACATAAGAAATAAACACGAGCTCAAGATCAGGTACAGGTAGACGTCACTACCATGAAACAAGTCTGACATAAGAAATAAACACGAGCTCAAGTTCAGGTACAACCAAACCTCACTACCAGGAATCAAGTCTGACATAAGAAATAAACACGAGCTCAAGATCAGGTACAAGTAGACGTCACTACCAGGAAACAAGCCTGACATAAGAAATAAACACGAGCTCAAGATCAGGTACAAGTAGACGTCACTACCAGGAAACAAGTCTGACATCAGAAATAAACACGAGCTCAAGATCAGGTACAAGTAGACGTCACTACCAGGAAACAAGTCTGACATAAGAAATAAACCCGAGCTCAAGAACAGGTACAAATTGACGTAGGTGCAGTAGCGAGATGTGGGCTTAAGAGACAATAAAGCCTCAAAGCATAACGGCTTCTTCTTAGTACTCCTTCTATTGTACAGTCACACGTAGGTCCAGCAGCGCTGTGTGACTTTCAAAGCGAGCGTATCTCCAAATAGTAATTGCCATTAGAATAAGAGAGAATAATGACTCAAAGTACTAAGGTTCTTCTTTAGTACATTTTCTATTGTACAGTCTGTCGTAGGTACAAGTGCGAGGTGTGAGTTTCTAAGTGAGGGAAGCTCCAAATAATAATTTTTGATTAAAATAAGAGAATTAAAAATTAATTTTCGTTAATTGTTACCGAATCGGGAAGCTTGCGGTCGGTTAGGCGAGGGGAAGGCCTGCGGAGGCGTGACAGTGTGGAGGGTGGGGGAACCACAGGGGTGGCTGCCGCCTGAAAAAACGCAAAACCTCCAGAATATTTCTACCCTCCACGGTAAAGAATTCTCTAGAAACATTTAGCCTTCTTTAAATAATGGGGGTTGATGCGACCGACAGTTCCGTTCAGTTCTTGGCGAGCAGCGTGAGGAGCGCCCAGTGTACGTGCATCGGAGGAGTGTACGTAACTGCGTGCAGTGCACCTGTGACAGACGAACTGGTGAATTGTAATTGTGTGCATTACGTAATTCTGTGTAATCGGCAAGTGTTCCGATTGTAATTTGGTGGAAATAAAGAACATTTAATGTAGTGCAATTGAATCCACAAAGTCACAATAATGACTCAAAAAACTATGGTTACCCTTCAGTACTTTTTCTATTGTAGCACCACATGTAGGTCCAGCAGCGAAGTGTGACTTCCAAAGTAGGCGAAGCTCCGAATAATAAGTTTCATTAAAATAAGAGAGAATAATAACTCAAAGAACTAAGAATACGCTTAGTAGTCTTTCTATTGTACAGTCACACGTAGGTACAGCAGCGAGACGTCACATTCAAAGTCGGCGAAGCTCCAAACAATAACTATCATTAAAGTAAGATGGAATAATGATTCCAGGATCTAAGGCTACGCTTTATTACTCTTTCTATTTTACAGTCTCACGTAGGTCCACTTGCGGGGTGTCACCTTCAAGGTGAGCGCTGCTCCGAATAATAATTATCATTAAAGTAAAAAGGAATAATGACTCAAAAATCTACGCCTACCCTTCAGTACTCTTTCTATTGTACATTCACACGCAGGTCCAGTAGCGAGGGGTGACTTTCAAAGTGATGGAAGCTCCAAAAAATAACTTGCCTTAAAATAAGAGAGAATAATACTTCAAAGAACTACGGCTGCTCTTTAGTACTCTTTTTATTGTACAGTCACACGTAGATACAGCAGCGCTGTGTGTGGTTCAAAGCGAGCGAAGCTCCAAATAATAATTTTCAATCAAATAATATGAGACTAATGACTCAAAGATATAAGGCTACGCTGCCATACTCTTTCGATTGTACAGTCTCACATAGTTACAGTAGAGAGGCGTCACTTTCTAAGTGAGCGAAGCTTAAAATAATAATTTTCAATAATATAAGAGAGAATAATGCCTCAAGAACTAAGGCTACTCTTTAGTACTCTTTCTATTGTATAGTCACAAGTAGGTCCAGCAGCGAGGTGTGACTTTCAAAGCGAGGGAAGCTCCAAATCATAGTTTTAATTTTCATTGAAATAAGAGAGAATAATGCCTGAAAGCATAACGGCTACTCATTAGAACTCTTTCTATTGTATAGTCACTTGTAGGTTCTGTGCGAGGTGTGACTTTCAAAGTGAGCGAAGTCTAAATAATAATTTTCATTAACATAAGAGAGAATAATGACTCAAAGAACTAAGGCTACTCTTTAGTACTCTTTCTATTGTAGAGTCACACGTAGGTCCAGTAGCGAGGCGTGACTTTCAAAGTGAGGGAAGCTCCAAGTAATAATTGTCATTAAAATAAGAGAGAATAATGACTCAAAGAACTAAGGCTACTCTTTAGTACTCTTTCTATTGTAGAGTCACACGTAGGTCCAGTAGCGAGACGTGACTTTCAAAGTTGGCGAAGCTCCAAATAATAGCTATCATTGAAGTAAGAAAGAATAATGATTCAAAGATCTAAGGCTGCTCTTTATTACTCTTTCTATTTTACAGTGTCACGTAGGTCCAGTAGCGAGACGTGACTTTCAAAGTTGGCGAAGCTCCAAATAATAACTATCATTGAAGTAAGAAGGAACAATGATTCAAAGATCTAAGGCTGCTCTTTATTACTCTTTCTATTTTACAGTCACACGTAGGTCCAGTAGCGGGGTGTCACTTACAAGTTGGGCGAAGCTTCAAGTTATAATTATCATTAAAGTAAGAAGGAATAATGACTCAAAAATCTACGCCTACCCTTCAGTATTCTTTCTATCGTACAGTCACAAGTAGGTCCAGTAGCGAGGCGTGACTTTCAAAGTGAGGAAAGCTCCAAGTAATAATTGTCATTAAAATAAGAGAGAATAATGACTCTAGGAACTAAGGTTACTCATTAGTACCTTTTCTATTTAATAGTTACACGTAGGTCTAGTAGCGAGGCGTGAATTTCAAGGTGAGACAAGCAACAATTAATAATTTTTATTAAAATAAGAGAGAATATTGACTCAAAGAACTAGGACTGCTCTTTAGTACTCTTTCTATTTTACAGCCACACGTAGGTCCAACACCGTGGTGTGAACTGGAAAGCGAGGGAATCCCCAAATATTAATTGTCATTGAAATAAGAAGGATAATCTCTCAAAGAACTAAGGCTACTCGTTAGTACACTTGCTATTGTACAGTCACACGTAGGTCCAGTAAGGAGATCTGACTTTCAAAGTGAGGGAAGCTCCAAATAATAATTGTCATTAAAGTAAGAGAGAAAAATGCTTCAAAGAACTAGGACTGCTCTTTAGTACTCTTTCTATTTTACAGCCACACGTAGGTCCAACACCGTGGTGTGAACTGGAAAGCGAGGGAATCCCCAAATATTAATTGTCATTGAAATAAGAAGGATAATCTCTCAAAGAACTAAGGCTACTCGTTAGTACACTTGCTATTGTACAGTCACACGTAGGTCCAGTAAGGAGATCTGACTTTCAAAGTGAGGGAAGCTCCAAATAATAATTGTCATTAAAGTAAGAGAGAAAAATGCTTCAAAGAACTAGGGCTACCAGTTTGTACTCTTTATATTGTATAATCACACGTAGGACCAGCAGCGAGGTGTGACCTTGAATGTGGGTGAAGCTCCAAATAATAATTGTGATTAAAAAAGAGCGAATAATGACTCAAAGAACTAAGACTACGCTTTAGTTCTCTTTCTATTGTACAGTCACTATTATGTTACTGTTCAGGTGCTACAGGCTTAATCTTGTTCTACTTGTGGCTATAAAACTTTATGATTTTAAAAGAAAATAAAAACGGCGCAATCACTACCGAAGTATCGAAAGTGAAGTATCGTTCGGTTGTGAAAACTTTGCAAATATCGTTGTACGTTGAGATGAGAATACAATTACCTTGTTGTCCTGGATAGTTGTGGCAACCAGGAACAACATGACTGCAAGTACTCCAACAGGACTGTTCATGGCGACTACTAATGCTGCACTGAGCTCGCTGTAACGGCTTCGGCTTTTCTAAACTTAATGATGATATCGTCACCATTGTTTGTTGTACCGTTGTGCAACATCGCAAACATGAGGGTCTTCCTTTCTTTCTTTCTTTCACAGCCTCATTATTTATTACTAAATTAAGAAAGCAACAAGCAGTACGAAAAGACAGTGAGTTGCATACTTGTCCATATACTTCAGTTTAATCAAGATAAAGAGTAAACAAAGGACTACTTTACACGGAAGTTTGTCACTAGAATGAACCGTAGCTCTGCACAATGCTAACCATTAATATGAGGAATGGCTTGAGTTGTGTGCAGTAATCATAGTAGTAGGCTTTGCGATGCTACAAATGACAACTACCAAACGTGAACTACATTATTCATTATGAAACAAAACGTAACCAGGCATTTTATTGACACAAAACAAAACACTTCTTTCTTTTATCTGATCTTTACGAATTACTTGCGAGGTGGGGGCAGATTTACGAATTGTTTGCTAAGGTTTTCTACGGAGTCCTCGAGTTGCGTGCCAAGTAAAACGTGTAAAATGTTGAGACCTCTGACTGGCAGCTCAGCCTTACGAAGAAGCTGCGACTGAAATGTACGTGCATCACATTATACTTTTAATTATTCGACTTCGTCAAATTTCCACAAACCTTAGGCACATACTGATAACGTGCCTTTTAATGAACTAAAATGGTGTTATTTCATTGGTTTGTAGTTCCTTCATGTGATTATAAACAGCAGTTTCTCTTGTTCAATTGCTGCTAAGTGTAATTTTCTACGAAACACCGCAAAATAGCTTCAGGATATTATCAATCTCTGTTCGTATGTATTTGTTGACTAGTCTGAGGGATGTCCAAGGACAGCCCGGAATGCAATTCCTTTTATCGAGTGTAACAACTTATTTTGGTTTGCAAATGTTAATAAAGGTACAGTTTTGTCATGTTTGTCTCTGGATATATATAATCTTTTATTAGCTAATTGTCCAGCTAACGCCCCAAAACACACACCAAAATTAATTTAATAATTATTCATTTATTACTAATCACTAATTGATAATTTGGCCATCAGAGTTATATAAAATGTTGTTACTACATACAACTCATGTTTAATCTTGATTGCGGGGTCCTAGAGCACGTTTCAACATGCGTTATGGCTGTTATGGAATTTGTATCAGGTAAACAGTAGTTGTTCAGTTTTAGTCTCAGTATAAAGTCTCTTGCGACATCTTTTGTCATTTTTGGCAAAGTGTAGAAGCTGAATATGGGTCATGCTCTGCGCCGGTTCAGAGCACAGCGGGGACGGTGGATGCAGGTACATTACATAAAATAACAAATGGTGTGACACTAGAAAATAAATGATTATACCTCAAGTTTGAAACAATAAATGGAAATGATTTTACCAGCGGAGAATGTAGACTTTTAGAAATGCAATGTAACTCAGATATTCTAGTAACAGAAACATGTTAAGTTATAATCCAAGAGCTTTCCTCATTAGTCAAGCAATAACAATAACCAATAGGCATTATGTGGAGCCCAAGAGGTCCCAGGGTGAGTTATCTACATAATTCTTATCCGGGCTTTTCCCTTATTCTGAAAGATAAATGTAAGGTGACTCTAATATCTATATACCCCGGGTTCATTTGAAGTAATTCATTCATTTCATTCATCGTTAGAGAATGTGTATTAAAAAAAGAAAGCTTCAGATGGATGTACAGTTCGGCAGACCACTCCACAATAAAGTACAGATTGGAAGGGATACCGTTCAATAACCAATAAGCTATCGAAAAGCTCTCTGGGCCATACCCAACGATGTCGTCCAAAATAAATTATTGTACAATGTAAAAATACTGTCAACCGAACGTCGGAACCCCCGATAGAACCGGCCGGCAGTAGGGCCAGAGGAGAAGCATTGAGCCCACGCCTACCCATTTATCTCGTGTCACTATAACTGAAGGAATGATTAGGAGAGCGGCGCGAGCCCTGTACCGTCTCTTTCCCCTTCCACCAGACGTCTGGAAACCTTGCGATAAATGTGCGCACCGCGATCTTCCCTATATAAGGCCTGCAGTTGGCGACTCAGTCAGTTCTTGGCGAGCAAACGTGAGGAGCGCCGAGTGAGTGAACGGACCGGAAGACTTGTGAACGTGCATCGGAGGAGTTGTACGTAATTGTGAGCGTAGAGTGGACCTGTGACAGACGAACTGGTGAATTGTAATTGTGTGCGCTACGTAGTTCTATGTAATCGGCAAGTGTTTCAACTGTAATTCGGTAAAGTAAATAACATTTTCAGTTTGTGCAATTGGACTTTTAATTTCACGAACACACAAACTCACATTTGGTGTCGGAAGTGGGATAACGGCCATGGAATCTGCATTAGAAATGATTTTGGAGAAGACGATGGAAATGAAGGGGGAACTGACCTCGGAAATGAAGACGGTAAATGACAGCATCACCGAGAAAATGGAAAAGAAGTTGGAGACGGCGAATAGCAACTTGGCCGAGAAGATATACGAATTAAAACGAAGACGGAGACGGCAAATAACAACCTGGCAGCGGAACTGAAAGAAATAAAGACGGCGAATGACAACCCCACCGCCGAACTGAAGGAAATAAAGACGGCGAATGACAACTTCGCTACGAAGACCGAGGCGGCAAATAACAACCTGGCCGCAAAGCTGGAAGAAATGAAGACGGCTAATGATAACCTCACGGAGAAGATGGAAGAAATGAACGTTGCGAACGAGGCCCTCGCCGCCAAATTTCAGGAACAGTTGGCCGGCGTGAAGGAGAACGTCACGGGGTTCGCAAAGTGGATCGGCCAAGTGGACGAGCGCGTCGAAGACCTGGCAAACCGCGTTAATGAACTGGAAGGAAATGCTGACAGCAGCGTCAAGTCCCTGAACGCCATGGTGGAGGACGTCGTCGGCAGGAGGTTGAAGGATCTGAAGGCGGACGCGCCTGGACGCGACACAACACCTGTGCGCGTCAAACCTCCTAAATACTACGGCGCGACAACTTTCGAAGTCTTCCGCCGCCAATTCGATGCAGTGGCCAAGCACAACAAATGGTCACCAGAGGAGGAGGCCACACAGTTAATAGCCAACCTCCAGGGACGGGCCGTGGAACTCCTGAACGCGCTACAGACAACGGCGGCGTCCAAGGACATCTGGGAGGCGCTGGAGAATCGTTTTGGAAACCACCGCTTAACCGCAGCGTACCGCAGCCAGCTGAAGGCAAAGTCACAGCAGCCGGGGGAGACGCTGCAGGAGTTCGCCCTGGCAGTTGAACAATTGGCTGGCAAGGCCCTAGTCGACCTCCTACCAGAGTTCGTATCCTGGGAAGCTGCCTACACGTTCGTTGACGGGGTACGGGACACGAAGATCCATCAGCGCCTAATGCTCGGCGATTATAAAACCATCCACGAGGCGCTAAGGGCAGCATTAAAGATGGAGGCGGCCAAGGTAACAGCTATCTCGACGTCGAGAACGAGGAGTGTCCGCTACACCGGAGACACAAGACCAGCCGAGGGACGCCGGCGAACACCTAGTGGCCTGTGTTGGGGATATGCACAGCCGAACAACTTTAGGGAGACTGCCTACACCAGGGAGAGCAGCCGGGAAACGAGTAAGGGCCGTCATGGAGCCAGTGATGAGAGGACTGACTTACGACGCCTGCCTGCTATACTTGGACGACATCATCATCGGTAACACTTTTGAAGACCATCTCGAGAATCTGAGTAAGGTGCTACAGAGATTGCAGGCGACCAACTTGAAGCTGAACGCGAAGAAGTGCCAGCTCTTCCGCAAGGAAGTGAACTACTTGGGCCACATAGTCTCAGCGACCGGAGTGGCCACAGACCCGGAGAAGACGCAGGCTGTGAGAGATTGGCCTCGCCCAAAGGATAACAAAGAGCTGCGCAGTTTCCTGGGGCTGTCAGTTATTACCGCCGCTTCATAAAGGGGTTCTATAACATCGCAAAACCCCTCACCCGTCTGACAGAGGAACACCGGGCTTATGTGTGGACAGAGGACGCCGAAAACGCTTTCCAGCACCTGAAGAAGGTCCTGTGCAGTGCTCCCATTTTGGGTTTCCCACAACTGGGTGGAGCCTTCATTGTGGACACCGACGCCAACGACCATTGCATTGGAGGTGTCCTATCGCAGATCCAGGACGGCCATGAGCGGGTGATAGCCTACTACAGCAAGACGTTATCCAAGGCAGAGAAGAACCACTTAGTCCCTCGGAGAGAATTACTTGTGGTAGTAAAGACCTTGGAGCACTTCCGCAAGTACCTGTACGATCAGCCATTCCACCTGAGGACTGACCATTTCTCCCTAACCTGGCTATTGTGCTTTAAGAACCTGGAAGGCCAGACAGCACGTTGTGTCCAGAGGCTGCAGGAGTACAACTTCACCTCGGAACATCGCAGAGGGAAGAGCCACGGTAACGCAGGCGCTATGTCCCGAAGATCCTATCGAGAAGATTGTGGCCAGTGCACAAGAGTGGAAGAGAAGGAGCGTGTCGCACCAGTCCAAGTAGTCACGACAGTGCCTGCGGACGGCTGGGATAGCGCAGCCCTGAGGAGGGAGCAGCTGGCGGACGCAGAACTGGGGCCACTCTTGAGGGAAGTGGAGGCAGGGACGAGCCCAACTTGGGAGGATATCGCACCGAGGAGCGCCACCTACAAGTCGTACTGGGCCCAATGGGATTCTTTGAAGACCAGAGATGGCGTGCTATTCCGGGTATGGGAATTGCCCGATGGGAAGACGCAGGGAGAAGAGTTGGTACTTCCCCGGGGTAAGGTCCCGGAAGTCTTGGATTAAGTGCACGCTGGTAGTTCAGGAGGACACCTGGGAGCGAACCGAACGATTGACAAACTACGGCAGCGCTACAACTGGCTGAGGCTCCGAGCAGATGCTGAGAGGTGGTGCCGTCAGTGTCACGTGTGCGCATCGAGTCGCGGCCCCCAGACTAGGAGCCGGGGTCGCATTCAGCAGTACAACGTCGGAGCGCCATTCGAACAGGTGGCCGTTGACATTGCTGGGCCGTTTCCAGTTTCCGACCGAGGCAACAATTACCTAATAGTGGTCGTGGGCTACTTCAACAAGTGGCCGGAGGTGTATGCTATCCCAAACCAAGAGGCAAAGACAATCACAGACTGCCTCGTGGAGCAAGTGTTCTGCCGATTTGGGGTGCCGTTAGAGCTACACAGTGACCAGGGTACCAATTTTGAGACCAACCTAATGAAGGAGGCACTACAAAGGCTTGGGGTAAACAAGACCCGCACGACGGCTCTACATCTCCAGTCGGATGGTCTGGTCGAAATATATATCAAGAACTTAGAGGAACACCTGAGGAAGGTCGTGGCCAGCTATCAGCGAGACTGGGACGTCAAGGTGCCACTGTTCTTGCTGCCCTATCGCTCGTGTACACACGACACAACTGGTATGACGCCAGCTAGCTTAATGTTCGGCCGAGTGTTACGCCTCCCTTGTGACCTGGCTTTTGGAAGCCCTCCGGTGGCGAAACATTCAGCGACCGAGTATTTGGAGAACCTGGTGGACCACCTCCACGACATGCACGAGATGGCTCGCCAGAACATCCAGAAAGCGAGCGACCGCATGAAGACCCGCTACGACAGGCAAGCCAACAGCCCTGGGTTCCAGCAAGGTGACCTGGTCTGGTTGTACCGCCCTACCCGGACCAAAGGACTCTGCCCGAAGCTCGAACAGCCATGGCAAGGACCGTACTGGGTGGTGAAGGAGATTAACGACGTAGTCTACCGCATCCAGAAGGTTTTCCGAGGGAAGATGTTGGTGGCACACCTGGATCGCCTGGCACTCTACGATGGTGCTGTTCGGGACGACCAGCTTTGAGGAGGGAGCAGTGTCACCCGTACGTCGGAACTCCCGATAGAGCCGGCCGGCAGTAGTGCCAGATGGGAAGCAATCAGGACACGACTACCCATTTATCTCGTGTCACTATAACTGAAGGTATGATTAGGAGAGCGGCACGAGACCTGTACCGTCTCTTTCCCCTACCACCAGACGTCTGGAATCCTCGGGATAATTGTGCGCGCTGCGAACCTTCCAGAAACGGCGATCTTCCCTATATAAGGCCTGCAGTTGGCGACTGAGACAGTTCTTGGCGAGTAGCCGTGAGGAGCGCCGAGTGAGTGAACTGACCGGAAGACTGTGTACGTGTATCGGAGGAGTTTTGCGTATTTGCGAGTGCAGAGTTGACCTGTGCCAGACGAACTGGTGAATTGTACTTGTGTGCGCTACGTAATTCTATGTAATCGGCAAGTGTTCCAACTGTAATTCGGTGGAAATAAAGAACATTTTGAGTTTGTGTAATTGGACTTTTAATTTCACGAACCCTCAAAGTCACAATATGCACAAGGGAAATTTGAATGAATTGTGTGTTAGCCAAGCTTCTCACTGGGAAACGTAAACTTCCTGTGTTCATATTTGTTTATGAATAACTGGTAAAGTTCCAAGTCAGAATGTATGCGGACGAACAGAATAAAATTGCAAGTTGCATATGAGTTGCTCTTTCCAAGGGAAAATAAAGAGAATATTGTCAAACGTTTTTGCAAAAGCATTATTGAAAATTAATTTGTCTTTTGGAATGTGTAGCCCAATTTTCTCATGTAAGATTGTAAAAAGTGAAAAGTAGGCTTAATTTCCCATTTGTATGTTAATCGCAGATCCTCAGTTAAGTTTAGCGAATCCTGTCGATGTAATTGAGGTAATGTGCCTTCATTACAATGCTTATTATTTATTTGAGAAACTTCAACCTTTCATGTAATTCACAACGATATATTGAAGTGCAACTAAGCTGGGGAATACAGATCACATACTCTAGTTTATTCCCTTGTTCTGCAAGTAGTAAAATAAATTCAGAATATTGTTTCGGATATGGGAAAGGAAGTTTGCGCAACGAACTAACAACAGTAAAATATAAACGGAAGACTTAGGGTGAGAGGTGATCCTGGAGATGAACAACCTGTCGTTCATTAAGAGATAGATGCATGTAACTGTCCTCTCATTATTTATATGTGCCCTAGACGTGAAACCGACTCCCCCTCTCTTTCGAGAGTGTTTTGCATCTTTATAGGATTTTTACACGTTTACACTAATATGTTACATTTTATGAGCGTTTTTGAAGTAAAAACTTCTTGAGGCGTGTTTAGCACTTTTTGTGTGTAGTGACTTAAACTGAGCCGTCACGCTGGAATATGTGATGCTCATTTGGGTGAATCCCCCACACACTCAATTGTTATTTCAGTCTTATGTTGTCCATACCGCTTTACACTCAACAGTGTATCAGCAACACGCACCCAGGTATGTTTTAACACATTTCAAATATTGTGTTAGGGCCGTTCTTATCCGGTCAGATAACCTTTATTTAACAAGTTGGCAACATGTCAAATTCCACTTTAAACAATAATAATAATAGTCAAAAGGAACAGATAATATCAGCGAAGTTCGGAATTTGAATAATTAAAACCATAATATCGAAAAATAAAACGAGTGTGCTAAGTGGAAATAAAAGTGTTAGGAATTAGTGAGAGAGATATTCCATTAAGAACTGGTTTTTATTTATTTATTTTATTATACACCCTAAGAAATTCCCCGAAACATTAAAAAATCAAAATCGAATTTTTTTGGCCATTTCAATGCTTTCTGTATCTGAAGGATGAGAAACTAAAAAGATAGTAAACTTATTGTGTAATATGCAATAAATGATTCGCATCATTTGTTTTTTTTTTTTTTTTTTTATTCTTCTGGTTTTATATTGCATAATCATATAACCTTGTTTTTTAAATTGCACTGTTCTTTTTCTTCTTTATTTTGAAATTGTACTGTATTTTTATTTTTGGAATATAAAATAATTATAAAATTGAAAAATTCAATTGAATTGAAAATGTATTAATATCAGTATCAATTGTGACAAAACATTTGAAATGAATATGATATGTGCGAAGGTGTAATAAAATATGGAGTAATGAGTATATGTACGGATATGTAATAACGTTACCAAACATTTCAGAATATTCAAAAAGTATGCAAATAAGCAAATGAATATCAAATAATTATGTCATAAAATATGTATGAACTTGTATTTTTATTACAAATAAAATGCAATGAAATATGTATATCAGCAAGAAACAAAATAAGAAAAGTGATTGTGAAATAGCATGTATTTTAATATAAACATAAAATACATGTAAAATAGTATATTATGTGATTTTACTTCCTTTATAACTCTCTTCGCACAGTCGCAAGTCTGTCGTCATTCAGTTGTTTCAGAATACACTTACCGTAAGGCATGAAATGTTTAGCTCACAACTGGCCTCTTTGCGCAACAATCAGTGTCAAAATTACATTTTTGAAAATAATTTTAAGAATAATTTATAACGAATAGCTTTTAAGTTTTCACTTCTATCGTGTGGTCTTAACCACATACATTTCTTTTCTTTTACGTTCTCTAACGTTAAGTCATTTTGGACGATCAATGAACTGATGCTCAAATGAGCCCAGGTTCCATGGAACTTACAGTTATCCGACATTCACCATTCATACTCGGGAGTTCTGCATGTGAGGCAGACACTCTACCATCTAAGCTACAGGCCACGCCGTGGCTCAGTGGTTAGACCGCTTGGCTCTCACCAAGGCGGCCCGGGTTCGATCCCAGGCGACCGCAAAGTGAGATTTGTGGTGGAAAACACGGCGTTGGGGCGGGTTTTCTCCGGGACCTCATTCCACCGGTGCTCCATATTCATCTCATGCATCATCAGTGTCACCGCCTGCGGTGCCGTATGTAGTAAAAGCGGGCGTTAAACACTACACATTTCATTTTACATTATCTAAGCTACAGAGGTGGGCTTTTACACATTTACATTCATTGGTGATATTTTTAACGTTGTTTTATTCTCTTATAGCAAGTTTTGCATTTTCACAATAATTTATTGGGATGTACAACTATTATCACACTCTTGTAACCAGTTGAAGCTTTCATGGTTTCTAGTAACAATTGAACATTAATACATAAACGCCTTTGCACTCTTCCTCTTCCTACTATTGTTCCTTTATGTCCCAGGTGATGGGGGCTACGAAACATGCGTACTGCTTCAGTCTTACCTCGGTCTTGGAGGGGATGGCAAGAGATAAAAGTAATTTGCTAAATAAATTGAACAATTTTCATTACCATATTCGGTAATCTTCATAATCCTTTATTTAAATCATTTTCTAAATAATTTAACATTCAAACAATATTATCATCGTTCAGCACATTAATGGTGTGACTTTGTGGGTTCGTCAATTTGAAAGTCCTGCTTACAAACACTAAAAATTGTTCTTTATTTCTATAGAAACACACTTTGGTCAACCTGACAGTCGCAAGGTCATCGACACAGCTGTTCACACAGTGGCAGGCGTCGGCACTCATTGTCCGGAATGTTCTCAAACAATCAAGACTGTGCTAGAAGAAAGACAAACCCTCCTTCCCCCCACCGTCTCTTTGAACTCGTCCCTTGCCTCGCATCGCCGCAACAGTATTCATTTTCCTTTGCTTCTGCCTCTTCAATCACTATTTTATCATCAAGTGTTATTTTTAGTCTTGTTCCCTTTCTACTACAACCTTTTAATAATTTCCAGCGAATTATTTTCACAATAAATTCAAAATAACAAAACGCAAATATTGACAACTGCTATGATAACTGCACCAATCCCCAGAAGAAAAGGAGAGACCCGTCACATAATGTACGAAATGTCAGGAAGACGCTAGGTGAGCTTAGAAATCAATTCGCTCCTGTCGTTGAACCCATTACGTTATTTTAGTTCTATTTTCATTTTGATTGCAGTTAACGTAACTTTTTTAGATTAGATTAGATTGCGTTCAGTAGGTTCACTTGTAGCCAGAAAAGGCTGTGAACATTGAACATGTCCAGAGGTATAAAGTTTAATAGCATATATATGTACAAAAGTTAACACAAGACACAGTTGAGTGCAGAGGATCCACACCCATTAGTCCTGGACCCGGGGAGTTATCCGAGCTGTCCCTTTTAAAGGGCGCTTGGCGTCCTCCGTGGGGCTTTCCATAGGGCAAGACCTAGTTTCCTAACAATCCCCCCCATCTGGTCCTATGGACACAAGACGGGATGGAAGTGGATACGCCACTTACGCGCGCCAACACCAAAGGTGAAGACTACCGATATGACCTCGGTGGGGCCGCCTGGTGATCTAGCACACCTTCTACTTGCTTAGCAGGCTAGTACCCGGGAGAATTAATGGCTTCCCTCAACCCCGTCCGAAGACGTACCCAATTTCCCACGGGTATCGGGAACACACTGCCCCCTCGAGACCATCCCAATCCGAACAACTCCCGAAGGATGGGCTCGGCTGTTCGGCCCAAGGTTCCTCTAGTAACGTCCCAGGTACCACGAGTGCTAAGGGTCCGCAGCGCCCGCACTTTGGCAGCTGAAAGGGACGGATCCCTTCCCCTACGGGAATTATAGTACACAGGCAATATGAACAACAAAGCAGGGTTAATTATATATATATGATACAAAATGAAACACTTTTTAACCCAGCTTTCACTTGGCTTATGCCAGTACCTCTCAACCTTTTTGCAATGGATACCATTCTTGTTATTTATTAAATACATATACATTAAAAATGGCCGCCGGGGTAGCGCGGTGGTTTCGTTCGCGGCTCCCGTTCTAAGGGTCCCGAGTTCGATTCCCGGCTCTGGGGTTGGCGATTTTAAGTCGGCCCTATCCACGCCTTCACCTCTGTCTAGCACACGTGAAGTATCCCCTATGCCCAACGTGGTTCGGAGTCCACGGTAAAAACTGTAGGTCCTCTCACCTCACCGCCATCTTCACTATCACCCTATCATCGGAGGTAATGGACACCGCCCTCTGGGTGCCTCCACCTGAGAAATGGCTCCGGTCATCACTTGGTGGGGTGAGGTTACCCCGAAGGTCAAGGTTGCCATGTGGGGAGTGTTAGTAACTAACTATACATTAAAAATAAACTTTTAAATTGCATCAAATATTTATAAGTAATGATTTATCATTGGAATAGTTAGATACTTTTTATAGAGCTACAGAAGTATTATGAGGATAATTTGTCATTCAGGTAATCTTGTACAGAATAAAAAGATTTTGAGCAAAGGTACTCTCTAACAGCTTTTCTAAAAGCACCGAAATTATCAACATTTTCTTTAAGAACATTAGGAAGTGCGCCAAATATTTTGATAGTTTCATAGTACACACCTTTCTGGAAGCAAGAACGCTTAGCACTGGGATAATGTATTATATACATTTGTCTAGTGTTTATTTTGTGAATTACATTATTTGTTGCAAGTAAGGCACAATTACATACAAAGAATTTTATGATCGAGAATATATACATGCAAGGAAGCGTTAATATCTTCAATCTTGTAAAAAGATCTTTACAGGAGCATCTGGTGTGCGTGTTAGTAATGATTCTTATAACCCTCTTTTGCATAAGAAATATTTTTTTTTTTTTTACTTTCTACTGAGTTGCCCCAAAATAATATTCCATATTCCATAATAGAGTTAAAGTATGCATAATATACTAATTTAAGTGTGTCAATAGAACTCACATTAACCAGCTCTCAGATAGCATAACAGGCAGAGTTGAGTTTAGGTAAGATATCATTTATGTGAGCTTTCCAGTCTAAATATATGTCCACTTGAAGGCCCAGAAATTTTATGCTGTCAATTTCTTCTAATAACATATCATTAATCCCGATTTCTATTTCAGCATGTGATGTACGACAGGTTATAAATTTGACCACTTTTGTTTTGTCTAGATTCACAAATAATTTGTTCTCTTTAAACCAGCATGACATACAGTTCAAAACATACTTCATTTTAATTATACACTCGTTTAAATTTGTACTGGTCACCAGGACACTAGTGTCATCAGCGAAAAGAGCTGTACTTGCAATGTCCTTTATATAAAGTGAGAGGTCATTTATATAGATAAGAAATAATAAAGGCCCTTACACAGAACCTTGGGGTACTCCATGAGTTACTATTTTCCAGTTCGAAGTTTGTTTTCCATAGCCAATATCACTGACAGGTACTTCAACGCTCTGTTTTCTTTCATTTAGATACGATACAAACCATCTTAAATGTTCATTTTTAGCCCATAGAATTCCAGATTTGCTATAAGAAAAACAGGACATATGTGACATATAAGACAAACTGTGTCATACATTAAGATAATTGCATTTTTACTGTTTACTGGAATTACAATAACGCAACCAACTGACGCTATATGTTGCAAACATTTCTGATATAAGCACTGTATGTATATCTATTGCTTACTTTTACCGAAAACTACATAAATGTGGCTTATTGAAGAGCATACTGAATATAGAATGTCTGTAGATTATTACACATATAATAGACAAAGCACAGAAAGAAAAGAAATTGGATGACTACTCAACAAACTTATGGGGTATCTGATCAGTTATTCTCTCTTTCCTTTGGTTATACCTGAACTTGAAGTTACGTTGCGTTAAGTAAACTCTGTTACACTGAACCGGCGGAACACTGAATACATTGCAACGTAATTCATCATTATTACCAAGTGGTATTCGACTAGCAGCGAAGCGTGACATTGGCGGTAACAAGCTAATCTCAAGGAGTCTGAGTCGGGAAGTCGTCAGGATCGGACGTGTTTTTTCTACCTGCTAGTGATGGGGTGTGACCTTCAGACATACCGGGCGAGGATCGGTACGTGGACAGGTAGAACTGAGCGAAAGTTACATCAGGAGAGCTACGAAGAATCACCAAGGCTTATTCAGTTCTATGTGTTAGTGTTATCTGTGTTACTAGTGATAGGTGGCATAGAACTAAACCCGGGACCAGTGCAAGAGGCGGTGAAATGCCAGACATGCAAAAAGAACTTACGGACGGGGCTTCTCTGCAGTATCTGTCTGAACTGGTATCACTTTAGCTGCCAGAAAATAAAGAAGATGCAGCAAATTGAAGACAGTTGGATGTGTATTCAGTGCGAAAAAAACCACACGACGGAGGTAAAAGAGAGGGAAGGAACTAAAAAGATGCTGGATGAGGTACAACATTTGCGCGCAAAGCTGAAACGAGTTGAAGATACGATACAACGCTTGGAAGAAGAAATTAAAAGGTTAAAAACCCAAGACGAGCATACACAAAAGAAACCTTGTTTAGTCTTAGGAGACTCAATAATAAAGCATGTCGGGAAACACAGTGCAGAATTGAATGTGGAATGCTTCCCTGGAATACGAACGGAGCAGATGAAGAAGGCTGTGGAGCAGCAGGAACAAACAAATCCGGAAACAGTAATTGTGCACGTGGGATCAAATGACCTAAGGCGAAACATAGACCACATAATGGGAGACATGTACGATTTGGCTACAACAGTGAAAAGTAAATTTCCCGCAGCTAAAATAATTTTAAGTGGTGTGATACGACGCAGAGACGTAAATTGGCGCAAGGTGGGCCGATTAAATGACTCTTTCCAATGGGTGGCAGAACGACTGGGACTTCTATTTGTTGACCCAAACTCATGGCTAGGAGAAAATGATTTAGGACGCGACGGAGTGCATCTAAATAGGAGAGGAGCAGCGACATTGGCGTCACTCTTTACTAGAGTGGCTGCATCTTTCGGCGACGGACGTTACGAGAATATCGGTGACCAGGTCGAGAATGGCGGAGAACGGGACAAGAAGGGTGGCAGAAAGAGCGAGGTCAGCGACGGACGAGATGGCGGATGTAGCGAGGATGAAGGAAACTGACTGTGGGACGGCGAGAGTATCGGCAAAACATCAAATAGCAAAGGTAAGTCTCTAGTGATTTTGCAGGTAAATTGCCGAAGCATCGTAAACAAAAAATTAGAATTCTCAAACTTAATAGACATTTATGATCCAGACGTAGTAATAGGTACCGAATCTTGGCTACAGCCGGATATCACAAACGCAGAAATATTTAGAAACAACCTCACGGTAATAAGAAGAGATAGAAACGGTAGAGGGGGTGGGATATTTATTTGTGTAAAAAACATACACAATGCGGCAGAAGTATGGCGGGATGAGGTATACGAAATCTTAGAAGTAGAAATTTCAGGAAATTATATGAAAAATAAATGGCGGATAGTTGGTATATATAGGCCACCAAGTGACGACTTGGGCTCATTAAGATCACTTGCAAAACGGGTTCTTGAAAGTGAGGCCAGCGAGCAGGTAATCATGGGGGGTGACCTAAATCTTTCAAAAGTTAACTGGGAGGGTGAAGTGAGGGGAGGGGAATCGCAGGCTATTGTAAATGACCTAATTTGGGAAGGTGGCTTTGTTCAAACTGTAAACACCGCAACTAGGGAGGGGGTTGTTCTAGACGTTTTCCTGGTGAAGCCGGAGGAAGCAGTGCTAGAGTGTGAAGTTTCTCCTGGTATAAGTGACCATAACTGCGCAGTGGTTAAAGTAGAAGGAATTCGAGCCCAGTGCCATACAGGGGAAAAGAAACACATTTACCAATATTATAAAGGAGACATTCCAAGGCTGCAACAATTCCTAAAAGATAGATATTCCTTGTGGTCCCAAACTGGAAGTTCGGTTGAAAAAATATGGCAAAATTTTAAAAAAGTCGTTGTGGAAGCGACAGATAAATTTATACCCCGTAAAACACTCACAAAAAACCCTGACCCAGAATATTACAACAAAACAGTAAAACGGCTAAAGAAACAAGTTAGGAGAGCATATGGGTCACGTAAAATTATTACTTATCACGCAAATAAATTCCATGTTTTATCAAATAAACTTTCATTAGAGAAGATTACCGCTGAAGAAAATTTTTTAAAAAATATTCTCTCGTCTAACAGAAATAACTGGCAGCAGTTTTTTAAATTCGTGAGAAGGCGCAGGGGTAACAAGGAGGAGATTCCGGGTATAAAAAATGGAAATGTACAAGTTACCGACTCTTTGTTAAAAGCGGAAGTATTTAATTGGCAATTCGCTTCAGTGTTTCAGGTAAAGAGCAATGCCAGTATTAAAAGAACGGAGGGGCCCCCTATGATCGTGAAACCAAGCGACATTCGAAAAAGATTATTTAAATTAGGGAAATATAAATCAGTCGGTCCGGACGGCATTTCGGGTGACTTTCTTAAAATTGGAGGGGAGGCAATCGTGCCATATATAATGAGGCTATTCGAAATAACGGTAAATAACGGAAGTATACCGCAGGATTGAAAGCAGGCTATAGTCGTTCCTATTTATAAAACAGGGGATCGAACCAAAGCGACAAATTATAGGCCAGTTAGCTTGACATCAGTAGTAAGTAAACAAGTCGAGCATCTTATAGAGCAATACTTAAGACGAGAATGGGATAATTCACACTGGCTCTTTGAAGGACAACATGGGTTTCGGAATGGACACTCTTGTGAGAGCCAACTAGTAGCTATTTGTCAGGATGTAGCTGATGCACTCGATGCAGGCGGTAAAGTGCATGCAATAGTTATTGACTTTACTAAAGCGTTTGACCTTGTACCTCATGGACCACTTATAGAAAAACTTTGCAATATGCAAATAGACAACAGAGCGATTATTTGGATTCGGGAATTCTTGAACGGACGAACCCAAAGAGTGCGCGTCGGAGATAGATTATCGTCCCCTACCGAAGTAACCTCAGGTGTTCCCCAGGGTAGCGTGATCGGGCCGTTGCTTTTCTTAGCATATGTAAATGACCTATGGAAAGGGATAACATCACAAATTCGGCTTTTTGCGGATGATTGTATAATCTATAGAAATATCAAGACCGAAGGTGACGTTAACAATTTACAAGAAGATTTAAACAAAATTCAACTCTGGGCGCAATTCAATCAAATGGAGATAAATCCAAGTAAATGTAAAACAATTATATTTTCAAGGACAAGAACAGAAGAAAATGTGATGTATACATTAGATAACAAGAGAATACCCAGGGTAAGTAGCACTAGATATCTAGGTGTAATAATAAATGAAAGATTGGAATGGGGGGAACATGTAAACTCGGTCACTGGAAAAGCCTGCAAAGCATTGCACTTTGTAATGAGAGTATTAAAACGCAGCAATGGGAAATCGCGAAATTTAGCTTACACATCCTTAGTCCGACCAATATTAGAATATAGCACGGCATGCTGGGATCCATATCGGGTTGGTCAAAAACAAGCACTCGAGAGAGTCCAAAAACGAGCAGCTAAATTTGTTGATAGAGGAATGCGATTTGAAAACCCTACAGGCACTGCTACCTCCTGGGAATCATTGGAGAAACGTAGAAAACGGGCAAGGCTATGTGCAATTTTTAGAGCACATAAGGGGGAACCTGCATGGAAAGATAACAAAGCGGTTGTTGACACCATCATATAGGGGAAGGAATGATCACTCTAAAAAAAAATAAGAAATAGGGAACAGAAAACTGATATAGGTAAATTTTCCTTTACCAATAGAACAATTAATGACTGGAACAATTTGACTGCAGAATTACTGGAGACTTTGCCTCCAAATGTAAATAATTTCAAAGAGAGGTTAAAAAGAAATCCCTAAAACACCACACACTCACTCACTCACTCACTCACTCACTCACTCACTCACTCACTCACTCACTCACTCACTCACTCACTCACTCACTCTTACCTTAAAATGGTTAAAAAAATGTGCGCAGGCTGATGTTGTCCTTCAACAACAAGCTTATCTTCTCAAGCTCTTCAGGTTTGGACAGCCATTTAAACCAACAATACACACTGCTTAGGTGACGCAACACCTTCTTCACTATGCCACATTTTTAATTAATCCAACAAAGAATATTAAATGAAACATCGTAAAGCAACTCTACATAATCAGTATAATTGCAAAATTATCATCGATAACACGAAAACAGAAATCTGAACTGAAGCTATAATAGCCACGTGGTTCATAAGCTGACACAATAACGAAAGGATTTGGACAGGTTCTTCTCCTTCCTGTTTGTTGAATGTTAAGTCATGCTGAGGTTTTCACAGTATTGCACACAAATATAAGGTGCTAAAACAGATTTAAGTTTATTTTTGAACGTTATGATACCATGGCTGTAAAAGACGTCACTAAAACATAACATAAGAAATTTCTTCCGGGCTTTGGAGCCGTGGTCTGATGGAGTTAAGCTGTGCAAACGTTTCATCCAACCCTCCGGTGAGCATCATTAGTGGCGTGGTCTCAGTCTTCTAGGTGATTTTGGGAAAACAGGAATATAGGTAATAGGAAAACATTAACAAGGTGTGTAGGTATTGTGAGCTTGTGGGTTCGTGAAATGAAAAGTCCAATTGCACCACTCAAGAATGTTCTTTATTTCCACCGACTTACACCTACTCTCGGCACGACAGCAATGCCCTGGCTACACACAGTCCGTGTACAGGAGTCTTCTGGTCCAGCATCATGTTCCTGGTTCTCTGGCCCTCCAGCCGCACCGTCACCACCACCTCGCTCCTCGCGGGGACAACCACGTTTTCGTCCAAGACGACCCTGCAAATTCCAAGGCGCTCTTCGGGTTGACGGAGTATAACCTCTTCTCCGTTAAGCCGCAGGACCTTCTTGCCGACGTCGACCGTCGCCTCGTGGCTCCTGAGGGCATCCAGTCCCAGAATCACCTCCTCAGTCACCTTCGCGACGAACACCCACAGACGCACGGCACTCCGTTCCAAGGTCAGCTTCAGCAGGGCCTCCTTCTCCACAGGCAAGGTGTCGCCCGATGCCGTGACAAGCTGGTATGGTCGGCTCGGCTTCCTTCTCGGCAAACCCTTCGCCACGTCAGGTCTGATGATGGTCACGGCCACCTCGGTGTCCACCAGCACGCGGCACGGCTTTCCTCTTACCCAACCGTCCGCGATGAGGCTATCATCCATACGCCGGCTGGCGGCGCGCAGTGTCACTCGAGGGGATGGTGGTGATGGCGCCGACGTGCCCCTCTCCACGACGGGCCTTACTCGTTCTTCCAGCTGCCCTTCCTGGTGTGGGCAGTCTCTCTGCAGGTGTCCGGGCTGTCCACACCCCCAACACAGGCCAATAGGTTTTCGCCGGCGTCCCTCGGCTGGTCTTCTGTCTCCGGCGTAGCGGACACTCCTCGTTCTCGACGTCGGGATAGATGTTACCTTGGCCGCCTCCATCATTGAAGCGGTTCGCCAGGTCCTCGGTGCGCTCGTCCACTTGGGCCCTTCCGCTTGCCCAGCTCCGTCACGTCATCTCTCACGCCGGCCAACTGTTCTTCGAATTTGGCGGCGAGAGTTTCGTTCGCCACCTTAATTTCCGCGATCAGTTCGGCCATCTTTGCGGTCATTGTCGTTGCCAAGTTGTTGTTTGCCGTTTCCGTCTTCGCTGTTAATTCGGCCTTCATTTCTTCCATCTTCTTGGTGATGTTGTCGTTGGCCGTCTTCATTTGCTTCAACTCTGCGGCCAGGTTGTTATTTGCCGCTTCTGTTTTTGTTGTTAACTCGTTCATCTTCGCGGCCAAGTTGTTATTTGCCGTCTTCATTTCCGATGTCAGTTCGGCCTTTATTTCCATCATCTTCTCCAAAATCTTTTCCAATGCCGCGTCCATGGTTGTAATGTTCGGTGATGTTGTTGTCCCGCTTCCTGACACCAATGTGACTTTGTGGGTTCGTGAAATTAAAAGTCCAATTTCACCACTCAAAAATGTTCTTTATTTCCACCGACTTACAGTTTAACACTTGCCAATAACACAGAATTACGTAATGCACACAATTACAATTCACCAGTTCGTCCGTTACAATTTCACTTGCACTCGTAATTACGTACAATCCTCCGATGCACTCAACAGTCTTCTCGTCGTACACTAGCACTGCATTCTTACGCCAAGAACTGACTAACTGACTGACTGACTTACTGCCCGGCGTGTTGCTTATATAGGGTCAGCTGGGGGGTCGAGAATGTTCTGGATTAGATGAAATATCCCGTAAGTTCGAGAAATCAAGGGCAGCGGAAAGAGACGGAACGGTAATGTTTTTTTCCCCAGCCACCCCAGCTTTAACGAGGGGGCGTGTCCGAACGCCTCCGTCTCCTGCTGCTGCTTCCAGCCGGTTCTATAGAGTGTTCCAACGTTCGGGTGACAGTATTTAGGTAGGGAGAAGGATTGGGCTTGGGTGGTATGTTGTTCTGGGGTGACTCTGTATATTTATTCAATGTGGTACTAGCTTGTTCGGGACATTGTGTGTGATTATGGTGTCCGGTACCGCGTTAGGCAACCGGAGGATTGTGGGCGAATGCTCAGAGTGGCGACATAGCCGCGGTGTTGGTCAGGTAGTCAGTCATGACCCAGAAGGGCCCTGGCTATGACATGGAAATGAAGGTGGCGTTGCTAAGTATGTGGTGCTGCTTGGTTGATGCTGTGGTAGTGGTTTGCCAAGATGCAGGTAACAGTCTTATTTGGATAGGCCTCGTAACCTCGAAGGGTAAGGTAAATATTGTTGCGGTGTTGGCGTCGTCGCCCTACGGTGCGGGCAGCTCTGCGATGCTGACGGTGTGGTGATGGGTTCTCTGTCTGAGGTGACAGCCCCACGCTGTCGTTTGCGGCGTGTTCCTCTACGGCGTGCCTGCTGTGAGCTCCATTAGGCTGTGGCGGCGTGAGGTTAATGCTGATGTCACCAGCTAACCTTTGTAGCAGAGTTCTGTTCGTGGCGGTAAGTTGGTTGAGCTCCTGGATCTGATCTTGAAGCGTCGCGATCTGCTGGGCGACTGTGGAGGTGATGAGAGCCGCTGTGGTTTGTTGATGAGAGCCCAGTGTTGAGGAAATGGAGCCGTGGGTAGTGGCAACGAGCTCTTCCAGGTCACCAAGGTGAGGCCCCAGGTTAAGTATCTCCGAGTGGAGATCCTGGAGGTCCTCATGCATGGGATTGGTGTTGGTGACGGCGGTGAATTTGTCCTCAATATTTTCCAGGCGATCGTTCAGGCGTTGCAGCTCGGTTCGAATCGCTTGTACCAGCTCCTGGACAGGAGTGGCGACGGCTGTGGTGAGGCTTGTTGAGGGTGTCGGTCCTGTTGCTGTTGCTGCGTGGTGTTCCCGCTCGGCGTTGCCGTAAGCCCGCGGGAAGCTGGGGCACGGCGCCTGATCAGTGTAGTGGCCGTAAGCACCACAGGTGGCGCAGAAGCGGCGGCGGTGGCGTAGGTCGTGCTGACGGCAATCTTTGGTGAGAGATCGAGCACCGAAGTAATGGCAGCGTGGCGGCGCGGTGCATGTGGTTGCCGTGTGTCCGAAGCTGCAGCAACGCCGACATGGAGCAGGTCACTCTGTCCTGCTGGCCTCGATTCGTAAGCACTGTCGTAATAAGGGCAGGCCCTTCCTCAAGGCCGTCTCGTAGTCCGCGGTGTCGGCGAACTGCAACCTGATGAGATTAGACAGTCCTCGGTGGGTGGTTATCCGATTGGTTCGCTGCGTGGACGGATAAAGTTGTAGTACAGCGGCGTGGATGTAACGAGTGGGCAGGTCCCGCGGTACCCCGCGGATAACTGCCGAGCGCGGTGTCGGATGGTCCTGCAGTTGTTGCGCTAAGCCGGCGGGAGGAGGTGCTGTCGGCGCTTCTTCGCATGATGGCTGCGGCGACTGGACTGCGGCGGTAAGAGGTGCAGGCTCATCCTGCTGCTGTGATGCAGGGGAGGTTGGTGCGGCTGGCCGAGAAGGCCCGAGATCCTTTGGCGCGGCGTCGCTGGCGGTTTCCCTCTCGTCTGCCGGCAGCGGCAGAGAGAGAGAGAGAGAGAGAGAGAGAGAGAGAGAGAGAGAGAGAGAGAGAGAGAGAGAGAGAGAGAGAGAGAGAGAGAGAGAGAGAGGAGACGGTGTCCTAGAGCTGGCAGGTGAGGGTTGCGGTGGTGGCGACTTCTTTTTCTTACCCATCTTGGTGCAAGGTGTTACCTCCTCGACGTTCCTTCTCCCTTCTAGGTGAATGCTAGAGGTGTCGTATTTATATTCTGGTTGGACGTATTTGATTGGTTCGGCTGGAGCAGGGGGTGTGTCCTCGCTATGTGGGGTTTCTCTGTACTGATAGCTAATTGGTTCGCGTGATTTATCTGTCTTAGGTTTTGTTTTAGCCGTTCCAGTATCGGATGCCAGATGGTACGGCTGCGAAGTCTGGGGATCAGCGGTTCCAACCAATATTCGCAGACTCCAGTACGTCCAGAACAGGGCTTTGCGCATGATCTACGATACCGGGCGGAGATTTCCGTCCCACATCCTACACACTCACTCTGGGGTCCCGTATATCGTTGACGTGGTGCGGGAGAGATCCCGCACCATCTACGATAAGTTGGACTCCTACCCCAACATACTGGTGAATACCCTAGGTCGTTACGACCATAGGGTTCCTCCCCGGCGACCAAGCTATCGGCTACCCAAAGATGCCTTGGGTACCTAGCACTGAACAGGGCCACATTCCCCTGACTCCAACTTCCTAAGCCCAGTAATGGGCTAGGAAAACCTTATACAGTAACACGGATCCTTTCCCTCTAGCCTGTTTAGCGGACTGTGCTCAGAAGCCTCCCAGCAGGCGGAAGAGCGCAGCCAGCATTGGCGCATCCCCCCTTCACGGGGCGACGGCGCTCACCAAGGCTAGATATGTCCATTGCCCAAAACAATCGCCTGTGACATTAATGACTCTTCTATACTGCCCAGATAAAGACGCTAGAAGCGGCTAGGTGCTGGGCAGCATAATCTCCGTCCAGGTAAACCTGGACGACTCGACTCTTCTGCTGGTCTGCTGGTCTGCTGCTGGATGCCAGATGTTGTTCAGTTTAAGAGCCTCTCCCTTTCTGTTGAAATTGTTGGGGTGTTTGTAGATTTCAATAGCTTCGCGTTGTAGTCTGGCGTGGTAGTACGGTGTAGAAGAAAGCACCTTTGTCTCCTCATAATGGATAATATGTTCTCCATCGGCCCAAATGGCATGTTCAGCGACCGCGGACTTGTCCGATTGTCCCAGACGGTAGTTACGCTTGTGTTCTGAAAGCCGGGTGTTGAAACTGCATTGAGTGGTACCGACGTATACAGCACCGCAGGAACAAGGAATACAGTAGACGCCGGCTGAAGCGAGAGGGTCCCTGGGGTCTTTGGATGAGCCTAATAAAGAATTAATCTGTCTCGTGGGCTTGAAAATAGTTTTAACCTTGAAGCTTTTGAGCAGGCGTTCAATTGTGTCCGTCACATTTTTAAAATATGGCAGGAATTAAATGCCCTTGTATACATGCGGATTGTTCTCGCAGATGGCAGGGCGAGATTTACGTGGTCGCGTAGCTCTCAGGACTTCATTTGCTGTGTAGCCGTTGGAACGTAAGGCCTGTTTGAGGTGACGGAGTTCCTGTTGTAATGAGCCGGGTTCACAGATGCGGGTAGCGCGGTCCGTGAGGGTTTTTATGATGGCACGTTTCTATTTTGGGTGATGGTTGGAGTTTTTGTTTAGATATCTGTCTGTATGGGTCGGTTTGCCTTGTGTCCAAGTGTCCCATTTGGTTTTCTACTGACCAGAACGTCTAAAAATGCTAGTTGTCCATCTTTTTCTTTCTCCATAGTGAACTGAATACGTGGATTGATGCTGTTGAGGTGCTGAAGGAACCCATCAAGAGTAGACTCACCATGACTCCATTCAACAAACGTGTCATCCACATAGCGGTACCTGCTGTTCACAAACCGTCACAGGGTTGGACGAAACGTATGGACAGCTTAACTCCATCAGACCACGGCTCCAAAGCCTGGAAGAAATTTCTTATGTTAATTCTGACTCCGGCCGTGAAAGCTTCCGACCTTTCATATGCCAGAACCGAAACTGTAAAAGCCCTTAAAACGAAAATGGAAAGCCCATGTATTGCTTTAAGGTAAATGTATCATTTTGTTAAGACTGTTATTCGCTTTAAGATGCCCACTTTCTTTTTAAACAACGAGGCCTCTACTTACCTTACTGAACAGTGACCCACATCTTCCAAATTTTAAGAAAACCATGTTCCACATCTTGCTGAAAGAAATGGGTTACAATTTTCAAAAAGAAACAAAATTAATGTGATTAATGACCGGTAAGACACTTTGGCGTGGAGAACTGTGAGACAATTCACAATTTATTACTTAGAACAAACCTGGACAAATGACAGAAATGCTTTGAAAGACACAAATGTACAGTCAAAGAAAGCTGTATTTTTGGGGGGTTAACACGAGTAGTTCCAAATATGAGCAGATCTATCTGATGACTCAAATTAATCTAAATCTTTAATCACAAAATTTTATTTCATAAATCTTCTTTAGCAGTTTCTTTTGATTTAGTTTAATGCTCTTCTAGCCATACACATATGACGGCAGACAACTTCCACCACGTCCTCACGTACTCTAGTTGCGCTGCGTGATGGCTGTCATCGAGGTCATTTAATAATTCAACTAATAAAATAGCTTGTGCACAGTTAAGATCCTTTAGCTGTTCTCCAGAAAATCCACACCAGGGACCCATAACAACAATGCCACTTTTGGCATTTGCTTAAAGAATCACTAATACGTCATCGTTGAGTTGGAATTATGTAACTGGAAAGTTTAGTAGCCATTAACATAAGGATGTTAAAAAGAAGGAAAGGAGAGTAGAATACACAGGTTCTTAAGCTAACAATGAATTTGAAACACTATAGTTTATTAAAGCAAAACTTTCGCATTGTTTCACAACTTGACAAACTGCCTTCTTGGAAGGCGAATTAAATATATTCGGAATATTATTTAAAAATAATGAATCTTAATTTAATTAGAAACTTAACCATATAAAGCAACTTAAGGAGTAAACCAGCAGCACAGTTTCAGGATAAATTAAAAGTTGGCCGCTAATATATTTTAGGGTGTATCAAAAAGAATTCAAAGAAATTAAGGCTTCTATTCATATCTTCTTTGGCTTATGCAGTATGCACTCTGTTGAGCATCGTCTCGTTTATCTAAAACATCCCTGAGATCGATGTTTTATCACAGTAAGTAGATTCAATCACAGCTCACTCCGAGCAATAACAACCGTCTTTAGAATTTTGAGCGATCCAGTCCAAATATCGAGTAACTCTGGTATAAACCCCTGGATAACCAGCACGAGCACACCCATTGCCCCAGGAAACAATACCTGTAAAAGAAATCAATATGTTAGTATATAATGTACCAGAATCATATAAAAGGCCATATACAGGTTAAGACAAACATTTGTTCATGTTAAGAGTATATTATAAAGAGTATACCTAGTGAACAAAGTTTGTACAGTGTCATATCAATGCTCAGGCAAATATTAGGTAATAAATAAACAAGAGCTCAAGATCACGTACAAGCAGACGTCACTACTAGGAGACAAGTCTGACATAAGAAATAAACACGAGCTCAGATCACGTACAAGCAGACATCACTACTAGGAGACAAGTCTGACATAAGAAATAAACACGAGCTCAGATCACGTACAAGCAGACATCACTACTAGGAGACAAGTCTGACATAAGAAATAAACACGAGCTCAGATCACGTACAAGCAGACATCACTACTAGGAGACAAGTCTGACATAAGAAATAAACACGAGCTCAGATCACGTACAAGCAGACATCACTACTAGGAGACAAGTCTGACATAAGAAATAAACACGACCTCAACATCACGTACAAGCAGATGTCACTACTAGGAGACAAGTCTGACATCCGAAAGAAACAGGAGCTCAAGATCAGGTACAAGCAGACCTCACTACTAGGAGACAAGTCTGACATAAGAAATAAACACGACCTCATGATCACGCACAAGCAGATGTCACTACTAGGAGACAAGTCTGACATACGAAAGAAACAGGAGCTCAAGATCAGGTACAAGCAGACTTCACTACCAGGCAACAAGTCTGAAATAGGAAATAAACACGAGCTCAAGATCAGGTACAAGCAGACTTCACTACCAGGCAACAAGTCTGAAATAGGAAATAAACACGAGCTCAAGATAAGGTACAAACAGAGGTCACTACTAGGAGACATGTCTGACATCAGAAATAACCACGAGCTCAAGAACAGGTACAAGCAAACCTTACGACCAGGAAACAAGTCTGACATCAGAAATAACCACGAGATCAAAATCAGGTATAAGCAAACCTCACTACCAAGAAACATGTCCGACATAAGAAATAAACACGAGCAAAAGATCACGTACAAGCAGACGTCACCACCAGGAAACAAGTCTGACATAAGAAATAAACACGAGCTCAAGATAAAGTACAAGCAGACCGCACTAGCAGGAAACATGTCTGACATAAGAAATAAACACGAGCTCAAGATCAGGTACAAACAGACGTCACTACCAGGAAACACGTCTGACATCAGAAATGAACACGAGCTCAAGATCAGGTACAAACAGACGTCACTACAAGGAAACATGTCTGACATAAGAAATAAACACAAGCTCAAGATCAGGTACAAGCAAACCTCACTACCAGGAAACAAGTCCGACATAAGAAATAAACACGAGCAAAAGATCACGTACAAGCAGACGTCACCACCAGGAAACAAGTCTGACATAAGAAATAAACACGAGCTCAAGATAAAGTACAAGCAGACCGCACTAGCAGGAAACATGTCTGACATAAGAAATAAACACGAGCTCAAGATCAGGTACAAACAGACGTCACTACCACGAAACATGTCTGACATCAGAAATGAACACGAGCTCAAGATCAGGTACAAGCAAACCTCACTACCAGGAAACATGTCTGACATAAGAAATAAACACAAGCTCAAGATCAGGTACAAGCAAACCTCACTACCAGGAAACAAGTCCGACATAAGAAATAAACACGAGCAAAAGATCACGTACAAGCAGACGTCACCACCTGGAAACAAGTCTGACATCAGAAATAAACACGAGCTCAAGATAAAGTACAAGCAGACCGCACTAGCAGGAAACATGTCTGACATAAGAAATAAACACGAGCTCAAGATCAGGTACAAACAGACGTCACTACCAGGAAACATGTCTGACATCAGAAATAAACACAAGCTCAAGATCAGGGACAAGCAGACGTCACTACCAGGAAACATGTCTAAAATCAGAAATAAACACAAGCTCAAGATCAGGTACAAGTAGACGTCACTACCAGGAAACATGTCTGACATCAGAAATGAACACGAGCTCAAGATCAGGTACAAACAGACGTCACTACCAGGAAACATGTCTGACATAAGAAATAAACACAAGCTCAAGATCAGGTACAAGCAAACCTCACTACCAGGAAACATGTCTGACATAAGAAATAAACACGAGCTCAAGATCAGGTACAAGCACACATCACTACCAGGAAACATGTCTGACATAAGAAATAAACACGAGCTCAAGATCAGGTACAAGTAGACCTCACTACCAGGAAACAAGTCTGACATAAGAAATACACATGAGCTCAAGATCAGGTACCAGCAGACGTCACTACCAGGAAACAAGTCTGACATAAGAAATACACACGAGCTCAAGATCAGGTACAAGCACACGTCACTACCAGGAAACATGTCTGACATAAGAAATAAACACGAGCTCAAGATCAGGGACAAGCAGACCTCACTACCAGGAAACAAGTCTGACATAAGAAATACACACGAGCTCAAGATCAGGTACAAGTAGACGTCACTACCAGGAAACAAGTCTGACATTAGAAATACACACGAGCTCAAGATCAGGTACAAGCACACGTCACTACCAGGAAACATGTCTGACATAAGAAATAAACACGAGCTCAAGATCAGGTACAAGCAGACCTCACTACCAGGAAACAAGTCTGACATAAGAAATACACACGAGCTCAAGATCAGGTACAAGTAGACCTCACTACCAGGAAACAAGTCTGACATAAGAAATACACACGAGCTCAAGATCAGGTACAAGCACACGTCACTACCAGGAAACATGTCTGACATAAGAAATAAACACGAGCTCAAGATCAGGTACAAGCAGACCTCACTACCAGGAAACAAGTCTGACATAAGAAATACACACGAGCTCAAGATCAGGTACAAGTAGACGTCACTACCAGGAAACATGTCTGACATAAGAAATAAACACGAGCTCAAGATCAGGTACAAGCAGACCTCACTACCAGGAAACAAGTCTGACATCAGAAATAAACACGAGCTCAAGATCAGGTACAAGTAGACGTCACTACCAGGAAACATGTCTGACATAAGAAATAAACACGAGCTCAAGATCAGGTACAAGTAGACGTCACTACCAGGAAACAAGCCTGACATAAGAAATAAACACGAGCTCAAGATCAGGTACAAGTAGACGTCACTACCAGGAAACAAGCCTGACATAAGAAATAAACACGAGCTCAAGATCAGGTACAAGCAAACCTCACTACCAGGAAACATGTCTAACATAAGAAATAAACACGAGCTCAAGATCAGGTACAAGTAGAAGTCACTACCAGGAAACAAGTTTGACATCAAAAATAAACACGAGCTTAAGATCAGGTTCGGGCAGAACTCGCTACCAGGAAACAAGTCTGACATCAGAAATAAACACGAGCTTAAGATCAGGTTCGAGCAGAACTCACTACCAGGAAACAAGTCTGACATCAGAAATAACCACGAGCTCAAAATCAGGTATAAGCAAACCTCACTACCAAGAAACATGTCCGACATAAGAAATAAACACGAGCAAAAGATCACGTACAAGCAGACGTCACCACCAGGAAACAAGTCTGACATCATAAATGAACACGAGCTCAAGATCAGGTACAAGTAGACGTCACTACCAGGAAACAAGTCTGACATAAGAAATAAACACGGGCTCAAAATCAGGTACAAGTAGACGTCACTACCAGGAAACAAGCCTGACATAAGAAATAAACACGAGCTCAAGATCAGGTACAAGCAAACCTCACTACCAGGAAACAAGTCTGACATAAGAAATAAACACGAGCTCAAGATCAGGTACAAGTAGAGGTCACTACCAGGAAACAAGTTTGACATCAAAAATAAACACGAGCTCAAGTTCAGGTTCGGGCAGAACTCGCTACCAGGAAACAAGTCTGACATCAGAAATAAACACGAGCATAAGATCAGGTTCGAGCAGAACTCACTACCAGGAAACAAGTCTGACATCAGAAATAACCACGAGCTCAAAATCAGGTATAAGCAAACCTCACTACCAAGAAACATGTCCGGCATAAGAAATAAACACGAGCAAAAGATCACGTACAAGTAGAGGTCACTACCAGGAAACAAGTCTGACATAAGAAATAAACACGAGCTCAAGATAAAGTACAAGCAAACCTCACTACCGGGAGACATGTCTGACATTAGAAATAAAAACGAGCTGAAGATCACGTACAAGCAAACCTCAATACCAGGAAACATATCTGACATAAGAAATAAACACGAGCTCAAGATCAGGTACAAGTAGACCGCACTACCAGGAAACATGTCTGACATAAGAAATAAACACGAGCTCATGATCACGTACAAGCAAACCGCACTACCAGGAAACATGTCTGACATCAGAAATGAACACGAGCTCAAGATCAGGTACAAACAGACGTCACTACCAGGAAACATGTCTGACATAAGAAATAAACACATGCTCAAGATCAGGTACAAGTAGACCTCACTACCAGGAAACATGTCTGACATAAGAAATAAACACGAGCTCAAGATCAGGTACAAGCAGACGTCACTACCAGGAAACAAGCCTGACATAAGAAATAAACACGAGCTCAAGATCAGGTACAAGTAGACCTCACTACCAGGAAACCAGTCTGACATATGAAATACACACTAGCTAAAGATCAGGTACAAGTAGACGTCGCTACCAGGAAACATGTCTGACATAAGAAATAAACACGAGCTCAAGATCAGGTACAAGCAGACCTCACTACCAGGAAACAAGTCTGACATAAGAAATACACACGAGCTCAAGATCAGGTACAAGTAGACGTCACTACCAGGTAACAAGTCTGACATAAGAAATACACACGAGCTCAAGATCAGGTACAAGCACACGTCACTACCAGGAAATATGTCTGACATAAGAAATAAACACGAGCTCAAGATCAGGTACAAGCAGACCTCACTACCAGGAAACAAGTCTGACATAAGAAATACACACGAGCTCAAGATCAGGTACAAGTAGACCTCACTACCAGGAAACAAGTCTGACATAAGAAATACACACGAGCTCAAGATCAGGTACAAGCACACGTCACTACCAGGAAACATGTCTGACATAAGAAATAAACACGAGCTCAAGATCAGGTACAAGCAGACCTCACTACCAGGAAACAAGTCTGACATAAGAAATACACACGAGCTCAAGATCAGGTACAAGTAGACGTCACTACCAGGAAACATGTCTGACATAAGAAATAAGCACGAGCTCAAGATCAGGTACAAGCAGACCTCACTACCAGGAAACAAGTCTGACATCAGAAATAAACACGAGCTCAAGATCAGGTACAAGTAGACGTCACTACCAGGAAACATGTCTGAAATAAGAAATAAACACGAGCTCAAGATCAGGTACAAGTAGACGTCACTACCAGGAAACAAGCCTGACATAAGAAATAAAGACGAGCTCAAGATCAGGTACAAGTAGACGTCACTACCAGGAAACAAGCCTGACATAAGAAATAAACACGAGCTCAAGATCAGGTACAAGTAGACGTCACTACCAGGAACCAAGCCTGACATAAGAAATAAACACGAGCTCAAGATCAGGTACAAGCAAACCTCACTACCAGGAAACATGTCTGACATAAGAAATAAACATGAGCTCATGATGACGTACAAGCAGACCGCACTACCAGGAAACGTGTCTGACATAAGAAATAAACTCGTGCGCAAGATCACGTACAAGCAAACCGCACTACCAGGAAACGTGTCTGACACAAGAAATAAACACGAGCTCAAGATCAGGTACAAGCACACGTCACTACCAGGAAACATGTCTGACATCAGAACTAATCATGAGCTCAAAATAAAGTACAAGTAGACCTCACTACCAGGAAACAAGTCTGACATAAGAAATAAACACGAGCTCAAGATCAGGTACAAGTAGACGTCACTACCAGGAAACAAGCCTGACATAAGAAATAAACACGAGCTCAGGATCGGGTACAAGCAAACCTCACTACCAGGAAACATGTCTGACATAAGAAATAAACACGAGCTCAAGATCAGGTACAAGTAGAAGTCACTACCAGGAAACAAGTTTGACATCAAAAATAAACACGAGCTTAAGATCAGGTTCGGGCAGAACTCGCTACCAGGAAACAAGTCTGACATCAGAAATAAACACGAGCTTAAGATCAGGTTCGAGCAGAACTCACTACCAGGAAACAAGTCTGACATCAGAAATAAACACGAGCTTAAGATCAGGTACAAGCAAACCGCACTACCAAGAAACATGTCCAACAAAAGAAATAAACACGAGCAAAAGATCACGTACATGCAGACGTCACTACCAGGAAACAAGTCTGACACAAGAAATAAACACGAGCTCTAGATCAGGTACAAGCAAACCTCACTACCAGGAAACATGTCTGACATAAGAAATAAACATGAGCTCATGATCACGTACAAGCAGACCTCACTACCAGGAAACATGTCTTACATAAGAAATAAACATGAGCTCATGATGACGTACAAGCAGACCGCACTACCAGGAAACGTGTCTGACATAAGAAATAATCTCGAGCGAAACATCACGTACAAGCAAACCGCACTACCAGGAAATGTGTCTGACATAAGAAATAAACACGAGCTCAAGATCAGGTCCAAGCAGACCTCACTACCAGGAAACATGTCTGACATCAGAAATAAACATGAGCTCAAAATAAAGTACAAGTAGACCTCACTACCAGGAAACAAGTCTGACATAAGAAATAAACTCGAGCTCAAGATCAGGTACAAGTAGAACTCACTACCAGGAAACATGTCTGTAATCAGAAATAAACATGAGCTCAAGATAAAGTACAAGTAGACCGCATTACCAGGAAACATGTCTGACATAAGAAATAAACACGAGCTCAAGATCAGGTACAAGTAGACCTCACTACCAGGAAACAAGCCTGACATAAGAAATAAACACAAACTCAAAAGCAGGTACAAGCAGACCTCCCCACCAGGAAACATATCTGACATAAGAAATAAACACGAGCTCAAGATCAGGTCCAAACAGACCTCACTACCAGGAAACATGTCAGACATAAGAAATAAACACGAGCTCAAGGTCAGGTTCAAGCAGACCTCACTACCAGGAAACATGTTTGACATAAGAAATAAACACGAGCTCAAGATCAGGTGCAAGTAGACCGCACTACCAGGAAACAAGTCTGACATAAGAAATAAACACGAGCTCAAGATCAGGTACAAGCAGACCTCACTACCAGGAAACAAGTCTGACATAAGAAATAAACACGAGCTCAAGATCAGGTCCAAGCAGACCTCACTACCAGGAAACAAGTCTGACATAGGAAATAAACACGAGCTCAAGATCAGGTACAAGCAGACCTCACTACCAGGAAACAAGTCAGACATAAGAAATAAACACGAGCTCAAGATCAGGTACAAACAGACTTCACTACCAGGAAACAAGTCTGACATCAGAAACAAACACGAGCTCAAGATCAGGTACATGCAGACTTTACTACCAGGAAACAAGTCTGACTTAAGAACTAAACAGGAGCGCAAGATCAGGTACAAGCAGACGTCACTACCAGGAAAAAGGTCTGACATAAGAAATAAACATGAGCTCAAGATTAGGTACAAGCAGACGTCACTACCAGGAAACATGTCTGACATCAGAAATAAACACGAGCTCAAGATCAGGTACAAGCAAACCTCACTACCAGGAAACAAGTCTGACATAAGAAATAAACATGAACTCAAGATCAGGTACAAGCAAACCTCACTACCAGGAAACAAGTCTGACATAAGAAATAAACATGAGCTCAAGATCAGGTACAAGCAAACCTCACTACCAGGAAACAAGTCTGACATCAGAAATAAACACGAGCTCAAGATCAGGTACAAGTAGACCTCACTACCAAAAAACAAGCCTGACATAAGAAATAAACATGAGCTCAAGATCAGGTGCAAGCAGACGTCACTACCAGGAAACATGTCTGACATAGGAAATAAACACGAGCTCAAGATCAGGTACAAGTAGACCTCACTACCAGAAAACATGTCTGACATAAGAAATAAACACGAGCTCAAGATCAGGTACAAGTAGACCTCGCTACCAGGAAACAAGTCTGACATAAGAAATAAACATGAGCTCAAGATCAGGTACAAGCAGACGTCACTACCAGGAAACATGTCTGACATAAGAAATAAACATGAGCTTAAGATCAGGTACATGCAGACCTCACTACCAGGAAACATGTCTGACATAAGAAATAAACACGAGCTTAAGATCAGGTACAAGCAAACCTCACTACCAGGAAACAAGCCTGACATCAGAAATAAACACGAGCTTAGGATCAGGTACAAGCAAACCTCACTACCAGGAAACATGTCTGACATAAGAAATAAACATGAGCTCAAGATCACGTACAAGTAGATGTCACTACCAGGAAACATGTCTGACAAAAGAAATAAACATGAGCTCAAGATCAGTTACAAGCAGACCTCACTACCAGGAAACATGTCTGACATAAGAAATAAACACGAGCTCAAGATCAGGTACAAGTAGACGTCACTACCAGGAAACGTGCCTGACATAAGAAATAAACACGAGCTCTAGATCAGGTACCAGTAGACCTCACTACCAGGAAACATGTCTGACATAAGAAATAAACACGAGGTTAAGATCAGGCACAAGCAGAAATCACTACCAGGAAACAAGTTTGACATAAGAAATAAACACGTGCTCAAGATCAGGTACAAGTAGAGGTCACTACCAGGAAACATGTCTGACATAAGAAATAAAAACGAGCTTAAGATCAGGTACAAGCAAACCTCACTACCAGGAAACAAGTCTGACATAAGAAATAAACACGAGCTCAAGATCAGGTACAAGCAGACCTCACTACCAGGAAACATGTCTGACATAAGAAATAAACACGAGCTCAACATAAAGTACAAGCAGATCGCACTACCAGGAAACATGTCTGACATAAGAAATAAACATAAGCTAAAGCTCAGGTATAAGCAGACCTCACTACCAGGAGACATGTCTGACCTAAGAAATAAACACCAGCTCATGATCACGTAAAAGCTGACCGCACTACCAGGAAACATGTCTGACATAAGAAATAATCTCGAGCACATGATCACGTACAAGCAGACCTCACTACCAGGAAACATGTCTGACCCAAGAAATAAACATCAGCTCATGATCACGTACAAGCAGACCGCACTACCAGGAAACATGTCTGACATAAGAAATAAACTCGAGCACATGATCACGTACAAGCAGACCTCACTACCAGGAAACCAGTCTGACCTAAGAAATAAACTCGAGCTCATGATCACGTACAAGCAAACCGCACTACTAGGAAACATGTCTGACATAATAAATAAACACGAATTCATGATCACGTACAAGTAGATGTCACTACCAGGAAACATGTCTGACATCAGAAATAAACACGAGCTCAAGATCAGGTACAAGTAGAGGTCACTACCAGGAAACATGTCTGACATAAGAAATAAACAAGAGCTCAAGATCAGGTACAAGTAGAGGTCACTACCAGGAGACATGTCTGACCTAAGAAATAAACACCAGCTCATGATCACGTAAAAGCTGACCGCACTACCAGGAAACATGTCTGACATAAGAAATAATCTCGAGCACATGATCACGTACAAGCAGACCTCACTACCAGGAAACATGTCTGACCCAAGAAATAAACATCAGCTCATGATCACGTACAAGCAGACCGCACTACCAGGAAACATGTCTGACATAAGAAATAAACTCGAGCACATGATCACGTACAAGCAGACCTCACTACCAGGAAACCAGTCTGACCTAAGAAATAAACTCGAGCTCATGATCACGTACAAGCAAACCGCACTACTAGGAAACATGTCTGACATAATAAATAAACACGAGCTCATGATCACGTACAAGTAGATGTCACTACCAGGAAACATGTCTGACATCAGAAATAAACACGAGCTCAAGATCAGGTACAAGTAGAGGTCACTACCAGGAAACATGTCTGACATAAGAAATAAACAAGAGCTCAAGATCAGGTACAAGTAGACCGCACTACCAGGAAACATGTCTGACATACGAAATAAACACGAGCTCAAGATCAGGTTCGGGCAGAACTCGCTACCAGGAAACATGTCTGACATAATAAATAAACACGAGCTCATGATCACGTACAAGTAGATGTCACTACCAGGAAACATGTCTGACATCAGAAATAAACACGAGCTCAAGATCAGGTACAAGTAGAGGTCACTACCAGGAAACATGTCTGACATAAGAAATAAACAAGAGCTCAAGATCAGGTACAAGTAGACCGCACTACCAGGAAACATGTCTGACATCAGAAATAAACACGAGCTCAAGATCAGGTACAAGTAGAGGTCACTACCAGGAAACATGTCTGACATAAGAAATAAACAAGAGCTCAAGATCAGGTACAAGTAGACCGCACTACCAGGAAACAAGCCTGACATAAGAAATAAACACGAGCTCAAGATCGGGTACAAGCAAACCTCACTACCAGGAAACATGTCTGACATAAGAAATAAACACGAGCTCAAGATCAGGTACAAGCAGACCTCACTACCAGGAAACAAGTTTGACATCAAAAATAAACACGAGCTTAAGATCAGGTTCGGGCAGAACTCGCTACCAGGAAACAAGTCTGACATCAGAAATAAACACGAGCTTAAGATCAGGTTCGAGCAGAACTCACTACCAGGAAAAAAGTCTGACATCAGAAATAAACACGAGCTTAAGATCAGGTACAAGCAAACCTCACTACCAGGAAACATGTCTGACATAAGAAATAAACACGAGCTCAACATCAGGTACAAGCAAAACTCACTACCAAGAAACATGTCCAACAAAAGAAATAAACACGAGCAAAAGATCACGCACATGCAGACGTCACTACCAGGAAACAAGTCTGACACAAGAAATACACACGAGCTCTAGATCAGGTACAAGCAAACCTCACTACCAGGAAACATGTCTGACATAAGAAATAAACATGAGCTCATGATCACGTACAAGCAGACCTCACTACCAGGAAACATGTCTTACATAAGAAATAAACATGAGCTCATGATGACGTACAAGCAGACCGCACTACCAGGAAACGTGTCTGACATAAGATATAATCTCGAGCGCAAGATCACGTACAAGCAAACCACACTACCAGGAAATGTGTCTGACATAAGAAATAAACACGAGCTCAAGATCAGGTCCAAGCAGACCTCACTACCAGGAAACATGTCTGACATCAGAAATAAACATGAGCTCAAAATAAAGTACAAGTAGACCTCACTACCAGGAAACAAGTCTGACATAAGAAATAAACTCGAGCTCAAGATCAGGTACAAGTAGAACTCACTACCAGGAAACAAGTCTGACATAAGAAATAAACATGAACTCAAGATAATGTACAAGTAGACCGCATTACCAGGAAACATGTCTGACATAAGAAATAAACACGAGCTCAAGATCAGGTACAAGTAGACCTCACTACCAGGAAACAAGCCCGACATAAGAAATAAACACAAACTCAAAAGCAGGTACAAGCAGACCTCCCCACCAGGAAACATATCTGACATAAGAAATAAACACGAGCTCAAGATCAGGTACAAGCAGACCTCACTACCAGGAAACATGTCAGACATAAGAAATAAACACGAGCTCAAGGTCAGGTTCAAGCAGACCTCACTACCAGGAAACATGTTTGACATAAGAAATAAACACGAGCTCAAGATCAGGTGCAAGTAGACCGCACTACCAGGAAACAAGTCTGACATAAGAAATAAACACGAGCTCAAGATCAGGTACAAGCAGACCTCACTATCAGGAAACAAGTCTGACATAAGAAATAAACACGAGCTCAAGATCAGGTCCAAGCAGACCTCACTACCAGGAAAAAAAGTCTGACATAGGAAATAAACACGAGCTCAAGATCAGGTACAAGCAGACCTCACTACCAGGAAACAAGTCAGACATAAGAAATAAACACGAGCTCAAGATCAGGTACAAGCAGAACTCACTACCAGGAAACATGTCAGACATAAGAAATAAACACGAGCTCAAGATAAGTTCCAAGCAGACCTCACTACCAGGAAACAAGTCTGACATAAGAAATAAACACGAGCTCAAGATCAGGTACAAACAGACTTCACTACCAGGAAACAAGTCTGACATCAGAAACAAACACGAGCTCAAGATCAGGTACATGCAGACTTTACTACCAGGAAACAAGTCTGACTTAAGAAATAAACAGGAGCGCAAGATCAGGTACAAGCAGACGTCACTACCAGGAAAAAGGTATGACATAAGAAATAAACATGAGCTCAAGATCAGGTACAAGCAGACGTCACTACCAGGAAACATGTCTGACATCAGAAATAAACACGAGCTCAAGATCAGGTACAAGCAAACCTCACTACCAGGAAACAAGTCTGACATAAGAAATAAATATGAACTCAAGATCAGGTACAAGCAAACCTCACTACCAGGAAACAAGTCTGACATAAGAAATAAACATGAGCTCAAGATCAGGTACAAGCAAACCTCACTACCAGGAAACAAGTCTGACATCAGAAATAAACACGAGCTCAAGATCAGGTACAAGTAGACCTCACTACCAAAAAACAAGCCTGACATAAGAAATAAATATGAGCTCAAGATCAGGTACAAGCAGACGTCACTACCAGGAAACATGTCTGACATAGGAAATAAACACGAGCTCAAGATCAGGTACAAGTAGACCTCACTACCAGAAAACATGTCTGACATAAGAAATAAACACGAGCTCAAGATCAGGTACAAGTAGACCTCGCTACCAGGAAACAAGTCTGACATAAGAAATAAACATGAGCTCAAGATCAGGTACAAGCAGACGTCACTACCAGGAAACATGTCTGACATAAGAAATAAACATGAGCTTAAGATCAGGTACATGCAGACCTCACTACCAGGAAACATGTCTGACATAAGAAATAAACACGAGCTTAAGATCAGGTACAAGCAAACCTCACAACCAGGAAACAAGCCTGACATCAGAAATAAACACGAGCTTAGGATCAGGTACAAGCAAACCTCACTACCAGGAAACATGTCTGACATAAGAAATAAACACGAGCTCAAGATCAGTTACAAGCAGACCTCACGACCAGGAAACATGTCTGACATAAGAAATAAACTCGAGCTCAAGTTCAGGTACAAGTAGACGTCACTACCAGGAAACGTGCCTGACTTAAGAAATAAACACGAGCTCTAGATCAGGTACCAGTAGACCTCACTACCAGGAAACATGTCTGACATAAGAAATAAACACGAGGTTAAGATCAGGCTCAAGCAGAAATCACTACCAGGAAACAAGTTTGACATAAGAAATAAACACGAGCTCAAGATCAGGTACAAGTAGAGGTCACTACCAGGAAACATGTCTGACATAAGAAATAAAAACGAGCTTAAAATCAGGTACAAGCAAACCTCACTACCAGGAAACAAGTCTGACATAAGAAATAAACACGAGCTCAAGATCAGGCACAAGCAGACCTCACTACCAGGAAACATGTCTGACATAAGAAATAAACACGAGCTCAACATAAAGTACAAGCAGATCGCACTACCAGGAAACATGTCTGACATAAGAAATAAACATAAGCTAAAGCTCAGGTATAAGCAGACCTCACTACCAGGAGACATGTCTGACCTAAGAAATAAACACCAGCTCATGATCACGTAAAAGCAGACCGCACTACCAGGAAACATGTCTGACATAAGAAATAATCTCGAGCACATGATCACGTACAAGGAGACCTCACTACCAGGAAACATGTCTGACCCAAGAAATAAACATCAGCTCATGATCACGTACAAGCAGACCGCACTACCAGGAAACATGTCTGACATAAGAAATAAACTCGAGCACATGATCACGTACAAGCAAACCGCACTACTAGGAAACATGTCTGACATAATAAATAAACACGAGCTCATGGTCACGTACAAGCAGATGTCACTACCAGGAAACCAGTCTGACCTAAGAAATAAACTCGAGCTCATGATCACGTACAAGCAAACCGCACTACTAGGAAACCAGTCTGACCTAAGAAATAAACTCGAGCTCATGATCACGTACAAGCAAACCGCACTACTAGGAAACATGTCTGACATAATAAATAAACACGAGCTCATGGTCACGTACATGTAGAAGTCATTACCAGGAAACGTGCCTTACATAAGAAATAAACACGAGCTCAAGATCAGGTACAAGTAGACGTCACTACCAGGAAACGAGCCTTACATACGAAATAAACACGAGCTTAAGATCTGGTACAAGTAGACGTCACTACCAGGAAACATGCCTTACATAAGAAATAAACATAAGCTCAAGATCAGGTAAAAGCAAACCTCACTACCAGGAAACATGTCAGACATAAGAAATAAACACGAGCTCAAGGTCAGGTACAAGCAGACCTCACTACCAGGAAACATGTTTGACATAAGAAATAAACATAAGCTCAAGATCAGGTAAAAGCAAACCTCACTACCAGGAAACATGTCAGACATAAGAAATAAACACGAGCTCAAGGTCAGGTACAAGCAGACCTCACTACCAGGAAACATGTTTGACATAAGAAATAAACACGAGCTCAAGATCAGGTGCAAGTAGACCTCACTACCAGGAAACAAGTCCGACATAAGAAATAAACACGAGCTCAAGATCAGGTCCAAGCAGACCTCACTACCAGGAAACAAGTCTGACATAGGAAATAAACACGAGCTCAAGATCAGGTACAAGCAGACCTCACTACCAGGAAACGAGTCAGACATAAGAAATAAACACGAGCTCAAGATCAGGTACAAGCAGAACTCATTACCAGGAAACATGTCAGACATAAGAAATAAACACGAGCCCAAGATAAGTTCCAAGCAGACCTCACTACCAGGAAACAAGTCTGACATGAGAAATAAACACGAGCTCAAGATCAGGTACAAACAGACTTCACTACCAGGAAACAAGTCTGACATCAGAAACAAACACGAGCTCAAGATCAGGTACAAGCAGACTTTACTACCAGGAAACAAGTCTGACTTAAGAAATAAATATGAGCTCAAGATCAGGTACAAGCAGACGTCACTACCAGGAAACAAGTCTGACATAAGAAATAAACACGAGCTCAAGATCAGGTACAAGCAAACCTCACTACCAGGAAACAAGTCTGACATAAGATATAAACATGAACTCAAGATCAGGTACAAGCAAACCTCACTACCAGGAAACAAGTCTGACACAAGAAATAAACATGAGCTCAAGATCAGGTACAAGCAAACCTCACTACCAGGAAACAAGTCTGACATCAGAAATAAACACGAGCACAAGATCAGGTACAAGTAGACCTCACTACCAAAAAACAAGCCTGACATAAGAAATAAACATGAGCTCAAGATCAGGTACAAGTAGACGTCACTACCAGGAAACGTGCCTGACATAAGAAATAAACACGAGCTTAAGATCAGGTACAAGCAGACCTCACTACCAGGAAACATGTCTGACATAAGAAATAAACACGAGCTTAAGATCAGGTACAAGCAGAAATCACTACCAGGAAACAAGTCTGACATTAGAAATAAACACGAGCTTAAAGTCAGGTACAAGTGGATGTCACTTCCAGGAAACAAGACTGACATCAGAAATAAACACGAGCTCAAGATCAGGTACAAGTAGATGTCACTACCAGGAAACAAGACAGACATCAGAAATAAACACGAGCTCAAGATCAGGTACAAGTAGATGTCACTACCAGGAAACATGTCTGACATCAGAAATACACACGAGCTCAAGATCAGGTACAAGCAGACGTCGCTACCAGGAAACATGTCTGACATTAGAAATAAACACGAGCTCAAGATCAGGTACAAGCAAACCTCACTACCAGGAAACATGTCTGACATAAGAAATAAACACGAGCTCAAGATCAGGTACAAGCAGACTTCAGTACCAGGAAACATATCTGACATCAGAAATAAACACGAGCTCAAGATCAGGTACAAGCAAACCTCACTACCAGGAAACAAGTCTGACATAAGAAATAAACACGAGCTCAAGATCAGGTACAAGTAGACGTCACTACCAGGAAACGTGCCTGACATAAGAAATAAACACGAGCTTAAGATCAGGTACAAGCAGACCTCACTACCAGGAAACATGTCTGACATAAGAAATAAACACGAGCTTAAGATCAGGTACAAGCAGAAATCACTACCAGGAAACAAGTCTGACATAAGAAACAAACACGAGCTCAAGATCAGGTACAAGCAGAACTCACTACCAGGAAACATGTCAGACATAAGAAATAAACACGAGCTCAAGATAAGTTCCAAGCAGAACTCACTACCAGGAAACAAGTCTGACATAAGAAATAAACACGAGCTCAAGATCAGGTACAAACAGACTTCACTACCAGGAAACAAGTCTGGCATCAGAAGCAAACACGAGCTTAAGATCAGGTACAAGCAGACTTTACTACCAGGAAACAAGTCTGACTTAAGAAATAAACAGGAGCGCAAGATCAGGTACAAGCAGACGTCACTACCAGGAAAAAGATCTGACATAAGAAATAAACATGAGCTCAAGATCAGGTACAAGCAGACGTCACTACCAGGAAACAAGTCTGACATAAGAAATAAACACGAGCTCAAGATCAGGTACAAGCAAACCTCACTACCAGGAAACAAGCCTGACATAAGAAATAACACGAGCTCAATATCAGGTACAAGCAAACCACACTACCAGGAAACATGTCTGACATAAGAAATAAACACGAGCTCAATATCAGGTACAAGCAAACCTCACTACCAGGAAACAAGCCTTACCTAAGAAATAACACGAGCTCAATATCAGGTACAAGCAAACCTCACTACCAGGAAACAAGCCTGACATAAGAAATAACACGAGCTCAATATCAGGTACAAGTAGACGACACTACCAGGAAACATGTCTGACATAAGAAATAAACACGAGCTCAAGATCAGGTACAAGCAGACTTCAGTACCAGGAAACATATCTGACATCAGAAATAAACACGAGCTCAAGATCAGGTACAAGCAAACCTCACTACCAGGAAACAAGTCTGACATAAGAAATAAACACGAGCTCAAGATCAGGTACAAGTAGACGTCACTACCAGGAAACGTGCCTGACATAAGAAATAAACACGAGCTTAAGATCAGGTACAAGCAGACCTCACTACCAGGAAACATGTCTGACATAAGAAATAAACACGAGCTTAAGATCAGGTACAAGCAGAAATCACTACCAGGAAACAAGTCTGACATAAGAAACAAACACGAGCTCAAGATCAGGTACAAGCAGAACTCACTACCAGGAAACATGTCAGACATAAGAAATAAACACGAGCTCAAGATAAGTTCCAAGCAGAACTCACTACCAGGAAACAAGTCTGACATAAGAAATAAACACGAGCTCAAGATCAGGTACAAACAGACTTCACTACCAGGAAACAAGTCTGGCATCAGAAGCAAACACGAGCTTAAGATCAGGTACAAGCAGACTTTACTACCAGGAAACAAGTCTGACTTAAGAAATAAACAGGAGCGCAAGATCAGGTACAAGCAGACGTCACTACCAGGAAAAAGATCTGACATAAGAAATAAACATGAGCTCAAGATCAGGTACAAGCAGACGTCACTACCAGGAAACAAGTCTGACATAAGAAATAAACACGAGCTCAAGATCAGGTACAAGCAAACCTCACTACCAGGAAACAAGCCTGACATAAGAAATAACACGAGCTCAATATCAGGTACAAGCAAACCACACTACCAGGAAACATGTCTGACATAAGAAATAAACACGAGCTCAATATCAGGTACAAGCAAACCTCACTACCAGGAAACAAGCCTTACCTAAGAAATAACACGAGCTCAATATCAGGTACAAGCAAACCTCACTACCAGGAAACAAGCCTGACATAAGAAATAACACGAGCTCAATATCAGGTACAAGTAGACGACACTACCAGGAAACATGTCTGACATAAGAAATAAACACGAGCTCAAGATCAGGTGCAAGTAGACGTCACTACCAGGAAACATGTCTGACATAAGGAATAAACTCGAGCTCAAGATCAGGTACAAGTAGATGTCACTACCAGGAAACAAGTCTGACATCAGAAATAAACACGAGCTCAAGATCAGGTACAAGTAGATGTCACTACCAGGAAACAAGTCTGACATCATAAAATAAACACGAGCTCAAGATCAGGTACAAGTAGATGTCACTACCAGAAAACATGTCTGACATAAGAAATAAACACGAGCTCAAGATCAGGTATAAGCAGACGTCACTGCCAGGAAACATGTCTGACATTAGAAATAAACACGAGCTTAAAGTCAGGTACAAGTGGATGTCACTACCAGGAAACAAGTCTGACATCAGAAATAAACACGAGCTCAAGATCAGGTACAAGTAGACCTCACTACCAAAAAACAAGCCTGACATAAGAAATAAATATGAGCTCAAGATCAGGTACAAGCAGACGTCACTACCAGGAAACATGTCTGACATAGGAAATAAACACGAGCTCAAGATCAGGTACAAGTAGACCTCACTACCAGAAAACATGTCTGACATAAGAAATAAACACGAGCTCAAGATCAGGTACAAGTAGACCTCGCTACCAGGAAACAAGTCTGACATAAGAAATAAACATGAGCTCAAGATCAGGTACAAGCAGACGTCACTACCAGGAAACATGTCTGACATAAGAAATAAACATGAGCTTAAGATCAGGTACATGCAGACCTCACTACCAGGAAACATGTCTGACATAAGAAATAAACACGAGCTTAAGATCAGGTACAAGCAAACCTCACAACCAGGAAACAAGCCTGACATCAGAAATAAACACGAGCTTAGGATCAGGTACAAGCAAACCTCACTACCAGGAAACATGTCTGACATAAGAAATAAACACGAGCTCAAGATCAGTTACAAGCAGACCTCACTACCAGGAAACATGTCTGACATAAGAAATAAACTCGAGCTCAAGATCAGGTACAAGTAGACGTCACTACCAGGAAACGTGCCTGACTTAAGAAATAAACACGAGCTCTAGATCAGGTACCAGTAGACCTCACTACCAGGAAACATGTCTGACATAAGAAATAAACACGAGGTTAAGATCAGGCACAAGCAGAAATCACTACCAGGAAACAAGTTTGACATAAGAAATAAACACGAGCTCAAGATCAGGTACAAGTAGAGGTCACTACCAGGAAACATGTCTGACATAAGAAATAAAAACGAGCTTAAAATCAGGTACAAGCAAACCTCACTACCAGGAAACAAGTCTGACATAAGAAATAAACACGAGCTCAAGATCAGGCACAAGCAGACCTCACTACCAGGAAACATGTCTGACATAAGAAATAAACACGAGCTCAACATAAAGTACAAGCAGATCGCACTACCAGGAAACATGTCTGACATAAGAAATAAACATAAGCTAAAGCTCAGGTATAAGCAGACCTCACTACCAGGAGACATGTCTGACCTAAGAAATAAACACCAGCTCATGATCACGTAAAAGCAGACCGCACTACCAGGAAACATGTCTGACATAAGAAATAATCTCGAGCACATGATCACGTACAAGGAGACCTCACTACCAGGAAACATGTCTGACCCAAGAAATAATCATCAGCTCATGATCACGTACAAGCAGACCGCACTACCAGGAAACATGTCTGACATAAGAAATAAACTCGAGCACATGATCACGTACAAGCAGACCTCACTACCAGGAAACCAGTCTGACCTAAGAAATAAACTCGAGCTCATGATCACGTACAAGCAGACCGCACTACTAGGAAACATGTCTGACATAATAAATAAACACGAGCTCATGATCACGTACAAGCAGATGTCACTACCAGGAAACATGTCTGACATCAGAAATAAACACGAGCTCAAGATCAGGTACAAGTAGAGTTCACTACCAGGAAACATGTCTGACATAAGAAATAAACACGAGCTCAAGATCAGGTACAAGTAGATGTCACTACCAGGAAACATGTCTGACATAAGAAATAAACACGAGATCAAGATCAGGTACAAGTAGACCGCACTACCAGGAAACATGTCTGACATAAGAAATTAACACGAGCTCATGATCACGTACAAGCAGATGTCACTACCAGGAAACATGTCTGACATAAGAAATAAACATGAGCTTAAGATCAGGTACAAGCAGACCTCACTACCAGGAAACATGTCTGACATACAAAATAAAAACGAGCTCAAGATCAGGGACAAGCTGAGCTCACTACCAGGAAACATGTCTGACATAAGAAATAAACACGAGCTCAAGATCAGGGACAAGCAGACCTCATTTCCAGGAAACATGTCTGACATAAGCAATAAACACGAGCTTAAGATCAGGTACAAGCAGACCTCACTTTCAGGAAACATGTCAGACATAAGAAATAAACATGAGCTTAAGATCAGGTAAAAGTAGACCTTACTACCAGGAAACAAGCCTTACATAAGAAATAAACATGAGCTCAAGATCAGGTACATGTAGACGTCATTACCAGGAAACGTGCCTTACATAAGAAATAAACACGAGCTCAAGATCAGGTACAAGTAGACGTCACTACCAGGAAACGAGCCTTACATACGAAATAAACACGAGCTTAAGATCTGGTACAAGTAGACGTCACTACCAGGAAACATGCCTTACATAAGAAATAAACATAAGCTCAAGATCAGGTAAAAGCAAACCTCACTACCAGGAAACATGTCAGACATAAGAAATAAACACGAGCTCAAGGTCAGGTACAAGCAGACCTCACTACCAGGAAACATGTTTGACATAAGAAATAAACACGAGCTCAAGATCAGGTGCAAGTAGACCTCACTACCAGGAAACAAGTCCGACATAAGAAATAAACACGAGCTCAGGATCAGGTCCAAGCAGACCTCACTACCAGGAAACAAGTCTGACATAGGAAATAAACACGAGCTCAAGATCAGGTACAAGCAGACCTCACTACCAGGAAACGAGTCAGACATAAGAAATAAACACGAGCTCAAGATCAGGTACAAGCAGAACTCATTACCAGGAAACATGTCAGACATAAGAAATAAACACGAGCCCAAGATAAGTTCCAAGCAGACCTCACTACCAGGAAACAAGTCTGACATGAGAAATAAACACGAGCTCAAGATCAGGTACAAACAGACTTCACTACCAGGAAACAAGTCTGACATCAGAAACAAACACGAGCTCAAGATCAGGTACAAGCAGACTTTACTACCAGGAAACAAGTCTGACTTAAGAAATAAATATGAGCTCAAGATCAGGTACAAGCAGACGTCACTACCAGGAAACAAGTCTGACATAAGAAATAAACACGAGCTCAAGATCAGGTACAAGCAAACCTCACTACCAGGAAACAAGTCTGACATAAGATATAAACATGAACTCAAGATCAGGTACAAGCAAACCTCACTACCAGGAAACAAGTCTGACACAAGAAATAAACATGAGCTCAAGATCAGGTACAAGCAAACCTCACTACCAGGAAACAAGTCTGACATCAGAAATAAACACGAGCACAAGATCAGGTACAAGTAGACCTCACTACCAAAAAACAAGCCTGACATAAGAAATAAACATGAGCTCAAGATCAGGTACAAGTAGACGTCACTACCAGGAAACGTGCCTGACATAAGAAATAAACACGAGCTTAAGATCAGGTACAAGCAGACCTCACTACCAGGAAACATGTCTGACATAAGAAATAAACACGAGCTTAAGATCAGGTACAAGCAGAAATCACTACCAGGAAACAAGTCTGACATTAGAAATAAACACGAGCTTAAAGTCAGGTACAAGTGGATGTCACTTCCAGGAAACAAGACTGACATCAGAAATAAACACGAGCTCAAGATCAGGTACAAGTAGATGTCACTACCAGGAAACAAGACTGACATCAGAAATAAACACGAGCTCAAGATCAGGTACAAGTAGATGTCACTACCAGGAAACATGTCTGACATCAGAAATACACACGAGCTCAAGATCAGGTACAAGCAGACGTCGCTACCAGGAAACATGTCTGACATTAGAAATAAACACGAGCTCAAGATCAGGTACAAGCAAACCTCACTACCAGGAAACATGTCTGACATAAGAAATAAACACGAGCTCAAGATCAGGTACAAGCAGACTTCAGTACCAGGAAACATATCTGACATCAGAAATAAACACGAGCTCAAGATCAGGTACAAGCAAACCTCACTACCAGGAAACAAGTCTGACATAAGAAATAAACACGAGCTCAAGATCAGGTACAAGTAGACGTCACTACCAGGAAACGTGCCTGACATAAGAAATAAACACGAGCTTAAGATCAGGTACAAGCAGACCTCACTACCAGGAAACATGTCTGAAATAAGAAATAAACACGAGCTTAAGATCAGGTACAAGCAGAAATCACTACCAGGAAACAAGTCTGACATAAGAAACAAACAAGAGCTCAAGATCAGGTACAAGCAGAACTCACTACCAGGAAACATGTCAGACATAAGAAATAAACACGAGCTCAAGATAAGTTCCAAGCAGAACTCACTACCAGGAAACAAGTCTGACATAAGAAATAAACACGAGCTCAAGATCAGGTACAAACAGACTTCACTACCAGGAAACAAGTCTGGCATCAGAAGCAAACACGAGCTTAAGATCAGGTACAAGCAGACTTTACTACCAGGAAACAAGTCTGACTTAAGAAATAAACAGGAGCGCAAGATCAGGTACAAGCAGACGTCACTACCAGGAAAAAGGTCTGACATAAGAAATAAACATGAGCTCAAGATCAGGTACAAGCAGACGTCACTACCAGGAAACAAGTCTGACATAAGAAATAAACACGAGCTCAAGATCAGGTACAAGCAAACCTCACTACCAGGAAACAAGCCTGACATAAGAAATAACACGAGCTCAATATCAGGTACAAGCAAACCACACTACCAGGAAACATGTCTGACATAAGAAATAAACACGAGCTCAATATCAGGTACAAGCAAACCTCACTACCAGGAAACAAGCCTTACCTAAGAAATAACACGAGCTCAATATCAGGTACAAGCAAACCTCACTACCAGGAAACAAGCCTGACATAAGAAATAACACGAGCTCAATATCAGGTACAAGTAGACGACACTACCAGGAAACATGTCTGACATAAGAAATAAACACGAGCTCAAGATCAGGTGCAAGTAGACGTCACTACCAGGAAACATGTCTGACATAAGGAATAAACTCGAGCTCAAGATCAGGTACAAGTAGATGTCACTACCAGGAAACAAGTCTGACATCAGAAATAAACACGAGCTCAAGATCAGGTACAAGTAGATGTCACTACCAGGAAACAAGTCTGACATCATAAAATAAACACGAGCTCAAGATCAGGTACAAGTAGATGTCACTACCAGAAAACATGTCTGACATAAGAAATAAACACGAGCTCAAGATCAGGTATAAGCAGACGTCACTGCCAGGAAACATGTCTGACATTAGAAATAAACACGAGCTTAAAGTCAGGTACAAGTAGATGTCACTACCAGGAAACAAGACTGACATCAGAAATAAACACGAGCTCAAGATCAGGTACAAGTAGATGTCACTACCAGGAAACAAGACTGACATCAGAAATAAACACGAGCTCAAGATCAGGTACAAGTAGATGTCACTACCAGGAAACAAGTCTGACATCAGAAATAAACACGAGCTGAAGATCAGGTACAAGCAGACCTCACTACCAGGAAAGATGTCTGACATAAGAAACAAACATGAGCTCAAGATCAGGTACAAGTAGACGTCACTACCAGGAAACATGCCTGACATAAGAAATAAACACGAGCTCAATATCAGGTACAAGCAAACCTCACTACCAGGAAACAAGTCTGACATAAGAAATAAACACAAGCTCAAGATCAGGTACAAGTGGACGTCACTACCAGGAAACAAGCCTGACATAAGAAATAAACACGAGCTCAAGATCAGGTACAAGTGGACGTCACTGCCAGGAAACAAGTCTGACAATAGAAATAAACACGAGCTCAAGATCAGGTACAAGTAGACGTCACTACCAGGAAACATGTTTGACATAAGAAACAAACACGAGCTCAAGATAAGGTAACAGGAGACGTCACTACCAGGAAACAAATCTGACATAAGAAATAAACACGAGCTCAAGATCAGGCACAAGCAAACCTCACTACCAGGAAACAAGTCTGACATAAGAAATAAACACGAGCTCAAGATCAGGTACAAGTAGACGTCACTACCAGGAAACATGTCTGACATAAGAAATAAACACGAGCTCAAGATCAGGTACAAGTAGACGTCACTACCAGGAAACATGTCTGACATAAGAAATAAACACGAGCTCAAGATCAGGTACAAGTAGATGTCACTACCAGGAAACAAGTCTGACATCAGAAATAAACACGAGCTCAAGATCAGGTACAAGTAGATGTCACTACCAGGAAACAAGTCTGACATCAGAAATAAACACGAGCTCAAGATCAGGTACAAGCAGACGTCACTACCAGGAAACATGTCTGACATTAGAAATAAACACGAGCTTAAAGTCAGGTACAAGTAGATGTCACCACCAGGAAACAAGACTGACATCAGAAATAAACACGAGCTCAAGATCAGGTACAAGTAGATGTCACTACCAGGAAACAAGACTGACAGAAATAAACACGAGCTCAAGATCAGGTACAAGCAAAACTCACTACCAGGAAACAAGTCTGACATAAGAAATAAACACGAGCTCAAGATCAGGTACAAGTAGATGTCACTACCAGGAAACAAGTCTGACATCAGAAATACACACGAGCTCAAGATCAGGTACAAGCAGACGTCGCTACCAGGAAACATGTCTGACATTAGAAATAAACACGAGCTCAAGATCAGGTACAAGCAGACTTCAGTACCAGGAAACATATCTGACATCAGAAATAAACACGAGCTCAAGATCAGGTACAAGCAAACCTCACTACCAGGAAACAAGTCTGACATAAGAAATAAACACGAGCTCAAGATCAGGTACAAGTAGATGTCACTACCAGGAAACGTGTCTGACATAGGAAATAAACACGAGCTCAAGATCAGGTACAAGTAGACGTCACAACCAGGAAACATGTCTGACAGAAGAAATAAACACGAGCTCAAGATCAGGTACAAGTAGAGTTCACTACCAGGAAACATGTCTGACATAAGAAATAAACACGAGCTCAAGATCAGGTACAAGTAGATGTCACTACCAGGAAACATGTCTGACATAAGAAATAAACACGAGATCAAGATCAGGTACAAGTAGACCTCACTACCAAAAAACAAGCCTGACATAAGAAATAAATATGAGCTCAAGATCAGGTACAAGTAGATGTCACTACCAGGAAACGTGTCTGACATAGGAAATAAACACGAACTCAAGATCAGGTACAAGTAGACGTCACAACCAGGAAACATGTCTGACAGAAGAAATAAACACGAGCTCAAGATCAGGTACAAGTAGATGTCACTACCAGGAAACAAGACTGACATCAGAAATAAACACGAGCTCAAGATCAGGTACAAGTAGATGTCACTACCAGGAAACAAGTCTGACATCAGAAATAACATGAGCATAAGATCAGGTGCAAGCAAACCTCACTACCATGAAACATGTCTGACATAAGAAATAAACACGAGCTCAAGATCAGGTACAAGCAGACGTCACTACCAGGAAACATGTCTTCCATCACAAATAAACACGAGCTCAAGATCAGGTACAAGTAGATGTCACTACCAGAAAACATGTCTGACTTAGGAAATAAACACGAGCTCAAGATCAGGTACAAGCAGACCTCACAACCAGGAAACATGTCTGACATAGGAAATAAACACGAGCTCCAGATCAATTACAAGCAGACGTCACTACCAGGAAACATGTCTGACATAGGAAATAAACACGAGCTCAAGATCAGGTACAAGCAGACCTCACTACCAGGAAACAAGTCTGACATCAGAAATAAACAAGAGCTCAAAATCAGATACAAGCAAACCTCACTACCAGGAAACATGTCTGACATATGAAATAAACACGAGCTCAAAATCAGGTACAAGCAAACCTCACTACCAGGAAACAAGTCTGACATCAGAAATAAACACGAGCTCAAGATCAGGTACAAGCAAACCTCACTACCAGGAAACAAGTCTGACATCAGAAAAAAAACACGAGCTCAAGATCAGGTACAAGCAGACCTCACTACCAGGAAACAAGTCTGACATCAGAAACAAACACGAGCTCAAGATCAGGTACAAGCAAACCTCACTACCAGAAAACATGTCTGACATAAGAAATAAACACGAGCTAAAGATCAGGTACAAGCAAACCTCACTACCAGGAAACATGTCTGACATAAGAAATAAACACGAGCTCAATATCAGGTACAAGTAGACGTCTTTACCAGGAAACATGTCTGACATAAGAAATAAACACGAGCTCAATATCAGGTAAAAGCAAAGCTCACTACCAGGAAACAAGTCTGACATAAGAAATAAACACAAGCTCAAGATCAGGTACAAGTAGACGTCACTACCAGGAAACAAGTCTGACATAAGAAATAAACACGAGCTCAAGATCAGGTACAAGCAAAAGTCACTACCAGGAAACAATTCTGACATAAGAAATAAACACGAGCTCAAGATCAGGTACAAGTAGACGTCACTACCAGGAAACATGTCTGACATAAGAAATAAACACGAGCTCAAGATCAGGTACAAGTAGATGTCACTACCAGGAAACAAGTCTGACATCATAAAATAAACACGAGCTCAAGATCAGGTACAAGTAGATGTCACTACCAGAAAACATGTCTGACATAAGAAATAAACACGAGCTCAAGATCAGGTATAAGCAGACGTCACTGCCAGGAAACATGTCTGACATTAGAAATAAACACGAGCTTAAAGTCAGGTACAAGTAGATGTCACTACCAGGAAACAAGTCTGACATCAGAAATAAACACGAGCTCAAGATCAGGTACAAGTAGACCTCACTACCAAAAAACAAGCCTGACATAAGAAATAAATATGAGCTCAAGATCAGGTACAAGCAGACGTCACTACCAGGAAACATGTCTGACATAGGAAATAAACACGAGCTCAAGATCAGGTACAAGTAGACCTCACTACCAGAAAACATGTCTGACATAAGAAATAAACACGAGCTCAAGATCAGGTACAAGTAGACCTCGCTACCAGGAAACAAGTCTGACATAAGAAATAAACATGAGCTCAAGATCAGGTACAAGCAGACGTCACTACCAGGAAACATGTCTGACATAAGAAATAAACATGAGCTTAAGATCAGGTACATGCAGACCTCACTACCAGGAAACATGTCTGACATAAGAAATAAACACGAGCTTAAGATCAGGTACAAGCAAACCTCACAACCAGGAAACAAGCCTGACATCAGAAATAAACACGAGCTTAGGATCAGGTACAAGCAAACCTCACTACCAGGAAACATGTCTGACATAAGAAATAAACACGAGCTCAAGATCAGTTACAAGCAGACCTCACTACCAGGAAACATGTCTGACATAAGAAATAAACTCGAGCTCAAGATCAGGTACAAGTAGACGTCACTACCAGGAAACGTGCCTGACTTAAGAAATAAACACGAGCTCTAGATCAGGTACCAGTAGACCTCACTACCAGGAAACATGTCTGACATAAGAAATAAACACGAGGTTAAGATCAGGCACAAGCAGAGATCACTACCAGGAAACAAGTTTGACATAAGAAATAAACACGAGCTCAAGATCAGGTACAAGTAGAGGTCACTACCAGGAAACATGTCTGACATAAGAAATAAAAACGAGCTTAAAATCAGGTACAAGCAAACCTCACTACCAGGAAACAAGTCTGACATAAGAAATAAACACGAGCTCAAGATCAGGCACAAGCAGACCTCACTACCAGGAAACATGTCTGACATAAGAAATAAACACGAGCTCAACATAAAGTACAAGCAGATCGCACTACCAGGAAACATGTCTGACATAAGAAATAAACATAAGCTAAAGCTCAGGTATAAGCAGACCTCACTACCAGGAGACATGTCTGACCTAAGAAATAAACACCAGCTCATGATCACGTAAAAGCAGACCGCACTACCAGGAAACATGTCTGACATAAGAAATAATCTCGAGCACATGATCACGTACAAGGAGACCTCACTACCAGGAAACATGTCTGACCCAAGAAATAAACATCAGCTCATGATCACGTACAAGCAGACCGCACTACCAGGAAACATGTCTGACATAAGAAATAAACTCGAGCACATGATCACGTACAAGCAGACCTCACTACCAGGAAACCAGTCTGACCTAAGAAATAAACTCGAGCTCATGATCACGTACAAGCAGACCGCACTACTAGGAAACATGTCTGACATAATAAATAAACACGAGCTCATGATCACGTACAAGCAGATGTCACTACCAGGAAACATGTCTGACATCAGAAATAAACACGAGCTCAAGATCAGGTACAAGTAGAGTTCACTACCAGGAAACATGTCTGACATAAGAAATAAACACGAGCTCAAGATCAGGTACAAGTAGATGTCACTACCAGGAAACATGTCTGACATAAGAAATAAACACGAGATCAAGATCAGGTACAAGTAGACCGCACTACCAGGAAACATGTCTGACATAAGAAATTAACACGAGCTCATGATCACGTACAAGCAGATGTCACTACCAGGAAACATGTCTGACATAAGAAATAAACATGAGCTTAAGATCAGGTACAAGCAGACCTCACTACCAGGAAACATGTCTGACATACAAAATAAAAACGAGCTCAAGATCAGGGACAAGCTGAGCTCACTACCAGGAAACATGTCTGACATAAGAAATAAACACGAGCTCAAGATCAGGGACAAGCAGACCTCATTTCCAGGAAACATGTCTGACATAAGCAATAAACACGAGCTTAAGATCAGGTACAAGCAGACCTCACTACCAGGAAACATGTCAGACATAAGAAATAAACATGAGCTTAAGATCAGGTAAAAGTAGACCTTACTACCAGGAAACAAGCCTTACATAAGAAATAAACATGAGCTCAAGATCAGGTACATGTAGACGTCATTACCAGGAAACGTGCCTTACATAAGAAATAAACACGAGCTCAAGATCAGGTACAAGTAGACGTCACTACCAGGAAACGAGCCTTACATACGAAATAAACACGAGCTTAAGATCTGGTACAAGTAGACGTCACTACCAGGAAACATGCCTTACATAAGAAATAAACATAAGCTCAAGATCAGGTAAAAGCAAACCTCACTACCAGGAAACATGTCAGACATAAGAAATAAACACGAGCTCAAGGTCAGGTACAAGCAGACCTCACTACCAGGAAACATGTTTGACATAAGAAATAAACACGAGCTCAAGATCAGGTGCAAGTAGACCTCACTACCAGGAAACAAGTCCGACATAAGAAATAAACACGAGCTCAAGATCAGGTCCAAGCAGACCTCACTACCAGGAAACAAGTCTGACATAGGAAATAAACACGAGCTCAAGATCAGGTACAAGCAGACCTCACTACCAGGAAACGAGTCAGACATAAGAAATAAACACGAGCTCAAGATCAGGTACAAGCAGAACTCATTACCAGGAAACATGTCAGACATAAGAAATAAACACGAGCCCAAGATAAGTTCCAAGCAGACCTCACTACCAGGAAACAAGTCTGACATGAGAAATAAACACGAGCTCAAGATCAGGTACAAACAGACTTCACTACCAGGAAACAAGTCTGACATCAGAAACAAACACGAGCTCAAGATCAGGTACAAGCAGACTTTACTACCAGGAAACAAGTCTGACTTAAGAAATAAATATGAGCTCAAGATCAGGTACAAGCAGACGTCACTACCAGGAAACAAGTCTGACATAAGAAATAAACACGAGCTGAAGATCAGGTACAAGCAAACCTCACTACCAGGAAACAAGTCTGACATAAGATATAAACATGAACTCAAGATCAGGTACAAGCAAACCTCACTACCAGGAAACAAGTCTGACACAAGAAATAAACATGAGCTCAAGATCAGGTACAAGCAAACCTCACTACCAGGAAACAAGTCTGACATCAGAAATAAACACGAGCACAAGATCAGGTACAAGTAGACCTCACTACCAAAAAACAAGCCTGACATAAGAAATAAACATGAGCTCAAGATCAGGTACAAGTAGACGTCACTACCAGGAAACGTGCCTGACATAAGAAATAAACACGAGCTTAAGATCAGGTACAAGCAGACCTCACTACCAGGAAACATGTCTGACATAAGAAATAAACACGAGCTTAAGATCAGGTACAAGCAGAAATCACTACCAGGAAACAAGTCTGACATTAGAAATAAACACGAGCTTAAAGTCAGGTACAAGTGGATGTCACTTCCAGGAAACAAGACTGACATCAGAAATAAACACGAGCTCAAGATCAGGTACAAGTAGATGTCACTACCAGGAAACATGTCTGACATCAGAAATACACACGAGCTCAAGATCAGGTACAAGCAGACGTCGCTACCAGGAAACATGTCTGACATTAGAAATAAACACGAGCTCAAGATCAGGTACAAGCAAACCTCACTACCAGGAAACATGTCTGACATAAGAAATAAACACGAGCTCAAGATCAGGTACAAGCAGACTTCAGTACCAGGAAACATATCTGACATCAGAAATAAACACGAGCTCAAGATCAGGTACAAGCAAACCTCACTACCAGGAAACAAGTCTGACATAAGAAATAAACACGAGCTCAAGATCAGGTACAAGTAGACGTCACTACCAGGAAACGTGCCTGACATAAGAAATAAACACGAGCTTAAGATCAGGTACAAGCAGACCTCACTACCAGGAAACATGTCTGACATAAGAAATAAACACGAGCTTAAGATCAGGTACAAGCAGAAATCACTACCAGGAAACAAGTCTGACATAAGAAACAAACACGAGCTCAAGATCAGGTACAAGCAGAACTCACTACCAGGAAACATGTCAGACATAAGAAATAAACACGAGCTCAAGATAAGTTCCAAGCAGAACTCACTACCAGGAAACAAGTCTGACATAAGAAATAAACACGAGCTCAAGATCAGGTACAAACAGACTTCACTACCAGGAAACAAGTCTGGCATCAGAAGCAAACACGAGCTTAAGATCAGGTACAAGCAGACTTTACTACCAGGAAACAAGTCTGACTTAAGAAATAAACAGGAGCGCAAGATCAGGTACAAGCAGACGTCACTACCAGGAAAAAGGTCTGACATAAGAAATAAACATGAGCTCAAGATCAGGTACAAGCAGACGTCACTACCAGGAAACAAGTCTGACATAAGAAATAAACACGAGCTCAAGATCAGGTACAAGCAAACCTCACTACCAGGAAACAAGCCTGACATAAGAAATAACACGAGCTCAATATCAGGTACAAGCAAACCACACTACCAGGAAACATGTCTGACATAAGAAATAAACACGAGCTCAATATCAGGTACAAGCAAACCTCACTACCAGGAAACAAGCCTGACATAAGAAATAACACGAGCTCAATATCAGGTACAAGTAGACGACACTACCAGGAAACATGTCTGACATAAGAAATAAACACGAGCTCAAGATCAGGTGCAAGTAGACGTCACTACCAGGAAACATGTCTGACATAAGGAATAAACTCGAGCTCAAGATCAGGTACAAGTAGATGTCACTACCAGGAAACAAGTCTGACATCAGAAATAAACACGAGCTCAAGATCAGGTACAAGTAGATGTCACTACCAGGAAACAAGTCTGACATCATAAAATAAACACGAGCTCAAGATCAGGTACAAGTAGATGTCACTACCAGAAAACATGTCTGACATAAGAAATAAACACGAGCTCAAGATCAGGTATAAGCAGACGTCACTGCCAGGAAACATGTCTGACATTAGAAATAAACACGAGCTTAAAGTCAGGTACAAGTAGATGTCACTACCAGGAAACAAGACTGACATCAGAAATAAACACGAGCTCAAGATCAGGTACAAGTAGATGTCACTACCAGGAAACAAGACTGACATCAGAAATAAACACGAGCTCAAGATCAGGTACAAGTAGATGTCACTACCAGGAAACAAGTCTGACATCAGAAATAAACACGAGCTGAATATCAGGTACAAGCAGACCTCACTACCAGGAAAGATGTCTGACATAAGAAACAAACATGAGCTCAAGATCAGGTACAAGTAGACGTCACTACCAGGAAACATGCCTGACATAAGAAATAAACACGAGCTCAATATCAGGTACAAGCAAACCTCACTACCAGGAAACAAGTCTGACATAAGAAATAAACACAAGCTCAAGATCAGGTACAAGTGGACGTCACTACCAGGAAACAAGCCTGACATAAGAAATAAACACGAGCTCAAGATCAGGTACAAGTGGACGTCACTGCCAGGAAACAAGTCTGACATCAGAAATAAACACGAGCTCAAGATCAGGTACAAGCAAACCTCACTACCAGGAAACAAGTCTGACATCAGAAAAAAAACACGAGCTCAAGATCAGGTACAAGCAGACCTCACTACCAGGAAACAAGTCTGACATCAGAAACAAACACGAGCTCAAGATCAGGTACAAGCAAACCTCACTACCAGGAAACAAGTCTGACATAAGAAATAAACACGAGCTCAAGATCAGGTACAAGTAGACGTCACTACCAGGAAACATGTCTGACATAAGAAATAAACACGAGCTCAAGATCAGGTACAAGTAGACGTCACTACCAGGAAACATGTCTGACATAAGAAATAAACACGAGCTCAAGATCAGGTACAAGTAGATGTCACTACCAGGAAACAAGTCTGACATCAGAAATAAACACGAGCTCAAGATCAGGTACAAGTAGATGTCACTACCAGGAAACAAGTCTGACATCAGAAATAAACACGAGCTCAAGATCAGGTACAAGCAGACGTCACTACCAGGAAACATGTCTGACATTAGAAATAAACACGAGCTTAAAGTCAGGTACAAGTAGATGTCACCACCAGGAAACAAGACTGACATCAGAAATAAACACGAGCTCAAGATCAGGTACAAGTAGATGTCACTACCAGGAAACAAGACTGACAGAAATAAACACGAGCTCAAGATCAGGTACAAGCAAAACTCACTACCAGGAAACAAGTCTGACATAAGAAATAAACACGAGCTCAAGATCAGGTACAAGTAGATGTCACTACCAGGAAACAAGTCTGACATCAGAAATACACACGAGCTCAAGATCAGGTACAAGCAGACGTCGCTACCAGGAAACATGTCTGACATTAGAAATAAACACGAGCTCAAGATCAGGTACAAGCAGACTTCAGTACCAGGAAACATATCTGACATCAGAAATAAACACGAGCTCAAGATCAGGTACAAGCAAACCTCACTACCAGGAAACAAGTCTGACATAAGAAATAAACACGAGCTCAAGATCAGGTACAAGTAGATGTCACTACCAGGAAACGTGTCTGACATAGGAAATAAACACGAGCTCAAGATCAGGTACAAGTAGACGTCACAACCAGGAAACATGTCTGACAGAAGAAATAAACACGAGCTCAAGATCAGGTACAAGTAGAGTTCACTACCAGGAAACATGTCTGACATAAGAAATAAACACGAGCTCAAGATCAGGTACAAGTAGATGTCACTACCAGGAAACATGTCTGACATAAGAAATAAACACGAGATCAAGATCAGGTACAAGTAGACCTCACTACCAAAAAACAAGCCTGACATAAGAAATAAATATGAGCTCAAGATCAGGTACAAGCAGACGTCACTACCAGGAAACATGTCTGACATAGGAAATAAACACGAGCTCAAGATCAGGTACAAGTAGACCTCACTACCAGAAAACATGTCTGACATAAGAAATAAACACGAGCTCAAGATCAGGTACAAGTAGACCTCGCTACCAGGAAACAAGTCTGACATAAGAAATAAACATGAGCTCAAGATCAGGTACAAGCAGACGTCACTACCAGGAAACATGTCTGACATAAGAAATAAACATGGGCTTAAGATCAGGTACATGCAGACCTCACTACCAGGAAACATGTCTGACATAAGAAATAAACACGAGCTTAAGATCAGGTACAAGCAAACCTCACAACCAGGAAACAAGCCTGACATCAGAAATAAACACGAGCTTAGGATCAGGTACAAGCAAACCTCACTACCAGGAAACATGTCTGACATAAGAAATAAACACGAGCTCAAGATCAGTTACAAGCAGACCTCACTACCAGGAAACATGTCTGACATAAGAAATAAACTCGAGCTCAAGATCAGGTACAAGTAGACGTCACTACCAGGAAACGTGCCTGACTTAAGAAATAAACACGAGCTCTAGATCAGGTACCAGTAGACCTCACTACCAGGAAACATGTCTGACATAAGAAATAAACACGAGGTTAAGATCAGGCACAAGCAGAAATCACTACCAGGAAACAAGTTTGACATAAGAAATAAACACGAGCTCAAGATCAGGTACAAGTAGAGGTCACTACCAGGAAACATGTCTGACATAAGAAATAAAAACGAGCTTAAAATCAGGTACAAGCAAACCTCACTACCAGGAAACAAGTCTGACATAAGAAATAAACACGAGCTCAAGATCAGGCACAAGCAGACCTCACTACCCGGAAACATGTCTGACATAAGAAATAAACACGAGCTCAACATAAAGTACAAGCAGATCGCACTACCAGGAAACATGTCTGACATAAGAAATAAACATAAGCTAAAGCTCAGGTATAAGCAGACCTCACTACCAGGAGACATGTCTGACCTAAGAAATAAACACCAGCTCATGATCACGTAAAAGCAGACCGCACTACCAGGAAACATGTCTGACATAAGAAATAATCTCGAGCACATGATCACGTACAAGGAGACCTCACTACCAGGAAACATGTCTGACCCAAGAAATAAACATCAGCTCATGATCACGTACAAGCAGACCGCACTACCAGGAAACATGTCTGACATAAGAAATAAACTCGAGCACATGATCACGTACAAGCAGACCTCACTACCAGGAAACCAGTCTGACCTAAGAAATAAACTCGAGCTCATGATCACGTACAAGCAGACCGCACTACTAGGAAACATGTCTGACATAATAAATAAACACGAGCTCATGATCACGTACAAGCAGATGTCACTACCAGGAAACATGTCTGACATCAGAAATAAACACGAGCTCAAGATCAGGTACAAGTAGAGTTCACTACCAGGAAACATGTCTGACATAAGAAATAAACACGAGCTCAAGATCAGGTACAAGTAGATGTCACTACCAGGAAACATGTCTGACATAAGAAATAAACACGAGATCAAGATCAGGTACAAGTAGACCGCACTACCAGGAAACATGTCTGACATAAGAAATTAACACGAGCTCATGATCACGTACAAGCAGATGTCACTACCAGGAAACATGTCTGACATAAGAAATAAACATGAGCTTAAGATCAGGTACAAGCAGACCTCACTACCAGGAAACATGTCTGACATACAAAATAAAAACGAGCTCAAGATCAGGGACAAGCTGAGCTCACTACCAGGAAACATGTCTGACATAAGAAATAAACACGAGCTCAAGATCAGGGACAAGCAGACCTCATTTCCAGGAAACATGTCTGACATAAGCAATAAACACGAGCTTAAGATCAGGTACAAGCAGACCTCACTACCAGGAAACATGTCAGACATAAGAAATAAACATGAGCTTAAGATCAGGTAAAAGTAGACCTTACTACCAGGAAACAAGCCTTACATAAGAAATAAACATGAGCTCAAGATCAGGTACATGTAGACGTCATTACCAGGAAACGTGCCTTACATAAGAAATAAACACGAGCTCAAGATCAGGTACAAGTAGACGTCACTACCAGGAAACGAGCCTTACATACGAAATAAACACGAGCTTAAGATCTGGTACAAGTAGACCTCACTACCAAAAAACAAGCCTGACATAAGAAATAAACATGAGCTCAAGATCAGGTACAAGTAGACGTCACTACCAGGAAACGTGCCTGACATAAGAAATAAACACGAGCTTAAGATCAGGTACAAGCAGACCTCACTACCAGGAAACATGTCTGACATAAGAAATAAACACGAGCTTAAGATCAGGTACAAGCAGAAATCACTACCAGGAAACAAGTCTGACATTAGAAATAAACACGAGCTTAAAGTCAGGTACAAGTGGATGTCACTTCCAGGAAACAAGACTGACATCAGAAATAAACACGAGCTCAAGATCAGGTACAAGTAGATGTCACTACCAGGAAACAAGACTGACATCAGAAATAAACACGAGCTCAAGATCAGGTACAAGTAGATGTCACTACCAGGAAACATGTCTGACATCAGAAATACACACGAGCTCAAGATCAGGTACAAGCAGACGTCGCTACCAGGAAACATGTCTGACATTAGAAATAAACACGAGCTCAAGATCAGGTACAAGCAAACCTCACTACCAGGAAACATGTCTGACATAAGAAATAAACACGAGCTCAAGATCAGGTACAAGCAGACTTCAGTACCAGGAAACATATCTGACATCAGAAATAAACACGAGCTCAAGATCAGGTACAAGCAAACCTCACTACCAGGAAACAAGTCTGACATAAGAAATAAACACGAGCTCAAGATCAGGTACAAGTAGACGTCACTACCAGGAAACGTGCCTGACATAAGAAATAAACACGAGCTTAAGATCAGGTACAAGCAGACCTCACTACCAGGAAACATGTCTGACATAAGAAATAAACACGAGCTTAAGATCAGGTACAAGCAGAAATCACTACCAGGAAACAAGTCTGACATAAGAAACAAACACGAGCTCAAGATCAGGTACAAGCAGAACTCACTACCAGGAAACATGTCAGACATAAGAAATAAACACGAGCTCAAGATAAGTTCCAAGCAGAACTCACTACCAGGAAACAAGTCTGACATAAGAAATAAACACGAGCTCAAGATCAGGTACAAACAGACTTCACTACCAGGAAACAAGTCTGGCATCAGAAGCAAACACGAGCTTAAGATCAGGTACAAGCAGACTTTACTACCAGGAAACAAGTCTGACTTAAGAAATAAACAGGAGCGCAAGATCAGGTACAAGCAGACGTCACTACCAGGAAAAAGGTCTGACATAAGAAATAAACATGAGCTCAAGATCAGGTACAAGCAGACGTCACTACCAGGAAACAAGTCTGACATAAGAAATAAACACGAGCTCAAGATCAGGTACAAGCAAACCTCACTACCAGGAAACAAGCCTGACATAAGAAATAACACGAGCTCAATATCAGGTACAAGCAAACCACACTACCAGGAAACATGTCTGACATAAGAAATAAACACGAGCTCAATATCAGGTACAAGCAAACCTCACTACCAGGAAACAAGCCTTACCTAAGAAATAACACGAGCTCAATATCAGGTACAAGCAAACCTCACTACCAGGAAACAAGCCTGACATAAGAAATAACACGAGCTCAATATCAGGTACAAGTAGACGACACTACCAGGAAACATGTCTGACATAAGAAATAAACACGAGCTCAAGATCAGGTGCAAGTAGACGTCACTACCAGGAAACATGTCTGACATAAGGAATAAACTCGAGCTCAAGATCAGGTACAAGTAGATGTCACTACCAGGAAACAAGTCTGACATCAGAAATAAACACGAGCTCAAGATCAGGTACAAGTAGATGTCACTACCAGGAAACAAGTCTGACATCATAAAATAAACACGAGCTCAAGATCAGGTACAAGTAGATGTCACTACCAGAAAACATGTCTGAAATAAGAAATAAACACGAGCTCAAGATCAGGTATAAGCAGACGTCACTGCCAGGAAACATGTCTGACATTAGAAATAAACACGAGCTTAAAGTCAGGTACAAGTAGATGTCACTACCAGGAAACAAGACTGACATCAGAAATAAACACGAGCTCAAGATCAGGTACAAGTAGATGTCACTACCAGGAAACAAGACTGACATCAGAAATAAACACGAGCTCAAGATCAGGTACAAGTAGATGTCACTACCAGGAAACAAGTCTGACATCAGAAATAAACACGAGCTGAAGATCAGGTACAAGCAGACCTCACTACCAGGAAAGATGTCTGACATAAGAAACAAACATGAGCTCAAGATCAGGTACAAGTAGACGTCACTACCAGGAAACATGCCTGACATAAGAAATAAACACGAGCTCAATATCAGGTACAAGCAAACCTCACTACCAGGAAACAAGTCTGACATAAGAAATAAACACAAGCTCAAGATCAGGTACAAGTGGACGTCACTACCAGGAAACAAGCCTGACATAAGAAATAAACACGAGCTCAAGATCAGGTACAAGTGGACGTCACTGCCAGGAAACAAGTCTGACAATAGAAATAAACACGAGCTCAAGATCAGGTACAAGTAGACGTCACTACCAGGAAACATGTTTGACATAAGAAACAAACACGAGCTCAAGATAAGGTAACAGGAGACGTCACTACCAGGAAACAAATCTGACATAAGAAATAAACACGAGCTCAAGATCAGGCACAAGCAAACCTCACTACCAGGAAACAAGTCTGACATAAGAAATAAACACGAGCTCAAGATCAGGTACAAGTAGACGTCACTACCAGGAAACATGTCTGACATAAGAAATAAACACGAGCTCAAGATCAGGTACAAGTAGACGTCACTACCAGGAAACATGTCTGACATAAGAAATAAACACGAGCTCAAGATCAGGTACAAGTAGATGTCACTACCAGGAAACAAGTCTGACATCAGAAATAAACACGAGCTCAAGATCAGGTACAAGTAGATGTCACTACCAGGAAACAAGTCTGACATCAGAAATAAACACGAGCTCAAGATCAGGTACAAGCAGACGTCACTACCAGGAAACATGTCTGACATTAGAAATAAACACGAGCTTAAAGTCAGGTACAAGTAGATGTCACCACCAGGAAACAAGACTGACATCAGAAATAAACACGAGCTCAAGATCAGGTACAAGTAGATGTCACTACCAGGAAACAAGACTGACAGAAATAAACACGAGCTCAAGATCAGGTACAAGCAAAACTCACTACCAGGAAACAAGTCTGACATAAGAAATAAACACGAGCTCAAGATCAGGTACAAGTAGATGTCACTACCAGGAAACAAGTCTGACATCAGAAATACACACGAGCTCAAGATCAGGTACAAGCAGACGTCGCTACCAGGAAACATGTCTGACATTAGAAATAAACACGAGCTCAAGATCAGGTACAAGCAGACTTCAGTACCAGGAAACATATCTGACATCAGAAATAAACACGAGCTCAAGATCAGGTACAAGCAAACCTCACTACCAGGAAACAAGTCTGACATAAGAAATAAACACGAGCTCAAGATCAGGTACAAGTAGATGTCACTACCAGGAAACGTGTCTGACATAGGAAATAAACACGAGCTCAAGATCAGGTACAAGTAGACGTCACAACCAGGAAACATGTCTGACAGAAGAAATAAACACGAGCTCAAGATCAGGTACAAGTAGATGTCACTACCAGGAAACAAGACTGACATCAGAAATAAACACGAGCTCAAGATCAGGTACAAGTAGATGTCACTACCAGGAAACAAGTCTGACATCAGAAATAACATGAGCTTAAGATCAGGTGCAAGCAAACCTCACTACCATGAAACATGGCTGACATAAGAAATAAACACGAGCTCAAGATCAGGTACAAGCAGACGTCACTACCAGGAAACATGTCTTCCATCACAAATAAACACGAGCTCAAGATCAGGTACAAGTAGATGTCACTACCAGAAAACATGTCTGACTTAGGAAATAAACACGAGCTCAAGATCAGGTACAAGCAGACCTCACAACCAGGAAACATGTCTGACATAGGAAATAAACACGAGCTCCAGATCAATTACAAGCAGACGTCACTACCAGGAAACATGTCTGACATAGGAAATAAACACGAGCTCAAGATCAGGTACAAGCAGACCTCACTACCAGGAAACAAGTCTGACATCAGAAATAAACAAGAGCTCAAAATCAGATACAAGCAAACCTCACTACCAGGAAACATGTCTGACATATGAAATAAACACGAGCTCAAAATCAGGTACAAGCAAACCTCACTACCAGGAAACAAGTCTGACATCAGAAATAAACACGAGCTCAAGATCAGGTACAAGCAAACCTCACTACCAGGAAACAAGTCTGACATCAGAAAAAAAACACGAGCTCAAGATCAGGTACAAGCAGACCTCACTACCAGGAAACAAGTCTGACATCAGAAACAAACACGAGCTCAAGATCAGGTACAAGCAAACCTCACTACCAGAAAACATGTCTGACATAAGAAATAAACACGAGCTCAAGATCAGGTACAAGCAAACCTCACTACCAGGAAACATGTCTGACATAAGAAATAAACACGAGCTCAAGATCAGGTACAAGTACATGTCACTACCAGGAAACAAGTCTGACATCAGAAATAAACACGAGCTCAATATCAGGTACAAGTAGACGTCACTACCAGGAAACATGTCTGACATAAGAAATAAACACGAGCTCAATATCAGGTAAAAGCAAAGCTCACTACCAGGAAACAAGTCTGACATAAGAAATAAACACAAGCTCAAGATCAGGTACAAGTAGACGTCACTACCAGGAAACAAGTCTGACATAAGAAATAAACACGAGCTCAAGATCAGGTACAAGCAAAAGTCACTACCAGGAAACAATTCTGACATAAGAAATAAACACGAGCTCAAGATCAGGTACAAGTAGACGTCACTACCAGGAAACATGTCTGACATAAGAAATAAACACGAGCTCAAGATCAGGTAAGGTAAGACGTCACTACCAGGAAACATGTCTGACATAAGAAATAAACACGAGCTCAAGATCAGGTACAAGTAGACCTCACTACCAGGAAACAAGTCTGACATAAGAAATAAACACGAGCTCAAGATCAGGTACAAGTAGATGTCACTACCAGGAAATAAGTCTGACATCAGAAATAAACAGGAGCTCAAGATCAGGTACAAGTAGATGTCACTACCAGGAAACAAGTCTGACATCAGAAATAAACACGAGCTCAAGTTCAGGTACAAGTAGATGTCACTACCAGGAAACAAGTCTGACATCAGAAATAAACACGAGCTCAAGATCAGGTACAAGTAGATGTCACTACCAGGAAACATGTCTGACATCATAAATAAACCCGAGCTCAAGGTCAGGTACAAGTAGACGTCACTACCAGGAAACAAGCCTGACATCAGAAATGAACACGAGCTCAAGATCAGGTACAAGCAAACCTCACTACCAGGAAACAAGTCTGACATAAGAAATAAACACGAGCTCAAGATAAGGTACAAGCAAAACTCACTACCAGGAAACAAGTCTGACATAAGAAATAAACACGAGCTAAAGATCAGGTACAAGAAGACGTCACTACCAGGAAACATGTCTGACATAAGAAATAAACACGAGCTCAAGATCAGGTACAAGCAAACCTCACTACCAGGAAACAAGTCTGGCATAAGAAATAAACACGAGCTCAAGATCAGGTACAAGTAGACGTCACTACCAGGAAACATGTCTGACATAAGAAATAAACACGAGCTCAAGATCAGGTACAAGTAGACGTCACTACCAGGAAACAAGTCTGACATAAGAAATAAACACGAGTTCAAGATCAGGTACAAGCAAACCTCACTATCAGGAAACAAGTCTGACATAAGAAATAAACACGAGCTCAAGATCAGGTACAAGTAGACGTCACTACCAGGAAACATGTCTGACATAAGAAATAAACACGAGCTCAAGATCAGGTACAAGTAGACCGTCACTACCAGGAAACATGTCTGACATAAGAAATAAACACGAGCTCAAGATCAATTACAAGTAGACCTCACTACTAGGAAACAAGTCTGAGATAAGAAATAAACACGAGCTCAAGATCAGGTACAAGTAGACGTCACTACCAGGAAACAAGTCTGACATAAGAAATAAACACGAGCTCAAGATCAGGTACAAGCAAACCTCACTACCAGGAAACAAGTCTGACATAAGAAATAAAAACGAGCTCAAGTTCAGGTACAAGTAGACGTCACTACCAGGAAACAAGTCTGACATGAGAAATAAACACGAGCTCAAGATCAGGTACAAACAGACTTCACTACCAGGAAACAAGTCTGACATCAGAAACAAACACGAGCTCAAGATCAGGTACAAGCAGACTTTACTACCAGGAAACAAGTCTGACTTAAGAAATAAATATGAGCTCAAGATCAGGTACAAGCAGACGTCACTACCAGGAAACAAGTCTGACATAAGAAATAAACACGAGCTCAAGATCAGGTACAAGCAAACCTCACTACCAGGAAACAAGTCTGACATAAGATATAAACATGAACTCAAGATCAGGTACAAGCAAACCTCACTACCAGGAAACAAGTCTGACACAAGAAATAAACATGAGCTCAAGATCAGGTACAAGCAAACCTCACTACCAGGAAACAAGTCTGACATCAGAAATAAACACGAGCACAAGATCAGGTACAAGTAGACCTCACTACCAAAAAACAAGCCTGACATAAGAAATAAACATGAGCTCAAGAACAGGTACAAGTAGACGTCACTACCAGGAAACGTGCCTGACATAAGAAATAAACACGAGCTTAAGATCAGGTACAAGCAGACCTCACTACCAGGAAACATGTCTGACATAAGAAATAAACACGAGCTTAAGATCAGGTACAAGCAGAAATCACTACCAGGAAACAAGTCTGACATTAGAAATAAACACGAGCTTAAAGTCAGGTACAAGTGGATGTCACTTCCAGGAAACAAGACTGACATCAGAAATAAACACGAGCTCAAGATCAGGTACAAGTAGATGTCACTACCAGGAAACAAGACTGACATCAGAAATAAACACGAGCTCAAGATCAGGTACAAGTAGATGTCACTACCAGGAAACATGTCTGACATCAGAAATACACACGAGCTCAAGATCAGGTACAAGCAGACGTCGCTACCAGGAAACATGTCTGACATTAGAAATAAACACGAGCTCAAGATCAGGTACAAGCAAACCTCACTACCAGGAAACATGTCTGACATAAGAAATAAACACGAGCTCAAGATCAGGTACAAGCAGACTTCAGTACCAGGAAACATATCTGACATCAGAAATAAACACGAGCTCAAGATCAGGTACAAGCAAACCTCACTACCAGGAAACAAGTCTGACATAAGAAATAAACACGAGCTCAAGATCAGGTACAAGTAGACGTCACTACCAGGAAACGTGCCTGACATAAGAAATAAACACGAGCTTAAGATCAGGTACAAGCAGACCTCACTACCAGGAAACATGTCTGACATAAGAAATAAACACGAGCTTAAGATCAGGTACAAGCAGAAATCACTACCAGGAAACAAGTCTGACATAAGAAACAAACACGAGCTCAAGATCAGGTACAAGCAGAACTCACTACCAGGAAACATGTCAGACATAAGAAATAAACACGAGCTCAAGATAAGTTCCAAGCAGAACTCACTACCAGGAAACAAGTCTGACATAAGAAATAAACACGAGCTCAAGATCAGGTACAAACAGACTTCACTACCAGGAAACAAGTCTGGCATCAGAAGCAAACACGAGCTTAAGATCAGGTACAAGCAGACTTTACTACCAGGAAACAAGTCTGACTTAAGAAATAAACAGGAGCGCAAGATCAGGTACAAGCAGACGTCACTACCAGGAAAAAGGTCTGACATAAGAAATAAACATGAGCTCAAGATCAGGTACAAGCAGACGTCACTACCAGGAAACAAGTCTGACATAAGAAATAAACACGAGCTCAAGATCAGGTACAAGCAAACCTCACTACCAGGAAACAAGCCTGACATAAGAAATAACACGAGCTCAATATCAGGTACAAGCAAACCACACTACCAGGAAACATGTCTGACATAAGAAATAAACACGAGCTCAATATCAGGTACAAGCAAACCTCACTACCAGGAAACAAGCCTTACCTAAGAAATAACACGAGCTCAATATCAGGTACAAGCAAACCTCACTACCAGGAAACAAGCCTGACATAAGAAATAACACGAGCTCAATATCAGGTACAAGTAGACGACACTACCAGGAAACATGTCTGACATAAGAAATAAACACGAGCTCAAGATCAGGTGCAAGTAGACGTCACTACCAGGAAACATGTCTGACATAAGGAATAAACTCGAGCTCAAGATCAGGTACAAGTAGATGTCACTACCAGGAAACAAGTCTGACATCAGAAATAAACACGAGCTCAAGATCAGGTACAAGTAGATGTCACTACCAGGAAACAAGTCTGACATCATAAAATAAACACGAGCTCAAGATCAGGTACAAGTAGATGTCACTACCAGAAAACATGTCTGACATAAGAAATAAACACGAGCTCAAGATCAGGTATAAGCAGACGTCACTGCCAGGAAACATGTCTGACATTAGAAATAAACACGAGCTTAAAGTCAGGTACAAGTAGATGTCACTACCAGGAAACAAGACTGACATCAGAAATAAACACGAGCTCAAGATCAGGTACAAGTAGATGTCACTACCAGGAAACAAGACTGACATCAGAAATAAACACGAGCTCAAGATCAGGTACAAGTAGATGTCACTACCAGGAAACAAGTCTGACATCAGAAATAAACACGAGCTGAAGATCAGGTACAAGCAGACCTCACTACCAGGAAAGATGTCTGACATAAGAAACAAACATGAGCTCAAGATCAGGTACAAGTAGACGTCACTACCAGGAAACATGCCTGACATAAGAAATAAACACGAGCTCAATATCAGGTACAAGCAAACCTCACTAGCAGGAAACAAGTCTGACATAAGAAATAAACACAAGCTCAAGATCAGGTACAAGTGGACGTCACTACCAGGAAACAAGCCTGACATAAGAAATAAACACGAGCTCAAGATCAGGTACAAGTGGACGTCACTGCCAGGAAACAAGTCTGACAATAGAAATAAACACGAGCTCAAGATCAGGTACAAGTAGACGTCACTACCAGGAAACATGTTTGACATAAGAAACAAACACGAGCTCAAGATAAGGTAACAGGAGACGTCACTACCAGGAAACAAATCTGACATAAGAAATAAACACGAGCTCAAGATCAGGCACAAGCAAACCTCACTACCAGGAAACAAGTCTGACATAAGAAATAAACACGAGCTCAAGATCAGGTACAAGTAGACGTCACTACCAGGAAACATGTCTGACATAAGAAATAAACACGAGCTCAAGATCAGGTACAAGTAGACGTCACTACCAGGAAACATGTCTGACATAAGAAATAAACACGAGCTCAAGATCAGGTACAAGTAGATGTCACTACCAGGAAACAAGTCTGACATCAGAAATAAACACGAGCTCAAGATCAGGTACAAGTAGATGTCACTACCAGGAAACAAGTCTGACATCAGAAATAAACACGAGCTCAAGATCAGGTACAAGCAGACGTCACTACCAGGAAACATGTCTGACATTAGAAATAAACACGAGCTTAAAGTCAGGTACAAGTAGATGTCACCACCAGGAAACAAGACTGACATCAGAAATAAACACGAGCTCAAGATCAGGTACAAGTAGATGTCACTACCAGGAAACAAGACTGACAGAAATAAACACGAGCTCAAGATCAGGTACAAGCAAAACTCACTACCAGGAAACAAGTCTGACATAAGAAATAAACACGAGCTCAAGATCAGGTACAAGTAGATGTCACTACCAGGAAACAAGTCTGACATCAGAAATACACACGAGCTCAAGATCAGGTACAAGCAGACGTCGCTACCAGGAAACATGTCTGACATTAGAAATAAACACGAGCTCAAGATCAGGTACAAGCAGACTTCAGTACCAGGAAACATATCTGACATCAGAAATAAACACGAGCTCAAGATCAGGTACAAGCAAACCTCACTACCAGGAAACAAGTCTGACATAAGAAATAAACACGAGCTCAAGATCAGGTACAAGTAGATGTCACTACCAGGAAACGTGTCTGACATAGGAAATAAACACGAGCTCAAGATCAGGTACAAGTAGACGTCACAACCAGGAAACATGTCTGACAGAAGAAATAAACACGAGCTCAAGATCAGGTACAAGTAGATGTCACTACCAGGAAACAAGACTGACATCAGAAATAAACACGAGCTCAAGATCAGGTACAAGTAGATGTCACTACCAGGAAACAAGTCTGACATCAGAAATAACATGAGCTTAAGATCAGGTGCAAGCAAACCTCACTACCATGAAACATGTCTGACATAAGAAATAAACACGAGCTCAAGATCAGGTACAAGCAGACGTCACTACCAGGAAACATGTCTTCCATCACAAATAAACACGAGCTCAAGATCAGGTACAAGTAGATGTCACTACCAGAAAACATGTCTGACTTAGGAAATAAACACGAGCTCAAGATCAGGTACAAGCAGACCTCACAACCAGGAAACATGTCTGACATAGGAAATAAACACGAGCTCCAGATCAATTACAAGCAGACGTCACTACCAGGAAACATGTCTGACATAGGAAATAAACACGAGCTCAAGATCAGGTACAAGCAGACCTCACTACCAGGAAACAAGTCTGACATCAGAAATAAACAAGAGCTCAAAATCAGATACAAGCAAACCTCACTACCAGGAAACATGTCTGACATATGAAATAAACACGAGCTCAAAATCAGGTACAAGCAAACCTCACTACCAGGAAACAAGTCTGACATCAGAAATAAACACGAGCTCAAGATCAGGTACAAGCAAACCTCACTACCAGGAAACAAGTCTGACATCAGAAAAAAAACACGAGTTCAAGATCAGGTACAAGCACACCTCACTACCAGGAAACAAGTCTGACATCAGAAACAAACACGAGCTCAAGATCAGGTACAAGCAAACCTCACTACCAGAAAACATGTCTGACATAAGAAATAAACACGAGCTCAAGATCAGGTACAAGCAAACCTCACTACCAGGAAACATGTCTGACATAAGAAATAAACACGAGCTCAATATCAGGTACAAGTAGACGTCACTACCAGGAAACATGTCTGACATAAGAAATAAACACGAGCTCAATATCAGGTAAAAGCAAAGCTCACTACCAGGAAACAAGTCTGACATAAGAAATAAACACAAGCTCAAGATCAGGTACAAGTAGACGTCACTACCAGGAAACAAGTCTGACATAAGAAATAAACACGAGCTCAAGATCAGGTACAAGCAAAAGTCACTACCAGGAAACAATTCTGACATAAGAAATAAACACGAGCTCAAGATCAGGTACAAGTAGACGTCACTACCAGGAAACATGTCTGACATAAGAAATAAACACGAGCTCAAGATCAGGTAAGGTAAGACGTCACTACCAGGAAACATGTCTGACATAAGAAATAAACACGAGCTCAAGATCAGGTACAAGTAGACCTCACTACCAGGAAACAAGTCTGACATAAGAAATAAACACGAGCTCAAGATCAGGTACAAGTAGATGTCACTACCAGGAAATAAGTCTGACATCAGAAATAAACAGGAGCTCAAGATCAGGTACAAGTAGATGTCACTACCAGGAAACAAGTCTGACATCAGAAATAAACACGAGCTCAAGTTCAGGTACAAGTAGATGTCACTACCAGGAAACAAGTCTGACATCAGAAATAAACACGAGCTCAAGATCAGGTACAAGTAGATGTCACTACCAGGAAACATGTCTGACATCATAAATAAACCCGAGCTCAAGGTCAGGTACAAGTAGACGTCACTACCAGGAAACAAGCCTGACATCAGAAATGAACACGAGCTCAAGATCAGGTACAAGCAAACCTCACTACCAGGAAACAAGTCTGACATAAGAAATAAACACGAGCTCAAGATAAGGTACAAGCAAAACTCACTACCAGGAAACAAGTCTGACATAAGAAATAAACACGAGCTAAAGATCAGGTACAAGAAGACGTCACTACCAGGAAACATGTCTGACATAAGAAATAAACACGAGCTCAAGATCAGGTACAAGCAAACCTCACTACCAGGAAACAAGTCTGGCATAAGAAATAAACACGAGCTCAAGATCAGGTACAAGTAGACGTCACTACCAGGAAACATGTCTGACATAAGAAATAAACACGAGCTCAAGATCAGGTACAAGTAGACGTCACTACCAGGAAACAAGTCTGACATAAGAAATAAACACGAGTTCAAGATCAGGTACAAGCAAACCTCACTATCAGGAAACAAGTCTGACATAAGAAATAAACACGAGCTCAAGATCAGGTACAAGTAGACGTCACTACCAGGAAACATGTCTGACATAAGAAATAAACACGAGCTCAAGATCAGGTACAAGTAGACCGTCACTACCAGGAAACATGTCTGACATAAGAAATAAACACGAGCTCAAGATCAATTACAAGTAGACCTCACTACTAGGAAACAAGTCTGAGATAAGAAATAAACACGAGCTCAAGATCAGGTACAAGTAGACGTCACTACCAGGAAACAAGTCTGACATAAGAAATAAACACGAGCTCAAGATCAGGTACAAGCAAACCTCACTACCAGGAAACAAGTCTGACATAAGAAATAAAAACGAGCTCAAGTTCAGGTACAAGTAGACGTCACTACCAGGAAACAAGCCTGACATAAGAAATAAACACGAGCTCAATATCAGGTACAAACAAACCTCACTAACAGGAAACATGTCTGACATCAGAAATAAACACGAGCTCAAGATGAGGTACAAGCAAAGCTCACTACCAGGAAACAAGTCTGACATCAGAAATGAACACGAGCTCAAGTTCAGGTACAAGCAAACCTCACTACCAGGAAACAAGTCTGACATCAGAAATAAAGACGAGCTCAAGATCAGGTACAAGTAGACGTCACTACCAGGAAACAAGCCTGACATAAGAAATAACATGAGCTCAATATCAGGTACAAGCAAACCTCACTACCTGGAAACAAGTCTGACATCAGAAATGAACAGGAGCTCAAGATCAGGTACAAGCAAACCTCACTACCAGGAAACAAGTCTGACATCAGAAATAAACACGAGCACAAGATTAGGTACAAGTAGACGTCACTACCAGGAAACAAGCCTGACATAAGAAATAACACGAGCTCAATATCAGGTACAAGCAAACCTCACTACCAGGAAACAAGTCTGACATAAGAAATAAACACGAGCTCAAGATCAGGTACAAGTAGACGTCACTACCAGGAAACGTGCCTGACATAAGAAATAAACACGAGCTTAAGATCAGGTACAAGCAGACCTCACTACCAGGAAACATGTCTGACATAAGAAATAAACACGAGCTTAAGATCAGGTACAAGCAGAAATCACTACCAGGAAACAAGTCTGACATAAGAAACAAACACGAGCTCAAGATCAGGTACAAGCAGAACTCACTACCAGGAAACATGTCAGACATAAGAAATAAACACGAGCTCAAGATAAGTTCCAAGCAGAACTCACTACCCGGAAACAAGTCTGACATAAGAAATAAACACGAGCTCAAGATCAGGTACAAACAGACTTCACTACCAGGAAACAAGTCTGGCATCAGAAGCAAACACGAGCTTAAGATCAGGTACAAGCAGACTTTACTACCTGGAAACAAGTCTGACTTAAGAAATAAACAGGAGCGCAAGATCAGGTACAAGCAGACGTCACTACCAGGAAAAAGGTCTGACATAAGAAATAAACATGAGCTCAAGATCAGGTACAAGCAGACGTCACTACCAGGAAACAAGTCTGACATAAGAAATAAACACGAGCTCAAGATCAGGTACAAGCAAACCTCACTACCAGGAAACAAGCCTGACATAAGAAATAACAAGAGCTCAATATCAGGTACAAGCAAACCACACTACCAGGAAACATGTCTGACATAAGAAATAAACACGAGCTCAATATCAGGTACAAGCAAACCTCACTACCAGGAAACAAGCCTTACCTAAGAAATAACACGAGCTCTATATCAGGTACAAGCAAACCTCACTACCAGGAAACAAGCCTGACATAAGAAATAACACGAGCTCAATATCAGGTACAAGTAGACGACACTACCAGGAAACATGTCTGACATAAGAAATAAACACGAGCTCAAGATCAGGTGCAAGTAGACGTCACTACCAGGAAACATGTCTGACATAAGGAATAAACTCGAGCTCAAGATCAGGTACAAGTAGATGTCACTACCAGGAAACAAGTCTGACATCAGAAATAAACACGAGCTCAAGATCAGGTACAAGTAGATGTCACTACCAGGAAACAAGTCTGACATCATAAAATAAACACGAGCTCAAGATCAGGTACAAGTAGATGTCACTACCAGAAAACATGTCTGACATAAGAAATAAACACGAGCTCAAGATCAGGTATAAGCAGACGTCACTACCAGGAAACATGTCTGACATTAGAAATAAACACGAGCTTAAAGTCAGGTACAAGTAGATGTCACTACCAGGAAACAAGACTGACATCAGAAATAAACACGAGCTCAAGATCAGGTACAAGTAGATGTCACTACCAGGAAACAAGACTGACATCAGAAATAAACACGAGCTCAAGATCAGGTACAAGTAGATGTCACTACCAGGAAACAAGTTTGACATCAGAAATAAACACGAGCTGAAGATCAGGTACAAGCAGACCGCACTACCAGGAAAGATGTCTGACATAAGAAACAAACATGAGCTCAAGATCAGGTACAAGTAGACATCACTACCAGGAAACATGCCTGACATAAGAAATAAACACGAGCTCAATATCAGGTACAAGCAAACCTCACTACCAGGAAACAAGTCTGACATAAGAAATAAACACAAGCTCAAGATCAGGTACAAGTGGACGTCACTACCAGGAAACAAGCCTGACGTAAGAAATAAACACGAGCTCAAGATCAGGTACAAGTGGACGTCACTGCCAGGAAACAAGTCTGACAATAGAAATAAACACGAGCTCAAGATCAGCTACAAGTAGACGTCACTACCAGGAAACATGTTTGACATAAGAAACAAACACGAGCTCAAGATAAGGTAACAGGAGACGTCACTACCAGGAAACAAATCTGACATAAGAAATAAACACGAGCTCAAGATCAGGCACAAGCAAACCTCACTACCAGGAAACAAGTCTGACATAAGAAATAAACACGAGCTCAAGATCAGGTACAAGTAGACGTCACTACCAGGAAACATGTCTGACATAAGAAATAAACACGAGCTCAAGATCAGGTACAAGTAGACGTCACTACCAGGAAACATGTCTGACATAAGAAATAAACACGAGCTCAAGATCAGGTACAAGTAGATGTCACTACCAGGAAACAAGTCTGACATCAGAAATAAACACGATCTCAAGATCAGGTACAAGTAGATGTCACTACCAGGAAACAAGTCTGACATCAGAAATAAACACGAGCTCAAGATCAGGTACAAGCAGACGTCACTACCAGGAAACATGTCTGACATTAGAAATAAACACGAGCTTAAAGTCAGGTACAAGTAGATGTCACCACCAGGAAACAAGACTGACATCAGAAATAAACACGAGCTCAAGATCAGGTACAAGTAGATGTCACTACCAGGAAACGAGACTGACAGAAATAAACACGAGCTCAAGATCAGGTACAAGCAAAACTCACTACCAGGAAACAAGTCTGACATAAGAAATAAACACGAGCTCAATATCAGGTACAAGCAAACCTCACTACCAGGAAACAAGTCTGACATAAGAAATAAACACAAGCTCAAGATTAGGTACAAGTAGACGACACTACCAGGAAACATGTCTGACATAAGAAATAAACACGAGCTCAAGATCAGGTGCAAGTAGACGTCACTACCAGGAAACATGTCTGACATAAGGAATAAACTCGAGCTCAAGATCAGGTACAAGTAGATGTCACTACCAGGAAACAAGTCTGACATCAGAAATAAACACGAGCTCAAGATCAGGTACAAGTAGATCTCACTACCAGGAAACAAGTCTGACATCATAAAATAAACACGAGCTCAAGATCAGGTACAAGTAGATGTCACTACCAGAAAACATGTCTGACATAAGAAATAAACACGAGCTCAAGATCAGGTATAAGCAGACGTCACTACCAGGAAACATGTCTGACATTAGAAATAAACACGAGCTTAAAGTCAGGTACAAGTAGATGTCACTACCAGGAAACAAGACTGACATCAGAAATAAACACGAGCTCAAGATCAGGTACAAATAGACGTCACTACCAGGAAACAAGACTGACATCAGAAATAAACACGAGCTCAAGATCAGGTACAAACAGACTTCACTACCAGGAAACAAGTCTGGCATCAGAAGCAAACACGAGCTTAAGATCAGGTACAAGCAGACTTTACTACCAGGAAACAAGTCTGACTTAAGAAATAAACAGGAGCGCAAGATCAGGTACAAGTAGACGTCACTACCAGGAAAAAGGTCTGACATAAGAAATAAACATGAGCTCAAGATCAGGTACAAGCAGACGTCACTACCAGGAAACAAGTCTGACATAAGAAATAAACACGAGCTCAAGATCAGGTACAAGCAAACCTCACTACCAGGAAACAAGCCTGACATAAGAAATAACACGAGCTCAATATCAGGTACAAGCAAACCACACTACCAGGAAACATGTCTGACATAAGAAATAAACACGAGCTCAATATCAGGTACAAGCAAACCTCACTACCAGGAAACAAGCCTTACCTAAGAAATAACACGAGCTCAATATCAGGTACAAGCAAACCTCACTACCAGGAAACAAGCCTGACATAAGAAATAACACGAGCTCAATATCAGGTACAAGTAGACGACACTACCAGGAAACATGTCTGACATAAGAAATAAACACGAGCTCAAGATCATGTGCAAGTAGACGTCACTACCAGGAAACATGTCTGACATAAGGAATAAACTCGAGCTCAAGATCAGGTACAAGTAGATGTCACTACCAGGAAACAAGTCTGACATCAGAAATAAACACGAGCTCAAGATCAGGTACAAGTAGATGTCACTACCAGGAAACAAGTCTGACATCATAAAATAAACACGAGCTCAAGATCAGGTACAAGTAGATGTCACTACCAGAAAACATGTCTGACATAAGAAATAAACACGAGCTCAAGATCAGGTATAAGCAGACGTCACTACCAGGAAACATGTCTGACATTAGAAATAAACACGAGCTTAAAGTCAGGTACAAGTAGATGTCACTACCAGGAAACAAGACTGACATCAGAAATAAACACGAGCTCAAGATCAGGTACAAGTAGATGTCACTACCAGGAAACAAGACTGACAGAAATAAACACGAGCTCAAGATCAGGTACAAGCAAAACTCACTACCAGGAAACAAGTCTGACATAAGAACTAACACGAGCTCAAGATCAGGTACAAGTAGATTACACTACCAGGAAACAAGTCTGACATCAGAAATACACACGAGCTCAAGATCAGGTACAAGCAGACGTCGCTACCAGGAAACATGTCTGACATTAGAAATAAACACGAGCTCAAGATCAGGTACAAGCAGACTTCAGTACCAGGAAACATATCTGACAATAGAAATAAAAAGGAGCTCAAGATCAGGTACAAGCAAACCTCACTACCAGGAAACAAGTCTGACATAAGAAATAAACACGAGCTCAAGATCAGGTACAAGTAGATGTCACTACCAGGAAACGTGTCTGACATAGGAAATAAACACGAGCTCAAGATCAGGTACAAGTAGACGTCACAACCAGGAAACATGTCTGACAGAAGAAATAAACACGAGCTCAAGATCAGGTACAAGTAGATGTCACTACCAGGAAACAAGACTGACATCAGAAATAAACACGAGCTCAAGATCAGGTACAAGTAGATGTCACTACCAGGAAACAAGTCTGACATCAGAAATAACATGAGCTTAAGATCAGGTGCAAGCAAACCTCACTACCATGAAACATGTCTGACATAAGAAATAAACACGAGCTCAAGATCAGGTACAAGCAGACGTCACTACCAGGAAACATGTCTTCCATCACAAATAAACACGAGCTCAAGATCAGGTACAAGTAGATGTCACTACCAGAAAACATGTCTGACTTAGGAAATAAACACGAGCTCAAGATCAGGTACAAGCAGACCTCACAACCAGGAAACATGTCTGACATAGGAAATAAACACGAGCTCCAGATCAATTACAAGCTGACGTCACTACCAGGAAACATGTCTGACATAGGAAATAAACACGAGCTCAAGATCAGGTACAAGCAGACCTCACTACCAGGAAACAAGTCTGACATCAGAAATAAACAAGAGCTCAAAATAAGATACAAGCAAACCTCACTACCAGGAAACATGTCTGACATATGAAATAAACACGAGCTCAAAATCAGGTACAAGCAAACCTCACTACCAGGAAACAAGTCTGACATCAGAAATATACACGAGCTCAAGATCAGGTACAAGCAAACCTCACTACCAGGAAACAAGTCTGACATCAGAAAAAAAACACGAGCTCAAGATCAGGTACAAGCAGACCTCACTACCAGGAAACAAGTCTGACATCAGAAACAAACACGAGCTCAAGATCAGGTACAAGCAAACCTCACTACCAGAAAACATGTCTGACATAAGAAATAAACACGAGCTCAAGATCAGGTACAAGCAAACCTCACTACCAGGAAACATGTCTGACATAAGAAATAAACACGAGCTCAATATCAGGTACAAGTAGACGTCACTACCAGGAAACATGTCTGACATAAGAAATAAACACGAGCTCAATATCAGGTAAAAGCAAAGCTCACTACCAGGAAACAAGTCTGACATAAGAAATAAACACAAGCTCAAGATCAGGTACAAGTAGACGTCACTACCAGGAAACAAGTCTGACATAAGAAATAAACACGAGCTCAAGATCAGGTACAAGCAAAAGTCACTACCAGGAAACAATTCTGACATAAGAAATAAACACGAGCTCAAGATCAGGTACAAGTAGACGTCACTACCAGGAAACATGTCTGACATAAGAAATAAACACGAGCTCAAGATCAGGTAAGGTAAGACGTCACTACCAGGAAACATGTCTGACATAAGAAATAAACACGAGCTCAAGATCAGGTACAAGTAGACCTCACTACCAGGAAACAAGTCTGACATAAGAAATAAACACGAGCTCAAGATCAGGTACAAGTAGATGTCACTACCAGGAAACAAGTCTGACATCAGAAATAAACAGGAGCTCAAGATCAGGTACAAGTAGATGTCACTACCAGGAAACAAGTCTGACATCAGAAATAAACACGAGCTCAAGATCAGGTACAAGTAGATGTCACTACCAGGAAACAAGTCTGACATCAGAAATAAACACGAGCTCAAGATCAGGTACAAGTAGATGTCACTACCAGGAAACATGTCTGACATCATAAATAAACCCGAGCTCAAGATCAGGTACAAGTAGACGTCACTACCAGGAAACAAGCCTGACATCAGAAATGAACACGAGCTCAAGATCAGGTACAAGCAAACCTCACTACCAGGAAACAAGTCTGACATCAGAAATAAACACGAGCTCAAGATCAGGTACAAGCAAAACTCACTACCAGGAATCAAGTCTGACATAAGAAATAAACACGAGCTAAAGATCAGGTACAAGAAGACGTCACTACCAGGAAACATGTCTGACATAAGAAATAAACACGAGCTCAAGATCAGGTACAAGAAAACCTCACTACCAGGAAACAAGTCTGGCATAAGAAATAAACACGAGCTCAAGATCAGGTACAAGTAGACGTCACTACCAGGAAACATGTCTGACATAAGAAATAAACACGAGCTCAAGATCAGGTACAAGTAGACGTCACTACCAGGAAACAAGTCTGACATAAGAAATAAACACGAGTTCAAGATCATGTACAAGCAAACCTGACTATCAGGAAACAAGTCTGACATAAGAAATAAACACGAGCTGAAGATCAGGTACAAGTAGACGTCACTACCAGGAAAAATGTCTGACATAAGAAATAAACACGAGCTCAAGATCAGGTACAAGTAGACCGTCACTACCAGGAAACATGTCTGACATAAGAAATAAACACGAGCTCAAGATCAATTACAAGTAGACCTCACTACTAGGAAACAAGTCTGAGATAAGAAATAAACACGAGCTCAAGATCAGGTACAAGTAGACGTCACTACCAGGAAACAAGTCTGACATAAGAAATAAACACGAGCTCAAGATCAGGTACAAGCAAACCTCACTACCAGGAAACAAGTCTGACATAAGAAATAAACACGAGCTCAAGTTCAGGTACAAGTAGACGTCACTACCAGGAAACAAGCCTGACATAAGAAATAAACACGAGCTCAATATCAGGTACAAACAAACCTCACTAACAGGAAACATGTCTGACATCAGAAATAAACACGAGCTCAAGATGAGGTACAAGCAAAGCTCACTACCAGGAAACAAGTCTGACATCAGAAATGAACACGAGCTCAAGTTCAGGTACAAGCAAACCTCACTACCAGGAAACAAGTCTGACATCAGAAATAAAGACGAGCTCAAGATCAGGTACAAGTAGACGTCACTACCAGGAAACAAGCCTGACATAAGAAATAACCTGAGCTCAATATCAGGTACAAGCAAACCTCACTACCTGGAAACAAGTCTGACATCAGAAATGAACAGGAGCTCAAGATCAGGTACAAGCAAACCTCACTACCAGGAAACAAGTCTGACATCAGAAATAAACACGAGCACAAGATTAGGTACAAGTAGACGTCACTACCAGGAAACAAGCCTGACATAAGAAATAACACGTGCTCAATATCAGGTACAAGCAAACCTCACTACCAGGAAACAAGTCTGACATAAGAAATAAACACGAGCTCAATATCAGGTACAAGCAAACCTCACTACCAGGAAACAAATCTGACATAAGAAATAAACACAAGTTCAAGATCAGGTACAAGTGGACGTCACTACCAGGAAACAAGCCTGACATAAGAAATAAACACGAGCTCAAGATCAGGTACAAGTGGATGTCACTACCAGGAAACAAGCCTGACATAAGAAATAAACACGAGCTCAAGATCAGGTACAAGTAAAACTCAATATAAGGAAACAAGTCTGCCATAAGAAATAAACACGAGCTCAAGATCAGGTACAAGTAGACGTCACAACCAGGAAACAAGTCTGACATAAGAAATAAGCACGAGCTCAAGATCAGGTACAAGCAAACCTCACTACCAGGAAACAAGTCTGACATAAGAAATAAACACGAGCTCAAGATCAGGTACAAGTAGACGTCACTACCAGGAAACATGTCTGACATAAGAAATAAACACGAGCTCAAGATCAGGTACAAGTAGACGTCACTACCAGGAAACATGTCTGACATAAGAAATAAACACGAGCTCAAGATCAGGTACAAGTAGACGTCACTACCAGGAAACATGTCTGACATAAGAAATAAACACGAGCTCAAGATCAGGTACAAGTAGATGTCAATACCAGGAAACATGTCTGACATTAGAAATAAACACGAGCTTAAAGTCAGGTACAAGTAGATGTCACTACCAGGAAACAAGACTGACATCAGAAATAAACACGAGCTCAAGATCAGGTACAAGTAGATGTCACTACCAGGAAACAAGACTGACAGAAATAAACACGAGCTCAAGATCAGGTACAAGCAAAACTCACTACCAGGAAACAAGTCTGACATAAGAAATAAACACGAGCTCAAGATCAGGTACAAGTAGATGTCACTACCAGGAAACATGTCTGACATTAGAAATAAACACGAGCTGAAGATCAGGTACAAGCAGACGTCGCTACCAGGAAACATGTCTGACATTAGAAATACACACGAGCTCAAGATCAGGTACAAGTAGATGTCACTAACAGGAAACAAGTCTGACATCAGAAATACACACGAGCTCAAGATCAGGTACAAGCAGACGTCGCTACCAGGAAACATGTCTGACATTAGAAATAAACACGAGCTCAAGATCAGGTACAAGCAAACCTCACTACCAGGAAACATGTCTGACATAAGAAATAAACACGAGCTCAAGATCAGGTACAAGCAGACTTCAGTACCAGGAAACATATCTGACATCAGAAATAAACACGAGCTCAAGATCAGGTACAAGCAAACCTCACTACCAGGAAACAATTCTGACATAGGAAATAAACACGAGCTCAAGATCAGGTACAAGCAGACCTCACTGCCAGGAAACAAGCCTGACATAAGAAATAAACACGAGCCCAAGATCAGGTACAAGTAGACGTCACTACCAGGAAACAAGCCTGACATAAGAAATAAACACGAGCTCAATATCAGGCACAAGCAAATCTCACTACCAGGAAACAAGTCTGACATAAGAAATAAACATGAGCTCAAGATCAGGTACAAGCAGATGTCACCACCAGGAAACATGTCTGACATATGAAATAAACACGAGCTCAAGATCAGGTATAAGCAGACCTCACTACCAGGAAACATGTCTGACATAAGAAATAAACATGAGCTCAAGATCAGGTACAAGTAGATGTCACTACCAGGAAACAAGACTGACATAAGAAATAAACACGAGCTCAAGATCAGGTACAAGCAGACCTCACTAACAGAAAGATGTCTGACATAAGAAATAAACATGAGCTCAAGATCAGGTACAAATAGACGTCACTACCAGGAAACGTGTCTGACATAAGAAATAAACATGAGCTCAATATCAGGTACAAGTAGACGTCACTACCAGGAAACATGTCTGACATAAGAAATAAACACGAGCTCAATATCAGGTAAAAGCAAAGCTCACTACCAGGAAACAAGTCTGACATAAGAAATAAACACAAGCTCAAGATCAGGTACAAGTAGACGTCACTACCAGGAAACAAGTCTGACATAAGAAATAAACACGAGCTCAAGATCAGGTACAAGCAAAAGTCACTACCAGGAAACAATTCTGACATAAGAAATAAACACGAGCTCAAGATCAGGTAAGGTAAGACGTCACTACCAGGAAACATGTCTGACATAAGAAATAAACACGAGCTCAAGATCAGGTACAAGTAGACCTCACTACCAGGAAACAAGTCTGACATAAGAAATAAACACGAGCTCAAGATCAGGTACAAGTAGATGTCACTACCAGGAAACAAGTCTGACATCAGAAATAAACAGGAGCTCAAGATCAGGTACAAGTAGATGTCACTACCAGGAAACAAGTCTGACATCAGAAATAAACACGAGCTCAAGATCAGGTACAAGTAGATGTCACTACCAGGAAACAAGTCTGACATCAGAAATAAACACGAGCTCAAGATCAGGTACAAGTAGATGTCACTACCAGGAAACATGTCTGACATCAGAAATAAACCCGAGCTCAAGATCAGGTACAAGTAGACGTCACTACCAGGAAACAAGCCTGACATCAGAAATGAACACGAGCTCAAGATCAGGTACAAGCAAACCTCACTACCAGGAAACAAGTCTGACATCAGAAATAAACACGAGCTCAAGATCAGGTACAAGCAAAACTCACTACCAGGAAACAAGTCTGACATAAGAAATAAACACGAGCTAAAGATCAGGTACAAGAAGACGTCACTACCAGGAAACATGTCTGACATAAGAAATAAACACGGGCTCAAGATCAGGTACAAGCAAACCTCACTACCAGGAAACAAGTCTGGCATAAGAAATAAACACGAGCTCAAGATCAGGTACAAATAGACGTCACAACCAGGAAACATGTCTGACATAAGAAATAAACACGAGCTCAAGATCAGGTACAAGTAGACGTCACTACCAGGAAACAAGTCTGACATAAGAAATAAACACGAGTTCAACATCAGGTACAAGCAAACCTCACTATCAGGAAACAAGTCTGACATAAGAAATGAACACGAGCTCAAGATCAGGTACAAGTAGACGTCACTACCAGGAAACATGTCTGACATAAGAAATAAACACGAGCTCAAGATCAGGTACAAGTAGACCGTCACTACCAGGAAACATGTCTGACATAAGAAATAAACACGAGCTCAAGATCAATTACAAGTAGACCTCACTACTAGGAAAAAAGTCTGAGATAAGAAATAAACACGAGCTCAAGATCAGGTAAAAGTAGACGTCACTACCAGGAAACAAGTCTGACATAAGAAATAAACACGAGCTCAAGATCAGGTACAAGCAAACCTCTTTACCAGGAAACAAGTCTGACATAAGAAATAAACACGAGCTCAAGTTCAGGTACAAGTAGACGTCACTACCAGGAAACAAGCCTGACATAAGAAATAAACACGAGCTCAATATCAGGTACAAACAAACCTCACTAACAGGAAACATGTCTGACATCAGAAATAAACACGAGCTCAAGATGAGGTACAAGCAAAGCTCACTACCAGGAAACAAGTCTGACATCAGAAATGAACACGAGCTCAAGTTCAGGTACAAGCAAACCTCACTACCAGGAAACAAGTCTGACATCAGAAATAAAGACGAGCTCAAGATCAGGTACAAGTAGACGTCACTACCAGGAAACAAGCCTGACATAAGAAATAACATGAGCTCAATATCAGGTACAAGCAAACCTCACTACCTGGAAACAAGTCTGACATCAGAAATGAACAGGAGCTCAAGATCAGGTACAAGCAAACCTCACTACCAGGAAACAAGTCTGACATCAGAAATAAACACGAGCACAAGATTAGGTACAAGTAGACGTCACTACCAGGAAACAAGCCTGACATAAGAAATAACACGAGCTCAATATCAGGTACAAGCATACCTCACTACCAGGAAACAAGTCTGACATAAGAAATAAACACGAGCTCAAGTTCAGGTACAAGTAGACGTCACTACCAGGAAACAAGCCTGACATAAGAAATAAACACGAGCTCAATATCAGGTACAAGCAAACCTCACTACCAGGAAACAAATCTGACATAAGAAATAAACACAAGTTCAAGATCAGGTACAAGTGGACGTCACTACCAGGAAACAAGCCTGACATAAGAAATAAACACGAGCTCAAGATCAGGTACAAGTGGATGTCACTACCAGGAAACAAGCCTGACATAAGAAATAAACACGAGCTCAAGATCAGGTACAAGTAAAACTCAATACCAGGAAACAAGTCTGCCATAAGAAATAAACACGAGCTCAAGATCAGGTACAAGTAGACGTCACAACCAGGAAACAAGTCTGACATAAGAAATAAGCACGAGCTCAAGATCAGGTACAAGCAAACCTCACTACCAGGAAACAAGTCTGACATAAGAAATAAACACGAGCTCAAGATCAGGTACAAGTAGACGTCACTACCAGGAAACATGTCTGACATAAGAAATAAACACGAGCTCAAGATCAGGTACAAGCAAACCTCTCTACCAGGAAACAAGCCTGACATAAGAAATAACACGAGCTCAATATCAGGTACAAGCAAACCTCACTACCATGAAACATGTCTGACATAAGAAATAGACACGAGCTCAAGATCAGGTACAAGCAGACGTCACTACCAGGAAACATGTCTGACATCAGAGATAAACACGAGCTCAAGATCAGGTACAAGTAGACGTCACTACCAGGAAACATGTCTGACATAGGAAATAAACACGAGCTTAAGATCAGGTACAAGCAGACCTCACTACCAGGAAACATGTCTGACATAAGAAATAAACACGAGCCCAAGATCAGGTACAAGCAAACCTCACTACCAGGAAACAAGTCTGACATCATAAATAAACACGAGCTCAAGATCAGGTACAAGCAAACCTCACTACCAGGAAACAAGTCTGACATCAGAAATGAACACGAGCTCAAGATCAGGTACAAGCAAACCTCACTACCAGGAAACATGTCTGACATAAGAAATAAACACGAGCTCAATATCAGGTACAAGTAGACGTCACTACCAGGAAACATGTCTGACATAAGAAATAAACACGAGCTCAATATCAGGTAAAAGCAAAGCTCACTACCAGGAAACAAGTCTGACATAAGAAATAAACACAAGCTCAAGATCAGGTACAAGTAGACGTCACTACCAGGAAACAAGTCTGACATAAGAAATAAACACGAGCTCAAGATCAGGTACAAGCAAAAGTCACTACCAGGAAACAATTCTGACATAAGAAATAAACACGAGCTCAAGATCAGGTACAAGTAGACGTCACTACCAGGAAACATGTCTGACATAAGAAATAAACACGAGCTCAAGATCAGGTAAGGTAAGACGTCACTACCAGGAAACATGTCTGACATAAGAAATAAACACGAGCTCAAGATCAGGTACAAGTAGACCTCACTACCAGGAAACAAGTCTGACATAAGAAATAAACACGAGCTCAAGATCAGGTACAAGTAGATGTCACTACCAGGAAACAAGTCTGACATCAGAAATAAACAGGAGCTCAAGATCAGGTACAAGTAGATGTCACTACCAGGAAACAAGTCTGACATCAGAAATAAACACGAGCTCAAGATCAGGTACAAGTAGATGTCACTACCAGGAAACAAGTCTGACATCAGAAATAAACACGAGCTCAAGATCAGGTACAAGTAGATGTCACTACCAGGAAACATGTCTGACATCATAAATAAACCCGAGCTCAAGATCAGGTACAAGTAGACGTCACTACCAGGAAACAAGCCTGACATCAGAAATGAACACGAGCTCAAGATCAGGTACAAGCAAACCTCACTACCAGGAAACAAGTCTGACATCAGAAATAAACACGAGCTCAAGATCAGGTACAAGCAAAACTCACTACCAGGAATCAAGTCTGACATAAGAAATAAACACGAGCTAAAGATCAGGTACAAGAAGACGTCACTACCAGGAAACATGTCTGACATAAGAAATAAACACGAGCTCAAGATCAGGTACAAGAAAACCTCACTACCAGGAAACAAGTCTGGCATAAGAAATAAACACGAGCTCAAGATCAGGTACAAGTAGACGTCACTACCAGGAAACATGTCTGACATAAGAAATAAACACGAGCTCAAGATCAGGTACAAGTAGACGTCACTACCAGGAAACAAGTCTGACATAAGAAATAAACACGAGTTCAAGATCATGTACAAGCAAACCTGACTATCAGGAAACAAGTCTGACATAAGAAATAAACACGAGCTGAAGATCAGGTACAAGTAGACGTCACTACCAGGAAAAATGTCTGACATAAGAAATAAACACGAGCTCAAGATCAGGTACAAGTAGACCGTCACTACCAGGAAACATGTCTGACATAAGAAATAAACACGAGCTCAAGATCAATTACAAGTAGACCTCACTACTAGGAAACAAGTCTGAGATAAGAAATAAACACGAGCTCAAGATCAGGTACAAGTAGACGTCACTACCAGGAAACAAGTCTGACATAAGAAATAAACACGAGCTCAAGATCAGGTACAAGCAAACCTCACTACCAGGAAACAAGTCTGACATAAGAAATAAACACGAGCTCAAGTTCAGGTACAAGTAGACGTCACTACCAGGAAACAAGCCTGACATAAGAAATAAACACGAGCTCAATATCAGGTACAAACAAACCTCACTAACAGGAAACATGTCTGACATCAGAAATAAACACGAGCTCAAGATGAGGTACAAGCAAAGCTCACTACCAGGAAACAAGTCTGACATCAGAAATGAACACGAGCTCAAGTTCAGGTACAAGCAAACCTCACTACCAGGAAACAAGTCTGACATCAGAAATAAAGACGAGCTCAAGATCAGGTACAAGTAGACGTCACTACCAGGAAACAAGCCTGACATAAGAAATAACCTGAGCTCAATATCAGGTACAAGCAAACCTCACTACCTGGAAACAAGTCTGACATCAGAAATGAACAGGAGCTCAAGATCAGGTACAAGCAAACCTCACTACCAGGAAACAAGTCTGACATCAGAAATAAACACGAGCACAAGATTAGGTACAAGTAGACGTCACTACCAGGAAACAAGCCTGACATAAGAAATAACACGTGCTCAATATCAGGTACAAGCAAACCTCACTACCAGGAAACAAGTCTGACATAAGAAATAAACACGAGCTCAATATCAGGTACAAGCAAACCTCACTACCAGGAAACAAATCTGACATAAGAAATAAACACAAGTTCAAGATCAGGTACAAGTGGACGTCACTACCAGGAAACAAGCCTGACATAAGAAATAAACACGAGCTCAAGATCAGGTACAAGTGGATGTCACTACCAGGAAACAAGCCTGACATAAGAAATAAACACGAGCTCAAGATCAGGTACAAGTAAAACTCAATATAAGGAAACAAGTCTGCCATAAGAAATAAACACGAGCTCAAGATCAGGTACAAGTAGACGTCACAACCAGGAAACAAGTCTGACATAAGAAATAAGCACGAGCTCAAGATCAGGTACAAGCAAACCTCACTACCAGGAAACAAGTCTGACATAAGAAATAAACACGAGCTCAAGATCAGGTACAAGTAGACGTCACTACCAGGAAACATGTCTGACATAAGAAATAAACACGAGCTCAAGATCAGGTACAAGTAGACGTCACTACCAGGGAACATGTCTGACATAAGAAATAAACACGAGCTCAAGATCAGGTACAAGTAGACGTCACTACCAGGAAACATGTCTGACATAAGAAATAAACACGAGCTCAAGATCAGGTACAAGTAGATGTCACTACCAGGAAACATGTCTGACATTAGAAATAAACACGAGCTTAAAGTCAGGTACAAGTAGATGTCACTACCAGGAAACAAGACTGACATCAGAAATAAACACGAGCTCAAGATCAGGTACAAGTAGATGTCACTACCAGGAAACAAGACTGACAGAAATAAACACGAGCTCAAGATCAGGTACAAGCAAAACTCACTACCAGGAAACAAGTCTGACATAAGAAATAAACACGAGCTCAAGATCAGGTACAAGTAGATGTCACTACCAGGAAACATGTCTGACATTAGAAATAAACACGAGCTGAAGATCAGGTACAAGCAGACGTCGCTACCAGGAAACATGTCTGACATTAGAAATACACACGAGCTCAAGATCAGGTACAAGTAGATGTCACTAACAGGAAACAAGTCTGACATCAGAAATACACACGAGCTCAAGATCAGGTACAAGCAGACGTCGCTACCAGGAAACATGTCTGACATTAGAAATAAACACGAGCTCAAGATCAGGTACAAGCAAACCTCACTACCAGGAAACATGTCTGACATAAGAAATAAACACGAGCTCAAGATCAGGTACAAGCAGGCTTCAGTACCAGGAAACATATCTGACATCAGAAATAAACACGAGCTCAAGATCAGGTACAAGCAAACCTCACTACCAGGAAACAATTCTGACATAGGAAATAAACACGAGCTCAAGATCAGGTACAAGCAGACCTCACTGCCAGGAAACAAGCCTGACATAAGAAATAAACACGAGCCCAAGATCAGGTACAAGTAGACGTCACTACCAGGAAACAAGCCTGACATAAGAAATAAACACGAGCTCAATATCAGGCACAAGCAAATCTCACTACCAGGAAACAAGTCTGACATAAGAAATAAACATGAGCTCAAGATCAGGTACAAGCAGATGTCACCACCAGGAAACATGTCTGACATATGAAATAAACACGAGCTCAAGATCAGGTATAAGCAGACCTCACTACCAGGAAACATGTCTGACATAAGAAATAAACATGAGCTCAAGATCAGGTACAAGTAGATGTCACTACCAGGAAACAAGACTGACATAAGAAATAAACACGAGCTCAAGATCAGGTACAAGCAGACCTCACTAACAGAAAGATGTCTGACATAAGAAATAAACATGAGCTCAAGATCAGGTACAAATAGACGTCACTACCAGGAAACGTGTCTGACATAAGAAATAAACATGAGCTCAATATCAGGTACAAGTAGACGTCACTACCAGGAAACATGTCTGACATAAGAAATAAACACGAGCTCAATATCAGGTAAAAGCAAAGCTCACTACCAGGAAACAAGTCTGAAATAAGAAATAAACACAAGCTCAAGATCAGGTACAAGTAGACGTCACTACCAGGAAACAAGTCTGACATAAGAAATAAACACGAGCTCAAGATCAGGTACAAGCAAAAGTCACTACCAGGAAACAATTCTGACATAAGAAATAAACACGAGCTCAAGATCAGGTAAGGTAAGACGTCACTACCAGGAAACATGTCTGACATAAGAAATAAACACGAGCTCAAGATCAGGTACAAGTAGACCTCACTACCAGGAAACAAGTCTGACATAAGAAATAAACACGAGCTCAAGATCAGGTACAAGTAGATGTCACTACCAGGAAACAAGTCTGACATCAGAAATAAACAGGAGCTCAAGATCAGGTACAAGTAGATGTCACTACCAGGAAACAAGTCTGACATCAGAAATAAACACGAGCTCAAGATCAGGTACAAGTAGATGTCACTACCAGGAAACAAGTCTGACATCAGAAATAAACACGAGCTCAAGATCAGGTACAAGTAGATGTCACTACCAGGAAACATGTCTGACATCAGAAATAAACCCGAGCTCAAGATCAGGTACAAGTAGACGTCACTACCAGGAAACAAGCCTGACATCAGAAATGAACACGAGCTCAAGATCAGGTACAAGCAAACCTCACTACCAGGAAACAAGTCTGACATCAGAAATAAACACGAGCTCAAGATCAGGTACAAGCAAAACTCACTACCAGGAAACAAGTCTGACATAAGAAATAAACACGAGCTAAAGATCAGGTACAAGAAGACGTCACTACCAGGAAACATGTCTGACATAAGAAATAAACACGAGCTCAAGATCAGGTACAAGCAAACCTCACTACCAGGAAACAAGTCTGGCATAAGAAATAAACACGAGCTCAAGATCAGGTACAAATAGACGTCACAACCAGGAAACATGTCTGACATAAGAAATAAACACGAGCTCAAGATCAGGTACAAGTAGACGTCACTACCAGGAAACAAGTCTGACATAAGAAATAAACACGAGTTCAACATCAGGTACAAGCAAACCTCACTATCAGGAAACAAGTCTGACATAAGAAATAAACACGAGCTCAAGATCAGGTACAAGTAGACGTCACTACCAGGAAACATGTCTGACATAAGAAATAAACACGAGCTCAAGATCAGGTACAAGTAGACCGTCACTACCAGGAAACATGTCTGACATAAGAAATAAACACGAGCTCAAGATCAATTACAAGTAGACCTCACTACTAGGAAAAAAGTCTGAGATAAGAAATAAACACGAGCTCAAGATCAGGTAAAAGTAGACGTCACTACCAGGAAACAAGTCTGACATAAGAAATAAACACGAGCTCAAGATCAGGTACAAGCAAACCTCTTTACCAGGAAACAAGTCTGACATAAGAAATAAACACGAGCTCAAGTTCAGGTACAAGTAGACGTCACTACCAGGAAACAAGCCTGACATAAGAAATAAACACGAGCTCAATATCAGGTACAAACAAACCTCACTAACAGGAAACATGTCTGACATCAGAAATAAACACGAGCTCAAGATGAGGTACAAGCAAAGCTCACTACCAGGAAACAAGTCTGACATCAGAAATGAACACGAGCTCAAGTTCAGGTACAAGCAAACCTCACTACCAGGAAACAAGTCTGACATCAGAAATAAAGACGAGCTCAAGATCAGGTACAAGTAGACGTCACTACCAGGAAACAAGCCTGACATAAGAAATAACATGAGCTCAATACCAGGTACAAGCAAACCTCACTACCTGGAAACAAGTCTGACATCAGAAATGAACAGGAGCTCAAGATCAGGTACAAGCAAACCTCACTACCAGGAAACAAGTCTGACATCAGAAATAAACACGAGCACAAGATTAGGTACAAGTAGACGTCACTACCAGGAAACAAGCCTGACATAAGAAATAACACGAGCTCAATATCAGGTACAAGCATACCTCACTACCAGGAAACAAGTCTGACATAAGAAATAAACACGAGCTCAAGTTCAGGTACAAGTAGACGTCACTACCAGGAAACAAGCCTGACATAAGAAATAAACACGAGCTCAATATCAGGTACAAGCAAACCTCACTACCAGGAAACAAATCTGACATAAGAAATAAACACAAGTTCAAGATCAGGTACAAGTGGACGTCACTACCAGGAAACAAGCCTGACATAAGAAATAAACACGAGCTCAAGATCAGGTACAAGTGGATGTCACTACCAGGAAACAAGCCTGACATAAGAAATAAACACGAGCTCAAGATCAGGTACAAGTAAAACTCAATACCAGGAAACAAGTCTGCCATAAGAAATAAACACGAGCTCAAGATCAGGTACAAGTAGACGTCACAACCAGGAAACAAGTCTGACATAAGAAATAAGCACGAGCTCAAGATCAGGTACAAGCAAACCTCACTACCAGGAAACAAGTCTGACATAAGAAATAAACACGAGCTCAAGATCAGGTACAAGTAGACGTCACTACCAGGAAACATGTCTGACATAAGAAATAAACACGAGCTCAAGATCAGGTACAAGCAAACCTCTCTACCAGGAAACAAGCCTGACATAAGAAATAACACGAGCTCAATATCAGGTACAAGCAAACCTCACTACCATGAAACATGTCTGACATAAGAAATAGACACGAGCTCAAGATCAGGTACAAGCAGACGTCACTACCAGGAAACATGTCTGACATCAGAGATAAACACGAGCTCAAGATCAGGTACAAGTAGACGTCACTACCAGGAAACATGTCTGACATAGGAAATAAACACGAGCTTAAGATCAGGTACAAGCAGACCTCACTACCAGGAAACATGTCTGACATAAGAAATAAACACGAGCCCAAGATCAGGTACAAGCAAACCTCACTACCAGGAAACAAGTCTGACATCATAAATAAACACGAGCTCAAGATCAGGTACAAGCAAACCTCACTACCAGGAAACAAGTCTGACATCAGAAATGAACACGAGCTCAAGATCAGGTACAAGCAAACCTCACTACCAGGAAACAAGTCTGACATCAGAAATAAACACGAGCTCCAGATCAGGTACAAGTAAACGTCACTACCAGGAAACAAGCCAGACATAAGAAATAACACGAGCTCAATATCAGGTACAAGCAAACCTCACTACCAGGAAACAAGTCTGACATAAGAAATAAACACGAGCTCAATATCAGGTACAATTAAACGTCACTACCAGGAAACAAGCCTGACATAAGAAATAAACACGGGCTCAATATCAGGTACAAGTAGACGTCACTACCAGGAAACATGTCTGACATAAGAAATAAACACGAGCTCAAGATCAGGTACAAGTAGATGTCACTACCAGGAAACAAGTCTGACATCAGAAATAAACTTGAGCTCAAGATCAGGTACAAGTAGATGTCACTACCAGGAAACAAGTCTGACATCAGAAATAAACACGAGCTCAAGATCAGGTACAAGCAGACGTCACTACCAGGAAACATGTCTGACATTAGAAATAAACACGAGTTTAAAGTCAGGTACAAGTAGATGTCACTACCAGGAAACAAGACTGACATCAGAAATAAACACGAGCTCAAGATCAGGTACAAGTAGATGTCACTACCAGGAAACAAGACTGACAGAAATAAACACGAGCTCAAGATCAGGTACAAGCAAAACTCACTACCAGGAAACAAGTCTGACATAAGAAATAAACACGAGCTCAAGATCAGGTACAAGTAGATGTCACTACCAGGAAACAAGTCTGACATCAGAAATACACACGAGCTCAAGATCAGGTACAAGCAGACGTCGCTACCAGGAAACATGTCTGACATTAGAAATAAACACGAGCTCAAGATCAGGTACAAGCAAACCTCACTACCAGGAAACATGTCTGACATAAGAAATAAACACGAACTCAAGATCAGGTACAAGCAGACTTCAGTACCAGGAAACATATCTGACATCAGAAATAAACACGAGCTCAAGATCAGGTACAAGCAAACCTCACTACCAGGAAACAATTCTGACATAGGAAATAAACACGAGCTCAAGATCAGGTACAAGCAGACCTCACTGCCAGGAAACAAGCCTGACATAAGAAATAAACACGAGCCCAAGATCAGGTACAAGTAGACGTCACTACCAGGAAACAAGCCTGACATAAGAAATAAACACGAGCTCAATATCAGGCACAAGCAAATCTCACTACTAGGAAACAAGTCTGACATAAGAAATAAACATGAGCTCAAGATCAGGTACAAGCAGATGTCACCACCAGGAAACATGTCTGACATATGAAATAAACACGAGCTCAAGATCAGGTATAAGCAGACCTCACTACCAGGAAACATGTCTGACATAAGAAATAACCATGAGCTCAAGATCAGGTACAAGTAGATGTCACTACCAGGAAACAAGACTGACATAAGAAATAAACACGAGCTCAAGATCAGGTACAAGCAGACCTCACTAACAGAAAGATGTCTGACATAAGAAATAAACATGAGCTCAAGATCAGGTACAAATAGATGTCACTACCAGGAAACGTGCCTGACATAAGAAATAAACACGAGCTTAAGATCAGGTACAAGCAGACCTCACTACCAGGAAACATGTCTGACATAAGAAATAAACACGAGCTTAAGATCAGGTCCAAGCAGAAATCACTACCAGGAAACAAGTCTGACATAAGAAATAAACACGAGCTCAAGGTCAGGTACAAGTAGACGTCACTACCAGGAAGCATGCCTGACATAAGAAATAAAAACCAGCTTAAGATCAGGTACAAGCAAACCTCACTACCAGGAAACAAGCCTTTCCTAAGAAATAAACACGAGCTCAAGATCAGGTACAAGCAAACCTCACTACCAGGAAACATGTCTGACATCAGAAATAAACACGAGCTCAAGATATGGAACAAGCACACTTCACTACCAGGAAACATGTCTGACATCAGAAATAAACACGAGCTCAAGATGAGGTACAAGCAAACCTCACTACCAGGAAACAAGTCTGACATCAGAAATGAACACGAGCTCAAGATCAGGTACAAGCAAACCTCACTACCAGGAAACAAGTCTAACATAAGAAATAAACACGAGCTCAAAATGAGGTACAAGTGGACGTCACTACCAGGAAACAAGCCTGACATAAGAAATAACACGAGCTCAATATCAGGTACAAGCAAACCTCACTACCAGGAAACAAGTCTGACATAAGAAATAAACACGAGCTCAAGATCAGGTACAAGTAAACGTCACTACCAGGAAACAAGCCTGACATAAGAAATAAACACGAGCTCAGTATCAGGTACAAGCAAACCTCACTACCAGGAAACAAGTCTGACATAAGAAATAAACACGTGCTCAATATCAGGTACAAGCAAAACTCACTACCAGGAAACAAGTCTGACATAAGAAATAAACACAAGCTCAAGATCAGGTACAAGTGGACGTCACTACCACGAATACAAAGCGTGACATAAGAAATAAACACGAGCTCAATATCAGGTACAAGCAAACCTCACTACCAGGAAACAAGTCTGACATAAGAAATAAATACGAGCTCGAAATCAGGTACAAGTAGACGTCACTACCAGGAAACATATCTGACATAAGAAATAAACACTAGCTCAAGATCAGGTACAAGTAGACCTCACTACCAGGAAACAAGTCTGACATAAGAAATAAACACGAGCTCAAGATCAGGTACAAGTAGATGTCACTACCAGGAAACAAGTCTGACATCAGAAATAAACACGACCTCAAGATCAGGTACAAGTAGATGTCACTACCAGGAAACAAGTCTGACATCAGAAATAAACACGAGCTCAAGATCAGGTACAAGTAGACGTCACTACCAGGAAACAAGCCTGACATAAGAAATAACACGAGCTCAATATCAGGTACAAGCAAACCTCACTACCAGGAAACAAGTCTGACATAAGAAATAAACACGAGCTCAATATCAGGTACAAGCAATCCTCACTACCAGGAAACAAGTCTGACATAAGAAATAAACACGAGCTCAAGATCAGGTACAAGCAAACCTCACTACCAGGAAACAAGCCTGACATAAGAAATAACACGAGCTCAATATCAGGTACAAGCAAACTTCACTACCATGAAACATGTCTGACATAAGAAATAGACACGAGCTCAAGATCAGGTACAAGCAGACGTCACTACCAGGAAACATGTCTGACATCAGAGATAAACACGAGCTCAAGATCAGGTACAAGTAGACGTCACTACCAGGAAACATGTCTGACATAGGAAATAAACACGAGCTTAAGATCAGGTACAAGCAGACCTCACTACCAGGAAACATGTCTGACATAAGAAATAAACACGAGCCCAAGATCAGGTACAAGCAAACCTCACTACCAGGAAACAAGTCTGACATCATAAATAAACACGAGCTCAAGATCAGGTACAAGCAAACCTCACTACCAGGAAACAAGTCTGACATCAGAAATGAACACGAGCTCAAGATCAGGTACAAGCAAACCTCACTACCAGGAAACAAGTCTGACATCACAAATAAACACGAGCTCCAGATCAGGTACAAGTAGACGTCACTACCAGGAAACAAGTCTGACATCAGAAATAAACACGAGCTCAAGATCAGGTACAAGCAGACGTCACTACCAGGAAACATGTCTGACATTAGAAATAAACACGAGCTTAAAGTCAGGTACAAGTAGATGTCACTACCAGGAAACAAGACTGACATGAAATAAACACGAGCTCAAGATCAGGTACAAGTAGATGTCACTACCAGGAAACAAGACTGACAGAAATAAACACGAGCTCAAGATCAGGTACAAGCAAAACTCACTACCAGGAAACAAGTCTGACATAAGAAATAAACACGAGCTCAAGATCAGGTACAAGTAGATGTCACTACCAGGAAACATGTCTGACATTAGAAATAAACACGAGCTCAAGATCAGGTACAAGCAGACGTCGCTACCAGGAAACATGTCTGACATTAGAAATACACACGAGCTCAAGATCAGGTACAAGTAGATGTCACTAACAGGAAACAAGTCTGACATCAGAAATACACACGAGCTCAAGATCAGGTACAAGCAGACGTCGCTACCAGGAAACATGTCTGACATTAGAAATAAACACGAGCTCAAGATCAGGTACAAGTAGACCTCACTACCAGGAAACATGTCTGACATAAGAAATAAACACGAGCTCAAGATCAGGTCAAGCAGACTTCAGTACCAGGAAACATATCTGACATCAGAAATAAACACGAGCTCAAGATCAGGTACAAGCAAACCTCACTACCAGGAAACAATTCTGACAGAGAAAATAAACACGAGCTCAAGATCAGGTACAAGCAGACCTCACTGCCAGGAAACAAGCCTGACATAAGAAATAAACACGAGCCCAAGATCAGGTACAAGTAGACGTCACTACCAGGAAACAAGCCTGACATAAGAAATAAACACGAGCTCAATATCAGGCACAAGTAAATCTCACTACCAGGAAACAAGTCTGACATAAGAAATAAACATGAGCTCAAGATCAGGTACAAGCAGATGTCACCACCAGGAAACAAGTCTGACATATGAAATAAACACGAGCTCAAGATCAGGTATAAGCAGACCTCACTACCAGGAAACATGTCTGACATAAGAAATAAACATGAGCTCAAGATCAGGTACAAGTAGATGTCACTACCAGGAAACAAGACTGACATAAGAAATAAACACGAGCTCAAGATCAGGTACAAGCAGACCTCACTAACAGAAAGATGTCTGACATAAGAAATAAACATGAGCTCAAGATCAGGTACAAATAGACGTCACTACCAGGAAACGTGTCTGACATAAGAAATAAACATGAGCTCAATATCAGGTACAAGTAGACGTCACTACCAGGAAATATGTCTGACATAAGAAATAAACACGAGCTCAATATCAGGTAAAAGCAAAGCTCACTGCCAGGAAACAAGTCTGGCATAAGAAATAAACACAAGCTCAAGATCAGGTACAAGTAGACGTCACTACCAGGAAACAAGTCTGACATAAGAAATAAACACGAGCTCAAGATCAGGTAAGGTAAGACGTCACTACCAGGAAACATGTCTGACATAAGAAATAAACACGAGCTCAAGATCAGGTACAAGTAGACCTCACTACCAGGAAACAAGTCTGACATAAGAAATAAACACGAGCTCAAGATCAGGTACAAGTAGATGTCACTACCAGGAAACAAGTCTGACATCAGAAATAAACAGGAGCTCAAGATCAGGTACAAGTAGATGTCACTACCAGGAAACAAGTCTGACATCAGAAATAAACACGAGCTCAAGATCAGGTACAAGTAGATGTCACTACCAGGAAACAAGTCTGACATCAGAAATAAACACGAGCTCAAGATCAGGTACAAGTAGATGTCACTACCAGGAAACATGTCTGACATCAGAAATAAACCCGAGCTCAAGATCAGGTACAAGTAGACGTCACTACCAGGAAACAAGCCTGACATCAGAAATGAACACGAGCTCAAGATCAGGTACAAGCAAACCTCACTACCAGGAAACAAGTCTGACATCAGAAATAAACACGAGCTCAAGATCAGGAACAAGCAAAACTCACTACCAGGAAACAAGTCTGACATAAGAAATAAACACGAGCTAAAGATCAGGTACAATAACACGTCACTACCAGGAAACATGTCTGACATAAGAAATAAACACGAGCTCAAGATCAGGTACAAGCAAACCTCACTACCAGGAAACAAGTCTGGCATAAGAAATAAACACGAGCTCAAGATCAGGTACAAATAGACGTCACAACCAGGAAACATGTCTGACATAAGAAATAAAAACGAGCTCAAGATCAGGTACAAGTAGACGTCACTACCAGGAAACAAGTCTGACATAAGAAATAAACACGAGTTCAACATCAGGTACAAGCAAACCTCACTATCAGGAATCAAGTCTGACATAAGAAATAAACACGAGCTCAAGATCAGGTACAAGTAGACGTCACTACCAGGAAACATGTCTGACATAAGAAATAAACACGAGCTCAAGATCAGGTACAAGTAGACCGTCACTACCAGGAAACATGTCTGACATAAGAAATAAACACGAGCTCAAGATCAATTACAAGTAGACCTCACTACTAGGAAACAAGTCTGAGATAAGAAATAAACACGAGCTCAAGATCAGGTAAAAGTAGACGTCACTACCAGGAAACAAGTCTGACATAAGAAATAAACACGAGCTCAAGATCAGGTACAAGCAAACCTCACTACCAGGAAACAAGTCTGACATAAGAAATAAACACGAGCTCAAGTTCAGGTACAAGTAGACGTCACTACCAGGAAACAAGCCTGACATAAGAAATAAACACGAGCTCAATATCAGGTACAAACAAACCTCACTAACAGGAAACATGTCTGACATCAGAAATAAACACGAGCTCAAGATGAGGTACAAGCAAAGCTCACTACCAGGAAACAAGTCTGACATCAGAAATGAACACGAGCTCAAGTTCAGGTACAAGCAAACCTCACTACCAGGAAACAAGTCTGACATCAGAAATAAAGACGAGCTCAAGATCAGGTACAAGTAGACGTCACTACCAGGAAACAAGCCTGACATAAGAAATAACATGAGCTCAATATCAGGTACAAGCAAACCTCACTACCTGGAAACAAGTCTGACATCAGAAATGAACAGGACCTCAAGATCAGGTACAAGCAAACCTCACTACCAGGAAACAAGTCTGACATCAGAAATAAACACGAGCACAAGATTAGGTACAAGTAGACGTCACTACCAGGAAACAAGCCTGACATAAGAAATAACACGAGCTCAATATCAGGTACAAGCAAACCTCACTACCAGGAAACAAGTCTGACATAAGAAATAAACACGAGCTCAAGTTCAGGTACAAGTAGACGTCACTACCAGGAAACAAGCCTGACATAAGAAATAAACACGAGCTCAATATCAGGTACAAGCAAACCTCACTACCAGGAAACAAATCTGACATAAGAAATAAACACAAGTTCAAGATCAGGTACAAGTGGACGTCACTACCAGGAAACAAGCCTGACATAAGAAATAAACACGAGCTCAAGATCAGGTACAAGTGGATGTCACTACCAGGAAACAAGCCTGACATAAGAAATAAACACGAGCTCAAGATCAGGTACAAGTAAAACTCAATACCAGGAAACAAGTCTGCCATAAGAAATAAACACGAGCTCAAGATCAGGTACAAGTAGACGTCACAACCAGGAAACAAGTCTGACATAAGAAATAAGCACGAGCTCAAGATCAGGTACAAGCAAACCTCACTACCAGGAAACAAGTCTGACATAAGAAATAAACACGAGCTCAAGATCAGGTACAAGTAGACGTCACTACCAGGAATCATGTCTGACATAAGAAATAAACACGAGCTCAAGATCAGGTACAAGTAGACGTCACTACCAGGAAACAAGTCTGACATAAGAAATAAACACGAGCTCAAGATCAGGTACAAGCAAACCTCACTACCAGGAAACAAGTCTGACATAAGAAATAAACACGAGCTCAATATCAGGTACAAGCAAACCTCACAACCAGGAAACAAGTCTGACATAAGAAATAAATACGAGCTCGGAATCAGGTACAAGTAGACGTCACTACCAGGAAACATATCTGACATAAGAAATAAACACTAGCTCAAGATCAGGTACAAGTAGACCTCACTACCAGGAAACAAGTCTGACATAAGAAATAAACACGAGCTCAAGATCAGGTACAAGTAGATGTCACTACCAGGAAACAAGTCTGACATCAGAAATAAACACGACCTCAAGATCAGGTACAAGTAGATGTCACTACCAGGAAACAAGTCTGACATCAGAAATAAACACGAGCTCAATATCAGGTACAAGCAAACCTCACTACCAGGAAACAAGTCTGACATAAGAAATAAACACGAGCTCAATATCAGGTACAAGCAATCCTCACTACCAGGAAACAAGTCTGACATAAGAAATAAACACGAGCTCAAGATCAGGTACAAGCAAACCTCTCTACCAGGAAACAAGCCTGACATAAGAAATAACACGAGCTCAATATCAGGTACAAGCAAACCTCACTACCATGAAACATGTCTGACATAAGAAATAGACACGAGCTCAAGATCAGGTACAAGCAGACGTCACTACCAGGAAACATGTCTGACATCAGAGATAAACACGAGCTCAAGATCAGGTACAAGTAGACGTCACTACCAGGAAACATGTCTGACATAGGAAATAAACACGAGCTTAAGATCAGGTACAAGCAGACCTCACTACCAGGAAACATGTCTGACATAAGAAATAAACACGAGCCCAAGATCAGGTACAAGCAAACCTCACTACCAGGAAACAAGTCTGACATCATAAATAAACACGAGCTCAAGATCAGGTACAAGCAAACCTCACTACCAGGAAACAAGTCTGACATCAGAAATGAACACGAGCTCAAGATCAGGTACAAGCAAACCTCACTACCAGGAAACAAGTCTGACATCAGAAATAAACACGAGCTCCAGATCAGGTACAAGTAGACGTCACTACCAGGAAACAAGCCTGACATAAGAAATAACACGAGCTCAATATCAGGTACAAGCAAACCTCACTACCAGGAAACAAGTCTGACATAAGAAATAAACACGAGCTCAATATCAGGTACAAGTAAACGTCACTACCAGGAAACAAGCCTGACATAAGAAATAAACACGGGCTCAATATCAGGTACAAGTAGATGTCACTACCAGGAAACAAGACTGACAGAAATAAACACGAGCTCAAGATCAGGTACAAGCAAAACTCACTACCAGGAAACAAGTCTGACATAAGAAATAAACACGAGCTCCAGATCAGGTACAGGTAGACGTCACTACCAGGAAACAAGTCTGACATCAGAAATAAACACGAGCTCAAGATCAGGTACAAGCAGACGTCACTACCAGGAAACATGTCTGACATTAGAAATAAACACGAGCTTAAAGTCAGGTACAAGTAGATGTCACTACCAGGAAACAAGACTGACATCAGAAATAAACACGAGCTCAAGATCAGGTACAAGTAGATGTCACTACCAGGAAACAAGACTGACAGAAATAAACACGAGCTCAAGATCAGGTACAAGCAAAACTCACTACCAGGAAACAAGTCTGACATAAGAAATAAACACGAGCTCAAGATCAGGTACAAGTAGATGTCACTACCAGGAAACATGTCTGACATTAGAAATAAACACGAGCTCAAGATCAGGTACAAGCAGACGTCGCTACCAGGAAACATGTCTGACATTAGAAATACACACGAGCTCAAGATCAGGTACAAGTAGATGTCACTAACAGGAAACAAGTCTGACATCAGAAATACACACGAGCTCAAGATCAGGTACAAGCAGACGTCGCTACCAGGAAACATGTCTGACATTAGAAATAAACACGAGCTCAAGATCAGGTACAAGCAAACCTCACTACCAGGAAACATGTCTGACATAAGAAATAAACACGAGCTCAAGATCAGGTACAAGCAGACTTCAGTACCAGGAAACATATCTGACATCAGAAATAAACACGAGCTCAAGATCAGGTACAAGCAAACCTCACTACCAGGAAACAATTCTGACAGAGGAAATAAACACGAGCTCAAGATCAGGTACAAGCAGACCTCACTGCCAGGAAACAAGCCTGACATAAGAAATAAACACGAGCCCAAGATCAGGTACAAGTAGACTTCACTACCAGGAAACAAGCCTGACATAAGAAATAAACACGAGCTCAATATCAGGCACAAGCAAATCTCACTACCAGGAAACAAGTCTGACATAAGAACTAAACATGAGCTCAAGATCAGGTACAAGCAGATGTCACCACCAGGAAACAAGTCTGACATATGAAATAAACACGAGCTCAAGATCAGGTATAAGCAGACCTCACTACCAGGAAACATGTCTGACATAAGAAATAAACATGAGCTCAAGATCAGGTACAAGTAGATGTCACTACCAGGAAACAAGACTGACATAAGAAATAAACACGAGCTCAAGATCAGGTACAAGCAGACCTCACTAACAGAAAGATGTCTGACATAAGAAATAAACATGAGCTCAAGATCAGGTACAAATAGACGTCACTACCAGGAAACGTGTCTGACATAAGAAATAAACATGAGCTCAATATCAGGTACAAGTAGACGTCACTACCAGGAAACATGTCTGACATAAGAAATAAACACGAGCTCAATATCAGGTAAAAGCAAAGCTCACTACCAGGAAACAAGTCTGACATAAGAAATAAACACAAGCTCAAGATCAGGTACAAGTAGACGTCACTACCAGGAAACAAGTCTGACATAAGAAATAAACACGAGCTCAAGATCAGGTAAGGTAAGACGTCACTACCAGGAAACATGTCTGACATAAGAAATAAACACGAGCTCAAGATCAGGTACAAGTAGATGTCACTACCAGGAAACAAGTCTGACATCAGAAATAAACAGGAGCTCAAGATCAGGTACAAGTAGATGTCACTACCAGGAAACAAGTCTGACATCAGAAATAAACACGAGCTCAAGATCAGGTACAAGTAGATGTCACTACCAGGAAACAAGTCTGACATCAGAAATAAACACGAGCTCAAGATCAGGTACAAGTAGATGTCACTACCAGGAAACATGTCTGACATCAGAAATAAACCCGAGCTCAAGATCAGGTACAAGTAGACGTCACTACCAGGAAACAAGCCTGACATCAGAAATGAACACGAGCTCAAGATCAGGTACAAGCAAACCTCACTACCAGGAAACAAGTCTGACATCAGAAATAAACACGAGCTCAAGATCAGGTACAAGCAAAACTCACTACCAGGAAACAAGTCTGACATAAGAAATAAACACGAGCTAAAGATCAGGTACAATAAGACGTCACTACCAGGAAACATGTCTGACATAAGAAATAAACACGAGCTCAAGATCAGGTACAAGCAAACCTCACTACCAGGAAACAAGTCTGGCATAAGAAATAATCACGAGCTCAAGATCAGGTACAAATAGACGTCACAACCAGGAAACATGTCTGACATAAGAAATAAACACGAGCTCAAGATCAGGTACAAGTAGACGTCACTACCAGGAAACAAGTCTGACATAAGAAATAAACACGAGTTCAACATCAGGTACAAGCAAACCTCACTATCAGGAAACAAGTCTGACATAAGAAATAAACACGAGCTCAAGATCAGGTACAAGTAGACGTCACTACCAGGAAACATGTCTGACATAAGAAATAAACACGAGCTCAAGATCAGGTACAAGTAGACCGTCACTACCAGGAAACATGTCTGACATAAGAAATAAACACGAGCTCAAGATCAATTACAAGTAGACCTCACTACTAGGAAACAAGTCTGAGATAAGAAATAAACACGAGCTCAAGATCAGGTAAAAGTAGACGTCACTACCAGGAAACAAGTCTGACATAAGAAATAAACACGAGCTCAAGATCAGGTACAAGCAAACCTCACTACCAGGAAACAAGTCTGACATAAGAAATAAACACGAGCTCAAGTTCAGGTACAAGTAGACGTCACTACCAGGAAACAAGCCTGACATAAGAAATAAACACGAGCTCAATATCAGGTACAAACAAACCTCACTAACAGGAAACATGTCTGACATCAGAAATAAACACGAGCTCAAGATGAGGTACAAGCAAAGCTCACTACCAGGAAACAAGTCTGACATCAGAAATGAACACGAGCTCAAGTTCAGGTACAAGCAAACCTCACTACCAGGAAACAAGTCTGACATCAGAAATAAAGACGAGCTCAAGATCAGGTACAAGTAGACGTCACTACCAGGAAACAAGCCTGACATAAGAAATAACATGAGCTCAATATCAGGTACAAGCAAACCTCACTACCTGGAAACAAGTCTGACATCAGAAATGAACAGGACCTCAAGATCAGGTACAAGCAAACCTCACTACCAGGAAACAAGTCTGACATCAGAAATAAACACGAGCACAAGATTAGGTACAAGTAGACGTCACTACCAGGAAACAAGCCTGACATAAGAAATAACACGAGCTCAATATCAGGTACAAGCAAACCTCACTACCAGGAAACAAGTCTGACATAAGAAATAAACACGAGCTCAAGTTCAGGTACAAGTAGACGTCACTACCAGGAAACAAGCCTGACATAAGAAATAAACACGAGCTCAATTTCAGGTACAAGCAAACCTCACTACCAGCAAACAAATCTGACATAAGAAATAAACACAAGTTCAAGATCAGGTACAAGTGGACGTCACTACCAGGAAACAAGCCTGACATAAGAAATAAACACGAGCTCAAGATCAGGTACAAGTGGATGTCACTACCAGGAAACAAGCCTGACATAAGAAATAAACACGAGCTCAAGATCAGGTACAAGTAAAACTCAATACCAGGAAACAAGTCTGCCATAAGAAATAAACACGAGCTCAAGATCAGGTACAAGTAGACGTCACAACCAGGAAACAAGTCTGACATAAGAAATAAGCACGAGCTCAAGATCAGGTACAAGCAAACCTCACTACCAGGAAACAAGTCTGACATAAGAAATAAACACGAGCTCAAGATCAGGTACAAGTAGACGTCACTACCAGGAAACATGTCTGACATAAGAAATAAACACGAGCTCAAGATCAGGTACAAGCAGACGTCACTACCAGGAAACAAGTCTGACATAAGAAATAAACACGAGCTCAAGATCAGGTACAAGCAAACCTCACTACCAGGAAACAAGTCTGACATAAGAAATAAACACGAGCTCAATATCAGGTACAAGCAAACCTCACTACCAGGAAACAAGTCTGACATAAGAAATAAATACGAGCTCGGAATCAGGTACAAGTAGACGTCACTACCAGGAAACATATCTGACATAAGAAATAAACACTAGCTCAAGATCAGGTACAAGTAGACCTCACTACCAGGAAACAAGTCTGACATAAGAAATAAACACGAGCTCAAGATCAGGTACAAGTAGATGTCACTACCAGGAAACAAGTCTGACATCAGAAATAAACACGACCTCAAGATCAGGTACAAGTAGATGTCACTACCAGGAAACAAGTCTGACATCAGAAATAAACACGAGCTCAATATCAGGTACAAGCAAACCTCACTACCAGGAAACAAGTCTGACATAAGAAATAAACACGAGCTCAATATCAGGTACAAGCAATCCTCACTACCAGGAAACAAGTCTGACATAAGAAATAAACACGAGCTCAAGATCAGGTACAAGCAAACCTCTCTACCAGGAAACAAGCCTGACATAAGAAATAACACGAGCTCAATATCAGGTACAAGCAAACCTCACTACCATGAAACATGTCTGACATAAGAAATAGACACGAGCTCAAGATCAGGTACAAGCAGACGTCACTACCAGGAAACATGTCTGACATCAGAGATAAACACGAGCTCAAGATCAGGTACAAGTAGACGTCACTACCAGGAAACATGTCTGACATAGGAAATAAACACGAGCTTAAGATCAGGTACAAGCAGACCTCACTACCAGGAAACATGTCTGACATAAGAAATAAACACGAGCCCAAGATCAGGTACAAGCAAACCTCACTACCAGGAAACAAGTCTGACATCATAAATAAACACGAGCTCAAGATCAGGTACAAGCAAACCTCACTACCAGGAAACAAGTCTGACATCAGAAATGAACACGAGCTCAAGATCAGGTACAAGCAAACCTCACTACCAGGAAACAAGTCTGACATCAGAAATAAACACGAGCTCCAGATCAGGTACAAGTAGACGTCACTACCAGGAAACAAGCCTGACATAAGAAATAACACGAGCTCAATATCAGGTACAAGCAAACCTCACTACCAGGAAACAAGTCTGACATAAGAAATAAACACGAGCTCAATATCAGGTACAAGTAAACGTCACTACCAGGAAACAAGCCTGACATAAGAAATAAACACGGGCTCAATATCAGGTACAAGCAAACCTCACTACCAGGAAACAAGTCTGACATAAGAAATAAACACGAGCTCAAGATCAGGTACAAGTAAACGTCACTACCAGGAAACAAGCCTGACATAAGAAATAAACACGAGCTCAATATCAGGTACAAGTAGACGTCACTACCAGGAAACATGTCTGACATAAGAAATAAACACGAGCTCAAGATCAGGTACAAGTAGATGTCACTACCAGGAAACAAGTCTGACATCAGAAATAAACTTGAGCTCAAGATCAGGTACAAGTAGATGTCACTACCAGGAAACAAGTCTGACATCAGAAATAAACACGAGCTCAAGATCAGGTACAAGCAGACGTCACTACCAGGAAACATGTCTGACATTAGAAATAAACACGAGCTTAAAGTCAGGTACAAGTAGATGTCACTACCAGGAAACAAGACTGACATCAGAAATAAACACGAGCTCAAGATCAGGTACAAGTAGATGTCACTACCAGGAAACAAGACTGACAGAAATAAACACGAGCTCAAGATCAGGTACAAGCAAAACTCACTACCAGGAAACATGTCTGACATTAGAAATAAACACGAGCTCAAGATCAGGTACAAGCAGACGTCGCTACCAGGAAACATGTCTGACATTAGAAATACACACGAGCTCAAGATCAGGTACAAGTAGATGTCACTAACAGGAAACAAGTCTGACATCAGAAATACACACGAGCTCAAGATCAGGTACAAGCAGACGTCGCTACCAGGAAACATGTCTGACATTAGAAATAAACACGAGCTCAAGATCAGGTACAAGCAAACCTCACTACCAGGAAACATGTCTGACATAAGAAATAAACACGAGCTCAAGATCAGGTACAAGCAGACTTCAGTACCAGGAAACATATCTGACATCAGAAATAAACACGAGCTCAAGATCAGGTACAAGCAAACCTCACTACCAGGAAACAATTCTGACAGAGGAAATAAACACGAGCTCAAGATCAGGTACAAGCAGACCTCACTGCCAGGAAACAAGCCTGACATAAGAAATAAACACGAGCCCAAGATCAGGTACAAGTAGACTTCACTACCAGGAAACAAGCCTGACATAAGAAATAAACACGAGCTCAATATCAGGCACAAGCAAATCTCACTACCAGGAAACAAGTCTGACATAAGAAATAAACATGAGCTCAAGATCAGGTACAAGCAGATGTCACCACCAGGAAACAAGTCTGACATATGAAATAAACACGAGCTCAAGATCAGGTATAAGCAGACCTCACTACCAGGAAACATGTCTGACATAAGAAATAAACATGAGCTCAAGATCAGGTACAAGTAGATGTCACTACCAGGAAACAAGACTGACATAAGAAATAAACACGAGCTCAAGATCAGGTACAAGCAGACCTCACTAACAGAAAGATGTCTGACATAAGAAATAAACATGAGCTCAAGATCAGGTACAAATAGACGTCACTACCAGGAAACGTGTCTGACATAAGAAATAAACATGAGCTCAATATCAGGTACAAGTAGACGTCACTACCAGGAAACATGTCTGACATAAGAAATAAACACGAGCTCAATATCAGGTAAAAGCAAAGCTCACTACCAGGAAACAAGTCTGACATAAGAAATAAACACAAGCTCAAGATCAGGTACAAGTAGACGTCACTACCAGGAAACAAGTCTGACATAAGAAATAAACACGAGCTCAAGATCAGGTAAGGTAAGACGTCACTACCAGGAAACATGTCTGACATAAGAAATAAACACGAGCTCAAGATCAGGTACAAGTAGATCTCACTACCAGGAAACAAGTCTGACATCAGAAATAAACAGGAGCTCAAGATCAGGTACAAGTAGATGTCACTACCAGGAAACAAGTCTGACATCAGAAATAAACACGAGCTCAAGATCAGGTACAAGTAGATGTCACTACCAGGAAACAAGTCTGACATCAGAAATAAACACGAGCTCAAGATCAGGTACAAGTAGATGTCACTACCAGGAAACATGTCTGACATCAGAAATAAACCCGAGCTCAAGATCAGGTACAAGTAGACGTCACTACCAGGAAACAAGCCTGACATCAGAAATGAACACGAGCTCAAGATCAGGTACAAGCAAACCTCACTACCAGGAAACAAGTCTGACATCAGAAATAAACACGAGCTCAAGATCAGGTACAAGCAAAACTCACTACCAGGAAACAAGTCTGACATAAGAAATAAACACGAGCTAAAGATCAGGTACAATAAGACGTCACTACCAGGAAACATGTCTGACATAAGAAATAAACACGAGCTCAAGATCAGGTACAAGCAAACCTCACTACCAGGAAACAAGTCTGGCATAAGAAATAATCACGAGCTCAAGATCAGGTACAAATAGACGTCACAACCAGGAAACATGTCTGACATAAGAAATAAACACGAGCTCAAGATCAGGTACAAGTAGACGTCACTACCAGGAAACAAGTCTGACATAAGAAATAAACACGAGTTCAACATCAGGTACAAGCAAACCTCACTATCAGGAAACAAGTCTGACATAAGAAATAAACACGAGCTCAAGATCAGGTACAAGTAGACGTCACTACCAGGAAACATGTCTGACATAAGAAATAAACACGAGCTCAAGATCAGGTACAAGTAGACCGTCACTACCAGGAAACATGTCTGACATAAGAAATAAACACGAGCTCAAGATCAATTACAAGTAGACCTCACTACTAGGAAACAAGTCTGAGATAAGAAATAAACACGAGCTCAAGATCAGGTAAAAGTAGACGTCACTACCAGGAAACAAGTCTGACATAAGAAATAAAAACGAGCTCAAGATCAGGTACAAGCAAACCTCACTACCAGGAAACAAGTCTGACATAAGAAATAAACACGAGCTCAAGTTCAGGTACAAGTAGACGTCACTACCAGGAAACAAGCCTGACATAAGAAATAAACACGAGCTCAATATCAGGTACAAACAAACCTCACTAACAGGAAACATGTCTGACATCAGAAATAAACACGAGCTCAAGATGAGGTACAAGCAAAGCTCACTACCAGGAAACAAGTCTGACATCAGAAATGAACACGAGCTCAAGTTCAGGTACAAGCAAACCTCACTACCAGGAAACAAGTCTGACATCAGAAATAAAGACGAGCTCAAGATCAGGTACAAGTAGACGTCACTACCAGGAAACAAGCCTGACATAAGAAATAACATGAGCTCAATATCAGGTACAAGCAAACCTCACTACCTGGAAACAAGTCTGACATCAGAAATGAACAGGACCTCAAGATCAGGTACAAGCAAACCTCACTACCAGGAAACAAGTCTGACATCAGAAATAAACACGAGCACAAGATTAGGTACAAGTAGACGTCACTACCAGGAAACAAGCCTGACATAAGAAATAACACGAGCTCAATATCAGGTACAAGCAAACCTCACTACCAGGAAACAAGTCTGACATAAGAAATAAACACGAGCTCAAGTTCAGGTACAAGTAGACGTCACTACCAGGAAACAAGCCTGACATAAGAAATAAACACGAGCTCAATTTCAGGTACAAGCAAACCTCACTACCAGCAAACAAATCTGACATAAGAAATAAACACAAGTTCAAGATCAGGTACAAGTGGACGTCACTACCAGGAAACAAGCCTGACATAAGAAATAAACACGAGCTCAAGATCAGGTACAAGTGGATGTCACTACCAGGAAACAAGCCTGACATAAGAAATAAACACGAGCTCAAGATCAGGTACAAGTAAAACTCAATACCAGGAAACAAGTCTGCCATAAGAAATAAACACGAGCTCAAGATCAGGTACAAGTAGACGTCACAACCAGGAAACAAGTCTGACATAAGAAATAAGCACGAGCTCAAGATCAGGTACAAGCAAACCTCACTACCAGGAAACAAGTCTGACATAAGAAATAAACACGAGCTCAAGATCAGGTACAAGTAGACGTCACTACCAGGAAACATGTCTGACATAAGAAATAAACACGAGCTCAAGATCAGGTACAAGTAGACGTCACTACCAGGAAACAAGTCTGACATAAGAAATAAACACGAGCTCAAGATCAGGTACAAGCAAACCTCACTACCAGGAAACAAGTCTGACATAAGAAATAAACACGAGCTCAATATCAGGTACAAGCAAACCTCACTACCAGGAAACAAGTCTGACATAAGAAATAAATACGAGCTCGGAATCAGGTACAAGTAGACGTCACTACCAGGAAACATATCTGACATAAGAAATAAACACTAGCTCAAGATCAGGTACAAGTAGACCTCACTACCAGGAAACAAGTCTGACATAAGAAATAAACACGAGCTCAAGATCAGGTACAAGTAGATGTCACTACCAGGAAACAAGTCTGACATCAGAAATAAACACGACCTCAAGATCAGGTACAAGTAGATGTCACTACCAGGAAACAAGTCTGACATCAGAAATAAACACGAGCTCAATATCAGGTACAAGCAAACCTCACTACCAGGAAACAAGTCTGACATAAGAAATAAACACGAGCTCAATATCAGGTACAAGCAATCCTCACTACCAGGAAACAAGTCTGACATAAGAAATAAACACGAGCTCAAGATCAGGTACAAGCAAACCTCTCTACCAGGAAACAAGCCTGACATAAGAAATAACACGAGCTCAATATCAGGTACAAGCAAACCTCACTACCATGAAACATGTCTGACATAAGAAATAGACACGAGCTCAAGATCAGGTACAAGCAGACGTCACTACCAGGAAACATGTCTGACATCAGAGATAAACACGAGCTCAAGATCAGGTACAAGTAGACGTCACTACCAGGAAACATGTCTGACATAGGAAATAAACACGAGCTTAAGATCAGGTACAAGCAGACCTCACTACCAGGAAACATGTCTGACATAAGAAATAAACACGAGCCCAAGATCAGGTACAAGCAAACCTCACTACCAGGAAACAAGTCTGACATCATAAATAAACACGAGCTCAAGATCAGGTACAAGCAAACCTCACTACCAGGAAACAAGTCTGACATCAGAAATGAACACGAGCTCAAGATCAGGTACAAGCAAACCTCACTACCAGGAAACAAGTCTGACATCAGAAATAAACACGAGCTCCAGATCAGGTACAAGTAGACGTCACTACCAGGAAACAAGCCTGACATAAGAAATAACACGAGCTCAATATCAGGTACAAGCAAACCTCACTACCAGGAAACAAGTCTGACATAAGAAATAAACACGAGCTCAATATCAGGTACAAGTAAACGTCACTACCAGGAAACAAGCCTGACATAAGAAATAAACACGGGCTCAATATCAGGTACAAGCAAACCTCACTACCAGGAAACAAGTCTGACATAAGAAATAAACACGAGCTCAAGATCAGGTACAAGTAAACGTCACTACCAGGAAACAAGCCTGACATAAGAAATAAACACGAGCTCAATATCAGGTACAAGTAGACGTCACTACCAGGAAACATGTCTGACATAAGAAATAAACACGAGCTCAAGATCAGGTACAAGTAGATGTCACTACCAGGAAACAAGTCTGACATCAGAAATAAACTTGAGCTCAAGATCAGGTACAAGTAGATGTCACTACCAGGAAACAAGTCTGACATCAGAAATAAACACGAGCTCAAGATCAGGTAAAAGCAGACGTCACTACCAGGAAACATGTCTGACATTAGAAATAAACACGAGCTTAAAGTCAGGTACAAGTAGATGTCACTACCAGGAAACAAGACTGACATCAGAAATAAACACGAGCTCAAGATCAGGTACAAGTAGATGTCACTACCAGGAAACAAGACTGACAGAAATAAACACGAGCTCAAGATCAGGTACAAGCAAAACTCACTACCAGGAAACAAGTCTGACATAAGAAATAAACACGAGCTCAAGATCAGGTACAAGTAGATGTCACTACCAGGAAACAAGTCTGACATCAGAAATACACACGAGCTCAAGATCAGGTACAAGCAGACGTCGCTACCAGGAAACATGTCTGACATTAGAAATAAACACGAGCTCAAGATCAGGTACAAGCAAACCTCACTACCAGGAAACATGTCTGACATAAGAAATAAACACGAGCTCAAGATCAGGTACAAGCAGACTTCAGTACCAGGAAACATATCTGACATCAGAAATAAACACGAGCTCAAGATCAGGTACAAGCAAACCTCACTACCAGGAAACAATTCTGACATAGGAAATAAACACGAGCTCAAGATCAGGTACAAGCAGACCTCACTGCCAGGAAACAAGCCTGACATAAGAAATAAACACGAGCCCAAGTTCAGGTACAAGTAGACGTCACTACCAGGAAACAAGCCTGACATAAGAAATAAACACGAGCTCAATATCAGGCACAAGCAAATCTCACTACCAGGAAACAAGTCTGACATAAGAAATAAACATGAGCTCAAGATCAGGTACAAGCAGATGTCACCACCAGGAAACATGTCTGACATATGAAATAAACACGAGCTCAAGATCAGGTATAAGCAGACCTCACTACCAGGAAACATGTCTGACATAAGAAATAACCATGAGCTCAAGATCAGGTACAAGTAGATGTCACTACCAGGAAACAAGACTGACATAAGAAATAAACACGAGCTCAAGATCAGGTACAAGCAGACCTCACTAACAGAAAGATGTCTGACATAAGAAATAAACATGAGCTCAAGATCAGGTACAAATAGATGTCACTACCAGGAAACGTGCCTGACATAAGAAATAAACACGAGCTTAAGATCAGGTACAAGCAGACCTCACTACCAGGAAACATGTCTGACATAAGAAATAAACACGAGCTTAAGATCAGGTCCAAGCAGAAATCACTACCAGGAAACAAGTCTGACATAAGAAATAAACACGAGCTCAAGGTCAGGTACAAGTAGACGTCACTACCAGGAAGCATGCCTGACATAAGAAATAAAAACCAGCTTAAGATCAGGTACAAGCAAACCTCACTACCAGGAAACAAGCCTTTCCTAAGAAATAAACACGAGCTCAAGATCAGGTACAAGCAAACCTCACTACCAGGAAACATGTCTGACATCAGAAATAAACACGAGCTCAAGATATGGAACAAGCACACTTCACTACCAGGAAACATGTCTGACATCAGAAATAAACACGAGCTCAAGATGAGGTACAAGCAAACCTCACTACCAGGAAACAAGTCTGACATCAGAAATGAACACGAGCTCAAGATCAGGTACAAGCAAACCTCACTACCAGGAAACAAATCTGACATAAGAAATAAACACAAGTTCAAGATCAGGTACAAGTGGACGTCACTACCAGGAAACATGTCTGACATAAGAAATAAACACGAGCTCAAGATCAGGTACAAGTAGATGTCACTACCAGGAAACAAGTCTGACATCAGAAATAAACACGAGCTCAAGATCAGGTACAAGTAGATGTCACTACCAGGAAACATGTCTGACATCAGAAATAAACACGAGCTCAAGATCAGGTACAAGTAGATGTCACTACAAGGAAACATGTCTGACATTCGAAATAAACACGAGCTCAAGATCAGGTACAACCAGACCTCAATACAAGGAAACAAGTCTGACATCAGAAATAAACACGAGCTCAAAATCAGGTACAAGCACACCTCACTACCAGGAAACATGTCTGACATAAGAAATAAACGCGAGCTCAAATTCAGGTACAAGCAAACCTCACTACCAGGAAACAAGTCTGACATAAGAAATAAACACGAGCTCAAGATCAGGTACAAGCAAACCTCACTACCAGGAAACAAGTCTGACATCAGAAATAAAAACGAGCTCAAGATCAGGTACAAGCAGACCTCACTACCAGGAAACAAGTCTGACATCAGAAACAAACACGAGCTCAAGATCAGGTACAAGCAAACCTCACTACCAGGAAACATGTCTGACATAAGAAATAAACACGAGCTCAAGATCAGGTACAAGCAAACCTCACTACCAGGAAACAAGTCTGACATCAGAAATAAACACGAGCTCAAGATCAGGTACAAGCAAACCTCACTACCAGGAAACAAGTCTGACATCAGAAATAAACACGAGCTCAAGATCAGGTACAAGCAAACCTCACTACCCGGAAAAAAGTCTGACATCAGAAATAATCACGAGCTCAAGATCAGGTACAAGCAAACCTCACTACCAGGAAACAAGTCTGACATCAGAAATAAACACGAGCTCAAGATCAGGTACAAGCAAACCTCACTACCAGGAAACATGTCTGACATAAGAAATAAACACGAGCTCAAGATCAGGTACAAGCAAACCTCACTACCAGGAAACAAGTCTGACATCAGAAATAAACACGAGCTCAAGATCAGGTACAAGTAGACCTCACTACCAGGAAACAAGCCTGACATAAGAAATAAACACGAGCCCAAGATCAGGTACAAGTAGACGTCACTACCAGGAAACAAGCCTGACATTAGAAATAAACACGAGCTCAATATCAGGTACAAGCAAACCTCACTACCAGGAAACAAGTCTGACATAAGAAATAAACACGAGCTCAAGATCAGGTACAAGTAGACCTCACTACCAGGAAACATGTCTGACATAAGAAATAAACACGAGCTCAAGATCAGGTACAAGTAGACGTCACTACCAGGAAACATGTCTGACATAAGAAATAAACACGAGCTCAAGATCAGGTACAAGTAGATGTCACTACCAGGAAACATGTCTGACATCAGAAATAAACACGAGCTCAAGATCAGGTACAAGTAGATGTCACTACCAGGAAACATATCTGACATTCGAAATAAACACGAGCTTAAGATCAGGTACAAGTAGATGTCACTACCAGGAAACAAGACTAACATCAGAAATAAACATGAGCTTAAGATCAGGTACAAGCAAACCACACTAACAGGAAACATATCTGACATAATAAATAAAAACGAGCTCAAGATCAGGTACAAGTAGACCTCACTACCAGGAAACAAGTGTGACATCAGAAATAAACATGAGCTTAAGATCAGGTACAAGCAAACCTCACTACCATGAAACATGTCTGACATAAGAAATAAACACGAGCTCAAGATCAGGTACAAGCAGACGTCACTACCAGGAAACATGTCTGACATCAGAGATAACCACGAGCTCAAGATCAGGTACAAGTAGACGTCACTACCAGGAAACATGTCTGACATAGGAAATAAACACGAGCTCAAGATCAGGTACAACCAGACCTCAATACAAGGAAACAAGTCTGACATCAGAAACAAACACGAGCTCAAAATCAGGTACAAGCAAACCTCACTACCAGGAAACATGTCTGACATAAGAAATAAACGCGAGCTCAAATTAAGGTACAAGCAAACCTTACTACCAGGAAACAAGTCGGACATAAGAAATAAACACGACCTCAAGATCAGGTACAAGCAAACCTCACTACCAGGAAACAAGTCTGACATCAGAAATAAAAACGAGCTCAAGATCAGGTACAAGCAGACCTCCCTACCAGGAAACAAGTCTGACATCAGAAACAAACACGAGCTCAAGATCAGGTACAAGCAAACCTCACTACCAGGAAACAAGTCTGACATAAGAAATAAACACGAGCTCAAGATCAGGTACAAGTAGATGTCACTACCAGGAATCAAGTCTGACATCAGAAATAAACACGAGCTACAGATCAGGTACAAGTAGACGTCACTACCAGGAAAAAAGCCTGACATAATAAATAACACGAGCTCAATATCAGGTACAAGCAAACCTCACTACCAGGAAACAAGTCTGACATAAGAAATAAACACGAGCTCAAGATCAGGTACAAGTAGACGTCACTACCAGGAAACAAGCCTGACATCAGAAATAAACACGAGCTCAAGATCAGGTACAAGCAAACCTCACTACCAGGAAACAATTCTGACATAAGAAATAAACACGAGCTCAAGATCAGGTACAAGCTAACCTCACTACCAGGAAAAAAGTCTGACATCAGAAATAATCACGAGCTCAAGATCAGGTACAAGTAGACGTCACTACCAGGAAACAAGCCTGACATAAGAAATAAACACGAGCCCAAGATCAGGTACAAGTAGACGTCACTACCAGGAAACAAGCCTGACATTAGAAATAAACACGAGCTCAATATCAGGTACAAGCAAATCTCACTACCAGGAAACATGTCAGACATAAGAAATAAGCAGGAGCTCAAGATCAGGCACAAGGAGACCTCACTACCAGGAAACATGTCTGACATAAGAAATAAACATGAGCTCAACATCAGGTACAAGTAGATGTCACTACCAGGAAACAAGTCTGTCATAAGAAATAAAAACGAGCTAAAAATCAGGTACAAGCTGACCTCACTACCAGGAAAGATGTCTGACATAAGAAATAAACATGAGCTCAAGATCAGGTACAAGTAGACGTCACTACCAGGAAACGTGCCTTACATAAGAAATAAACACGAGCTTCAGATCAGGTACAAGCAGACCTCACTACCAGGATACATGTCTGACATAAGAAATAAACACGAGCTTAAGATCAGGTACAAGCAGAAATCACTACCAGGAAACAAGTCTGACATAAGAAATAAACACGAGCTCAAGATCAGGTACAAGTAGACGTCACTACCAGGAAGCATGCCTGACATAAGAAATAAAAACGAGCTTCAGATCAGGTACAAGCAAACTTCACTACCAGGAAACAAGCCTGACATAAGAAATAAACATGAGCTCAAGATCAATTACAAGCAAACCTCACTACCAGGAAACATGTCTGACATAAGAAATAAACATGAGCTCAAGATCAGGTACAAGTAGACGTCACTACCAGGAAACAAGCCTGACATAAGAAATAACACGAGCTCAATATCAGGTACAAGCAAACCTCACTACCTGGAAACAAGTCTGACATCAGAAATGAACAGGAGCTCAAGATTAGGTACAAGCAAACCTCACTACCAGGAAACAAGTCTGACATCAGAAATAAACACGAGCTCAAGATCAGGTACAAGTAGACGTCACTACCAGGAAACAAGCCTGACATAAGAAATAACACGAGCTCAATATTAGGTACAAGCAAACCTCACTACCAGGACACAAGTCTGACATAAGAAATAAACACGAGCTCAAGTTCAGTTACAAGTAGACGTCACTACCAGGAAACAAGCCTGACATAAGAAATAAACACGAGCTCAATATCAGGTATAAGCAAACCTCACCACCAGGAAACAAGTCAGACATAAGAAATAAACACAAGCTCAAGATCAGGTACAAGTGGACGTCACTACCAGGAAACAAGCCTGACATAAGAAATAAACACGAGCTCAAGATCAGGTACAAGCAAAACTCACTACCAGGAAACATGTCTGACATAAGAAATAAACATGAGCTCAAGATCAGGTACACGCAAACCTCACTACCAGGAAACATATCTGACATCAGAAATAAACACGAGCTCAAGATCAGGTACAAGCAGACTTCACTACCAGGAAACATGTCTGACATCAGAAATAAACACGAGCTCAAGTTGAGGTACAAGCAAACCTCACTACCAGGAAACAAGTCTGACATCAGAAATGAACACGAGCTCAAGATCAGGTACAAGCAAACCTCACTACCAGGAAACAAGTCTGACATCAGAAATAAACACGAGCTCAAGATCAGGTACAAGCAAAACTCACTACCAGGAAACAAGTCTGACATAAGAAATAAACACGAGCTAAAGATCAGGTACAAGTAGACGTCACTACCAGGAAACATGTCTGACATAAGAAATAAACACGAGCTCAAGATCAGGTACAAGCAAACCTCACTACCAGGAAACAAGTCTGGCATAAGAAATAAACACGAGCTCAAGATCAGGTACAAGTAGACGTTACTACCAGGAAACATGTCTGACATAAGAAATAAACACGAGCTCAAGATCAGGTACAAGTAGACGTCACTACCAGGAAACAAGTCTGACATAAGAAATAAACACGAGCTCAAGATCAGGTACAAGCAAACCTCACTACCAGGAAACAAGTCTGACATAAGAAATAAATACGAGCTCAAGATCAGGTACAAGTAGACTTCACTACCAGGAAACATGTCTGACATAAGAAATAAACACGAGCTCAAGATCAGGTACAAGTAGACCGTCACTACCAGGAAACATGTCTGACATAAGAAATAAACACGAGCTCAAGATCAATTACAAGTAGACCTCACTACCAGGAAACAAGTCTGAGATAAGAAATAAACACGAGCTCAAGATCAGGTACAAGTAGACGTCACTACCAGGAAACAATTCTGACATAAGAAATAAACACGAGCTCAAGATCAGGTACAAGCAAACCTCACTACCAGGAAACAAGTCTGACATAAGAAATAAACACGAGCTCAAGTTCAGGTACAAGTAGACGTCACTACCAGGAAACAAGCCTGACATAAGAAATAAACACGAGCTCAATATCAGGTACAAACAAACCTCACTAACAGGAAACATGTCTGACATCAGAAATAAACACGAGCTCAAGATGAGGTACAAGCAAAGCTCACTACCAGGAAACAAGTCTGACATCAGAAATGAACACGAGCTCAAGTTCAGGTACAAGCAAACCTCACTACCAGGAAACAAGTCTGACATCAGAAATAAAGAGGAGCTCAAGATCAGGTACAAGTAGACGTCACTACCAGGAAACAAGCCTGACATAAGAAATAACATCAGCTCAATATCAGGTACAAGCAAACCTCACTACCTGGAAACAAGTCTGACATCAGAAATGAACAGGAGCTCAAGATCAGGTACAAGCAAACCTCACTACCAGGAAACAAGTCTGACATCAGAAATAAACACGAGCTCAAGATCAGGTACAAGTAGACGTCACTACCAGGAAACAAGCCTGACATAAGAAATAACACGAGCTCAATATCAGGTACAAGCAAACCTCACTACCAGGAAACAAGTCTGACATAAGAAATAAACACGAGCTCAAGTTCAGGTACAAGTAGACGTCACTACCAGGAAACAAGCCTGACATAAGAAATAAACACGAGTTCAATATCAGGTACAAGCAAACCTCACTACCAGGAAACAAGTCTGACATAAGAAATAAACACAAGCTCAAGATCAGGTACAAGTGGACGTCACTACCAGGAAACAAACCTGACATAAGAAATAAACACGAGCTCAAGATCAGGTACAAGTAGATGTCACTACCAGGAAACAAGCCTGACATAAGAAATAAACACGAGCTCAAGATCAGGTACAAGTAAAACTCACTACCAGGAAACAAGTCTGCCATAAGAAATAAACACGAGCTCAAGATCAGGTACAAGTAGACGTCACAACCAGGAAACAAGTCTGACATAAGAAATAAGCACGAGCTCAAGATCAGGTACAAGCAAACCTCACTACCAGGAAACAAGTCTGACATAAGAAATAAACACGAGCTCAAGATCTGGTACAGGTAGACGTCACTACCAGGAAACATGTCTGACATAGGAAATAAACACGAGCTCAAGATCAGGTACAACCAGACCTCAATACATGGAAACAAGTCTGACATCAGAAATAAACACGAGCTCAAAATCAGGTACAAGCAAACCTCACTACCAGGAAACATGTCTGACATAAGAAATAAACGCGAGCTCAAATTCAGGTACAAGCAAACCTCACTACCAGGAAACAAGTCTGACATAAGAAATAAACACGACCTCAAGATCAGGTACAAGCAAACCTCACTACCAGGAAACAAGTCTGACATCAGAAATAAAAACGAGCTCAAGATCAGGTACAAGCAGACCTCACTACCAGGAAACAAGTCTGACATCAGAAACAAACACGAGATCAAGATCAGGTACAAGCAAACCTCACTACCAGGAAACATGTCTGACATCAGAAATAAACACGAGCTCAAGATCAGGTACAAGCAAACCTCACTACCAGGAAACAAGTCTGACATCAGAAATAAACACGAGCTCAAGATCAGGTACAAGCAAACCTCACTACCAGGAAAAAAGTCTGACATCAGAAATAATCACGAGCTCAAGATCAGGTACAAGTAGACGTCACTACCAGGAAACAAGCCTGACATAAGAAATAAACACGAGCCCAAGATCAGGTACAAGTAGACGTCACTACCAGGAAACAAGCTTGACATTAGAAATAAACACGAGCTCAATATCAGGTACAAGTAGACCTCACTACCAGGAAACATGTCTGACATAAGAAATAAACACGAGCTCAAGATCAGGTACAAGTAGACGTCACTACCAGGAAAAAAGCCTGACATAATAAATAACACGAGCTCAATATCAGGTACAAGCAAACCTCACTACCAGGAAACAAGTCTGACATAAGAAATAAAAACGAGCTCAAGATCAGGTACAAGTAGACGTCACTACCAGGATCCAAGCCTGATATAAGAAATAAACACGAGCTCAATATCAGGTACAAGCAAACCTCACTACCAGGAAACAAGTCTGACATAAGAAGTAAACACGAGCTCAAGATCAGGTACAAGTAGACCTCACTACCAGGAAACAAGTCTGACATAAGAAATAAACACGAGCTCAAGATCAGGTACAAGTAGACCTCACTACCAGGAAACATGTCTGACATAAGAAATAAGCACGAGCTCAAGATCAGGTACAAGTAGATGTCACTACCAGGAAACAAGTCTGACATCAGAAATAAACACGAGCTCAAGATCAGGTACAAGTAGATGTCACTACCAGGAAACATGTCTGACATCAGAAATAAACACGAGCTCAAGATCAGGTACAAGTAGATGTCACTACCAGGAAACATGTCTGACATTCGAAATAAACACGAGCTTAAGATCAGGTACAAGTAGATGTCACTACCAGGAAACAAGACTGACATCAGAAATAAACACGAGCTCAAGATCAGGTACAAGTAGATGTCACTACCAGGAAACAAGTCTGACATCAGAAATAAACATGAGCTTAAGATCAGGTACAAGCAAACCACACTAACAGGAAACATGTCTGACATAATAAATAAAAACGAGCTCAAGATCAGGTACAAGTAGACCTCACTACCAGGAAACATGTGTGACATCAGAAATAAACATGAGCTTAAGATCAGGTACATGCAAACCTCACTACCAAGAAACATGTCTGACATAAGAAATAAACACGAGCTCAAGATCAGGTACAAGCAGACGTCACTACCAGGAAACATGTCTGACATCAGAGATAACCACGAGCTCAAGATCAGGTACAAGTAGACGTCACTACCAGGAAACATGTCTGACATAGGAAATAAACACGAGCTCAAGATCAGGTACAACCAGACCTCAATACAAGGAAACAAGTCGGACATCAGAAATAAACACGAGCTCAAAATCAGGTACAAGCAAACCTCACTACCAGGAAACATGTCTGACATAAGAAATAAACGCGAGCTCAAATTCAGGTACAAGCAAACCTCACTACCAGGAAACAAGTCTGACATAAGAAATAAACACGACCTCAAGATCAGGTACAAGCAAACCTCACTACCAGGAAACAAGTCTGACATCAGAAATAAAAACGAGCTCAAGATCAGGTACAAGCAGACCTCACTACCAGGAAACAAGTCTGACATCAGAAACAAACAAGAGCTCAAGATCAGGTACAAGCAAACCTCACTACCAGGAAACATGTCTGACATCAGAAATAAACACGAGCTCAAGATCAGGTACAAGCAAACCTCACTACCAGGAAAAAGGTCTGACATCAGAAATAAACACGAGCTCAAGATCAGGTACAAGCAAACCTCACTACCAGGAAAAAAGTCTGACATCAGAAATAATCACGAGCTCAAGATCAGGTACAAGTAGACGTCACTACCAGGAAACAAGCCTGACATAAGAAATAAACACGAGCCCAAGATCAGGTACAAGTAGACGTCACTACCAGGAAACAAGCCTGACATTAGAAATAAACACGAGCTCAATATCAGGTACAAGCTAATCTCACTACCAGGAAACATGTCAGACATAAGAAATAAACATGAGCTCAAGATCAGGTACAAGCAGACCTCATTACCAGGAAACAAGTCTGACATAAGAAATAAACATGAGCTCAAGATCAGGTACAAGCAGATGCCACCACCAGGAAACATGTCTGACATAAGAAATAAGCAGGAGCTCAAGATCAGGCACAAGGAGACCTCACTACCAGGAAACATGTCTGACATAAGAAATAAACATGAGCTCAAGATCAGGTACAAGTAGATGTCACTACCAGGAAACAAGTCTGTCATAAGAAATAAAAACGAGCTAAAGATCAGGTACAAGCTGACCTCACTACCAGGAAAGATGTCTGACATAAGAAATAAACATGAGCTCAAGATCAGGTACAAGTAGACGTCACTACCAGGAAACGTGCCTTATATAAGAAATAAACACGAGCTTCAGATCAGGTACAAGCAGACCTCACTACCAGGATACATGTCTGACATAAGAAATAAACACGAGCTTAAGATCAGGTACAAGCAGAAATCACTACCAGGAAACAAGTCTGACATAAGAAATAAACACGAGCTCAAGATCAGGTACAAGTAGACGTCACTACCAGGAAGCATGCCTGACATAAGAAATAAAAACAAGCTTAAGATCAGGTACAAGCAAACCTCACTACCAGGAAACAAGCCTGACATAAGAAATAAACATGAGCTCAAGATCAATTACAAGCAAACCTCACTACCAGGAAACATGTCTGACATAAGAAATAAACATGAGCTCAAGATCAGGTACAAACAAACCTCACTAACAGGAAACATGTCTGACATCAGAAATAAACACGAGCTCAAGATCAGGTACAAGCAGACTTCACTACCAGGAAACATGTCTGACATCAGAAATAAACACGAGCTCAAGATGAGGTACAAGCAAAGCTCACTACCAGGAAACAAGTCTGACATCAGAAATGAACACGAGCTCAAGATCAGGTACAAGTAGATGTCACTACCAGGAAACATGTCTGACATCAGAAATAAACACGAGCTCAAGATCAGGTACAAGTAGATGTCACTACCAGGAAACATGTCTGACATTCGAAATAAACACGAGCTCAAGATCAGGTACAACCAGACCTCAATACAAGGAAACAAGTCTGACATCAGAAATAAACACGAGCTCAAAATCAGGTACAAGCACACCTCACTACCAGGAAACATGTCTGACATAAGAAATAAACGCGAGCTCAAATTCAGGTACAAGCAAACCTCACTACCAGGAAACAAGTCTGACATAAGAAATAAACACGAGCTCAAGATCAGGTACAAGCAAACCTCACTACCAGGAAACAAGTCTGACATCAGAAATAAAAACGAGCTCAAGATCAGGTACAAGCAGACCTCACTACCAGGAAACAAGTCTGACATCAGAAACAAACACGAGCTCAAGATCAGGTACAAGCAAACCTCACTACCAGGAAACATGTCTGACATAAGAAATAAACACGAGCTCAAGATCAGGTACAAGCAAACCTCACTACCAGGAAACAAGTCTGACATCAGAAATAAACACGAGCTCAAGATCAGGTACAAGCAAACCTCACTACCAGGAAACAAGTCTGACATCAGAAATAAACACGAGCTCAAGATCAGGTACAAGCAAACCTCACTACCCGGAAAAAAGTCTGACATCAGAAATAATCACGAGCTCAAGATCAGGTACAAGCAAACCTCACTACCAGGAAACAAGTCTGGCATCAGAAATAAACACGAGCTCAAGATCAGGTACAAGCAAACCTCACTACCAGGAAACATGTCTGACATAAGAAATAAACACGAGCTCAAGATCAGGTACAAGCAAACCTCACTACCAGGAAACAAGTCTGACATCAGAAATAAACACGAGCTCAAGATCAGGTACAAGTAGACCTCACTACCAGGAAACAAGCCTGACATAAGAAATAAACACGAGCCCAAGATCAGGTACAAGTAGACGTCACTACCAGGAAACAAGCCTGACATTAGAAATAAACACGAGCTCAATATCAGGTACAAGCAAACCTCACTACCAGGAAACAAGTCTGACATAAGAAATAAACACGAGCTCAAGATCAGGTACAAGTAGACCTCACTACCAGGAAACATGTCTGACATAAGAAATAAACACGAGCTCAAGATCAGGTACAAGTAGACGTCACTACCAGGAAACATGTCTGACATAAGAAATAAACACGAGCTCAAGATCAGGTACAAGTAGATGTCACTACCAGGAAACATGTCTGACATCAGAAATAAACACGAGCTCAAGATCAGGTACAAGTAGATGTCACTACCAGGAAACATATCTGACATTCGAAATAAACACGAGCTTAAGATCAGGTACAAGTAGATGTCACTACCAGGAAACAAGACTAACATCAGAAATAAACATGAGCTTAAGATCAGGTACAAGCAAACCACACTAACAGGAAACATATCTGACATAATAATAAAAAACGAGCTCAAGATCAGGTACAAGTAGACCTCACTACCAGGAAACAAGTGTGACATCAGAAATAAACATGAGCTTAAGATCAGGTACAAGCAAACCTCACTACCATGAAACATGTCTGACATAAGAAATAAACACGAGCTCAAGATCAGGTACAAGCAGACGTCACTACCAGGAAACATGTCTGACATCAGAGATAACCACGAGCTCAAGATCAGGTACAAGTAGACGTCACTACCAGGAAACATGTCTGACATAGGAAATAAACACGAGCTCAAGATCAGGTACAACCAGACCTCAATACAAGGAAACAAGTCTGACATCAGAAATAAACACGAGCTCAAAATCAGGTACAAGCAAACCTCACTACCAGGAAACATGTCTGACATAAGAAATAAACGCGAGCTCAAATTAAGGTACAAGCAAACCTTACTACCAGGAAACAAGTCGGACATAAGAAATAAACACGACCTCAAGATCAGGTACAAGCAAACCTCACTACCAGGAAACAAGTCTGACATCAGAAATAAAAACGAGCTCAAGATCAGGTACAAGCAGACCTCCCTACCAGGAAACAAGTCTGACATCAGAAACAAACACGAGCTCAAGATCAGGTACAAGCAAACCTCACTACCAGGAAACAAGTCTGACATAAGAAATAAACACGAGCTCAAGATCAGGTACAAGTAGATGTCACTACCAGGAATCAAGTCTGACATCAGAAATAAACACGAGCTACAGATCAGGTACAAGTAGACGTCACTACCAGGAAAAAAGCCTGACATAATAAATAACACGAGCTCAATATCAGGTACAAGCAAACCTCACTACCAGGAAACAAGTCTGACATAAGAAATAAACACGAGCTCAAGATCAGGTACAAGTAGACGTCACTACCAGGAAACAAGCCTGACATCAGAAATAAACACGAGCTCAAGATCAGGTACAAGCAAACCTCACTACCAGGAAACAATTCTGACATAAGAAATAAACACGAGCTCAAGATCAGGTACAAGCTAACCTCACTACCAGGAAAAAAGTCTGACATCAGAAATAATCACGAGCTCAAGATCAGGTACAAGTAGACGTCACTACCAGGAAACAAGCCTGACATAAGAAATAAACACGAGCCCAAGATCAGGTACAAGTAGACGTCACTACCAGGAAACAAGCCTGACATTAGAAATAAACACGAGCTCAATATCAGGTACAAGCAAGTCTCACTACCAGGAAACATGTCAGACATAAGAAATAAACATGAGCTCAAGACCAGGTACAAGCAGATCTCACTACCAGGAAACAAGTCTGACATAAGAAATAAACATGAGCTCAAGATCAGGTACAAGCAGATGTCACCACCAGGAAACATGTCTGACATAAGAAATAAGCAGGAGCTCAAGATCAGGCACAAGGAGACCTCACTACCAGGAAACATGTCTGACATAAGAAATAAACATGAGCTCAACATCAGGTACAAGTAGATGTCACTACCAGGAAACAAGTCTGTCATAAGAAATAAAAACGAGCTAAAAATCAGGTACAAGCTGACCTCACTACCAGGAAAGATGTCTGACATAAGAAATAAACATGAGCTCAAGATCAGGTACAAGTAGACGTCACTACCAGGAAACGTGCCTTACATAAGAAATAAACACGAGCTTCAGATCAGGTACAAGCAGACCTCACTACCAGGATACATGTCTGACATAAGAAATAAACACGAGCTTAAGATCAGGTACAAGCAGAAATCACTACCAGGAAACAAGTCTGACATAAGAAATAAACACGAGCTCAAGATCAGGTACAAGTAGACGTCACTACCAGGAAGCATGCCTGACATAAGAAATAAAAACGAGCTTCAGATCAGGTACAAGCAAACTTCACTACCAGGAAACAAGCCTGACATAAGAAATAAACATGAGCTCAAGATCAATTACAAGCAAACCTCACTACCAGGAAACATGTCTGACATAAGAAATAAACATGAGCTCAAGATCAGGTACAAGTAGACGTCACTACCAGGAAACAAGCCTGACATAAGAAATAACACGAGCTCAATATCAGGTACAAGCAAACCTCACTACCTGGAAACAAGTCTGACATCAGAAATGAACAGGAGCTCAAGATCAGGTACAAGCAAACCTCACTACCAGGAAACAAGTCTGACATCAGAAATAAACACGAGCTCAAGATCAGGTACAAGTAGACGTCACTACCAGGAAACAAGCCTGACATAAGAAATAACACGAGCTCAATATTAGGTACAAGCAAACCTCACTACCAGGACACAAGTCTGACATAAGAAATAAACACGAGCTCAAGTTCAGTTACAAGTAGACGTCACTACCAGGAAACAAGCCTGACATAAGAAATAAACACGAGCTCAATATCAGGTATAAGCAAACCTCACCACCAGGAAACAAGTCAGACATAAGAAATAAACACAAGCTCAAGATCAGGTACAAGTGGACGTCACTACCAGGAAACAAGCCTGACATAAGAAATAAACACGAGCTCAAGATCAGGTACAAGCAAAACTCACTACCAGGAAACATGTCTGACATAAGAAATAAACATGAGCTCAAGATCAGGTACAAGCAAACCTCACTACCAGGAAACATATCTGACATCAGAAATAAACACGAGCTCAAGATCAGGTACAAGCAGACTTCATTACCAGGAAACATGTCTGACATCAGAAATAAACACGAGCTCAAGTTGAGGTACAAGCAAACCTCACTACCAGGAAACAAGTCTGACATCAGAAATGAACACGAGCTCAAGATCAGGTACAAGCAAACCTCACTACCAGGAAACAAGTCTGACATCAGAAATAAACACGAGCTCAAGATCAGGTACAAGCAAAACTCACTACCAGGAAACAAGTCTGACATAAGAAATAAACACGAGCTAAAGATCAGGTACAAGTAGACGTCACTACCAGGAAACATGTCTGACATAAGAAATAAACACGAGCTCAAGATCAGGTACAAGCAAACCTCACTACCAGGAAACAAGTCTGGCATAAGAAATAAACACGAGCTCAAGATCAGGTACAAGTAGACGTTACTACCAGGAAACATGTCTGACATAAGAAATAAACACGAGCTCAAGATCAGGTACAAGTAGACGTCACTACCAGGAAACAAGTCTGACATAAGAAATAAACACGAGCTCAAGATCAGGTACAAGCAAACCTCACTACCAGGAAACAAGTCTGACATAAGAAATAAATACGAGCTCAAGATCAGGTACAAGTAGACTTCACTACCAGGAAACATGTCTGACATAAGAAATAAACACGAGCTCAAGATCAGGTACAAGTAGACCGTCACTACCAGGAAACATGTCTGACATAAGAAATAAACACGAGCTCAAGATCAATTACAAGTAGACCTCACTACCAGGAAACAAGTCTGAGATAAGAAATAAACACGAGCTCAAGATCAGGTACAAGTAGACGTCACTACCAGGAAACAATTCTGACATAAGAAATAAACACGAGCTCAAGATCAGGTACAAGCAAACCTCACTACCAGGAAACAAGTCTGACATAAGAAATAAACACGAGCTCAAGTTCAGGTACAAGTAGACGTCACTACCAGGAAACAAGCCTGACATAAGAAATAAACACGAGCTCAATATCAGGTACAAACAAACCTCACTAACAGGAAACATGTCTGACATCAGAAATAAACACGAGCTCAAGATGAGGTACAAGCAAAGCTCACTACCAGGAAACAAGTCTGACATCAGAAATGAACACGAGCTCAAGTTCAGGTACAAGCAAACCTCACTACCAGGAAACAAGTCTGACATCAGAAATAAAGAGGAGCTCAAGATCAGGTACAAGTAGACGTCACTACCAGGAAACAAGCCTGACATAAGAAATAACATCAGCTCAATATCAGGTACAAGCAAACCTCACTACCTGGAAACAAGTCTGACATCAGAAATGAACAGGAGCTCAAGATCAGGTACAAGCAAACCTCACTACCAGGAAACAAGTCTGACATCAGAAATAAACACGAGCTCAAGATCAGGTACAAGTAGACGTCACTACCAAGGAACAAGCCTGACATAAGAAATAACACGAGCTCAATATCAGGTACAAGCAAACCTCACTACCAGGAAACAAGTCTGACATAAGAAATAAACACGAGCTCAAATTCAGGTACAAGTAGACGTCACTACCAGGAAACAAGCCTGACATAAGAAATAAACACGAGCTCAATATCAGGTACAAGCAAACCTCACTACCAGGAAACAAGTCTGACATAAGAAATAAACACAAGCTCAAGATCAGGTACAAGTGGACGTCACTACCAGGAAACAAGCCTGACATAAGAAATAAACACGAGCTCAAGATCAGGTACAAGTAGATGTCACTACCAGGAAACAAGCCTGACATAAGAAATAAACACGAGCTCAAGATCAGGTACAAGTAAAACTCACTACCAGGAAACAAGTCTGCCATAAGAAATAAACACGAGCTCAAGATCAGGTACAAGTAGACGTCACAACCAGGAAACAAGTCTGACATAAGAAATAAGCACGAGCTCAAGATCAGGTACAAGCAAACCTCACTACCAGGAAACAAGTCTGACATAAGAAATAAACACGAGCTCAAGATCTGGTACAGGTAGACGTCACTACCAGGAAACATGTCTGACATAGGAAATAAACACGAGCTCAAGATCAGGTACAACCAGACCTCAATACAAGGAAACAAGTCTGACATCAGAAATAAACACGAGCTCAAAATCAGGTACAAGCAAACCTCACTACCAGGAAACATGTCTGACATAAGAAATAAACGCGAGCTCAAATTCAGGTACAAGCAAACCTCACTACCAGGAAACAAGTCTGACATAAGAAATAAACACGACCTCAAGATCAGGTACAAGCAAACCTCACTACCAGGAAACAAGTCTGACATCAGAAATAAAAACGAGCTCAAGATCAGGTACAAGCAGACCTCACTACCAGGAAACAAGTCTGACATCAGAAACAAACACGAGATCAAGATCAGGTACAAGCAAACCTCACTACCAGGAAACATGTCTGACATCAGAAATAAACACGAGCTCAAGATCAGGTACAAGCAAACCTCACTACCAGGAAACAAGTCTGACATCAGAAATAAACACGAGCTCAAGATCAGGTACAAGCAAACCTCACTACCAGGAAAAAAGTCTGACATCAGAAATAATCACGAGCTCAAGATCAGGTACAAGTAGACGTCACTACCAGGAAACAAGCCTGACATAAGAAATAAACACGAGCCCAAGATCAGGTACAAGTAGACGTCACTACCAGGAAACAAGCTTGACATTAGAAATAAACACGAGCTCAATATCAGGTACAAGTAGACCTCACTACCAGGAAACATGTCTGACATAAGAAATAAACACGAGCTCAAGATCAGGTACAAGTAGACGTCACTACCAGGAAAAAAGCCTGACATAATAAATAACACGAGCTCAATATCAGGTACAAGCAAACCTCACTACCAGGAAACAAGTCTGACATAAGAAATAAAAACGAGCTCAAGATCAGGTACAAGTAGACGTCACTACCAGGATCCAAGCCTGATATAAGAAATAAACACGAGCTCAATATCAGGTACAAGCAAACCTCACTACCAGGAAACAAGTCTGACATAAGAAGTAAACACGAGCTCAAGATCAGGTACAAGTAGACCTCACTACCAGGAAACAAGTCTGACATAAGAAATAAACACGAGCTCAAGATCAGGTACAAGTAGACCTCACTACCAGGAAACATGTCTGACATAAGAAATAAGCACGAGCTCAAGATCAGGTACAAGTAGATGTCACTACCAGGAAACAAGTCTGACATCAGAAATAAACACGAGCTCAAGATCAGGTACAAGTAGATGTCACTACCAGGAAACATGTCTGACATCAGAAATAAACACGAGCTCAAGATCAGGTACAAGTAGATGTCACTACCAGGAAACATGTCTGGCATTCGAAATAAACACGAGCTTAAGATCAGGTACAAGTAGATGTCACTACCAGGAAACAAGACTGACATCAGAAATAAACACGAGCTCAAGATCAGGTACAAGTAGATGTCACTACCAGGAAACAAGTCTGACATCAGAAATAAACATGAGCTTAAGATCAGGTACAAGCAAACCACACTAACAGGAAACATGTCTGACATAATAAATAAAAACGAGCTCAAGATCAGGTACAAGTAGACCTCACTACCAGGAAACATGTGTGACATCAGAAATAAACATGAGCTTAAGATCAGGTCCATGCAAACCTCACTACCAAGAAACATGTCTGACATAAGAAATAAACACGAGCTCAAGATCAGGTACAAGCAGACGTCACTACCAGGAAACATGTCTGACATCAGAGATAACCACGAGCTCAAGATCAGGTACAAGTAGACGTCACTACCAGGAAACATGTCTGACATAGGAAATAAACACGAGCTCAAGATCAGGTACAACCAGACCTCAATACAAGGAAACAAGTCTGACATCAGAAATAAACACGAGCTCAAAATCAGGTACAAGCAAACCTCACTACCAGGAAACATGTCTGACATAAGAAATAAACGCGAGCTCAAATTCAGGTACAAGCAAACCTCACTACCAGGAAACAAGTCTGACATAAGAAATAAAAACGAGCTCAAGATCAGGTACAAGCAGACCTCACTACCAGGAAACAAGTCTGACATCAGAAACAAACACGAGCTCAAGATCAGGTACAAGCAAACCTCACTACCAGGAAACATGTCTGACATCAGAAATAAACACGAGCTCAAGATCAGGTACAAGCAAACCTCACTACCAGGAAAAAGGTCTGACATCAGAAATAAACACGAGCTCAAGATCAGGTACAAGCAAACCTCACTACCAGGAAAAAAGTCTGACATCAGAAATAATCACGAGCTCAAGATCAGGTACAAGTAGACGTCACTACCAGGAAACAAGCCTGACATAAGAAATAAACACGAGCCCAAGATCAGGTACAAGTAGACGTCACTACCAGGAAACAAGCCTGACATTAGAAATAAACACGAGCTCAATATCAGGTACAAGCAAATCTCACTACCAGGAAACATGTCAGACATAAGAAATAAACATGAGCTCAAGATCAGGTACAAGCAGACCTCACTACCAGGAAACAAGTCTGACATAAGAAATAAACATGAGCTCAAGATCAGGTACAAGCAGATGTCACCACCAGGAAACATGTCTGACATAAGAAATAAGCAGGAGCTCAAGATCAGGCACAAGCAGACCTCACTACCAGGAAACATGTCTGACATAAGAAATAAACATGAGCTCAAGATCAGGTACAAGTAGATGTCACTACCAGGAAACAAGTCTGTCATAAGAAATAAAAACGAGCTAAAGATCAGGTACAAGCTGACCTCACTACCAGGAAAGATGTCTGACATAAGAAATAAACATGAGCTCAAGATCAGGTACAAGTAGACGTCACTACCAGGAAACGTGCCTTATATAAGAAATAAACACGAGCTTCAGATCAGGTACAAGCAGACCTCACTACCAGGATACATGTCTGACATAAGAAATAAACACGAGCTTAAGATCAGGTACAAGCAGAAATCACTACCAGGAAACAAGTCTGACATAAGAAATAAACACGAGCTCAAGATCAGGTACAAGTAGACGTCACTACCAGGAAGCATGCCTGACATAAGAAATAAAAACAAGCTTAAGATCAGGTACAAGCAAACCTCACTACCAGGAAACAAGCCTGACATAAGAAATAAACATGAGCTCAAGATCAATTACAAGCAAACCTCACTACCAGGAAACATGTCTGACATAAGAAATAAACATGAGCTCAAGATCAGGTACAAACAAACCTCACTAACAGGAAACATGTCTGACATCAGAAATAAACACGAGCTCAAGATCAGGTACAAGCAGACTTCACTACCAGGAAACATGTCTGACATCAGAAATAAACACGAGCTCAAGATGAGGTACAAGCAAAGCTCACTACCAGGAAACAAGTCTGACATCAGAAATGAACACGAGCTCATGTTCAGGTACAAGCAAACCTCACTACCAGGAAACAAGTATGACATCAGAAATAAAGATGAGCTCAAGATCAGGTACAAGTAGACGTCACTACCAGGAAACAAGCCTAACATAAGAAATAACACGAGCTCAATATCAGGTACAAGCAAACCTCACTACCTGGAAACAAGTCTGACATCAGAAATGAACAGGAGCTCAAGATCAGGTACAGGCAAACCTCACTACCAGGAAACAAATCTGACATCAGAAATAAACACGAGCTCAAGATCAGGTACAAGTAGACGTCACTACCAGGAAACAAGCCTGACATAAGAAATAACACGAGCTCAATATCAGGTACAAGCAAACCTCACTACCAGGAAACAAGTCTGACATAAGAAATAAACACGAGCTCAAGTTCAGGTACAAGTAGACGTCACTACCAGGAAACAAGCCTGACATAAGAAATAAACACGAGCTCAATATCAGGCATAAGCAAACCTCACTACCAGGAAACAAGTCAGACATAAGAAATAAACACAAGCTCAAGATCAGGTACAAGCAAACCTCACTATCAGGAAACAAGTCTGACGTCAGAAATAAAAACGAGCTCAAGATCAGGTACAAGCAGACCTCACTGCCAGGAAAAAAGTCTGACATCAGAAACAAACACGAGCTCAAGATCAGGTACAAGCAAACCTCACCACCAGGAAACATGTCTGACATCAGAAATAAACACGAGATCAAGATCAGGTACAAGAAAACCTCACTACCAGGAAACAAGTCTGACATCAGAAATAAACACGAGCTCAAGATCAGGTACAAGCAAACCTCACTACCAGGAAACAAGTCTGACATCAGAAATGAACACGAGCTCAAGTTCAGGTACAAGCAAACCTCACTACCAGGAAACAAGTCTGACATCAGAAATAAAGAGGAGCTCAAGATCAGGTACAAGTAGACGTCACTACCAGGAAACAAGCCTGACATAAGAAATAACATCAGCTCAATATCAGGTACAAGCAAACCTCACTACCTGGAAACAAGTCTGACATCAGAAATGAACAGGAGCTCAAGATGAGATACAAGCAAACCTCACTACCAGGAAACAAGTCTGACATCAGAAATAAACACGAGCTCAAGATCAGGTACAAGTAGACGTCACTACCAGGAAACAAGCCTGACATAAGAAATAACACGAGCTCAATATCAGGTACAAGCAAACCTCACTACCAGGAAACAAGTCTGACATAAGAAATAAACACGAGCTCAAATTCAGGTACAAGTAGACGTCACTACCAGGAAACAAGCCTGACATAAGAAATAAACACGAGCTCAAGATCAGGTACAAGCAGACGTCACTACCAGGAAACATGTCTGACATCAAAGATAAACACGAGCTCAAGATCAGGTACAAGTAGACGTCACTACCAGGAAACATGTCTGACATAGGAAATAAACACGAGCTCAAGATCAGGTACAACCAGACCTCACTACCAGGAAACAAGTCTGACATCAGAAATAAACACGAGCTCAAACTCAGGTACAAGCAAACCTCACTACCAGGAAACATGTCTGACATAAGAAATAAACACGAGCTCAAATTCAGGTACAAGCAAACCTCACTACCAGGAAACAAGTCTGACATCATAAATAAACACGAGCTCAAGATCAGGTACAAGCAAACCTCACTACCAGGAAACAAGTCTGACATAAGAAATAAACACGAGCTCAAGATCTGGTACAGGTAGACGTCACTACCAGGAAACATGTCTGACATAGGAAATAAACACGAGCTCAAGATCAGGTACAACCAGACCTCAATACAAGGAAACAAGTCTGACATCAGAAATAAACACGAGCTCAAAATCAGGTACAAGCAAACCTCACTACCAGGAAACATGTCTGACATAAGAAATAAACGCGAGCTCAAATTCAGGTACAAGCAAACCTCACTACCAGGAAACAAGTCTGACATAAGAAATAAACACGACCTCAAGATCAGGTACAAGCAAACCTCACTACCAGGAAACAAGTCTGACATCAGAAATAAAAACGAGCTCAAGATCAGGTACAAGCAGACCTCACTACCAGGAAACAAGTCTGACATCAGAAACAAACACGAGATCAAGATCAGGTACAAGCAAACCTCACTACCAGGAAACATGTCTGACATCAGAAATAAACACGAGCTCAAGATGAGGTACAAGCAAACCTCACTACCAGGAAACAAGTCTGACATCAGAAATAAACACGAGCTCAAGATCAGGTACAAGCAAACCTCACTACCAGGAAAAAAGTCTGACATCAGAAATAATCACGAGCTCAAGATCAGGTACAAGTAGACGTCACTACCAGGAAACAAGCCTGACATAAGAAATAAACACGAGCCCAAGATCAGGTACAAGTAGACGTCACTACCAGGAAACAAGCTTGACATTAGAAATAAACACGAGCTCAATATCAGGTACAAGTAGACCTCACTACCAGGAAACCTGTCTGACATAAGAAATAAACACGAGCTCAAGATCAGGTACAAGTAGACGTCACTACCAGGAAAAAAGCCTGACATAATAAATAACACGAGCTCAATATCAGGTACAAGCAAACCTCACTACCAGGAAACAAGTCTGACATAAGAAATAAAAACGAGCTCAAGATCAGGTACAAGTAGACGTCACTACCAGGATCCAAGCCTGATATAAGAAATAAACACGAGCTCAATATCAGGTACAAGCAAACCTCACTACCAGGAAACAAGTCTGACATAAGAAGTAAACACGAGCTCAAGATCAGGTACAAGTAGACCTCACTACCAGGAAACAAGTCTGACATAAGAAATAAACACGAGCTCAAGATCAGGTACAAGTAGACCTCACTACCAGGAAACATGTCTGACATAAGAAATAAGCACGAGCTCAAGATCAGGTACAAGTAGATGTCACTACCAGGAAACAAGTCTGACATCAGAAATAAACACGAGCTCAAGATCAGGTACAAGTAGATGTCACTACCAGGAAACATGTCTGACATCAGAAATAAACACGAGCTCAAGATCAGGTACAAGTAGATGTCACTACCAGGAAACATGTCTGACATTCGAAATAAACACGAGCTTAAGATCAGGTACAAGTAGATGTCACTACCAGGAAACAAGACTGACATCAGAAATAAACACGAGCTCAAGATCGGGTACAAGTAGATGTCACTACCAGGAAACAAGTCTGACATCAGAAATAAACATGAGCTTAAGATCAGGTACAAGCAAACCACACTAACAGGAAACATGTCTGACATAATAAATAAAAACGAGCTCAAGATCAGGTACAAGTAGACCTCACTACCAGGAAACATGTGTGACATCAGAAATAAACATGAGCTTAAGATCAGGTACATGCAAACCTCACTACCAAGAAACATGTCTGACATAAGAAATAAACACGAGCTCAAGATCAGGTACAAGCAGACGTCACTACCAGGAAACATGTCTGACATCAGAGATAACCACGAGCTCAAGATCAGGTACAAGTAGACGTCACTACCAGGAAACATGTCTGACATAGGAAATAAACACGAGCTCAAGATCAGGTACAACCAGACCTCAATACAAGGAAACAAGTCTGACATCAGAAATAAACACGAGCTCAAAATCAGGTACAAGCAAACCTCACTACCAGGAAACATGTCTGACATAAGAAATAAACGCGAGCTCAAATTCAGGTACAAGCAAACCTCACTACCAGGAAACAAGTCTGACATAAGAAATAAAAACGAGCTCAAGATCAGGTACAAGCAGACCTCACTACCAGGAAACAAGTCTGACATCAGAAACAAACACGAGCTCAAGATCAGGTACAAGCAAACCTCACTACCAGGAAACATGTCTGACATCAGAAATAAACACGAGCTCAAGATCAGGTACAAGCAAACCTCACTACCAGGAAAAAGGTCTGACATCAGAAATAAACACGAGCTCAAGATCAGGTACAAGCAAACCTCACTACCAGGAAAAAAGTCTGACATCAGAAATAATCACGAGCTCAAGATCAGGTACAAGTAGACGTCACTACCAGGAAACAAGCCTGACATAAGAAATAAACACGAGCCCAAGATCAGGTACAAGTAGACGTCACTACCAGGAAACAAGCCTGACATTAGAAATAAACACGAGCTCAAAATATCAGGTACAAGCAAATCTCACTACCAGGAAACATGTCAGACATAAGAAATAAACATGAGCTCAAGATCAGGTACAAGCAGACCTCACTACCAGGAAACAAGTCTGACATAAGAAATAAACACGAGCTCAAGATCAGGTACAAGCAGATGTCACCACCAGGAAACATGTCTGACATAAGAAATAAACATGAGCTCAAGATCAGGTACAAGCAGACCTCACTACCAGGAAACAGGTCTGACATAAGAAATAAACACGAGCTCAAGATCAGGTACAAGCAGATGTCACCACCAGGAAACATGTCTGACATAAGAAATAAGCAGGAGCTCAAGATCAGGCACAAGCAGACCTCACTACCAGGAAAAATGTCTGACATAAGAAATAAACATGAGCTCAAGATCAGGTACAAGTAGATGTCACTACCAGGAAACAAGTCTGTCATAAGAAATAAAAACGAGCTAAAGATCAGGTACAAGCTGACCTCACTACCAGGAAAGATGTCTGACATAAGAAATAAACATGAGCTCAAGATCAGGTACAAGTAGACGTCACTACCAGGAAACGTGCCTTATATAAGAAATAAACACGAGCTTCAGATCAGGTACAAGCAGACCTCACTACCAGGATACATGTCTGACATAAGAAATAAACACGAGCTTAAGATCAGGTACAAGCAGAAATCACTACCAGGAAACAAGTCTGACATAAGAAATAAACACGAGCTCAAGATCAGGTACAAGTAGATGTCACTACCAGGAAGCATGCCTGACATAAGAAATAAAAACAAGCTTAAGATCAGGTACAAGCAAACCTCACTACCAGGAAACAAGCCTGACATAAGAAATAAACATGAGCTCAAGATCAATTACAAGCAAACCTCACTACCAGGAAACATGTCTGACATAAGAAATAAACATGAGCTCAAGATCAGGTACAAACAAACCTCACTAACAGGAAACATGTCTGATATCAGAAATAAACACGAGCTCAAGATCAGGTACAAGCAGACTTCACTACCAGGAAACATGTCTGACATCAGAAATAAACACGAGCTCAAGATGAGGTACAAGCAAAGCTCACTACCAGGAAACAAGTCTGACATCAGAAATGAACACGAGCTCATGTTCAGGTACAAGCAAACCTCACTACCAGGAAACAAGTATGACATCAGAAATAAAGATGAGCTCAAGATCAGGTACAAGTAGACGTCACTACCATGAAACAAGCCTAACATAAGAAATAACACGAGCTCAATATCAGGTACAAGCAAACCTCACTACCTGGAAACAAGTCTGACATCAGAAATGAACAGGAGCTCAAGATCAGGTACAGGCAAACCTCACTACCAGGAAACAAATCTGACATCAGAAATAAACACGAGCTCAAGATCAGGTACAAGTAGACGTCACTACCAGGAAACAAGCCTGACATAAGAAATAACACGAGCTCAATATCAGGTACAAGCAAACCTCACTACCAGGAAACAAGTCTGACATAAGAAATAAACACGAGCTCAAGTTCAGGTACAAGTAGACGTCACCACCAGGAAACAAGCCTGACATAAGAAATAAACACGAGCTCAATATCAGGCATAAGCAAACCTCACTACCAGGAAACAAGTCAGACATAAGAAATAAACACAAGCTCAAGATCAGGTACAAGCAAACCTCACTACCAGGAAACAAGTCTGACGTCAGAAATAAAAACGAGCTCAAGATCAGGTACAAGCAGATCTCACTGCCAGGAAAAAAGTCTGACATCAGAAACAAACACGAGCTCAAGATCAGGTACAAGCAAACCTCACCACCAGGAAACATGTCTGACATCAGAAATAAACACGAGATCAAGATCAGGTACAAGAAAACCTCACTACCAGGAAACAAGTCTGACATCAGAAATAAACACGAGCTCAAGATCAGGTACAAGCAAACCTCACTACCAGGAAAAAAGTCTGACATCAGAAATAATCACGAGCTCAAGATCAGGTACAAGTAGACGTCACTACCAGGAAACAAGCCTGACATAAGAAATAAACACGAGCCCAAGATCAGGTACAAGTAGACGTCACTACCAGGAAACAAGCCTGACATTAGAAATAAACACGAGCTCAATATCAGGTACAAGCAAGTCTCACTACCAGGAAGCATGTCAGACATAAGAAATAAACATGAGCTCAAGATCAGGTACAAGCAGACCTCACTACCAGGAAACAAGTCTGACATAAGAAATAAACATGAGCTCAAGATCAGGTACAAGCAGATGTCACCACCAGGAAACATGTCTGACATAAGAAATAAGCACGAGCTCAAGATCAGGTACAAGTAGAGGTCACTTCCAGGAAACAAGCCTGACATAAGAAATAAACACGAGCTCAATATCAGGTATAAGCAAACCTCACTACCAGGAAACAAGTCAGACATAAGAAATAAACACAAGCTCAAGATCAGGTACAGGTGGACGTCACTACCAGGAAACAAGCCTGACATAAGAAATAAACACGAGCTCAAGATCAGGTACAAGCAAAACTCACTACCAGGAAACATGTCTGACATAAGAAATACACATGAGCTCAAGATCAGGTACAAGCAAACCTCAGTACCAGGAAACATGTCTGACATCAGAAATAAACACGAGCTCAAGATCAGGTACAAGCAGACTTCACTACCAGGAAACATGTCTGACATCAGAAATAAACACGAGCTCAAGTTGAGGTACAAGCAAACCTCACTACCAGGAAACAAGTCTGACATCAGAAATGAACACGAGCTCAAGATCAGGTACAAGCAAACCTCACTACCAGGAAACAAGTCTGACATCAGAAATAAACACGAGCTCAAGATCAGGTACAAGCAAAACTCACTACCAGGAAACAAGTCTGACATAAGAAATAAACACGAGCTAAAGATCAGGTACAAGAAGACGTCACTACCAGGAAACATGTCTGACATAAGAAATAAACACGAGCTCAAGATCAGGTACAAGCAAACCTCACTACCAGGAAACAAGTCTGGCATAAGAAATAAACACGAGCTCAAGATCAGGTACAAGTAGACGTCACTACCAGGAAACATGTCTGACATTAGAAATAAACACGAGCTCAAGATCAGTTTCAAGTAGACGTCACTACCAGGAAAGAAGTCTGACATAAGAAATAAACACGAGTTCAAGATCAGGTACAAGCAAACCTCACTACCAGGAAACAAGTCTGACATAAGAAATAAACACGAGCTCAAGATCAGGTACAAGTAGACGTCACTACCAGGAAACATGTCTGACGTAAGAAATAAACACGAGCTCAAGATCAGGTACAAGTAGACCGTCACTACCAGGAAACATGTCTTACATAAGAAATAAACACGAGCTCAAGATCAATTACAAGTAGACCTCACTACCAGGAAACAAGTCTGAGATAAGAAATAAACACGAGCTCAAGATCAGGTACAAGCAAACCTCACTACCAGGAAACAAGTCTGACATAAGAAATAAACACGAGCTCAAGATCAGGTACAAGTAGACGTCACTACCAGGAAACATGTCTGACATAAGAAATAAACACGAGCTCAAGATCAGGTACAAGTAGACCGTCACTACCAGGAAACATGTCTGACATAAGAAATAAACACGAGCTCAAGATCAATTACAAGTAGACCTCACTACCAGGAAACAAGTCTGAGATAAGAAATAAACACGAGCTCAAGATCAGGTACAAGTAGACGTCACTACCAGGAAACAAGTCTGACATAAGAAATAAACACGAGCTCAAGATCAGGTACAAGCAAACCTCACTACCAGGAAACAAGTCTGACATAAGAAATAACCACGAGCTCAAGTTCAGGTACAAGTAGACGTCACTACCAGGAAACAAGCCTGACATAAGAAATAAACACGAGCTCAATATCAGGTACAAACAAACCTCACTAACAGGAAACATGTCTGACATCAGAAATAAACACGAGCTCAAGATGAGGTACAAGCAAAGCTCACTGCCAGGAAACAAGTCTGACATCAGAAATGAACACGAGCTCAAGTTCAGGTACAAGCAAACCTCACTACCAGGAAACAAGTCTGACATCAGAAATAAAGACGAGCTCAAGATCAGGTACAAGTAGACGTCACTACCAGGAAACAAGCCTGACATAAGAAATAGCATGAGCTCAATATCAGGTACAAGCATACCTCACTACCTGGAAACAAGTCTGACATCAGAAATGAACAGGAGCTCAAGATCAGGTACAAGCAAACCTCACTACCAGGAAACAAGTCTGACATCAGAAATAAACACGAGCTCAAGATCAGGTACAAGTAGACGTCACTACCAGGAAACAAGCCTGACATAAGAAATAACACGAGCTCAATATCAGGTACAGGCAAACCTCACTACCAGGAAACAAGTCTGACATAAGAAATAAACACGAGCTCAAGTTCACGTACAAGTAGACGTCACTACCAGGAAACAAGCCTGACATAAGAAATAAACACGAGCTCAATATCAGGTACAAGCAAACCTCACTACCAGGAAACAAATCTGACATAAGAAATAAACACAAGTTCAAGATCAGGTACAAGTGGACGTCACTACCAGGAAACAAGCCTGACATAAGAAATATACACGAGCTCAAGATCAGGTACAAGTGGATGTCACTACCAGGAAACAAGCCTGACATAAGAAATAAACACGAGCTCAAGATCAGGTACAAGTAAAACTCAATACCAGGAAACAAGTCTGCCATAAGAAATAAACACGAGCTCAAGATCAGGTACAAGTAGACGTCACAACCAGGAAACAAGTCTGACATAAGAAATAAGCACGAGCTCAAGATCAGGTACAAGCAAACCTCACTACCAGGAAACAAGTCTGACATAAGAAATAAACACGAGCTCAAGATCAGGTACAAGTAGACGTCACTACCAGGAAACATGTCTGACATAAGAAATAAACACGAGCTCAAGATCAGGTACAAGTAGACGTCACTACCAGGAAACATGTTTGACATAAGAAATAAACACGAGCTCAAGATCAGGTACAAGTAGATGTCACTACCAGGAAACAAGTCTGACATCAGAAATAAACACGAGCCCAAGATCAGGTACAAGTAGATGTCACTACCAGGAAACAAGTCTGACATCAGAAATAAAAACGAGCTCAAGATCAGGTACAAGTAGATGTCACTACCAGGAAACATGTCTGACATTGGAAATAAACACGAGCTTAAGATCAGGTACAAGTAGATGTCACTACCAGGAAACAAGACTGACATCAGAAATAAACACGAGCTCAAGATCAGGTACAAGTAGATGTCACTACCAGGAAACAAGTCTGACATCAGAAATAAACATGATCTTAAGATCAGGTACAAGCAAACCACACTACCAGGAAACATGTCTGACATAATAAATAAAAACGAGCTCAAGATCAGGTACAAGTAGACCTCACTACCAGGAAACAAGTCTGACATCAGAAATAAATATGAGCTTAAGATCAGGTACAAGCAAACCTCACTACCATGAAACATGTCTGACATAAGACATAAACACGAGCTCAAGATCAGGTACAAGCAGACGTCACTACCAGGAAACATGTCTGACATCAAAGATAAACACGAGCTCAAGATCAGGTACAAGTAGACGTCACTACCAGGAAACATGTCTGACATAGGAAATAAACACGAGCTCAAGATCAGGTACAACCAGACCTCACTACCAGGAAACAAGTCTGACATCAGAAATAAACACGAGCTCAAACTCAGGTACAAGCAAACCTCACTACCAGGAAACATGTCTGACATAAGAAATAAACACGAGCTCAAATTCAGGTACAAGCAAACCTCACTACCAGGAAACAAGTCTGACATCATAAATAAACACGAGCTCAAGATCAGGTACAAGCAAACCTCACTACCAGGAAACAAGTCTGACATCAGAAATAAAAACGAGCTCAAGATCAGGTACAAGCAGACCTCACTACCAGGAAACAAGTCTGACATAAGAACTAAACACGAGCTCAAGATCAGGTACAAATAGACGTCACTACCAGGAAACAAGTCTCACATAAGAAATAAACACGAGCCCTAGATCAGGTATAAGTAGACGTCACTACCAGGAAACAAGTCTGACATAAGAAATAAAAACGAGCTAAAGATCAGGTACAAGCTGACCTCACTACCAGGAAAGATGTCTGACATAAGAAATAAACATGAGCTCAAGATCAGGTACAAGTAGACGTCACTACCAGGAAACGTGCCTTACATAAGAAATAAACACGAGTTTCAGATCAGGTACAAGCAGACCTCACTACCAGGATACATGTCTGACATAAGAAATAAACACGAGCTTAAGATCAGGTACAAGCAGAAATCACTACCAGGAAACAAGCCTGACATAAGAAATAAGCACGAGCTCAAGATCAGGTACAAGTAGACGTCACTACCAGGAAGCATGCCTGACATAAGAAATAAAAACGAGCTTAAGATCAGGTACAAGCAAATCTCACTACCAGGAAACAAGCCTTACCTAAGAAATAAACACGAGCTCAAGATCAGGTACAAGCAAACCTCACTACCAGGAAACATGTCTGACATGAGAAATAACACGAGCTCAATATCAGGTACAAGCAAACCTCACTACCTGGAAACAAGTCTGACATCAGAAATGAACAGGAGCTCAAGATCAGGTACAAGCAAACCTCACTACTAGGAAACAAGTCTGACATCAGAAATAAACACGAGCCCAAGATCAGGTACAAGTAGACGTCACTACCAGGATACAAGCCTGACATAAGAAATAACACGAGCTCAATATCAGGTACAAGCAAACCTCACTACCAGGAAACAAGTCTGACATAAGAAATAAACACGAGCTCAAGTTCAGGTACAAGTAGACGTCACTACCAGGAAACAAGCCTGACATAAGAAATAAACACGAGCTCAATATCAGGTACAAGCAAACCTCACTACCAGGAAACAAGTCAGACATAAGAAATAAACACAAGCTCAAGATCAGGTACAAGTGGACGTCACTACCAGGAAACAAGCCTGACATAAGAAATAAACACGAGCTCAAGATGAGGTACAAGCAAACCTCACTACCAGGAAACAAGTCTGACATCAGAAATGAACACGAGATCAAGATCAGGTACAAGCAAACCTCACTACCAGGAAACAAGTCTGACATCAGAAATAAACACGAGCTCAAGATCAGGTACAAGCAAAACTCACTACCAGGAGACAAGTCTGACATAAGAAATAAACACGAGCTAAAGATCAGGTACAAGTAGACGTCACCACCAGGAAACATGTCTGACATAAGAAATAAACACGAGCTCAAGATCAGGTACAAGCAAACCTCACTACCAGGAAACAAGTCTGGCATAAGAAATAAACACGTGCTCAAGATCAGGTACAAGTAGACGTCACTACCAGGAAACAAGTCTGACATAAGAAATAAACAAGAGCTCAAGATCAGGTACAAGCAAAACTCACTACCAGGAAACAAGTCTGACATAAGAAATAAACACAAGCTCAAGATCAGGTACAAGTGGACGTCACTACCAGGAATACACAGCCTGACATAAGAAATAAACACGAGCTCAAGATCAGGTACAAGCAAAACTCACTACCAGGAAACAAGTCTGACATAAGAAATAAACAGGAGCTCAAGATCAGGTGCATGTAGACGTCACTACCAGGAAACATGTCTGACTTTAGAAATAAACACGAGCTCAAGATCAGGTACAAGTAGACGTCACTACCAGGAAACAAGTCTGACATAAGAAATAAACACGAGCTCAAGATCAGGTACAAGCAAACCTCACTACCAGCAAACAAGTCTGACATAAGAAATAAACACGAGCAAAAGTTCAGGTACAAGTAGACGTCACTACCAGGAAACAAGCCTGACATATGAAATAAACACGAGCTCAATATCAGGTACAAACAAACCTCACTAACAGGAAACATGTCTGACATCAGAAATAAACACGAGCTCAAGATCAGGTACAAGCAGACTTCACTACCAGGAAACATGTCTGACATCAGAAATAAACACGAGCTCAAGATGAGGTACCAGCAAAGCTCACTACCAGGAAACATGTCTGACATCAGAAATGAACACGAGCTCAAGTTCAGGTACAAGCAAACCTCACTACCAGGAAACAAGTCTGACATCAGAAATAAAGACGAGCTCAAGATCAGGTACAAGTAGACGTCATACCAGGAAACAAGCCTGACATAAGAAATAACATGAGCTCAATATCAGGTACAAGCAAACCTCACTACCTGGAAACAAGTCTGACATCAGAAATGAACAGGAGCTCGAGATCAGGTACAAGCAAACCTCACTACCAGGAAACAATCTGACATCAGAAATAAACACGAGCTCAAGATCAGGTACAAGTAGACGTCACTACCAGGAAACAAGCCTGACATAAGAAATAACACGAGCTCAATATCAGGTACAAGCAAACCTCACTACCAGGAAACAAGTCTGACATAAGAAATAAACACGAGCTCAATATCAGGAACAAGCAAACCTCACTACCAGGAAACAAGTCTGACATAAGAAATAAACACAAGCTCAAAATCAGGTACAAGTGGACGTCACTACCAGAAAACAATCCTGACATAAGAAATAAACACGAGCTCAAGATCAGGTACAAGTGGATGTCACTACCAGGAAACAAGCCTGACATAAGAAGTAAACACGAGCTCAAGATCAGGTACAAGTAAAACTCACTACCAGGAAACAAGTCTGACATAAGAAATAAACACGAGCTCAAGATCAGGTACAAGTAGACGTCACAACCAGGAAACAAGTCTGACATAAGAAATAAACACGAGCTCAAAATCAGGTACAAGCAAACCTCACTACCAGGAAACAAGTCTGACATAAGAAATAAACACGAGCTCAAGATCAGGTACAAGTAGACGTCACTACCAGGAAACATGTCTGACATAAGAAATAAACACGAGCTCCAGATCAGGTACAAGTAGACGTCACTACCAGGAAACATGATTGACATAAGAAATAAACACAAGCTCAAGATCAGGTACAAGTAGATGTCACTACCAGGAAACAAGTCTGACATCAGAAATAAACACGAGCCCAAGATCAGGTACAAGTAGATGTCACTACCAGGAAACAAGTCTGACATCAGAAATATACACGAGCTCAAGATCAGGTACAAGTAGATGTCACTACCAGGAAACATGTCTGACATTGGAAATAAACACGAGCTTAAGATCAGGTACAAGTAGATGTCACTACCAGGAAACAAGACTGACATCAGAAATAAACACGAGCTCAAGATCAGGTACAAGTAGATGTCACTACCAGGAAACAAGTCTGACATCAGAAATAAACATGATCTTAAGATCAGGTACAAGCAAACCACACTACCAGGAAACATGTCTGACATAATAAATAAAAACGAGCTCAAGATCAGGTACAAGTAGACCTCACTACCAGGAAACAAGTCTGACATCAGAAATAAATATGAGCTTAAGATCAGGTACAAGCAAACCTCACTACCATGAAACATGTCTGACATAAGAAATAAACACGAGCTCAAGATCAGGTACAAGCAGACGTCACTACCAGGAAACATGTCTGACATCAGAGATAAACACGAGCTCAAGATCAGGTACAAGTAGACGTCACTACCAGAAAACAATCCTGACATAAGAAATAAACACGAGCTCAAGATCAGGTACCACCAGACCTCACTACCAGGAAACAAGTCTGACATCAGAAATAAACACGAGCTCAAAATCAGGTACAAGCAAACCTCACTACCAGGAAACATGTCTGACATAAGAAATAAACACGAGCTCAAATTCAGGTACAAGCAAACCTCACTACCAGGAAACAAGTCTGACATCATAAATAAACACGAGCTAGAGATCAGGTACAAGCAAACCTCACTACCAGGAAACAAGTCTGACATCAGAAATAAAAACGAGCTCAAGATCAGGTACAAGCAGACCTCACTACCAGGAAACAAGTCTGACATAAGAACTAAACACGAGCTCAAGATCAGGTAGTAGTAGACGTCACTACCAGGAAACAAGTCTCACATAAGAAATAAACACGAGCTCAAGATCAGGTACAAGTAGACCTCACTACCAGGAAACAAGTCTGACATAAGAAATAAACACGAGCTCAAGATCAGGTACAAGCAAACCACACTACCAGGAAACAAGCATTACCTAAGAAATAAACACGAGCTCAAGATCAGGTACAAGCAAAACTCACTACCAGGAAACATGTCTGACATAAGAAATAAACACGAGCTCAAGATCAGGTACAAGCAGACTTCACTACCAGGAAACATGTCTGACATCAGAAATAAACACGAGCTCAAGATGAGGCACAAGCAAAGCTCACCACCAGGAAACAAGTCTGACATCAGAAATGAACACGAGCTCAAGTTCAGGTACAAGCAAACCTCACTACCAGGAAACAAGTCTGACATCAGAAATAAACAGGAGCTCAAGATCAGGTACAAGTAGACGTCACTACCAGGAAACAAGCCTGACATAAGAAATAACACGAGCTCAATATCAGGTACAAGCAAACCTCACTACCTGGAAACAAGTCTGACATCAGAAATGAACACGAGCACAAGATCAGGTACAAGAAAACCTCACTATCAGGAAACAAGTCTGACATCAGAAATAAACATGAGCTCAAGATCAGGTACAAGCAGATGTCACCACCAGGAAACATGTCTGACATAAGAAATAACACGAGCTCCATATCAGGTACAAGCAAACCTCACTACCAGGAAAAGGTCTGACATAAGAAATAAACACGAGCTCAAGTTCAGGTACAAGTAGACGTCACTACCAGGAAACAAGCCTGACATAAGAAATAAACACGAGCTCAATATCAGGTACAAGCAAACCTCACTACCAGGAAACAAGTCTGACATAAGAAATAAACACGAGCTCAAGATCAGGTACAAGCAAACCTCACTACCAGGAAACAAGCCTGACATAAGAAATAACACGAACTCAATATCAGGTACAAGCAATCCTCACTACCAGGAAACATGTCTGACATAAGAAATAAACACGAGCTCAATATCAGGTACAAGCAAACCTCACTACCAGGAAACAAGTCTGACATAAGAAATAAACACGAGCTCAAGATCAGGTACAAGCAAACCTCACTACCAGGAAACAAGCCTGACATAAGAAATATCACGAGCTCAATATCAGGTACAAGCAAACCTCACTACCAGGAAACATGTCTGACATAAGAAATAAACACGAGCTCAATATCAGGTACAAGCAAACCTCACTACCAGGAAACAAGCCTTACCTAAGAAATAACACGAGCTCAATATCAGATACAAGCAAACCTCACTACCAGGAAACAAGCCTGACATAAGAAATAACACGAGCTCAATATCAGGTACAAGCAAACCTCACCACCAGGAAACATGTCTGACATAAGAAATAAACACGAGCTCAATATCAGGTACAAACAAACCCCACTACCAGGAAACAAGTCTGACATAAGAAATAAACACGAGCTCAAGATCAGGTTCAAGTAGACGCCACTACCAGGAAACAAGCCTGGCATAAGAAATAAAGACGAGCTCAATATCAGGTACAAGCAAACCTCACTACCAGGAAACAAGTCTGACATAAGAAATAAACACCAGCTAAGATCAGGTACCAGTGGACGTCACTACCAGGAAACAAGCCTGACATAAGAAATAAGCACGATCTCAAGATCAGGTACAAGCAAAACTCACTACCAGGAAACATGTCTGACATCAGAAATAAACACGAGCTCAAGATCAGGTACAAGCAGACTTCACTACCAGGAAACATGTCTGACATCAGAAATAGACACGAGCTCAAGATGAGGTACAAGCAAACCTCACTACCAGGAAACAAGTCTGACATCAGAAATGAACACGAGCTCAAGATCAGGTACAAGCAAACCTCACTACCAGGAAACAAGTCTGACATAAGAAATAAACACGAGCTCAAGATCAGGTACAAGTAGACCACACTACCAGGAAACAAGTCTGACATAAGAAATTTACACGAGCTCAATATCAGGTACAAGCAAACCTCACTACCAGGAAACAAGTCTGACATAAGAAATAAACACAAGCTCAAGATCAGGTACAAGTGGACGTCACTACCAGGAAACAAGCCTGACATAAGAAATAAACACGAGCTCAAGATCAGGTACAAGCAAAACATACTACCAGGAAACAAGTCTGACATAAGAAATAAACACGAGCTCAAGATCAGGTACAAGTAGACGTCACTACCAGGAAACATGTCTGACAAAAGAGATAAACACGAGCTCAAGAACAGGTACAAGTAGACGTCACTACCAGGAAACAAGTCTGACATAAGAAATAAACACGAGCTCAAGATCAGGTACAAGCAAACCTCACTACCAGGAAACAAGTCAGACATAAGAAATAAACACGAGCTCAAGATCAGGTACCAGTAAACGTCACTACCAGGAAACATGTCTGACATAAGAAATAAACACGAGCTCAAGATCAGGTACAAGTAGACCTCACTACCAGGAAGCATGCCTGACATAAGAAATAAAAACGAGCTTAAGATCAGGTACAAGCAAACCTCACTACCAGGAAACAAGCCTTACCTAAGAAATAAACACGAGCTCAAGATCAGGTACAAGCAAACCTCACTACCAGGAAACATGTCTGACATAAGAAATAAACATGAGCTCAGATCAGGTACAAACAAACCTCACTAACAGGAAACATGTCTGACATCAAAAATAAACACGAGCTCAAGATCAGGTACAAGCAGATATCACTACCAGGAAACATGTCTGACATCAGAAATAAACACGAGCTCAAGATAAGGTACAAGCAAAGCTCACTACCAGGAAACAAGTCTGACATCAGAAATGAACACGAGCTCAAGTTCAGGTACAAGCAAACCTCACTACCAGGAAACAAGTCTGACATCAGAAATAAAGATGAGCTCAAGATCAGGTACAAGTAGACGTCACTACCAGGAAACAAGCCTGACATAAGAAATAACACGAGCTCAATATCAGGTACAAGCAAACCTCACTACCGGGAAACAAGTCTGACATCAGAAATGAACAGGAGCTCAAGATCAGGTACAAGCAAACCTCACTACTAGGAAACAAGTCTGACATCAGAAATAAACACGAGCTCAAGATCAGGTACAAGTAGACGTCACTACCAGGAAACAAGCCTGACATAAGAAATAACACGAGCTCAATATCAGGTACAAGCAAACCTCACTACCAGGAAACAAGTCTGACATAAGAAATAAACACGAGCTCAAGTTCAGGTACAAGTAGACGTCACTACCAGGAAACAAGCCTGACATAAGAAATAAACACGAGCTCAAGATGAGGTACAAGCAAACCTCACTACCAGGAAACAAGTCTGACATCAGAAATGAACACGAGCTCAAGATCAGGTACAAGCAAAACTCACTACCAGGAAACAAGTCTGACATCAGAAATAAACACGAGCTCAAGATCAGGTACAAGCAAAACTCACTACCAGGAAACAAGTCTGACATAAGAAATAAACACGAGCTAAAGATCAGGTACAAGTAGACGTCACTACCAGGAAACATGTCTGACATAAGAAATAAACACGAGCTCAAGATCAGGTACAAGCAAACCTCACTACCAGGAAACAAGTCTGGCATAGGAAATAAACACGAGCTCAAGATCAGGTACAAGTAGACGTCACTACCAGGAAACATGTCTGACATAAGAAATAAACACGAGCTCAAGATCAGGTACAAGTAGACGTCACTACCAGGAAACATGTCTGACATAAGAAATAAACACGAGATCAAGATCAATTACAAGTAGACATCACTACCAGGAAACAAGTCTGAGATAAGAAATAAACACGAGCTCAAGATCAGGTACAAGTAGACGTCACTACCAGGAAACAAGTCTGACATAAGAAATAAACACGAGCTCAAGATCAGGTGCAAGCAAACCTCACTACCAGGAAACAAGTCTGACATAAGAAATAAACACGAGCTCAAGTTCAGGTACAAGTAGACGTCACTACCAGGAAACAAGCCTGACATATGAAATAAACACGAGCTCAATATCAGGTACAAACAAAACTCACTAACAGGAAACATGTCTGACATCAGAAATAAACACGAGCTCAAGATCAGGTACAAGCAGACTTCACTACCAGGAAACATGTCTGACATCAGAAATAAACACGAGCTCAAGATGAGGTACAAGCAAAGCTCACTACCAGGAAACATGTCTGACATCAGAAATGAACAGGAGCTCAAGTTCAGGTACAAGCAAACATCACTACCAGGAAACAAGTCTGACATCAGAAATAAAGACGAGCTCAAGATCAGGTACAAGTAGACGTCATACCACGAAACAAGCCTGACATAAGAAATAACATGAGCTCAATATCAGCTACAAGCAAACCTCACTACCTGGAAACAAGTCTGACATCAGAAATGAACAAGAGCTCAAGATCAGGTACAAGCAAACCTCACTACCAGGAAACAAGTCTGACATCAGAAATAAACACGAGCTCAAGATCAGGTACAAGTAGACGTCACTACCAGGAAACAAGCCTGACATAAGAAATAACACGAGCTCAATATCAGGTACAAGCAAACCTCACTACCAGGAAACAAGTCTGACATAAGAAATAAACAGGAGCTCAAGTTCAGGTACAAGTAGACGTCATTACCAGGAAACAAGCCTGACATAAGAAATAAACACGAGCTCAATATCAGGTACAAGCAAACCTCACTACCAGGAAACAAGTCTGACATAACAAATAAACACAAGCTCAAGATCAGGTACAAGTGGACGTCACTACCAGGAAACAAGCCTTACATAAGAAATAAACACGAGCTCAAGATCAGGTACAAGTGGATGTCACTACCAGGAAACAAGCCTGACATAAGAAGTAAACACGAGCTCAAGATCAGGTACAAGTAAAACTCACTACCAGGAAACAAGTCTGACATAAGAAATAAACACGAGCTCAAGATCAGGTACAAGTAGACGTCACAACCAGGAAACAAGTCTGACATAAGAAATAAACACGAGCTCAAGATCAGGTACATCAAACCTCACTACCAGGAAACAAGTCTGACATAAGAAATAAACACGAGCTCAAGACCAGGTACAAGTAGACGTCACTACCAGGAAACATCTCTGACATAAGAAAGAAACACGAGCTCAAGATCAGGTACAAGTAGACGTCACTACCAGGAAAGATGTTTGACATAAGAAATAAACACGAGCTCAAGATCAGGTACAAGTAGATGTCACTACCATTAAACATGTCTGACATCAGAAATAAACACGAGCTCAAGATCAGGTACAAGCAGACTTCACTACCAGGAAACATGTCTGACATCAGAAATAAACACGAGCTCAAGATGAGGTACAAGCAAACCTCACTACCAGGAAACAAGTCTGACATCAGAAATGAACACGAGCTCAAGATCAGGTACAAGCAAACCTCACTACCAGGAAACAAGTCTGACATAAGAAATAAACACGAGCTCAAGATCAGGTACAAGTAGACCTCACTACCAGGAAACAAGTCTGTCATAAGAAATAAACACAAGCTCAAGATCAGGTACAAGCAAACCTCACTACCATGAAACATGTCTGACATAAGAAATAAACACGAGCTCAAGATCAGGTACAAGCAGACGTCACTACCAGGAAACATGTCTGACATCAGAGATAAACACGAGCTCAAGATCAGGTACAAGTAGACGTCACTACCAGGAAACATGTCTGACATAGGAAATAAACACGAGCTCAAGATCAGGTACCACCAGACCTCACTACCAGGAAACAAGTCTGACATCAGAAATAAACACGAGCTCAAAATCAGGTACAAGCAAACCTCACTACCAGGAAACATGTCTGACATAAGAAATAAACACGAGCTCAGATTCAGGTACAAGCAAACCTCACTACCAGGAAACAAGTCTGAAATCATAAATAAACACGAGCTAGAGATCAGGTACAAGCAAACCTCACTACCAGGAAACAAGTGTGCCATCAGAAATAAAAACGAGCTCAAGATCAGGTACAAGCGGACCTCACTACCAGGAAACAAGTCTGACATAAGAACTAAACACGAGCTCAAGATCAGGTAGTAGTAGACGTCACTACCAGGACACAAGTCTCACATAAGAAATAAACACGAGCTCAAGATCAAGTACAAGTAGGCCTCACTACCAGGAAACAAGTCTGACATAAGAAATAAACACGAGCTCAAGATCAGGTACAAGCAAACCACACTACCAGGAAACAAGTCTGACATCAGAAATAAACACGAGCTCAAGATCAGGTACAAGTAGACGTCACTACCAGGAAACAAGCCTGACATAAGAAATAAACACGAGCCCTAGATCAGGTACAAGTAGACGTCACTACCAGGAAACAGCCTGACATAAGAAATAAACACGAGCTCAATATCAGGTACAAGCAAATTTCACTACCAGGAAACATGTCAGACATAAGAAATAAACATGAGCTCAAGATCAGGTACAAGCAGACCTCACTACAAGGAAACAGGTCTGACATAAGAAATAAACATGAGCTCAAGATCAGGTACAAGCAGATGTCACCACCAGGAAACATGTCTGATATAAGAAATAAGCAGGAGCTCAAGATCAGGCACAAGGAGACCTCACTACCAGGAAACATGTCTGACATAAGAAATAAACATGAGCTCAAGATCAGGTACAAGTAGATGTCACTACCAGGAAACAAGTCTGACATAAGAAATAAAAACGAGCTCAAGATCAGGTACAAGCTGACCTCACTACCAGGAAAGATGTCTGACATAAGAAATAAACATGAGCTCAAGATCAGGTACAAGTAGACGTCACTACCAGGAAACGTGCCTGACATAAGAAATAAACACGAGCTTCAGATCAGGTACAAGCAGACCTCACTACCAGGATACATGTCTGACATAAGAAATAAACACGAGCTTAAGATCAGGTACAAGCAGAAATCACTACCAGGAAACAAGTCTGACATAAGAAATAAACACGAGCTCAAGATCAGGTACAAGTAGACGTCACTACCAGGAAACATGCCTGACATAAGAAATAAAAACGAGCTTAAGATCAGGTACAAGCAAACCTCACTACCAGGAAACAAGCATTGTCTAAGAAATAAACACGAGCTCAAGATCAGGTACAAGCAAAACTCACTACCAGGAAACATGTCTGACATAAGAAATAAACACGAGCTCAAGATCAGGTACAAACAAACCTCACTAACAGGAAACATGTCTGACATCAGAAATAAACACGAGCTCAAGATCAGGTACAAGCAGACTTCACTACCAGGAAACATGTCTGACATCAGAAATAAACACGAGCTCAAGATGAGGTACAAGCAAACCTCACTACCTGGAAACAAGTCTGACATCAGAAATGAACACGAGCTCAAGATCAGGTACAAGCAAACCTCACTATCAGGAAACAAGTCTGACATCAGAAATAAACATGAGCTCAAGATCAGGTACAAGCAGATGTCACCACCAGGAAACATGTCTGACATAAGAAATAACACGAGCTCCATATCAGGTACAAGCAAACCTCCCTACCAGGAAACAAGCCTGACATAAGAAATATACACGAGCTCAATATCAGGTACAAGCAAACCTCACTACCAGGAAACAAGTCTGACATAAGAAATAAACACGAGATCAAGATCAGGTACAAGCAAACCTCACTACCAGGAAACAAGCCTGACATAAGAAATAACACGAGCTCAATATCAGGTACAAGCAATCCTCACTACCAGGAAACATGTCTGACAGAAGAAATAAACACGAGCTCAATATCAGGTACAAGCAAACCTCACTTCCAGGAAACAAGTCTGACATAAGAAATAAACACGAGCTCAAGATCAGGTACAAGCAAACCTCACTACCAGGAAACAAGCCTGACATAAGAAATATCACGAGCTCAATATCAGGTACAAGCAAACCTCACTACCAGGAAACATGTCTGACATAAGAAATAAACACGAGCTCAATATCAGGTACAAGCAAACCTCACTACCAGGAAACAAGCCTTACCTAAGAAATAACACGAGCTCAATATCAGATACAAGCAAACCTCACTACCAGGAAACAAGCCTGACATAAGAAATAACACGAGCTCAATATCAGGTACAAGCAAACTTCACTACCAGGAAACAAGTCTGACATAAGAAATAAACACGAGCTCAATATCAGGTACAAACAAACCTCACTACCAGGAAACAAGTCTGACATAAGAAATAAACACGAGCTCAAGATCAGGTACAAGTAGACGTCACTACCAGGAAACAAGCCTGGCATAAGAAATAAACACGAGCTCAATATCAGGTACAAGCAAACCTCACTACCAGGAAACAAGTCTGACATAAGAAATAAACACCAGCTAAGATCAGGTACCAGTGGACGTCACTACCAGGAAACAAGCCTGACATAAGAAATAAACACGATCTCAAGATCAGGTACAAGCAAAACTCACTACCAGGAAACAAGTCTGACATGAGAAATAAACACGAGCTCAAGATCAGGTACAAGCAAACCTCACTACCAGGAAACAAGTCAGACATAAGAAATAAACACGAGCTCAAGATCAGGTACCAGTAGACGTCACTACCAGGAAACATGTCTGACATAAGAAATAAACACGAGCTCAAGATCAGGTACAAGCAGACCTCACTACCAGGAAACATGTCTGACATCAGAAATAAACACGAGCTCAAGATGAGGTACCAGCAAAGCTCACTACCAGGAAACATGTCTGACATCAGAAATGAACACGAGCTCAAGTTCAGGTACAAGCAAACCTCACTACCAGGAAACAAGTCTGACATCAGAAATAAAGACGAGCTCAAGATCAGATACAAGTAGACGTCATACCAGGAAACAAGCCTGACATAAGAAATAACATGAGCTCAATATCAGGTACAAGCAAACCTCACTACCTGGAAACAAGTCTGACATCAGAAATGAACAGGAGCTCAAGATCAGGTACAAGCAAACCTCACTACCAGGAAACAATCTGACATCAGAAATAAACACGAGCTCAAGATCAGGTACAAGTAGACGTCACTACCAGGAAACAAGCCTGACATAAGAAATAACACGAGCTCAATATCAGGTACAAGCAAACCTCACTACCAGGAAACAAGTCTGACATAAGAAATAAACACGAGCTCAATATCAGGAACAAGCAAACCTCACTACCAGGAAACAAGTCTGACATAAGAAATAAACACAAGCTCAAAATCAGGTACAAGTGGACGTCACTACCAGAAAACAATCCTGACATAAGAAATAAACACGAGCTCAAGATCAGGTACAAGTGGATGTCACTACCAGGAAACAAGCCTGACATAAGAAGTAAACACGAGCTCAAGATCAGGTACAAGTAAAACTCACTACCAGGAAACAAGTCTGACATAAGAAATAAACACGAGCTCAAGATCAGGTACAAGTAGACGTCACAACCAGGAAACAAGTCTGACATAAGAAATAAACACGAGCTCAAAATCAGGTACAAGCAAACCTCACTACCAGGAAACAAGTCTGACATAAGAAATAAACACGAGCTCAAGATCAGGTACAAGTAGACGTCACTACCAGGAAACATGTCTGACATAAGAAATAAACACGAGCTCCAGATCAGGTACAAGTAGACGTCACTACCAGGAAACATGTTTGACTTAAGAAATAAACACAAGCTCAAGATCAGGTACAAGTAGATGTCACTACCAGGAAACAAGTCTGACATCAGAAATAAACACGAGCCCAAGATCAGGTACAAGCAGACCTCACTACCAGGAAACAAGTCTGACATCAGAAATATACACGAGCTCAAGATCAGGTACAAGTAGATGTCACTACCAGGAAACATGTCTGACATTGGAAATAAACACGAGCCTAAGATCAGGTACAAGTAGATGTCACTACCAGGAAACAAGACTGACATCAGAAATAAACACGAGCTCAAGATCAGGTACAAGTAGATGTCACTACCAGGAAACAAGTCTGACATCAGAAATAAACATGATCTTAAGATCAGGTACAAGCAAACCACACTACCAGGAAACATGTCTGACATAATAAATAAAAACGAGCTCAAGATCAGGTACAAGTAGACCTCACTACCAGGAAACAAGTCTGACATCAGAAATAAATATGAGCTTAAGATCAGGTACAAGCAAACCTCACTACCATGAAACATGTCTGACATAAGAAATAAACACGAGCTCAAGATCAGGTACAAGCAGACGTCACTACCAGGAAACATGTCTGACATCAGAGATAAACACGAGCTCAAGATCAGGTACAAGTAGACGTCAGTACCAGGAAACATGTCTGACATAGGAAATAAACACGAGCTCAAGATCAGGTACCACCAGACCTCACTACCAGGAAACAAGTCTGACATCAGAAATAAACACGAGCTCAAAATCAGGTACAAGCAAACCTCACTACCAGGAAACATGTCTGACATAAGAAATAAACACGAGCTCAAATTCAGGTACAAGCAAACCTCACTACCAGGAAACAAGTCTGACATCATAAATAAACACGAGCTAGAGATCAGGTACAAGCAAACCTCACTACCAGGAAACAAGTCTGACATCAGAAATAAAAACGAGCTCAAGATCAGGTACAAGCAGACCTCACTACCAGGAAACAAGTCTGACATAAGAACTAAACACGAGCTCAAGATCAGGTAGTAGTAGACGTCACTACCAGGAAACAAGTCTCACATAAGAAATAAACACGAGCTCAAGATCAGGTACAAGTAGACCTCACTACCAGGAAACAAGTCTGACATAAGAAATAAACACGAGCTCAAGATCAGGTACAAGCAAACCACACTACCAGGAAACAAGCATTACCTGAGAAATAAACACGAGCTCAAGATCAGGTACAAGCAAAACTCACTACCAGGAAACATGTCTGACATAAGAAATAAACATGAGCTCAAGATCAGGTACAAACAAACCTCACTAACAGGAAACATGTCTGACATCAGAAATAAACACGAGCTCAAGATCAGGTACAAGCAGACTTCACTACCAGGAAACATGTCTGACATCAGAAATAAACACGAGCTCAAGATGAGGCACAAGCAAAGCTCACCACCAGGAAACAAGTCTGACATCAGAAATGAACACGAGCTCAAGTTCAGGTACAAGCAAACCTCACTACCAGGAAACAAGTCTGACATCAGAAATAAACAGGAGCTCAAGATCAGGTACAAGTAGACGTCACTACCAGGAAACAAGCCTGACATAAGAAATAACACGAGCTCAATATCAGGTACAAGCAAACCTCACTACCTGGAAACAAGTCTGACATCAGAAATGAACACGAGCACAAGATCAGGTACAAGCAAACCTCACTATCAGGAAACAAGTCTGACATCAGAAATAAACATGAGCTCAAGATCAGGTACAAGCAGATGTCACCACCAGGAAACATGTCTGACATAAGAAATAACACGAGCTCCATATCAGGTACAAGCAAACCTCACTACCAGGAAAAGGTCTGACATAAGAAATAAACACGAGCTCAAGTTCAGGTACAAGTAGACGTCACTACCAGGAAACAAGCCTGACATAAGAAATAAACACGAGCTCAATATCAGGTACAAGCAAACCTCACTACCAGGAAACAAGTCTGACATAAGAAATAAACACGAGCTCAAGATCAGGTACAAGCAAACCTCACTACCAGGAAACAAGCCTGACATAAGAAATATCACGAGCTCAATATCAGGTACAAGCAAACCTCACTACCAGGAAACATGTCTGACATAAGAAATAAACACGAGCTCAATATCAGGTACAAGCAAACCTCACTACCAGGAAACAAGCCTTACCTAAGAAATAACACGAGCTCAATATCAGATACAAGCAAACCTCACTACCAGGAAACAAGCCTGACATAAGAAATAACACGAGCTCAATATCAGGTACAAGCAAACTTCACTACCAGGAAACAAGTCTGACATAAGAAATAAACACGAGCTCAATATCAGGTACAAACAAACCTCACTACCAGGAAACAAGTCTGACATAAGAAATAAACACGAGCTCAAGATCAGGTACAAGTAGACGTCACTACCAGGAAACAAGCCTGGCATAAGAAATAAACACGAGCTCAATATCAGGTACAAGCAAACCTCACTACCAGGAAACAAGTCTGACATAAGAAATAAACACCAGCTAAGATCAGGTACCAGTGGACGTCACTACCAGGAAACAAGCCTGACATAAGAAATAAACACGATCTCAAGATCAGGTACAAGCAAAACTCACTACCAGGAAACAAGTCTGACATGAGAAATAAACACGAGCTCAAGATCAGGTACAAGCAAACCTCACTACCAGGAAACAAGTCAGACATAAGAAATAAACACGAGCTCAAGATCAGGTACCAGTAGACGTCACTACCAGGAAACATGTCTGACATAAGAAATAAACACGAGCTCAAGATCAGGTACAAGCAGACCTCACTACCAGGAAACATGTCTGACATCAGAAATAAACACGAGCTCAAGATGAGGTACCAGCAAAGCTCACTACCAGGAAACATGTCTGACATCAGAAATGAACACGAGCTCAAGTTCAGGTACAAGCAAACCTCACTACCAGGAAACAAGTCTGACATCAGAAATAAAGACGAGCTCAAGATCAGATACAAGTAGACGTCATACCAGGAAACAAGCCTGACATAAGAAATAACATGAGCTCAATATCAGGTACAAGCAAACCTCACTACCTGGAAACAAGTCTGACATCAGAAATGAACAGGAGCTCAAGATCAGGTACAAGCAAACCTCACTACCAGGAAACAATCTGACATCAGAAATAAACACGAGCTCAAGATCAGGTACAAGTAGACGTCACTACCAGGAAACAAGCCTGACATAAGAAATAACACGAGCTCAATATCAGGTACAAGCAAACCTCACTACCAGGAAACAAGTCTGACATAAGAAATAAACACGAGCTCAATATCAGGAACAAGCAAACCTCACTACCAGGAAACAAGTCTGACATAAGAAATAAACACAAGCTCAAAATCAGGTACAAGTGGACGTCACTACCAGAAAACAATCCTGACATAAGAAATAAACACGAGCTCAAGATCAGGTACAAGTGGATGTCACTACCAGGAAACAAGCCTGACATAAGAAGTAAACACGAGCTCAAGATCAGGTACAAGTAAAACTCACTACCAGGAAACAAGTCTGACATAAGAAATAAACACGAGCTCAAGATCAGGTACAAGTAGACGTCACAACCAGGAAACAAGTCTGACATAAGAAATAAACACGAGCTCAAAATCAGGTACAAGCAAACCTCACTACCAGGAAACAAGTCTGACATAAGAAATAAACACGAGCTCAAGATCAGGTACAAGTAGACGTCACTACCAGGAAACATGTCTGACATAAGAAATAAACACGAGCTCCAGATCAGGTACAAGTAGACGTCACTACCAGGAAACATGTTTGACATAAGAAATAAACACAAGCTCAAGATCAGGTACAAGTAGATGTCACTACCAGGAAACAAGTCTGACATCAGAAATAAACACGAGCCCAAGATCAGGTACAAGCAGACCTCACTACCAGGAAACAAGTCTGACATCAGAAATATACACGAGCTCAAGATCAGGTACAAGTAGATGTCACTACCAGGAAACATGTCTGACATTGGAAATAAACACGAGCCTAAGATCAGGTACAAGTAGATGTCACTACCAGGAAACAAGACTGACATCAGAAATAAACACGAGCTCAAGATCAGGTACAAGTAGATGTCACTACCAGGAAACAAGTCTGACATCAGAAATAAACATGATCTTAAGATCAGGTACAAGCAAACCACACTACCAGGAAACATGTCTGACATAATAAATAAAAACGAGCTCAAGATCAGGTACAAGTAGACCTCACTACCAGGAAACAAGTCTGACATCAGAAATAAATATGAGCTTAAGATCAGGTACAAGCAAACCTCACTACCATGAAACATGTCTGACATAAGAAATAAACACGAGCTCAAGATCAGGTACAAGCAGACGTCACTACCAGGAAACATGTCTGACATCAGAGATAAACACGAGCTCAAGATCAGGTACAAGTAGACGTCAGTACCAGGAAACATGTCTGACATAGGAAATAAACACGAGCTCAAGATCAGGTACCACCAGACCTCACTACCAGGAAACAAGTCTGACATCAGAAATAAACACGAGCTCAAAATCAGGTACAAGCAAACCTCACTACCAGGAAACATGTCTGACATAAGAAATAAACACGAGCTCAAATTCAGGTACAAGCAAACCTCACTACCAGGAAACAAGTCTGACATCATAAATAAACACGAGCTAGAGATCAGGTACAAGCAAACCTCACTACCAGGAAACAAGTCTGACATCAGAAATAAAAACGAGCTCAAGATCAGGTACAAGCAGACCTCACTACCAGGAAACAAGTCTGACATAAGAACTAAACACGAGCTCAAGATCAGGTAGTAGTAGACGTCACTACCAGGAAACAAGTCTCACATAAGAAATAAACACGAGCTCAAGATCAGGTACAAGTAGACCTCACTACCAGGAAACAAGTCTGACATAAGAAATAAACACGAGCTCAAGATCAGGTACAAGCAAACCACACTACCAGGAAACAAGCATTACCTGAGAAATAAACACGAGCTCAAGATCAGGTACAAGCAAAACTCACTACCAGGAAACATGTCTGACATAAGAAATAAACATGAGCTCAAGATCAGGTACAAACAAACCTCACTAACAGGAAACATGTCTGACATCAGAAATAAACACGAGCTCAAGATCAGGTACAAGCAGACTTCACTACCAGGAAACATGTCTGACATCAGAAATAAACACGAGCTCAAGATGAGGCACAAGCAAAGCTCACCACCAGGAAACAAGTCTGACATCAGAAATGAACACGAGCTCAAGTTCAGGTACAAGCAAACCTCACTACCAGGAAACAAGTCTGACATCAGAAATAAACAGGAGCTCAAGATCAGGTACAAGTAGACGTCACTACCAGGAAACAAGCCTGACATAAGAAATAACACGAGCTCAATATCAGGTACAAGCAAACCTCACTACCTGGAAACAAGTCTGACATCAGAAATGAACACGAGCACAAGATCAGGTACAAGCAAACCTCACTATCAGGAAACAAGTCTGACATCAGAAATAAACATGAGCTCAAGATCAGGTACAAGCAGATGTCACCACCAGGAAACATGTCTGACATAAGAAATAACACGAGCTCCATATCAGGTACAAGCAAACCTCACTACCAGGAAAAGGTCTGACATAAGAAATAAACACGAGCTCAAGTTCAGGTACAAGTAGACGTCACTACCAGGAAACAAGCCTGACATAAGAAATAAACACGAGCTCAATATCAGGTACAAGCAAACCTCACTACCAGGAAACAAGTCTGACATAAGAAATAAACACGAGCTCAAGATCAGGTACAAGCAAACCTCACTACCAGGAAACAAGCCTGACATAAGAAATAACACGAACTCAATATCAGGTACAAGCAATCCTCACTACCAGGAAACATGTCTGACATAAGAAATAAACACGAGCTCAATATCAGGTACAAGCAAACCTCACTACCAGGAAACAAGTCTGACATAAGAAATAAACACGAGCTCAAGATCAGGTACAAGCAAACCTCACTACCAGGAAACAAGCCTGACATAAGAAATATCACGAGCTCAATATCAGGTACAAGCAAACCTCACTACCAGGAAACATGTCTGACATAAGAAATAAACACGAGCTCAATATCAGGTACAAGCAAACCTCACTACCAGGAAACAAGCCTTACCTAAGAAATAACACGAGCTCAATATCAGATACAAGCAAACCTTACTACCAGGAAACAAGCCTGACATAAGAAATAACACGAGCTCAATATCAGGTACAAGCAAACCTCACCACCAGGAAACATGTCTGACATAAGAAATAAACACGAGCTCAATATCAGGTACAAACAAACCCCACTACCAGGAAACAAGTCTGACATAAGAAATAAACACGAGCTCAAGATCAGGTTCAAGTAGACGCCACTACCAGGAAACAAGCCTGGCATAAGAAATAAAGACGAGCTCAATATCAGGTACAAGCAAACCTCACTACCAGGAAACAAGTCTGACATAAGAAATAAACACCAGCTAAGATCAGGTACCAGTGGACCTCACTACCAGGAAACAAGCCTGACATAAGAAATAAACACGATCTCAAGATCAGGTACAAGCAAAACTCACTACCAGGAAACATGTCTGACATCAGAAATAAACACGAGCTCAAGATCAGGTACAAGCAGACTTCACTACCAGGAAACATGTCTGACATCAGAAATAGACACGAGCTCAAGATGAGGTACAAGCAAACCTCACTACCAGGAAACAAGTCTGACATCAGAAATGAACACGAGCTCAAGATCAGGTACAAGCAAACCTCACTACCAGGAAACAAGTCTGACATAAGAAATAAACACGAGCTCAAGATCAGGTACAAGTAGACCTCACTACCAGGAAACAAGTCTGACATAAGAAATTTACACGAGCTCAATATCAGGTACAAGCAAACCTCACTACCAGGAAACAAGTCTGACATAAGAAATAAACACAAGCTCAAGATCAGGTACAAGTGGACGTCACTACCAGGAAACAAGCCTGACATAAGAAATAAACACGAGCTCAAGATCAGGTACAAGCAAAACATACTACCAGGAAACAAGTCTGACATAAGAAATAAACACGAGCTCAAGATCAGGTACAAGTAGACGTCACTACCAGGAAACATGTCTGACAAAAGAGACAAACACGAGCTCAAGAACAGGTACAAGTAGACGTCACTACCAGGAAACAAGTCTGACATAAGAAATAAACACGAGCTCAAGATCAGGTACAAGCAAACCTCACTACCAGGAAACAAGTCAGACATAAGAAATAAACACGAGCTCAAGATCAGGTACCAGTAAACGTCACTACCAGGAAACATGTCTGACATAAGAAATAAACACGAGCTCAAGATCAGGTACAAGTAGACCTCACTACCAGGAAGCATGCCTGACATAAGAAATAAAAACGAGCTTAAGATCAGGTACAAGCAAACCTCACTACCAGGAAACAAGCCTTACCTAAGAAATAAACACGAGCTCAAGATCAGGTACAAGCAAACCTCACTACCAGGAAACATGTCTGACATAAGAAATAAACATGAGCTCAGATCAGGTACAAACAAACCTCACTAACAGGAAACATGTCTGACATCAAAAATAAACACGAGCTCAAGATCAGGTACAAGCAGATATCACTACCAGGAAACATGTCTGACATCAGAAATAAACACGAGCTCAAGATAAGGTACAAGCAAAGCTCACTACCAGGAAACAAGTCTGACATCAGAAATGAACACGAGCTCAAGTTCAGGTACAAGCAAACCTCACTACCAGGAAACAAGTCTGACATCAGAAATAAAGATGAGCTCAAGATCAGGTACAAGTAGACGTCACTACCAGGAAACAAGCCTGACATAAGAAATAACACGAGCTCAATATCAGGTACAAGCAAACCTCACTACCGGGAAACAAGTCTGACATCAGAAATGAACAGGAGCTCAAGATCAGGTACAAGCAAACCTCACTACTAGGAAACAAGTCTGACATCAGAAATAAACACGAGCTCAAGATCAGGTACAAGTAGACGTCACTACCAGGAAACAAGCCTGACATAAGAAATAACACGAGCTCAATATCAGGTACAAGCAAACCTCACTACCAGGAAACAAGTCTGACATAAGAAATAAACACGAGCTCAAGTTCAGGTACAAGTAGACGTCACTACCAGGAAACAAGCCTGACATAAGAAATAAACACGAGCTCAAGATGAGGTACAAGCAAACCTCACTACCAGGAAACAAGTCTGACATCAGAAATGAACACGAGCTCAAGATCAGGTACAAGCAAAACTCACTACCAGGAAACAAGTCTGACATCAGAAATAAACACGAGCTCAAGATCAGGTACAAGCAAAACTCACTACCAGGAAACAAGTCTGACATAAGAAATAAACACGAGCTAAAGATCAGGTACAAGTAGACGTCACTACCAGGAAACATGTCTGACATAAGAAATAAACACGAGCTCAAGATCAGGTACAAGCAAACCTCACTACCAGGAAACAAGTCTGGCATAGGAAATAAACACGAGCTCAAGATCAGGTACAAGTAGACGTCACTACCAGGAAACATGTCTGACATAAGAAATAAACACGAGCTCAAGATCAGGTACAAGTAGACGTCACTACCAGGAAACATGTCTGACATAAGAAATAAACACGAGATCAAGATCAATTACAAGTAGACCTCACTACCAGGAAACAAGTCTGAGATAAGAAATAAACACGAGCTCAAGATCAGGTACAAGTAGACGTCACTACCAGGAAACAAGTCTGACATAAGAAATAAACACGAGCTCAAGATCAGGTGCAAGCAAACCTCACTACCAGGAAACAAGTCTGACATAAGAAATAAACACGAGCTCAAGTTCAGGTACAAGTAGACGTCACTACCAGGAAACAAGCCTGACATATGAAATAAACACGAGCTCAATATCAGGTACAAACAAAACTCACTAACAGGAAACATGTCTGACATCAGAAATAAACACGAGCTCAAGATCAGGTACAAGCAGACTTCACTACCAGGAAACATGTCTGACATCAGAAATAAACACGAGCTCAAGATGAGGTACAAGCAAAGCTCACTACCAGGAAACATGTCTGACATCAGAAATGAACAGGAGCTCAAGTTCAGGTACAAGCAAACATCACTACCAGGAAACAAGTCTGACATCAGAAATAAAGACGAGCTCAAGATCAGGTACAAGTAGACGTCATACCACGAAACAAGCCTGACATAAGAAATAACATGAGCTCAATATCAGCTACAAGCAAACCTCACTACCTGGAAACAAGTCTGACATCAGAAATGAACAGGAGCTCAAGATCAGGTACAAGCAAACCTCACTACCAGGAAACAAGTCTGACATCAGAAATAAACACGAGCTCAAGATCAGGTACAAGTAGACGTCACTACCAGGAAACAAGCCTGACATAAGAAATAACACGAGCTCAATATCAGGTACAAGCAAACCTCACTACCAGGAAACAAGTCTGACATAAGAAATAAATAGGAGCTCAAGTTCAGGTACAAGTAGACGTCATTACCAGGAAACAAGCCTGACATAAGAAATAAACACGAGCTCAATATCAGGTACAAGCAAACCTCACTACCAGGAAACAAGTCTGACATAACAAATAAACACAAGCTCAAGATCAGGTACAAGTGGACGTCACTACCAGGAAACAAGCCTTACATAAGAAATAAACACGAGCTCAAGATCAGGTACAAGTGGATGTCACTACCAGGAAACAAGCCTGACATAAGAAGTAAACACGAGCTCAAGATCAGGTACAAGTAAAACTCACTACCAGGAAACAAGTCTGACATGAGAAATAAACACGAGCTCAAGATCAGGTACAAGTAGACGTCACAACCAGGAAACAAGTCTGACATAAGAAATAAACACGAGCTCAAGATCAGGTACATCAAACCTCACTACCAGGAAACAAGTCTGACATAAGAAATAAAAACGAGCTCAAGACCAGGTACAAGTAGACGTCACTACCAGGAAACATCTCTGACATAAGAAAGAAACACGAGCTCAAGATCAGGTACAAGTAGACGTCACTACCAGGAAAGATGTTTGACATAAGAAATAAACACGAGCTCAAGATCAGGTACAAGTAGATGTCACTACCATTAAACATGTCTGACATCAGAAATAAACACGAGCTCAAGATCAGGTACAAGCAGACTTCACTACCAGGAAACATGTCTGACATCAGAAATAAACACGAGCTCAAGATGAGGTACAAGCAAACCTCACTACCAGGAAACAAGTCTGACATCAGAAATGAACACGAGCTCAAGATCAGGTACAAGCAAACCTCACTACCAGGAAACAAGTCTGACATAAGAAATAAACACGAGCTCAAGATCAGGTACAAGTAGACCTCACTACCAGGAAACAAGTCTGTCATAAGAAATAAACACAAGCTCAAGATCAGGTACAAGCAAACCTCACTACCATGAAACATGTCTGACATAAGAAATAAACACGAGCTCAAGATCAGGTACAAGCAGACGTCACTACCAGGAAACATGTCTGACATCAGAGATAAACACGAGCTCAAGATCAGGTACAAGTAGACGTCACTACCAGGAAACATGTCTGACATAGGAAATAAACACGAGCTCAAGATCAGGTACCACCAGACCTCACTACCAGGAAACAAGTCTGACATCAGAAATAAACACGAGCTCAAAATCAGGTACAAGCAAACCTCACTACCAGGAAACATGTCTGACATAAGAAATAAACACGAGCTCAGATTCAGGTACAAGCAAACCTCACTACCAGGAAACAAGTCTGAAATCATAAATAAACACGAGCTAGAGATCAGGTACAAGCAAACCTCACTACCAGGAAACAAGTGTGCCATCAGAAATAAAAACGAGCTCAAGATCAGGTACAAGCAGACCTCACTACCAGGAAACAAGTCTGACATAAGAACTAAACACGAGCTCAAGATCAGGTAGTAGTAGACGTCACTACCAGGACACAAGTCTCACATAAGAAATAAACACGAGCTCAAGATCAAGTACAAGTAGGCCTCACTACCAGGAAACAAGTCTGACATAAGAAATAAACACGAGCTCAAGATCAGGTACAAGCAAACCACACTACCAGGAAACAAGTCTGACATCAGAAATAAACACGAGCTCAAGATCAGGTACAAGTAGACGTCACTACAAGGAAACAAGCCTGACATAAGAAATAAACACGAGCCCTAGATCAGGTACAAGTAGACGTCACTACCAGGAAACAGCCTGACATAAGAAATAAACACGAGCTCAATATCAGGTACAAGCAAATTTCACTACCAGGAAACATGTCAGACATAAGAAATAAACATGAGCTCAAGATCAGGTACAAGCAGACCTCACTACAAGGAAACAAGTCTGACATAAGAAATAAACATGAGCTCAAGATCAGGTACAAGCAGATGTCACCACCAGGAAACATGTCTGATATAAGAAATAAGCACGAGCTCAAGATCAGGCACAAGGAGACCTCACTACCAGGAAACATGTCTGACATAAGAAATAAACATGAGCTCAAGATCAGGTACAAGTAGATGTCACTACCAGGAAACAAGTCTGACATAAGAAATAAAAACGAGCTCAAGATCAGGTACAAGCTGACCTCACTACCAGGAAAGATGTCTGACATAAGAAATAAACATGAGCTCAAGATCAGGTACAAGTAGACGTCACTACCAGGAAACGTGCCTGACATAAGAAATAAACACGAGCTTCAGATCAGGTACAAGCAGACCTCACTACCAGGATACATGTCTGACATAAGAAATAAACACGAGCTTAAGATCAGGTACAAGCAGAAATCACTACCAGGAAACAAGTCTGACATAAGAAATAAACACGAGCTCAAGATCAGGTACAAGTAGACGTCACTACCAGGAAACATGCCTGACATAAGAAATAAAAACGAGCTTAAGATCAGGTACAAGCAAACCTCACTACCAGGAAACAAGCATTACCTAAGAAATAAACACGAGCTCAAGATCAGGTACAAGCAAAACTCACTACCAGGAAACATGTCTGACATAAGAAATAAACACGAGCTCAAGATCAGGTACAAACAAACCTCACTAACAGGAAACATGTCTGACATCAGAAATAAACACGAGCTCAAGATCAGGTACAAGCAGACTTCACTACCAGGAAACATGTCTGACATCAGAAATAAACACGAGCTCAAGATGAGGTACAAGCAAACCTCACTACCTGGAAACAAGTCTGACATCAGAAATGAACACGAGCTCAAGATCAGGTACAAGCAAACCTCACTATCAGGAAACAAGTCTGACATCAGAAATAAACATGAGCTCAAGATCAGGTACAAGCAGATGTCACCACCAGGAAACATGTCTGACATAAGAAATAACACGAGCTCCATATCAGGTACAAGCAAACCTCCCTACCAGGAAACAAGCCTGACATAAGAAATAAACACGAGCTCAATATCAGGTACAAGCAAACCTCACTACCAGGAAACAAGTCTGACATAAGAAATAAACACGAGATCAAGATCAGGTACAAGCAAACCTCACTACCAGGAAACAAGCCTGACATAAGAAATAACACGAGCTCAATATCAGGTACAAGCAATCCTCACTACCAGGAAACATGTCTGACAGAAGAAATAAACACGAGCTCAATATCAGGTACAAGCAAACCTCACTTCCAGGAAACAAGTCTGACATAAGAAATAAACACGAGCTCAAGATCAGGTACAAGCAAACCTCACTACCAGGAAACAAGCCTGACATAAGAAATATCACGAGCTCAATATCAGGTACAAGCAAACCTCACTACCAGGAAACATGTCTGACATAAGAAATAAACACGAGCTCAATATCAGGTACAAGCAAACCTCACTACCAGGAAACAAGCCTTACCTAAGAAATAACACGAGCTCAATATCAGATACAAGCAAACCTCACTACCAGGAAACAAGCCTGACATAAGAAATAACACGAGCTCAATATCAGGTACAAGCAAACTTCACTACCAGGAAACAAGTCTGACATAAGAAATAAACACGAGCTCAATATCAGGTACAAACAAACCTCACTACCAGGAAACAAGTCTGACATAAGAAATAAACACGAGCTCAAGATCAGGTACAAGTAGACGTCACTACCAGGAAACAAGCCTGGCATAAGAAATAAACACGAGCTCAATATCAGGTACAAGCAAACCTCACTACCAGGAAACAAGTCTGACATAAGAAATAAACACCAGCTAAGATCAGGTACCAGTGGACGTCACTACCAGGAAACAAGCCTGACATAAGAAATAAACACGATCTCAAGATCAGGTACAAGCAAAACTCACTACCAGGAAACAAGTCTGACATGAGAAATAAACACGAGCTCAAGATCAGGTACAAGCAAACCTCACTACCAGGAAACAAGTCAGACATAAGAAATAAACACGAGCTCAAGATCAGGTACCAGTAGACGTCACTACCAGGAAACATGTCTGACATAAGAAATAAACACGAGCTCAAGATCAGCTACAAGTAGACCTCACTACCAGGAAACATGTCTGACATAAGAAATAAACACGAGCTCAAGATCAGGTACAAGTAGACCTCACTACCAGGAAACAAGTCTGACATAAGAAATAAACACGAGCTCAAGATCAGGTACAAGTAGACGTCACTACCAGGATCCAAGCCTGATATAAGAAATAAACACGAGCTCAATATCAGGTACAAGCAAACCTCACTACCAGGAAACAAGTCTGACATCAGAAATAAACACGCGCTCAAGATCAGGTACAAGTAGACCTCACTACCAGGAAACATGTCTGACATAAGAAATAAAAACGAGCTCAAGATCAGGTACAAGTAGACGTCAATACCAGGAAACATGTCTGACATAAGAAATAAACACGAGCTCAAGATCAGGTACAAGTAGATGTCACTACCAGGAAGCATGTCTGACATCAGAAATAAACACGAGCTCAAGATCAGGTACAAGTAGATGTCACTACCAGGAAACATGTCTGACATCAGAAATAAACACGAGCTCAAGATCAGGTACAAGTAGATGTCACTGCCAGGAAACATGTCTGACATTCGAAATAAACACGAGCTTGAGATCAGGTACTAGTAGATGTCACTACCAGGAATCAAGACTGACATCAGAAATAAACACGAGCTCAAGATCAGGTACAAGTAGATGTCACTACCAGGAAACAAATCTGACATCAGAAATAAATATGAGCTTAAGATCAGGTACAAGCAAACCACACTAACAGGAAACATGTCTGACATAATAAATAAATACGAGCTCAAGATCAGGTACAAGTAGACCTCACTTCCAGGAAACAAGTGTGACATCAGAAATAAACACGAGCTCAAGATCAGGTACAAGCAGACGTCACTACCAGGAAACATATCTGACATCAGAGATAACCACGAGCTCAAGATCAGGTACAAGTAGACGTCACTACCAGGAAACATGTCTGACATAGGAAATAAACACGAGCTCAAGATCAGTACAACCAGACCTCAATACAAGGAAACAAGTCTGACATCAGAAATAAACACGAGCTCAAAATCAGGTACAAGCAAACCTCACTACCAGGAAACATGTCTGACATAAGAAATAAACGCGAGCTCAAATTCAGGTACAAGCAAACCTCACTACCAGGAAACAAGTCTGACATAAGAAATAAACACGACCTCAGGATCAGGTACAAGCAAACCTCACTACCAGGAAACAAGTCTGACATCAGAAATAAAAACGAGCTCAAGATCAGGTACAAGCAGACCTCACTACCAGGAAACAAGTCTGACATCGGAAACAAACACGAGCTCAAGATCAGGTACAAGCAAACCTCACTACCAGGAAACATGTCTGACATCAGAAATAAACACGAGCTCAAGATCAGGTACAAGCAAGCCTCACTACCAGGAAACAAGTCTGACATCAGAAATAAACACGAGCTCAAGATCAGGTACAAGCAAACCTCACTACCACGAAAAAAGTCTGACATCAGAAATAATCACGAGCTCAAGATCAGGTACAAGTAGACGTCCCTACCAGGAAACAAGCCTGACATAAGAAATAAACACGAGCCCAAGATCAGGTACAAGTAGACGTCACTACCAGGAAACAAGCCTGACATTAGAAATAAACACGAGTTCAATATCAGGTACAAGCAAATCTCACTACCAGGAAACATGTCAGACATAAGAAATAAATATGAGCTCAAGATCAGGTACAAGCAGACCTCACTACCAGGAAACAAGTCTGACATAAGAAATAAACATGAGCTCAAGATCAGGTACAAGCAGATGTCACCACCAGGAAACATGTCTGACATAAGAAATAAGCAGGAGCTCAAGATCAGGCACAAGGAGACCTCACTACCAGGAAACATGTCTGACATAAGAAATAAACATGAGCTCAAGATCAGGTACAAGTAGATGTCACTACCAGGAAACAAGTCTGACATAAGAAATAAAAACGAGCTAAAGATCAGGTACAAGCTGACCTCACTACCAGGAAAGATGTCTGACATAAGAAATAAACATGAGCTCAAGATCAGGTACAAGTAGACGTCACTACCAGGAAACGTGCCTTACATAAGAAATAAACACGAGCTTCAGATCAGGTACAAGCAGACCTCACTACCAGGATACATGTCTGACATAAGAAATAAACACGAGCTTAAGATCAGGTACAAGCAGAAATCACTACCAGGAAACAAGTCTGACATAAGAAATAAACACGAGCTCAAGATCAGGTACAAGTAGACGTCACTACAAGGAAGCATGCCTGACATAAGAAATAAAAACGAGCTTAAGATCAGGTACAAGCAAACCTCACTACCAGGAAACAAGCCTGACATAAGAAATAAACGTGAGCTCAAGATCAATTACAAGCAAACCTCACTACCAGTAAACATGTCTGACATAAGAAATAAACATGAGCTCAAGATCAGGTACAAACAAACCTCACTAACAGGAAACATGTCTGACATCAGAAATAAACACGAGCTCAAGATCAGGTACAAGCAGACTTCACTACCAGGAAACATGTCTGACATCAGAAATAAACACGAGCTCAAGATGAGGTACAAGCAAAGCTCACTACCAGGAAACAAGTCTGACATCAGAAATGAACACGAGCTCAAGTTCAGGTACAAGCAAAACTCACTACCAGGAAACAAGTCTGACATCAGAAATAAAGACGAGCTCAAGATCAGGTACAAGTAGACGTCACTACCAGGAAACAAGCCTGACATAAGAAATAACACGAGCTCAATATCAGGTACAAGCAAACCTCACTACATGGAAACAAGTCTGACATCAGAAATGAACAGGAGCTCAAGATCAGGTACAAGCAAACCTCACTACCAGGAAACAAGTCTGACATCAGAAATAAACACGAGCTCAAGATCAGGTACAAGTAGACGTCACTACCAGGAAACAAGCCTGACATAAGAAATAACACGAGCTCAATATCAGGTACAAGCAAACCTCACTACCAGGAAACAAGTCTGACATAAGAAATAAACACGAGCTCAAGTTCAGGTACAAGTAGACGTCACTACCAGGAAACATGTCTGACATCAGAGATAAACACGAGCTCAAGATCAGGTACAAGTAGACGTCACTACCAGGAAACATGTCTGACATAGGAAATAAACACGAGCTCAAGATCAGGTACCACCAGACCTCACTACCAGGAAACAAGTCTGACATCAGAAATAAACACGAGCTCAAAATCAGGTACAAGCAAACCTCACTACCAGGAAACATGTCTGACATAAGAAATAAACACGAGCTCAAATTCAGTTACAAGCAAACCTCACTACCAGGAAACAAGTCTGAAATCATAAATAAACACGAGCTAGAGATCAGGTACAAGCAAACCTCACTACCAGGAAACAAGTCTGACATCAGAAATAAAAACGAGCTCAAGATCAGGTACAAGCAGACCTCACTACCAGGAAACAAGTCTGACATAAGAACTAAACACGAGCTCAAGATCAGGTAGTAGTAGACGTCACTACCAGGAAACAAGTCTCACATAAGAAATAAACACGAGCTCAAGATCAGGTACAAGTAGACCTCACTACCAGGAAACAAGTCTGACATAAGAAATAACACGAGCTCAAGATCAGGTACAAGCAAACCACACTACCAGGAAACATGTCTGACATAAGAAATAAACACGAGCTCAAGATCAGGTACAAGTAGACCTCACTACCAGGAAACATGTCTGACATAAGAAATAAACACGAGCTCAAGATCAGGTACAAGCAAACCACACTACCAGGAAACAAGTCTGACATCAGAAATAAACACGAGCTCAAGATCAGGTACAAGTAGACCTCACTACCAGGAAACAAGTCTGACATAAGAAATAACACGAGCTCAAGATCAGGTACAAGCAAACCACACTACCAGGAAACAAGTCTGACATAAGAAATAAACACGAGCTCAAGGTCAGGTACAAGTAGACCTAACTACCAGGAAACATGTCTGACATAAGAAATAAACACGAGCTCAAGATCAGGTACAAGCAGATGTCACCACCAGGAAACATGTCTGATATAAGAAATAAGCACGAGCTCAAGATCAGGCACAAGGAGACCTCACTACCAGGAAACATGTCTGACATAAGAAATAAACATGAGCTCAAGATCAGGTACAAGTAGATGTCACTACCAGGAAACAAGTCTGACATCAGAAATAAACACGAGCTCAAGATCAGGTACAAGTAGATGTCACTACCAGGAAACAAGTCTGACATCAGAAATAAACACGAGCTCAAGATCAGGTACAAGTAGATGTCACTACCAGGAAACAAGTCTGACATCAGAAATAAACACGAGCCCAAGATCAGGTACAAGTAGATGTCACTACCAGGAAACATGTCTGACATTGGAAATAAACACGAGCCCAAGATCAGGTACAAGTAGATGTCACTACCAGGAAACAAGACTGACATCAGAAATAAACACGAGCTCAAGATCAGGTACAAGTAGATGTCACTACCAGGAAACAAGTCTGACATCAGAAATAAACACGAGCCCAAGATCAGGTACAAGTAGATGTCACTACCAGGAAACAAGACTGACATCAGAAATAAACATGAGCTCAAGATCAGGTACAAGTAGATGTCACTACCAGGAAACAAGTCTGACATCAGAAATAAACACGAGCCCAAGATCAGGTACAAGTAGATGTCACTACCAGGAAACAAGTCTGACATCAGAAATAAACACGAGCCCAAGATCAGGTACAAGTAGATGTCACTACCAGGAAACAAGACTGACATCAGAAATAAACATGAGCTCAAGATCAGGTACAAGTAGATGTCACTACCAGGAAACAAGTCTGACATCAGAAATAAACACGAGCCCAAGATCAGGTACAAGTAGATGTCACTACCAGGAAACAAGTCTGACATCAGAAATAAACACGAGCTCAAGATCAGGTACAAGTAGATGTCACTACCAGGAAACAAGTCTGACATCAGAAATAAACACGAGCCCAAGATCAGGTACAAGTAGATGTCACTACCAGGAAACATGTCTGACATTGGAAATAAACACGAGCTTAAGATCAGGTACAAGTAGATGTCACTACCAGGAAACAAGACTGACATCAGAAATAAACACGAGCTCAAGATCAGGTACAAGTAGATGTCACTACCAGGAAACAAGTCTGACATCAGAAATAAACACGAGCTCAATATCAGGTACAAGCAAACCTCACTACCAGGAAACAAGCCTGACATAAGAAATAACACGAGCTCAATATCAGGTACAAGCAAACCTCACTACCAGGAAACAAGTCTGACATAAGAAATAAACACGAGCTCAAGATGAGGTACAAGTAGATGTCACTACCAGGAAACAAGTCTGACATCAGAAATAAACACGAGCTCAAGATCAGGTACAAGCAAACCTCACTACCTGGAAACAAGTCTGACATAAGAAATAAACACGAGCTCAAGATCAGGTACAAGTAGATGTCACTACCAGGAAACAAGTCTGACATCAGAAATAAACACGAGCTCAATATCAGGTACAAGCAAACCTCACTACCAGGAAACAAGCCTGACATAAGAAATAACACGAGCTCAATATCAGGTACAAGCAAACCTCACTACCAGGAAACAAGTCTGACATAAGAAATAAACACGAGCTCAAGATGAGGTACAAGTAGACGTCACTACCAGGAAACAAGCCTGGCATAAGAAATAAACACGAGCTCAATATCAGGTACAAGCAAATCTCACTACCAGGAAACAAGTCTGACATAAGAAATAACCACCAGCTAAGATCAGGTACCAGTGGACGTCGCTACCAGGAAACAAGTCTGACATGAGAAATAAACACGAGCTCAAGATCAGGTGCAAGTAGACGTCACTACCAGGAAACAAGTCTGACACCAGAAATAAACACGAGCTCAAGATCAGGTACAAGTAGACGCAACTACCAGGAAACAAGTCTGACACCAGAAATAAACACGAGCTCAAGATCAGGTACAAGTAGACCTCACTACCAGGAAACAAGTCTGACATAAGAACTAAACACGAGCTCTAGATCAGGTACAAGTAGACGTCACTACCAGGAAACAAGTCTGACATAAGAAATAAACACGAGCTCAAGATCAGGTACAAGTAGACCTCACTACCAGGAAACAAGTCTGACATAAGAAATAAACACGAGCGCAAGATCAGGTACAAGTAGACGTCACTACCAGGAAACAAGCCTGGCATAAGAAATAAACACGAGCTCTATATCAGGTACAAGCAAACCTCACTACCAGGAAACAAGTCTGACATAAGAAATAAACACCAGCTAAGATCAGGTACCAGTGGACGTCACTACCAGGAAACAAGCCTGACATAAGAAATAAACACGATCTCAAGATCAGGTACAAGCAAAACTCACTACCAGGAAACAAGTCTGACATGAGAAATAAACACGAGCTCAAGATCAGGTGCAAGTAGACGTCACTACCAGGAAAGAAGTCTGACACCAGAAATAAACACGAGCTCAAGATCAGGTACAAGTAGACGCAACTACCAGGAAACAAGTCTGACACCAGAAATAAACACGAGCTCAAGATCAGGTACAAGTAGACCTCACTACCAGGAAACAAGTCTGACATAAGAACTAAACACGAGCTCAAGATCAGGTACAAGTAGACGTCACTACCAGGAAACAAGTATGACATAAGAAATAAACACGAGCTCAAGATCAGGTACAAGTAGACCTCACTACCAGGAAACAAGTCTGACATAAGAAATAAACACGAGCTCAATATCAGGTACAAGCAAACCTCACTACCAGGAAACAAGTCTGACATAAGAAATAAACACAAGCTCAAGATCAGGTACAAGTGGACGTCACTACCAGGAAACAGGCCTGACATAAGAAATAAACACGAGCTCAAGATCAGGTACAAGCAAAACATACTACCAGGAAAAAAGTCTGACATAAGAAATAAACACGAGCTCAAGATCAGGTACAAGTAGACGTCACTACCAGGAAACATGTCTGACAAAAGAGATAAACACGAGCTCAAGATCAGGTACAAGTAGACGTCACTACCAGGAAACAAGTCTGACATAAGAAATAAACACGAGCTCAAGATCAGGTACAAGCAAACCTCACTACCAGGAAACAAGTCAGACATAAGAAATAAACACGAGCTCAAGATCAGGTACCAGTAGACATCACTACCAGGAAACATGTCTGACATAAGAAATAAACACGAGCTCAAGATCAGGTACAAGTAGACCTCACTACCAGGAAACATATCTGACATAAGAAATAAACACGAGCTTAAGATCAGGTACAAGTAGACCTCACTACCAGGAAACAAGTCTGACATAAGAAATAAACACGAGCTCAAGATCAGGTACAAGTAGATGTCACTACCAGGAAACAAGTCTGACATCAGAAATTAACACGAGCTCAGATCAGGTACAAGTAGACGTCACTACCAGGAAAAAAGCCTGACATAATAAATAACACGAGCTCAATATCAGGTACAAGTAGATGTCACTACCAGGAAACAAGTCTGACATCAGAAATAAACACGAGCCCAAGATCAGGTACAAGTAGATGTCACTACCAGGAAACATTTCTGACATTGGAAATAAACACGAGCTTAAGATCAGGTACAAGCAAACCACACTAACAGGAAACATGTCTGACATAATAAATAAAAACGAGCTCAAGATCAGGTACAAGTAGACCTCACTTCCAGGAAACAAGTGTGACATCAGAAATAAACATGAGCTTAAGATCAGGTGCAAGCAAACCTCACTACCATGAAACATGTCTGACATAAGAAATAAACACGAGCTCAAGATCAGGTAAGGCAGACGTCACTACCAGGAAACATGTCTGACATCAGAGATAACCACGAGCTCAAGATCAGGTACAAGTAGACGTCACTACCAGGAAACATGTCTGACATAGGAAATAAACACGATCTCAAGATCAGGTACAACCAGACCTCAATACAAGGAAACAAGTCTGACATCAGAAATAAACACGAGCTCAAAATCAGGTACAAGCAAACCTCACTACCAGGAAACATGTCTGACATAAGAAATAAACGCGAGCTCAAATTCAGGTACAAGCAAACCTCACTACCAGGAAACAAGTCTGACATAAGAAATAAACACGACCTCAGGATCAGGTACAAGCAAACCTCACTACCAGGAAACAAGTCTGACATCAGAAATAAAAACGAGCTCAAGATCAGGTACAAGCACACCTCACTACCAGGAAACAAGTCTGACATCAGAAACAAACACGAGCTCAAGATCAGGTACAAGCAAACCTCACTACCAGGAAACATGTCTGACATCAGAAATAAACACGAGCTCAAGATCAGGTACAAGCAAACCTCACTACCAGGAAACAAGTCTGACATCAGAATTAAACACGAGCTCAAGATCAGGTACAAGCAAACCTCACTACCACGAAAAAAGTCTGACATCAGAAATAATCACGAGCTCAAGATCAGGTACAAGTAGACGTCACTACCAGGAAACAAGCCTGACATAAGAAATAAACACGAGCCCAAGATCAGGTACAAGTAGACGTCACTACCAGGAAACAAGCCTGACATTAGAAATAAACACGAGCTCAATATCAGGTACAAGCAAATCTCACTACCAGGAAACATGTCAGACATAAGAAATAAACATGAGCTCAAGATCAGGTACAAGCAGACCTCACTACCAGGAAACAAGTCTGACATAAGAAATAAACATGAGCTCAAGATCAGGTACAAGCAGATGTCACTACCAGGAAACATGTCTGACATCAGAAATAAACACGAGCTCAAGATGAGGTACAAGCAAAGCTCACTACCAGGAAACATGTCTGACATCAGAAATGAACAGGAGCTCAAGTTCAGGTACAAGCAAACATCACTACCAGGAAACAAGTCTGACATCAGAAATAAAGACGAGCTCAAGATCAGGTACAAGTAGACGTCATACCACGAAACAAGCCTGACATAAGAAATAACATGAGCTCAATATCAGCTACAAGCAAACCTCACTACCTGGAAACAAGTCTGACATCAGAAATGAACAGGAGCTCAAGATCAGGTACAAGCAAACCTCACTACCAGGAAACAAGTCTGACATCAGAAATAAACACGAGCTCAAGATCAGGTACAAGTAGACGTCACTACCAGGAAACAAGCCTGACATAAGAAATAACACGAGCTCAATATCAGGTACAAGCAAACCTCACTACCAGGAAACAAGTCTGACATAAGAAATAAATAGGAGCTCAAGTTCAGGTACAAGTAGACGTCATTACCAGGAAACAAGCCTGACATAAGAAATAAACACGAGCTCAATATCAGGTACAAGCAAACCTCACTACCAGGAAACAAGTCTGACATAACAAATAAACACAAGCTCAAGATCAGGTACAAGTGGACGTCACTACCAGGAAACAAGCCTTACATAAGAAATAAACACGAGCTCAAGATCAGGTACAAGTGGATGTCACTACCAGGAAACAAGCCTGACATAAGAAGTAAACACGAGCTCAAGATCAGGTACAAGTAAAACTCACTACCAGGAAACAAGTCTGACATGAGAAATAAACACGAGCTCAAGATCAGGTACAAGTAGACGTCACAACCAGGAAACAAGTCTGACATAAGAAATAAACACGAGCTCAAGATCAGGTACATCAAACCTCACTACCAGGAAACAAGTCTGACATAAGAAATAAAAACGAGCTCAAGACCAGGTACAAGTAGACGTCACTACCAGGAAACATCTCTGACATAAGAAAGAAACACGAGCTCAAGATCAGGTACAAGTAGACGTCACTACCAGGAAAGATGTTTGACATAAGAAATAAACACGAGCTCAAGATCAGGTACAAGTAGATGTCACTACCATTAAACATGTCTGACATCAGAAATAAACACGAGCTCAAGATCAGGTACAAGCAGACTTCACTACCAGGAAACATGTCTGACATCAGAAATAAACACGAGCTCAAGATGAGGTACAAGCAAACCTCACTACCAGGAAACAAGTCTGACATCAGAAATGAACACGAGCTCAAGATCAGGTACAAGCAAACCTCACTACCAGGAAACAAGTCTGACATAAGAAATAAACACGAGCTCAAGATCAGGTACAAGTAGACCTCACTACCAGGAAACAAGTCTGTCATAAGAAATAAACACAAGCTCAAGATCAGGTACAAGCAAACCTCACTACCATGAAACATGTCTGACATAAGAAATAAACACGAGCTCAAGATCAGGTACAAGCAGACGTCACTACCAGGAAACATGTCTGACATCAGAGATAAACACGAGCTCAAGATCAGGTACAAGTAGACGTCACTACCAGGAAACATGTCTGACATAGGAAATAAACACGAGCTCAAGATCAGGTACCACCAGACCTCACTACCAGGAAACAAGTCTGACATCAGAAATAAACACGAGCTCAAAATCAGGTACAAGCAAACCTCACTACCAGGAAACATGTCTGACATAAGAAATAAACACGAGCTCAGATTCAGGTACAAGCAAACCTCACTACCAGGAAACAAGTCTGAAATCATAAATAAACACGAGCTAGAGATCAGGTACAAGCAAACCTCACTACCAGGAAACAAGTGTGCCATCAGAAATAAAAACGAGCTCAAGATCAGGTACAAGCAGACCTCACTACCAGGAAACAAGTCTGACATAATAACTAAACACGAGCTCAAGATCAGGTAGTAGTAGACGTCACTACCAGGACACAAGTCTCACATAAGAAATAAACACGAGCTCAAGATCAAGTACAAGTAGGCCTCACTACCAGGAAACAAGTCTGACATAAGAAATAAACACGAGCTCAAGATCAGGTACAAGCAAACCACACTACCAGGAAACAAGTCTGACATCAGAAATAAACACGAGCTCAAGATCAGGTACAAGTAGACGTCACTACAAGGAAACAAGCCTGACATAAGAAATAAACACGAGCCCTAGATCAGGTACAAGTAGACGTCACTACCAGGAAACAGCCTGACATAAGAAATAAACACGAGCTCAATATCAGGTACAAGCAAATTTCACTACCAGGAAACATGTCAGACATAAGAAATAAACATGAGCTCAAGATCAGGTACAAGCAGACCTCACTACAAGGAAACAAGTCTGACATAAGAAATAAACATGAGCTCAAGATCAGGTACAAGCAGATGTCACCACCAGGAAACATGTCTGATATAAGAAATAAGCACGAGCTCAAGATCAGGCACAAGGAGACCTCACTACCAGGAAACATGTCTGACATAAGAAATAAACATGAGCTCAAGATCAGGTACAAGTAGATGTCACTACCAGGAAACAAGTCTGACATAAGAAATAAAAACGAGCTCAAGATCAGGTACAAGCTGACCTCACTACCAGGAAAGATGTCTGACATAAGAAATAAACATGAGCTCAAGATCAGGTACAAGTAGACGTCACTACCAGGAAACGTGCCTGACATAAGAAATAAACACGAGCTTCAGATCAGGTACAAGCAGACCTCACTACCAGGATACATGTCTGACATAAGAAATAAACACGAGCTTAAGATCAGGTACAAGCAGAAATCACTACCAGGAAACAAGTCTGACATAAGAAATAAACACGAGCTCAAGATCAGGTACAAGTAGACGTCACTACCAGGAAACATGCCTGACATAAGAAATAAAAACGAGCTTAAGATCAGGTACAAGCAAACCTCACTACCAGGAAACAAGCATTACCTAAGAAATAAACACGAGCTCAAGATCAGGTACAAGCAAAACTCACTACCAGGAAACATGTCTGACATAAGAAATAAACACGAGCTCAAGATCAGGTACAAACAAACCTCACTAACAGGAAACATGTCTGACATCAGAAATAAACACGAGCTCAAGATCAGGTACAAGCAGACTTCACTACCAGGAAACATGTCTGACATCAGAAATAAACACGAGCTCAAGATGAGGTACAAGCAAACCTCACTACCTGGAAACAAGTCTGACATCAGAAATGAACACGAGCTCAAGATCAGGTACAAGCAAACCTCACTATCAGGAAACAAGTCTGACATCAGAAATAAACATGAGCTCAAGATCAGGTACAAGCAGATGTCACCACCAGGAAACATGTCTGACATAAGAAATAACACGAGCTCCATATCAGGTACAAGCAAACCTCCCTACCAGGAAACAAGCCTGACATAAGAAATAAACACGAGCTCAATATCAGGTACAAGCAAACCTCACTACCAGGAAACAAGTCTGACATAAGAAATAAACACGAGATCAAGATCAGGTACAAGCAAACCTCACTACCAGGAAACAAGCCTGACATAAGAAATAACACGAGCTCAATATCAGGTACAAGCAATCCTCACTACCAGGAAACATGTCTGACAGAAGAAATAAACACGAGCTCAATATCAGGTACAAGCAAACCTCACTTCCAGGAAACAAGTCTGACATAAGAAATAAACACGAGCTCAAGATCAGGTACAAGCAAACCTCACTACCAGGAAACAAGCCTGACATAAGAAATATCACGAGCTCAATATCAGGTACAAGCAAACCTCACTACCAGGAAACATGTCTGACATAAGAAATAAACACGAGCTCAATATCAGGTACAAGCAAACCTCACTACCAGGAAACAAGCCTTACCTAAGAAATAACACGAGCTCAATATCAGATACAAGCAAACCTCACTACCAGGAAACAAGCCTGACATAAGAAATAACACGAGCTCAATATCAGGTACAAGCAAACTTCACTACCAGGAAACAAGTCTGACATAAGAAATAAACACGAGCTCAATATCAGGTACAAACAAACCTCACTACCAGGAAACAAGTCTGACATAAGAAATAAACACGAGCTCAAGATCAGGTACAAGTAGACGTCACTACCAGGAAACAAGCCTGGCATAAGAAATAAACACGAGCTCAATATCAGGTACAAGCAAACCTCACTACCAGGAAACAAGTCTGACATAAGAAATAAACACCAGCTAAGATCAGGTACCAGTGGACGTCACTACCAGGAAACAAGCCTGACATAAGAAATAAACACGATCTCAAGATCAGGTACAAGCAAAACTCACTACCAGGAAACAAGTCTGACATGAGAAATAAACACGAGCTCAAGATCAGGTACAAGCAAACCTCACTACCAGGAAACAAGTCAGACATAAGAAATAAACACGAGCTCAAGATCAGGTACCAGTAGACGTCACTACCAGGAAACATGTCTGACATAAGAAATAAACACGAGCTCAAGATCAGCTACAAGTAGACCTCACTACCAGGAAACATGTCTGACATAAGAAATAAACACGAGCTCAAGATCAGGTACAAGTAGACCTCACTACCAGGAAACAAGTCTGACATAAGAAATAAACACGAGCTCAAGATCAGGTACAAGTAGACGTCACTACCAGGATCCAAGCCTGATATAAGAAATAAACACGAGCTCAATATCAGGTACAAGCAAACCTCACTAACAGGAAACAAGTCTGACATCAGAAATAAACACGCGCTCAAGATCAGGTACAAGTAGACCTCACTACCAGGAAACATGTCTGACATAAGAAATAAAAACGAGCTCAAGATCAGGTACAAGTAGACGTCAATACCAGGAAACATGTCTGACATAAGAAATAAACACGAGCTCAAGATCAGGTACAAGTAGATGTCACTACCAGGAAGCATGTCTGACATCAGAAATAAACACGAGCTCAAGATCAGGTACAAGTAGATGTCACTACCAGGAAACATGTCTGACATCAGAAATAAACACGAGCTCAAGATCAGGTACAAGTAGATGTCACTGCCAGGAAACATGTCTGACATTCGAAATAAACACGAGCTTGAGATCAGGTACTAGTAGATGTCACTACCAGGAATCAAGACTGACATCAGAAATAAACACGAGCTCAAGATCAGGTACAAGTAGATGTCACTACCAGGAAACAAATCTGACATCAGAAATAAATATGAGCTTAAGATCAGGTACAAGCAAACCACACTAACAGGAAACATGTCTGACATAATAAATAAATACGAGCTCAAGATCAGGTACAAGTAGACCTCACTTCCAGGAAACAAGTGTGACATCAGAAATAAACACGAGCTCAAGATCAGGTACAAGCAGACGTCACTACCAGGAAACATATCTGACATCAGAGATAACCACGAGCTCAAGATCAGGTACAAGTAGACGTCACTACCAGGAAACATGTCTGACATAGGAAATAAACACGAGCTCAAGATCAGTACAACCAGACCTCAATACAAGGAAACAAGTCTGACATCAGAAATAAACACGAGCTCAAAATCAGGTACAAGCAAACCTCACTACCAGGAAACATGTCTGACATAAGAAATAAACGCGAGCTCAAATTCAGGTACAAGCAAACCTCACTACCAGGAAACAAGTCTGACATAAGAAATAAACACGACCTCAGGATCAGGTACAAGCAAACCTCACTACCAGGAAACAAGTCTGACATCAGAAATAAAAACGAGCTCAAGATCAGGTACAAGCAGACCTCACTACCAGGAAACAAGTCTGACATCGGAAACAAACACGAGCTCAAGATCAGGTACAAGCAAACCTCACTACCAGGAAACATGTCTGACATCAGAAATAAACACGAGCTCAAGATCAGGTACAAGCAAGCCTCACTACCAGGAAACAAGTCTGACATCAGAAATAAACACGAGCTCAAGATCAGGTACAAGCAAACCTCACTACCACGAAAAAAGTCTGACATCAGAAATAATCACGAGCTCAAGATCAGGTACAAGTAGACGTCCCTACCAGGAAACAAGCCTGACATAAGAAATAAACACGAGCCCAAGATCAGGTACAAGTAGACGTCACTACCAGGAAACAAGCCTGACATTAGAAATAAACACGAGTTCAATATCAGGTACAAGCAAATCTCACTACCAGGAAACATGTCAGACATAAGAAATAAATATGAGCTCAAGATCAGGTACAAGCAGACCTCACTACCAGGAAACAAGTCTGACATAAGAAATAAACATGAGCTCAAGATCAGGTACAAGCAGATGTCACCACCAGGAAACATGTCTGACATAAGAAATAAGCAGGAGCTCAAGATCAGGCACAAGGAGACCTCACTACCAGGAAACATGTCTGACATAAGAAATAAACATGAGCTCAAGATCAGGTACAAGTAGATGTCACTACCAGGAAACAAGTCTGACATAAGAAATAAAAACGAGCTAAAGATCAGGTACAAGCTGACCTCACTACCAGGAAAGATGTCTGACATAAGAAATAAACATGAGCTCAAGATCAGGTACAAGTAGACGTCACTACCAGGAAACGTGCCTTACATAAGAAATAAACACGAGCTTCAGATCAGGTACAAGCAGACCTCACTACCAGGATACATGTCTGACATAAGAAATAAACACGAGCTTAAGATCAGGTACAAGCAGAAATCACTACCAGGAAACAAGTCTGACATAAGAAATAAACACGAGCTCAAGATCAGGTACAAGTAGACGTCACTACAAGGAAGCATGCCTGACATAAGAAATAAAAACGAGCTTAAGATCAGGTACAAGCAAACCTCACTACCAGGAAACAAGCCTGACATAAGAAATAAACGTGAGCTCAAGATCAATTACAAGCAAACCTCACTACCAGTAAACATGTCTGACATAAGAAATAAACATGAGCTCAAGATCAGGTACAAACAAACCTCACTAACAGGAAACATGTCTGACATCAGAAATAAACACGAGCTCAAGATCAGGTACAAGCAGACTTCACTACCAGGAAACATGTCTGACATCAGAAATAAACACGAGCTCAAGATGAGGTACAAGCAAAGCTCACTACCAGGAAACAAGTCTGACATCAGAAATGAACACGAGCTCAAGTTCAGGTACAAGCAAAACTCACTACCAGGAAACAAGTCTGACATCAGAAATAAAGACGAGCTCAAGATCAGGTACAAGTAGACGTCACTACCAGGAAACAAGCCTGACATAAGAAATAACACGAGCTCAATATCAGGTACAAGCAAACCTCACTACATGGAAACAAGTCTGACATCAGAAATGAACAGGAGCTCAAGATCAGGTACAAGCAAACCTCACTACCAGGAAACAAGTCTGACATCAGAAATAAACACGAGCTCAAGATCAGGTACAAGTAGACGTCACTACCAGGAAACAAGCCTGACATAAGAAATAACACGAGCTCAATATCAGGTACAAGCAAACCTCACTACCAGGAAACAAGTCTGACATAAGAAATAAACACGAGCTCAAGTTCAGGTACAAGTAGACGTCACTACCAGGAAACATGTCTGACATCAGAGATAAACACGAGCTCAAGATCAGGTACAAGTAGACGTCACTACCAGGAAACATGTCTGACATAGGAAATAAACACGAGCTCAAGATCAGGTACCACCAGACCTCACTACCAGGAAACAAGTCTGACATCAGAAATAAACACGAGCTCAAAATCAGGTACAAGCAAACCTCACTACCAGGAAACATGTCTGACATAAGAAATAAACACGAGCTCAAATTCAGTTACAAGCAAACCTCACTACCAGGAAACAAGTCTGAAATCATAAATAAACACGAGCTAGAGATCAGGTACAAGCAAACCTCACTACCAGGAAACAAGTCTGACATCAGAAATAAAAACGAGCTCAAGATCAGGTACAAGCAGACCTCACTACCAGGAAACAAGTCTGACATAAGAACTAAACACGAGCTCAAGATCAGGTAGTAGTAGACGTCACTACCAGGAAACAAGTCTCACATAAGAAATAAACACGAGCTCAAGATCAGGTACAAGTAGACCTCACTACCAGGAAACAAGTCTGACATAAGAAATAACACGAGCTCAAGATCAGGTACAAGCAAACCACACTACCAGGAAACATGTCTGACATAAGAAATAAACACGAGCTCAAGATCAGGTACAAGTAGACCTCACTACCAGGAAACATGTCTGACATAAGAAATAAACACGAGCTCAAGATCAGGTACAAGCAAACCACACTACCAGGAAACAAGTCTGACATCAGAAATAAACACGAGCTCAAGATCAGGTACAAGTAGACCTCACTACCAGGAAACAAGTCTGACATAAGAAATAACACGAGCTCAAGATCAGGTACAAGCAAACCACACTACCAGGAAACAAGTCTGACATAAGAAATAAACACGAGCTCAAGGTCAGGTACAAGTAGACCTAACTACCAGGAAACATGTCTGACATAAGAAATAAACACGAGCTCAAGATCAGGTACAAGCAGATGTCACCACCAGGAAACATGTCTGATATAAGAAATAAGCACGAGCTCAAGATCAGGCACAAGGAGACCTCACTACCAGGAAACATGTCTGACATAAGAAATAAACATGAGCTCAAGATCAGGTACAAGTAGATGTCACTACCAGGAAACAAGTCTGACATCAGAAATAAACACGAGCTCAAGATCAGGTACAAGTAGATGTCACTACCAGGAAACAAGTCTGACATCAGAAATAAACACGAGCTCAAGATCAGGTACAAGTAGATGTCACTACCAGGAAACAAGTCTGACATCAGAAATAAACACGAGCCCAAGATCAGGTACAAGTAGATGTCACTACCAGGAAACATGTCTGACATTGGAAATAAACACGAGCCCAAGATCAGGTACAAGTAGATGTCACTACCAGGAAACAAGACTGACATCAGAAATAAACACGAGCTCAAGATCAGGTACAAGTAGATGTCACTACCAGGAAACAAGTCTGACATCAGAAATAAACACGAGCCCAAGATCAGGTACAAGTAGATGTCACTACCAGGAAACAAGACTGACATCAGAAATAAACATGAGCTCAAGATCAGGTACAAGTAGATGTCACTACCAGGAAACAAGTCTGACATCAGAAATAAACACGAGCCCAAGATCAGGTACAAGTAGATGTCACTACCAGGAAACAAGTCTGACATCAGAAATAAACACGAGCCCAAGATCAGGTACAAGTAGATGTCACTACCAGGAAACAAGACTGACATCAGAAATAAACATGAGCTCAAGATCAGGTACAAGTAGATGTCACTACCAGGAAACAAGTCTGACATCAGAAATAAACACGAGCCCAAGATCAGGTACAAGTAGATGTCACTACCAGGAAACAAGTCTGACATCAGAAATAAACACGAGCTCAAGATCAGGTACAAGTAGATGTCACTACCAGGAAACAAGTCTGACATCAGAAATAAACACGAGCCCAAGATCAGGTACAAGTAGATGTCACTACCAGGAAACATGTCTGACATTGGAAATAAACACGAGCTTAAGATCAGGTACAAGTAGATGTCACTACCAGGAAACAAGACTGACATCAGAAATAAACACGAGCTCAAGATCAGGTACAAGTAGATGTCACTACCAGGAAACAAGTCTGACATCAGAAATAAACACGAGCTCAATATCAGGTACAAGCAAACCTCACTACCAGGAAACAAGCCTGACATAAGAAATAACACGAGCTCAATATCAGGTACAAGCAAACCTCACTACCAGGAAACAAGTCTGACATAAGAAATAAACACGAGCTCAAGATGAGGTACAAGTAGATGTCACTACCAGGAAACAAGTCTGACATCAGAAATAAACACGAGCTCAAGATCAGGTACAAGCAAACCTCACTACCTGGAAACAAGTCTGACATAAGAAATAAACACGAGCTCAAGATCAGGTACAAGTAGATGTCACTACCAGGAAACAAGTCTGACATCAGAAATAAACACGAGCTCAATATCAGGTACAAGCAAACCTCACTACCAGGAAACAAGCCTGACATAAGAAATAACACGAGCTCAATATCAGGTACAAGCAAACCTCATTACCAGGAAACAAGTCTGACATAAGAAATAAACACGAGCTCAAGATGAGGTACAAGTAGACGTCACTACCAGGAAACAAGCCTGGCATAAGAAATAAACACGAGCTCAATATCAGGTACAAGCAAATCTCACTACCAGGAAACAAGTCTGACATAAGAAATAACCACCAGCTAAGATCAGGTACCAGTGGACGTCGCTACCAGGAAACAAGTCTGACATGAGAAATAAACACGAGCTCAAGATCAGGTGCAAGTAGACGTCACTACCAGGAAACAAGTCTGACACCAGAAATAAACACGAGCTCAAGATCAGGTACAAGTAGACGCAACTACCAGGAAACAAGTCTGACACCAGAAATAAACACGAGCTCAAGATCAGGTACAAGTAGACCTCACTACCAGGAAACAAGTCTGACATAAGAACTAAACACGAGCTCTAGATCAGGTACAAGTAGACGTCACTACCAGGAAACAAGTCTGACATAAGAAATAAACACGAGCTCAAGATCAGGTACAAGTAGACCTCACTACCAGGAAACAAGTCTGACATAAGAAATAAACACGAGCGCAAGATCAGGTACAAGTAGACGTCACTACCAGGAAACAAGCCTGGCATAAGAAATAAACACGAGCTCTATATCAGGTACAAGCAAACCTCACTACCAGGAAACAAGTCTGACATAAGAAATAAACACCAGCTAAGATCAGGTACCAGTGGACGTCACTACCAGGAAACAAGCCTGACATAAGAAATAAACACGATCTCAAGATCAGGTACAAGCAAAACTCACTACCAGGAAACAAGTCTGACATGAGAAATAAACACGAGCTCAAGATCAGGTGCAAGTAGACGTCACTACCAGGAAAGAAGTCTGACACCAGAAATAAACACGAGCTCAAGATCAGGTACAAGTAGACGCAACTACCAGGAAACAAGTCTGACACCAGAAATAAACACGAGCTCAAGATCAGGTACAAGTAGACCTCACTACCAGGAAACAAGTCTGACATAAGAACTAAACACGAGCTCAAGATCAGGTACAAGTAGACGTCACTACCAGGAAACAAGTATGACATAAGAAATAAACACGAGCTCAAGATCAGGTACAAGTAGACCTCACTACCAGGAAACAAGTCTGACATAAGAAATAAACACGAGCTCAATATCAGGTACAAGCAAACCTCACTACCAGGAAACAAGTCTGACATAAGAAATAAACACAAGCTCAAGATCAGGTACAAGTGGACGTCACTACCAGGAAACAGGCCTGACATAAGAAATAAACACGAGCTCAAGATCAGGTACAAGCAAAACATACTACCAGGAAAAAAGTCTGACATAAGAAATAAACACGAGCTCAAGATCAGGTACAAGTAGACGTCACTACCAGGAAACATGTCTGACAAAAGAGATAAACACGAGCTCAAGATCAGGTACAAGTAGACGTCACTACCAGGAAACAAGTCTGACATAAGAAATAAACACGAGCTCAAGATCAGGTACAAGCAAACCTCACTACCAGGAAACAAGTCAGACATAAGAAATAAACACGAGCTCAAGATCAGGTACCAGTAGACATCACTACCAGGAAACATGTCTGACATAAGAAATAAACACGAGCTCAAGATCAGGTACAAGTAGACCTCACTACCAGGAAACATATCTGACATAAGAAATAAACACGAGCTTAAGATCAGGTACAAGTAGACCTCACTACCAGGAAACAAGTCTGACATAAGAAATAAACACGAGCTCAAGATCAGGTACAAGTAGATGTCACTACCAGGAAACAAGTCTGACATCAGAAATTAACACGAGCTCAGATCAGGTACAAGTAGACGTCACTACCAGGAAAAAAGCCTGACATAATAAATAACACGAGCTCAATATCAGGTACAAGTAGATGTCACTACCAGGAAACAAGTCTGACATCAGAAATAAACACGAGCCCAAGATCAGGTACAAGTAGATGTCACTACCAGGAAACATTTCTGACATTGGAAATAAACACGAGCTTAAGATCAGGTACAAGCAAACCACACTAACAGGAAACATGTCTGACATAATAAATAAAAACGAGCTCAAGATCAGGTACAAGTAGACCTCACTTCCAGGAAACAAGTGTGACATCAGAAATAAACATGAGCTTAAGATCAGGTGCAAGCAAACCTCACTACCATGAAACATGTCTGACATAAGAAATAAACACGAGCTCAAGATCAGGTAAGGCAGACGTCACTACCAGGAAACATGTCTGACATCAGAGATAACCACGAGCTCAAGATCAGGTACAAGTAGACGTCACTACCAGGAAACATGTCTGACATAGGAAATAAACACGATCTCAAGATCAGGTACAACCAGACCTCAATACAAGGAAACAAGTCTGACATCAGAAATAAACACGAGCTCAAAATCAGGTACAAGCAAACCTCACTACCAGGAAACATGTCTGACATAAGAAATAAACGCGAGCTCAAATTCAGGTACAAGCAAACCTCACTACCAGGAAACAAGTCTGACATAAGAAATAAACACGACCTCAGGATCAGGTACAAGCAAACCTCACTACCAGGAAACAAGTCTGACATCAGAAATAAAAACGAGCTCAAGATCAGGTACAAGCACACCTCACTACCAGGAAACAAGTCTGACATCAGAAACAAACACGAGCTCAAGATCAGGTACAAGCAAACCTCACTACCAGGAAACATGTCTGACATCAGAAATAAACACGAGCTCAAGATCAGGTACAAGCAAACCTCACTACCAGGAAACAAGTCTGACATCAGAATTAAACACGAGCTCAAGATCAGGTACAAGCAAACCTCACTACCACGAAAAAAGTCTGACATCAGAAATAATCACGAGCTCAAGATCAGGTACAAGTAGACGTCACTACCAGGAAACAAGCCTGACATAAGAAATAAACACGAGCCCAAGATCAGGTACAAGTAGACGTCACTACCAGGAAACAAGCCTGACATTAGAAATAAACACGAGCTCAATATCAGGTACAAGCAAATCTCACTACCAGGAAACATGTCAGACATAAGAAATAAACATGAGCTCAAGATCAGGTACAAGCAGACCTCACTACCAGGAAACAAGTCTGACATAAGAAATAAACATGAGCTCAAGATCAGGTACAAGCAGATGTCACCACCAGGAAACATGTCTGACATAAGAAATAAGCAGGAGCTCAAGATCAGGCACAAGGAGACCTCACTACCAGGAAACATGTCTGACATAAGAAATAAACATGAGTTCAAGATCAGGTACAAGTGATGTCACTACCAGGAAACAAGTCTGACATAAGAAATAAAAACGAGCTAAAGATCAGGTACAAGCTGACCTCACTACCAGGAAAGATGTCTGACATAAGAAATAAACATGAGCTCAAGATCAGGTACAAGTAGACGTCACTACCAGGAAACGTGCCTTACATAAGAAATAAACACGAGCTTCAGATCAGGTACAAGCAGACCTCACTACCAGGATACATGTCTGACATAAGAAATAAACACGAGCTTAAGATCAGGTACAAGCAGAAATCACTACCAGGAAACAAGTCTGACATAAGAAATAAACACGAGCTCAAGATCAGGTACAAGTAGACGACACTACCAGGAAGCATGCCTGACATAAGAAATAAAAACGAGCTTAAGATCAGGTACAAGCAAACCTCACTACCAGGAAACAAGCCTGACATAAGAAATAAACATGAGCTCAAGATCAATTACAAGCAAACCTCACTACCAGGAAACATGTCTGACATAAGAAATAAACATGAGCTCAAGATCAGGTACAAACGAACCTCACTAACAGGAAACATGTCTGACATCAGAAATAAACACGAGCTCAAGATCAGGTACAAGCAGACTTCACTACCAGGAAACATGTCTGACATCAGAAATAAACACGAGCTTAAGATGAGGTACAAGCAAAGCTCATTACCAGGAAACAAGTCTGACATCAGAAATGAACACGAGCTCAAGATCAGGTACAAGCAGACTTCACTAACAGGAAACATGTCTGACATCAGAAATAAACACGAGCTTAAGATGAGGTACAAGCAAAGCTCACTACCAGGAAACAAGTTTGACATCAGAAATAAACACGAGCTCAAGATCAGGTACAAGCAGACTTCACTAACAGGAAACATGTCTGACATCAGAAATAAACACGAGCTTAAGATGAGGTACAAGCAAAGCTCACTACCAGGAAACAAGTCTGACATCAGAAATGAACACGAGCTCAAGTTCAGGTACAAGCAAAACTCACTACCAGGAAACAAGTCTGACATCAGAAATAAAGACGAGCTCAAGATCAGGTACAAGTAGACGTCACTACCAGGAAACAAGCCTGACATAAGAAATAACACGAGCTCAATATCAGGTACAAGCAAACCTCACTACCTGGAAACAAGTCTGACATCAGGAATGAACACGAGCTCAAGATCAGGTACAAGCAAACCTCACTACCAGGAAACAAGTCTGACATCAGAAATAAACACGAGCTCAAGATCAGGTACAAGTAGACGTCACTACCAGGAAACAAGCCTGACATAAGAAATAACACGAGCTCAATATCAGGTACAAGCAAACCTCACTACCCGGAAACAAGTCTGACATAAGAAATAAACACGAGCTCAAGTTCAGGTACAAGTAGACGTCACTACCAGGGAACAAGCCTGACTTAAGAAATAAACACGAGCTCAATATCAGGTATAAGCAAACCTCACTACCAGGAAACAAGTCAGACATAAGAAATAAACACAAGCTCAAGATCAGGTACAAGTGGACGTCACTACCAGGAAACAAGCCTGACATAAGAAATAAACACGAGCTCAAAATCAGGTACAAGCAAAACTCACTACCAGGAAACATGTCTGACATAAGAAATAAACATGAGCTCAAGATCAGGTACAAGCAAACCTCACTACCAGGAAACATGTCTGACATCAGAAATAAACACGAGCTCAAGATCAGGTACAAGCAGACTTCACTACCAGGAAACATGTCTGACATCAGAAATAAACACGAGCTCAAGATGAGGTACAAGCAAACCTCACTACCAGGAAACAAGTCTGACATCAGAAATGAACACGAGCTCAAGATCAGGTACAAGCAAACCGCACTACCAGGAAACAAGTCTGACATCAGAAATAAACACGAGCTCAAGATCAGGTACAAGCAAAACTCACTACCAGGAAACAAGTCTGACATAAGAAATAAACACAAGCTCAAGATCAGGTACAAGTGGACGTCACTACCAGGAATACAAAGCCTGACATAAGAAATAAACACGAGCTCAAGATCAGGTACAAGCAAAACTCACTACCAGGAAACAAGTCTGACATAAGAAATAAACACGAGCTCAATATCATTTACAAGCAAACCTCACTACCAGGAAACAAGTCTGACATAAGAAATAAACACAAGCTCAAGATCAGGTACAAGTGGACGTCACTACCAGGAATACAAAGCCTGACATAAGAAATAAACACGAGCTCAAGATCAGGTACAAGCAAAACTCACTACCAGGAAACAATTCTGACATAAGAAATAAACACGAGCTCAAGATCAGGTGCAAGTAGACGTCACTACCAGGAAACATGTCTGACATAAGAAATAAACACGAGCTCAAGATCAGGTACAAGTAGATGTCACTACCAGGAAACAAGTCTGACATAAGAAATAAACACGAGCTCAAGATCAGGTACAAGCAAACCTCACTACCAGTAAACAAGTCTGACATAAGAAATAAACACGAGCTCAAGATCAGGTACAAGTAGACGTCACTACCAGGAAACATGTCTGACATAAGAAATAAACACGAGCTCAAGATCAGGTACAAGTAGACGTCACTACCAGGAAACATGTCTGACATAAGAAATAAACACGAGCTCAAGATAAATTACAAGTAGACCTCTCTACCAGGAAACAAGTCTGAGATAAGAAATAAACACGAGCTCAATATCAGGTACAAGTAGACGTCACTACCAGGAAACAAGTCTGACATAAGAAATAAACACGAGCTCAAGATCAGGTACAAGTGGACGTCACTACCAGGAAAAAAGCCTGACATAATAAATAACACGAGCTCAATATCAGGTACAAGTAGATGTCACTACCAGGAAACAAGTCTGACATCAGAAATAAACACGAGCCCAAGATCAGGTACAAGTAGATGTCACTACCAGGAAACATGTCTGACATTGGAAATAAACACGAGCTTAAGATCAGGTACAAGCAAACCACACTAACAGGAAACATGTCTGACATAATAAATAAAAACGAGCTCAAGATCAGGTACAAGTAGACCTCACTTCCAGGAAACAAGTGTGACATCAGAAATAAACATGAGCTTAAGATCAGGTGCAAGCAAACCTCACTACCATGAAACATGTCTGACATAAGAAATCAACACGAGCTCAAGATCAGGTAAGGCAGACGTCACTACCAGGAAACATGTCTGACATCAGAGATAACCACGAGCTCAAGATCAGGTACAAGTAGACGTCACTACCAGGAAACATGTCTGACATAGGAAATAAACACGATCTCAAGATCAGGTACAACCAGACCTCAATACAATGAAACAAGTCTGACATCAGAAATAAACACGAGCTCAAAATCAGGTACAAGCAAACCTCACTACCAGGAAACATGTCTGACATAAGAAATAAACGCGAGCTCAAATTCAGGTACAAGCAAACCTCACTACCAGGAAACAAGTCTGACATAAGAAATAAACACGACCTCAGGATCAGGTACAAGCAAACCTCACTACCAGGAAACAAGTCTGACATCAGAAATAAAAACGAGCTCAAGATCAGGTACAAGCACACCTCACTACCAGGAAACAAGTCTGACATCAGAAACAAACACGAGCTCAAGATCAGGTACAAGCAAACCTCACTACCAGGAAACATGTCTGACATCAGAAATAAACACGAGCTCAAGATCAGGTACAAGCAAACCTCACTACCAGGAAACAAGTCTGACATCAGAAATAAACACGAGCTCAAGATCAGGTACAAGCAAACCTCACTACCACGAAACAAGCCTGACATAAGAAATAAACACGAGCCCAAGATCAGGTACAAGCAGACCTCACTACCAGGAAACAAGTCTGACATGAGAAATAAACATGAGCTCAAGATCAGGTACAAGCAGATGTCACCACCAGGAAACATGTCTGACATAAGAAATAAGCAGGAGCTCAAGATCAGGCACAAGGAGACCTCACTACCAGGAAACATGTCTGACATAAGAAATAAACATGAGTTCAAGATCAGGTACAAGTGATGTCACTACCAGGAAACAAGTCTGACATAAGAAATAAAAACGAGCTAAAGATCAGGTACAAGCTGACCTCACTACCAGGAAAGATGTCTGACATAAGAAATAAACATGAGCTCAAGATCAGGTACAAGTAGACGTCACTACCAGGAAACGTGCCTTACATAAGAAATAAACACGAGCTTCAGATCAGGTACAAGCAGACCTCACTACCAGGATACATGTCTGACATAAGAAATAAACACGAGCTTAAGATCAGGTACAAGCAGAAATCACTACCAGGAAACAAGTCTGACATAAGAAATAAACACGAGCTCAAGATCAGGTACAAGTAGACGACACTACCAGGAAGCATGCCTGACGTAAGAAATAAAAACGAGCTTAAGATCAGGTACAAGCAAACCTCACTACCAGGAAACAAGCCTGACATAAGAAATAAACATGAGCTCAAGATCAATTACAAGCAAACCTCACTACCAGGAAACATGTCTGACATAAGAAATAAACATGAGCTCAAGATCAGGTACAAACGAACCTCACTAACAGGAAACATGTCTGACATCAGAAATAAACACGAGCTCAATATCAGGTACAAGCAGACTTCACTACCAGGAAACATGTCTGACATCAGAAATAAACACGAGCTTAAGATGAGGTACAAGCAAAGCTCACTACCAGGAAACAAGTCTGACATCAGAAATGAACACGAGCTCAAGTTCAGGTACAAGCAAAACTCACTACCAGGAAACAAGTCTGACATCAGAAATAAAGACGAGCTAAAGATCAGGTACAAGTAGACGTCACTACCAGGAAACAAGTCTGACATCAGAAATAAACACGAGCTTAAGATGAGGTACAAGCAAAGCTCACTACCAGGAAACAAGTCTGACATCAGAAATGAACACGAGCTCAAGTTCAGGTACAAGCAAAACTCACTACCAGGAAACAAGTCTGACATCAGAAATAAAGACGAGCTCAAGATCAGGTACAAGTAGACGTCACTACCAGGAAACAAGCCTGACATAAGAAATAACACGAGCTCAATATCAGGTACAAGCAAACCTCACTACCTGGAAACAAGTCTGACATCAGGAATGAACACGAGCTCAAGATCAGGTACAAGCAAACCTCACTACCAGGAAACAAGTCTGACATCAGAAATAAACACGAGCTCAAGATCAGGTACAAGTAGACGTCACTACCAGGAAACAAGCCTGACATAAGAAATAACACGAGCTCAATATCAGGTACAAGCAAACCTCACTACCAGGAAACAAGTCTGACATAAGAAATAAACACGAGCTCAAGTTCAGGTACAAGTAGACGTCACTACCAGGGAACAAGCCTGACTTAAGAAATAAACACGAGCTCAATATCAGGTATAAGCAAACCTCACTACCAGGAAACAAGTCAGACATAAGAAATAAACACAAGCTCAAGATCAGGTACAAGTGGACGTCACTACCAGGAAACAAGCCTGACATAAGAAATAAACACGAGCTCAAGATCAGGTACAAGTAGACGTCACTACCAGGAAACATGTCTGACATAAGAAATAAACACGAGCTCAAGATCAGGTACAAGCAAACCTCACTACCAGGAAACAAGTCTGGCATAAGAAATAAACACGAGCTGAAGATCAGGTACAAGTAGACGTCACTACCAGGAAACAAGTCTGACATAAGAAATAAACACGAGCTCAATATCATTTACAAGCAAAACTCACTACCAGGAAACAAGTCTGACATAAGAAATAAACACGAGCTCAAGATCAGGTACAAGTAGACGTCACTACCAGGAAACATGTCTGACATAAGAAATAACACGAGCTCAATATCAGGTACAAGCAAACCTCACTACCTGGAAACAAGTCTGACATCAGGAATGAACACGAGCTCAAGATCAGGTACAAGCAAACCTCACTACCAGGAAACAAGTCTGACATCAGAAATAAACACAAGCTCAAGATCAGGTACAAGTGGACGTCACTACCAGGAATACAAAGCCTGACATAAGAAATAAACACGAGCTCAAGATCAGGTACAAGCAAAACTCACTACCAGGAAACAAGTCTGACATAAGAAATAAACACGAGCTCAAGATCAGGTACAAGTAGACGTCACTACCAGGAAACAAGTCTGACATAAGAAATAAACACGAGCTCAAGATCAGGTACAAGCAAACCTCACTACCAGGAAACATGTCTGACATAAGAAATAAACACGAGCTCAAGATCAGGTACAAGTAGACGTCACTACCAGGAAACATGTCTGACATAAGAAATAAACACGAGCTCAAGATCAGGTACAAGTAGACGTCACTACCAGGAAACATGTCTGACATAAGAAATAAACACGAGCTCAAGATCAATTACAAGTAGACCTCACTACCAGGAAACAAGTCTGAGGTAAGAAATAAACACGAGCTCAAGATCAGGTACAAGTAGACGTCACTACCAGGAAACAAGTCTGACATAAGAAATAAACACGAGCTCAAGATCAGGTACAAGCAAACCTCACTACCAGGAAACAAGTCTGACATAAGAAATAAACACGAGGTCAAGTTCAGGTACAAGTAGACGTCACTACCAGGAAACAAGCCTGACATAAGAAATAAACACGAGCTCAATATCAGGTACAAACAAACCTCACTAACAGGAAACATGTCTGACATCAGAAATAAACACGAGCTCAAGATCAGGTACAAGCAGACTTCACTACCAGGAAACATGTCTGACATCAGAAATAAACACGAGCTCAAGATGAGGTACAAGCAAAGCTCACTACCAGGAAACAAGTCTGACTTCAGAAATGAACACGAGCTCAAGTTCAGGTACAAGCAACCTCACTACCAGGAAACAAGTCTGACATCAGAAATAAAGACGAGCTCAAGATCAGGTACAAGCAGATGTCACTACCAGGAAACAAGTCTGACCTAAGAAATAAACGCGAGCTCAAATTCAAGTACAAGCAAACCTCACTACCAGGAAACAAGTCTGACATAAGAAATAAACACGACCTCAGGATCAGGTACAAGCAAACCTCACTACCAGGAAACAAGTCTGACATCAGAAATAAAAACGAGCTCAAGATCAGGTACAAGCACACCTCACTACCAGGAAACAAGTCTGACATCAGAAACAAACACGAGCTCAAGATCAGGTACAAGCAAACCTCACTACCAGGAAACATGTCTGACAACAGAAATAAACACGAGCTCAAGATCAGGTACAAGCAAACCTCACTACCAGGAAACAAGTCTGACATCAGAAATAAACACGAGCTCAAGATCAGGTACAAGCAAACCTCACTACCACGAAACAAGCCTGACATAAGAAATAAACACGAGCCCAAGATCAGGTACAAGCAGACCTCACTACCAGGAAACAAGTCTGACATGAGAAATAAACATGAGCTCAAGATCAGGTACAAGCAGATGTCACCACCAGGAAACATGTCTGACATAAGAAATAAGCAGGAGCTCAAGATCAGGCACAAGGAGACCTCACTACCAAGAAACATGTCTGACATAAGAAATAAACATGAGTTCAAGATCAGGTACAAGTGATGTCACTACCAGGAAACAAGTCTGACATAAGAAATAAAAACGAGCTAAAGATCAGGTACAAGCTGACCTCACTACCAGGAAAGATGTCTGACATAAGAAATAAACATGAGCTCAAGATCAGGTACAAGTAGACGTCACTACCAGGAAACGTGCCTTACATAAGAAATAAACACGAGCTTCAGATCAGGTACAAGCAGACCTCACTACCAGGATACATGTCTGACATAAGAAATAAACACGAGTTTAAGATCAGGTACAAGCAGAAATCACTACCAGGAAACAAGTCTGACATAAGAAATAAACACGAGCTCAAGATCAGGTACAAGTAGACGACACTACCAGGAAGCATGCCTGACGTAAGAAATAAAAACGAGCTTAAGATCAGGTACAAGCAAACCTCACTACCAGGAAACAAGCCTGACATAAGAAATAAACATGAGCTCAAGATCAATTACAAGCAAACCTCACTACCAGGAAACATGTCTGACATAAGACATAAACATGAGCTCAAGATCAGGTACAAACGAACCTCACTAACAGGAAACATGTCTGACATCAGAAATAAACACGAGCTCAATATCAGGTACAAGCAGACTTCACTACCAGGAAACATGTCTGACATCAGAAATAAACACGAGCTTAAGATGAGGTACAAGCAAAGCTCACTACCAGGAAACAAGTCTGACATCAGAAATGAACACGAGCTCAAGTTCAGGTACAAGCAAAACTCACTACCAGGAAACAAGTCTGACATCAGAAATAAAGACGAGCTAAAGATCAGGTACAAGTAGACGTCACTACCAGGAAACAAGTCTGACATCAGAAATAAACACGAGCTTAAGATGAGGTACAAGCAAAGCTCACTACCAGGAAACAAGTCTGACATCAGAAATGAACACGAGCTCAAGTTCAGGTACAAGCAAAACTCACTACCAGGAAACAAGTCTGACATAAGAAATAAACACGAGCTCAAGATCAGGTACAAGTAGACGTCACTACCAGGAAACAAGCCTGACATAAGAAATAACACGAGCTCAATATCAGGTACAAGCAAACCTCACTACCTGGAAACAAGTCTGACATCAAGGATGAACACGAGCTCAAGATCAGGTACAAGCAAACCTCACTACCAGGAAACAAGTCTGACATCAGAAATAAACACGAGCTCAAGATCAGGTACAAGTAGACGTCACTACCAGGAAACAAGCCTGACATAAGAAATAACACGAGCTCAATATCAGGTACAAGCAAACCTCACTACCAGGAAACAAGTCTGACATAAGAAATAAACACGAGCTCAAGTTCAGGTACAAGTAGACGTCACTACCAGGGAACAAGCCTGACTTAAGAAATAAACACGAGCTCAATATCAGGTATAAGCAAACCTCACTACCAGGAAACAAGTCAGACATAAGAAATAAACACAAGCTCAAGATCAGGTACAAGTGGACGTCACTACCAGGAAACAAGCCTGACATAAGAAATAAACACGAGCTCAAGATCAGGTACAAGTAGACGTCACTACCAGGAAACATGTCTGACATAAGAAATAAACACGAGCTCAAGATCAGGTACAAGCAAACCTCACTACCAGGAAACAAGTCTGGCATAAGAAATAAACACGAGCTGAAGATCAGGTACAAGTAGACGTCACTACCAGGAAACAAGTCTGACATAAGAAATAAACACGAGCTCAATATCATTTACAAGCAAAACTCACTACCAGGAAACAAGTCTGACATAAGAAATAAACACGAGCTCAAGATCAGGTACAAGTAGACGTCACTACCAGGAAACATGTCTGACATAAGAAATAACACGAGCTCAATATCAGGTACAAGCAAACCTCACTACCTGGAAACAAGTCTGACATCAGGAATGAACACGAGCTCAAGATCAGGTACAAGCAAACCTCACTACCAGGAAACAAGTCTGACATCAGAAATAAACACAAGCTCAAGATCAGGTACAAGTGGACGTCACTACCAGGAATACAAAGCCTGACATAAGAAATAAACACGAGCTCAAGATCAGGTACAAGCAAAACTCACTACCAGGAAACAAGTCTGACATAAGAAATAAACACGAGCTCAAGATCAGGTACAAGTAGACGTCACTACCAGGAAACAAGTCTGACATAAGAAATAAACACGAGCTCAAGATCAGGTACAAGCAAACCTCACTACCAGGAAACAAGTCTGACATAAGAAATAAACACGAGCTCAAGATCAGGTACAAGTAGACGTCACTACCAGGAAACATGTCTGACATAAGAAATAAACACGAGCTCAAGATCAGGTACAAGTAGACGTCACTACCAGGAAACATGTCTGACATAAGAAATAAACACGAGCTCAAGATCAATTACAAGTAGACCTCACTACCAGGAAACAAGTCTGAGGTAAGAAATAAACACGAGCTCAAGATCAGGTACAAGTAGACGTCACTACCAGGAAACAAGTCTGACATAAGAAATAAACACGAGCTCAAGATCAGGTACAAGCAAACCTCACTACCAGGAAACAAGTCTGACATAAGAAATAAACACGAGGTCAAGTTCAGGTACAAGTAGACGTCACTACCAGGAAACAAGCCTGACATAAGAAATAAACACGAGCTCAATATCAGGTACAAACAAACCTCACTAACAGGAAACATGTCTGACATCAGAAATAAACACGAGCTCAAGATCAGGTACAAGCAGACTTCACTACCAGGAAACATGTCTGACATCAGAAATAAACACGAGCTCAAGATGAGGTACAAGCAAAGCTCACTACCAGGAAACAAGTCTGACTTCAGAAATGAACACGAGCTCAAGTTCAGGTACAAGCAACCTCACTACCAGGAAACAAGTCTGACATCAGAAATAAAGACGAGCTCAAGATCAGGTACAAGCAGATGTCACTACCAGGAAACAAGTCTGACATCAGAAATAAAGACGAGCTCAAGATCAGGTACAAGCAACCTCACTACCACGAAACAAGTCTGACATCAGAAATAAAGACGAGCTCAAGATCAGGTACAAGTAGACGTCACTACCAGGAAACAAGCCAGAAATAAGAAATAACATGAGCTCAATATCAGGTACAAGCAAACCTCACTACCTGGAAACAAGTCTGACATCAGAAATGAACAGGAGCTCAAGATCAGGTACAAGCAAACCTCACTACCAGGAAACAAGTCTGACATCAGAAATAAACACGAGCTCAAGATCAGGTACAAGTAGACGTCACTACCAGGAAACAAGCCTGACATAAGAAATAACACGAGCTCAATATCAGGTACAAGCAAACCTCACTAACAGGAAACAAGTCTGACATAAGAAATAAACACGAGCTCAAGTTCAGGTACAAGTAGACGTCACTACCAGGAAACAAGCCTGACATAAGAAATAAACACGAGCTCAATATCAGGTACAAGCAAAACTCACTACCAGGAATCAAGTCTGACATAAGAAATAAACACAAGCTTAAGATCAGGTACAAGTGGACGTCACTACCAGGAAACAAGCCTGACATAAGAAATAAACACGAGCTCAAGATCAGGTACAAGTGGATGTCACTACCAGGAAACAAGCCTGACATAAGAAATAAACACGAGCTCAAGATCAGGTACAAGTAAAACTCACTACCAGTAAACAAGTCTGACATAAGAAATAAACACGAGCTCAAGATCAGGTACAAGTAGACGTCACAACCAGGAAACAAGTCTGACATAAGAAATAAACACGAGCTCAAGATCAGGTACAAGCAAACCTCACTACCAGGAAACAAGTCTGACATAAGAAATAAACACGAGCTCAAGATCAGGTACAAGTGGACGTCACTACCAGGAAACATGTCTGACATAAGAAATAAACACGAGCTCAAGATCAGGTACAAGTAGACGTCACTACCAGGAAACATGTTTGACATAAGAAATAAACACGAGCCCAAGATCAGGTACAAGTAGATGTCACTACCAGGAAACAAGTCTGACATCAGAAATAAACACGAGCCCAAGATCAGGTACAAGTAGATGTCACTACCAGGAAACAAGTCTGACATCAGAAATAAACACGAGCTCAAGATCAGGTACAAGTAGATGTCACTACCAGGGAACATGTCTGACATTGGAAATAAACACGAGCTTAAGATCAGGTACAAGTAGATGTCACTACCAGGATACAAGACTGACATCAGAAATAAACACGAGCTCAAGATCAGGTACAAGTAGATGTCACTACCAGGAAACAAGTCTGACATCAGAAATAAACATGATTTTAAGATCAGGTACAAGCAAACCACACTACCAGGAAACATGTCTGACATAATAAATAAAAACGAGCTCAAGATCAGGTACAAGTAGACCTCACTACCAGGAAACAAATCTGACATCAGAAATAAATATGAGCTTAAGATCAGGTACAAGCAAACCTCACTACCATGAAACATGTCTGACATAAGAAATAAACACGAGCTCAAGATCAGGGACAAGTAGACGTCACTACCAGGAAACATGTCTGACATAGGAAATAAACACGAGCTCAAGATCAGGTACAACCAGACCTCACTACCAGGAAACAAGTCTGACATCAGAAATAAACACGAGCTCAAAATCAGGTACAAGCAAACCTCACTACCAGGAAACATGTCTGACATAAGAAATAAACAAGAGCTCAAATTCAGGTACAAGCAAACCTCACTACCAGGAAACAAGTCTGACATCATAAATAAACACGAGCTCAAGATCAGGTACAAGCAAACCTCACTACCAGGAAACAAGTCTGACATCAGAAATAAAAACGAGCTCAAGATCAGGTACAAGCAGACCTCACTACCAGGAAACAAGTCTGACATAAGAACTAAACACGAGCTCAAGACCAGGTACAAGTAGACGTCACTACCAGGAAACAAGCCTGACATAAGAAATAAACACGAGCCCTAGATCAGGTACAAGTAGACGTCACTACCAGGAAACAAGTCTGACATAAGAAATAAAAACGAGCTAAAGATCAGGTACAAGCTGACCTCACTACCAGGAAAGATGTCTGACATAAGAAATAAACATGAGCTCAAGATCAGGTACAAGTAGACGTCACTACCAGGAAACGTGCCTTACATAAGAAATAAACACGAGCTTCAGATCAGGTACAAGCAGACCTCACTACCAGGATACATGTCTGACATAAGAAATAAACACGAGCTTAAGATCAGGTACAAGCAGAAATCACTACCAGGAAACAAGTCTGACATAAGAAATAAACACGAGCTCAAGATCAGGTACAAGTAGACGTCACTACCAGGAAGCATGCCTGATATAAGAAATAAAAACGAGCTTAAGATCAGGTACAAGCAAACCTCACTACCAGGAATCAAGCCTTACCTAAGAAATAAACACGAGCTCAAGATCAGGTACAAGCAAACCTCACTACCAGGAAACATGTCTGACATAGGAAATAAACATGAGCTCAAGATCAGGTACAAACAAACCTCACTAACAGGAAACATGTCTGACATCAGAAATAAACACGAGCTCAAGATCAGGTGCAAGCAGATTTCACTACCAGGAAACATGTCTGACAACAGAAATAAACACGAGCTCAAGATGAGGTACAAGCAAAGCTCACTACCAGGAAACAAGTCTGACATCAGAAATAAAGACGAGCTCAAGATCAGGTACAAGCAGACCTCACTACCAGGAAACAAGTCTGACATAAGAACTAAACACGAGCTCAAGACCAGGTACAAGTAGACGTCACTACCAGGAAACATGTCTGACATAAGAAATAAACACGAGCTCAAGATCAGGTACAAGCAAACCTCACTACCAGGAAACAAGTCTGACATCATAAATAAACACGAGCTCAAGATCAGGTACAAGCAAACCTCACTACCAGGAAACAAGTCTGACATCAGAAATAAAAACGAGCTCAAGATCAGGTACAAGCAGACCTCACTACCAGGAAACAAGTCTGACATAAGAACTAAACACGAGCTCAAGACCAGGTACAAGTAGACGTCACTACCAGGAAACAAGTCTGACATAAGAAATAACACGAGCTCAATATCAGGTACAAGCAAACCTCACTACCTGGAAACAAGTCTGACATCAGAAATGAACAGGAGCTCAAGGTCAGGTACAAGCAAATCTCACTACTAGGAAACAAGTCTGACATCAGAAATAAACACCAGCTAAGATCAGGTACAAGTAGACGTCACTACCAGGAAACAAGCCTGACATAAGAAATAACACGAGCTCAATATCAGGTACAAGCAAACCTCACTACCAGGAAACAAGTCTGACATAAGAAATAAACACGAGCTCAAGTTCAGGTACAAGTAGACGTCACTACCAGGAAACAAGCCTGACATAAGAAATAAACACGAGCTCAAATATCAGCTACAAGCAAACCTCACTACCAGGAAACAAGTCTGACATCAGAAATAAAGACGAGCTCAAGATCAGGTACAAGCAAAACTCACTACCAGGAAACATGTCTGACATAAGAAATAAACATGAGCTCAAGATCAGGTACAAGCAAACCTCACTACCAGGAAACATGTCTGACATCATAAATAAACACGAGCTCAAGATCAGGTTCAAGCAGACTTCACTACCAGGAAACATGTCTGACATCAGAAATAAACACGAGCTCAAGATGAGGTACAAGCAAACCTCACTACCAGGAAACAAGTCTGACATCAGAAATGAACACGAGCTCAAGATCAGGTACAAGAAAACCTCACTACCAGGAAACAAGTCTGACATCAGAAATAAACACGAGCTCAAGATCAGGTACAAGCAAAGCTCACTACCAGGAAACAAGTCTGACATAAGAAATAAACACGAGCTAAAGATCAGGTACAAGTAGACGTCACTACCAGGAAACATGTCTGACATAAGAAATAAACACGAGCTCAAGATCAGGTACAAGCAAACCTCACTACCAGGAAACAAGTCTGGCATAAGAAATAAACACGAGCTCAAGATCAGGTACAAGTAGACGTCACTACCAGGAAACAAGTCTGACATAAGAAATAAACACGAGCTCAAGATCAGGTACAAGCAAACCTCACTACCAGGAAACAAGTCTGACATAAGAAATAAACACGAGGTCAAGTTCAGGTACAAGTAGACGTCACTACCAGGAAACAAGCCTGACATAAGAAATAAACACGAGCTCAATATCAGGTACAAACAAACCTCACTAACAGGAAACATGTCTGACATCAGAAATAAACACGAGCTCAAGATCAGGTACAAGCAGACTTCACTACCAGGAAACATGTCTGACATCAGAAATAAACACGAGCTCAAGATGGGGTACAAGCAAAGCTCACTACCAGGAAACAAGTCTGACATCAGAAATGAACACGAGCTCAAGTTCAGGTACAAGCAACCTCACTACCAGGAAACAAGTCTGACATCAGAAATAAAGACGAGCTCAAGATCAGGTACAAGCAGATGTCACTACCAGGAAACAAGTCTGACATCAGAAATAAAGACGAGCTCAAGATCAGGTACAAGCAACCTCACTACCACGAAACAAGTCTGACATCAGAAATAAAGACGAGCTCAAGATCAGGTACAAGTAGACGTCACTACCAGGAAACAAGCCAGAAATAAGAAATAACATGAGCTCAATATCAGGTACAAGCAAACCTCACTACCTGGAAACAAGTCTGACATCAGAAATGAACAGGAGCTCAAGATCAGGTACAAGCAAACCTCACTACCAGGAAACAAGTCTGACATCAGAAATAAACACGAGCTCAAGATCAGATACAAGTAGACCTCACTACCAGGAAACAAGTCTGACATAAGAAATAACACGAGCTCAAGATCAGGTACAAGCAAACCACACTACCAGGAAACAAGTCTGACATAAGAAATAAACACGAGCTCAAGATCAGGTACAAGTAGACCTAACTACCAGGAAACATGTCTGACATAAGAAATAAACACGAGCTCAAGATCAGGTACAAGCAAACCACACTACCAGGAAACAAGTCTGACATCAGAAATAAACACGAGCTCAAGATCAGGTACAAGTAGACGTCACTACCAGGAAACAAGCCTGACATAAGAAATAAACACGAGCCCTAGATCAGGTACAAGTAGACGTCACTACCAGGAAACAAGCCTGACATAAGAAATAAACACGAGCTCAATATCAGGTACAAGCAAATTTCACTACCAGGAAACATGTCAGACATAAGAAATAAACATGAGCTCAAGATCAGGTACAAGCAGACCTCACTACAAGGAAACAAGTCTGACATAAGAAATAAACATGAGCTCAAGATCAGGTACAAGCAGATGTCACCACCAGGAAACATGTCTGATATAAGAAATAAGCACGAGCTCAAGATCAGGCACAAGGAGACCTCACTACCAGGAAACATGTCTGACATAAGAAATAAACATGAGCTCAAGATCAGGTACAAGTAGATGTCACTACCAGGAAACAAGTCTGACATCAGAAATAAACACGAGCTCAAGATCAGGTACAAGTAGATGTCACTACCAGGAAACAAGTCTGACATCAGAAATAAACACGAGCTCAATATCAGGTACAAGTAGATGTCACTACCAGGAAACAAGTCTGACATCAGAAATAAACACGAGCCCAAGATCAGGTACAAGTAGATGTCACTACCAGGAAACATGTCTGACATTGGAAATAAACACGAGCCCAAGATCAGGTACAAGTAGATGTCACTACCAGGAAACAAGACTGACATCAGAAATAAACACGAGCCCAAGATCAGGTACAAGTAGATGTCACTACCAGGAAACAAGACTGACATCAGAAATAAACACGAGCCCAAGATCAGGTACAAGTAGATGTCACTACCAGGAAACAAGACTGACATCAGAAATAAACACGAGCTCAAGATCAGGTACAAGTAGATGTCACTACCAGGAAACAAGTCTGACATCAGAAATAAACACGAGCCCAAGATCAGGTACAAGTAGATGTCACTACCAGGAAACAAGTCTGACATCAGAAATAAACACGAGCTCAAGATCAGGTACAAGTAGATGTCACTACCAGGAAACAAGTCTGACATCAGAAATAAACACGAGCCCAAGATCAGGTACAAGTAGATGTCACTACCAGGAAACATGTCTGACATTGGAAATAAACACGAGCTTAAGATCAGGTACAAGTAGATGTCACTACCAGGAAACAAGACTGACATCAGAAATAAACACGAGCTCAAGATCAGGTACAAGTAGATGTCACTACCAGGAAACAAGTCTGACATCAGAAATAAACACGAGCTCAATATCAGGTACAAGCAAACCTCACTACCAGGAAACTAGCCTGACATAAGAAATAACACGAGCTCAATATCAGGTACAAGCAAACCTCACTACCAGGAAACAAGTCTGACATAAGAAATAAACACGAGCTCAAGATGAGGTACAAGTAGACGTCACTACCAGGAAACAAGCCTGGCATAAGAAATAAACACGAGCTCAATATCAGGTACAAGCAAATCTCACTACCAGGAAACAAGTCTGACATAAGAAATAAACACCAGCTAAGATCAGGTACCAGTGGACGTCGCTACCAGGAAACAAGTCTGACATGAGAAATAAACACGAGCTCAAGATCAGGTGCAAGTAGACGTCACTACCAGGAAACAAGTCTGACACCAGAAATAAACACGAGCTCAAGATCAGGTACAAGTAGACGCAACTACCAGGAAACAAGTCTGACACCAGAAATAAACACGAGCTCAAGATCAGGTACAAGTAGACCTCACTACCAGGAAACAAGTCCGACATAAGGACTAAACACGAGCTCAAGATCAGGTACAAGTAGACGTCACTACCAGGAAACAAGTCTGACATAAGAAATAAACACGAGCTCAAGATCAGGTACAAGTAGACCTCACTACCAGGAAACAAGTCTGACATAAGAAATAAACACGAGCGCAAGATCAGGTACAAGTAGACGTCACTACCAGGAAACAAGCCTGGCATAAGAAATAAACACGAGCTCAATATCAGGTACAAGCAAACCTCACTACCAGGAAACAAGTCTGACATAAGAAATAAACACCAGCTAAGATCAGGTACCAGTGGACGTCACTACCAGGAAACAAGCCTGACATAAGAAATAAACACGATCTCAAGATCAGGTACAAGCAAAACTCACTACCAGGAAACAAGTCTGACATGAGAAATAAACACGAGCTCAAGATCAGGTGCAAGTAGACGTCACTACCAGGAAAGAAGTCTGACACCAGAAATAAACACGAGCTCAAGATCAGGTACAAGTAGACGCAACTACCAGGAAACAAGTCTGACACCAGAAATAAACACGAGCTCAAGATCAGGTACAAGTAGACCTCACTACCAGGAAACAAGTCTGACATAAGAACTAAACACGAGCTCAAGATCAGGTACAAGTAGACGTCACTACCAGGAAACAAGTATGACATAAGAAATAAACACGAGCTCAAGATCAGGTACAAGTAGACCTCACTACCAGGAAACAAGTCTGACATAAGAAATAAACACGAGCTCAATATCAGGTACAAGCAAACCTCACTACCAGGAAACAAGTCTGACATAAGAAATAAACACAAGCTCAAGATCAGGTACAAGTGGACGTCACTACCAGGAAACAGGCCTGACATAAGAAATAAACACGAGCTCAAGATCAGGTACAAGCAAAACATACTACCAGGAAAAAAGTCTGACATAAGAAATAAACACGAGCTCAAGATCAGGTACAAGTAGACGTCACTACCAGGAAACATGTCTGACAAAAGAGATAAACACGAGCTCAAGATCAGGTACAAGTAGACGTCACTACCAGGAAACAAGTCTGACATAAGAAATAAACACGAGCTCAAGATCAGGTACAAGCAAACCTCACTACCAGGAAACAAGTCAGACATAAGAAATAAACACGAGCTCAAGATCAGGTACCAGTAGACATCACTACCAGGAAACATGTCTGACATAAGAAATAAACACGAGCTCAAGATCAGGTACAAGTAGACCTCACTACCAGGAAACATATCTGACATAAGAAATAAACACGAGCTCAAGATCAGGTACAAGTAGACCTCACTACCAGGAAACAAGTCTGACATAAGAAATAAACACGAGCTCAAGATCAGGTACAAGTAGATGTCACTACCAGGAAACAAGTCTGACATCAGAAATTACACGAGCTCAGATCAGGTACAAGTAGACGTCACTACCAGGAAAAAAGCCTGACATAATAAATAACACGAGCTCAATATCAGGTACAAGTAGATGTCACTACCAGGAAACAAGTCTGACATCAGAAATAAACACGAGCCCAAGATCAGGTACAAGTAGATGTCACTACCAGGAAACATGTCTGACATTGGAAATAAACACGAGCTTAAGATCAGGTACAAGCAAACCACACTAACAGGAAACATGTCTGACATAATAAATAAAAACGAGCTCAAGATCAGGTACAAGTAGACCTCACTTCCAGGAAACAAGTGTGACATCAGAAATAAACATGAGCTTAAGATCAGGTGCAAGCAAACCTCACTACCATGAAACATGTCTGACATAAGAAATAAACACGAGCTCAAGATCAGGTAAGGCAGACGTCACTACCAGGAAACATGTCTGACATCAGAGATAACCACGAGCTCAAGATCAGGTAAAAGTAGACGTCACTACCAGGAAACATGTCTGACATAGGAAATAAACACGATCTCAAGATCAGGTACAACCAGACCTCAATACAAGGAAACAAGTCTGACATCAGAAATAAACACGAGCTCAAAATCAGGTACAAGCAAACCTCACTACCAGGAAACATGTCTGACATAAGAAATAAACGCGAGCTCAAATTAAGGTACAAGCAAACCTCACTACCAGGAAACAAGTCTGACATAAGAAATAAACACGACCTCAGGATCAGGTACAAGCAAACCTCACTACCAGGAAACAAGTCTGACATCAGAAATAAAAACGAGCTCAAGATCAGGTACAAGCACACCTCACTACCAGGAAACAAGTCTGACATCAGAAACAAACACGAGCTCAAGATCAGGTACAAGCAAACCTCACTACCAGGAAACATGTCTGACTTCAGAAATAAACACGAGCTCAAGATCAGGTACAAGCAAACCTCACTACCAGGAAACAAGTCTGACATCAGAAATAAACACGAGCTCAAGATCAGGTACAAGCAAACCTTACTACCTCGAAAAAAGTCTGACATCAGAAATAATCACGAGCTCAAGATCAGGTACAAGTAGACGTCACTACCAGGAAACAAGCCTGACATAAGAAATAAACACGAGCCCAAGATCAGGTACAAGTAGACGTCACTACCAGGAAACAAGCCTGACATTAGAAATAAACACGAGCTCAATATCAGGTACAAGCAAATCTCACTACCAGGAAACATGTCAGACATAAGAAATAAACATGAGCTCAAGATCAGGTACAAGCAGACCTCACTACCAGGAAACAAGTCTGACATAAGAAATAAACATGAGCTCAAGATCAGGTACAAGCAGATGTCACCACCAGGAAACATGTCTGACATAAGAAATAAGCAGGAGCTCAAGATCAGGCACAAGGAGACCTCACTACCAGGAAACATGTCTGACATAAGAAATAAACATGAGTTCAAGATCAGGTACAAGTGATGTCACTACCAGGAAACAAGTCTGACATAAGAAATAAAAACGAGCTAAAGATCAGGTACAAGCTGACCTCACTACCAGGAAAGATGTCTGACATAAGAAATAAACATGAGCTCAAGATCAGGTACAAGTAGACGTCACTACCAGGAAACGTGCCTTACATAAGAAATAAACACGAGCTTCAGATCAGGTACAAGCAGACCTCACTACCAGGATACATGTCTGACATAAGAAATAAACACGAGCTTAAGATCAGGTACAAGCAGAAATCACTACCAGGAAACAAGTCTGACATAAGAAATAAACACGAGCTCAAGATCAGGTACAAGTAGACGACACTACCAGGAAGCATGCCTGACATAAGAAATAAAAACGAGCTTAAGATCAGGTACAAGCAAACCTCACTACCAGGAAACAAGCCTGACATAAGAAATAAACATGAGCTCAAGATCAATTACAAGCAAACCTCACTACCAGGAAACATGTCTGACATAAGAAATAAACATCAGCTCAAGATCAGGTACAAACGAACCTCACTAACAGGAAACATGTCTGACATCAGAAATAAACACGAGCTCAAGATCAGGTACAAGCAGACTTCACTACCAGGAAACATGTCTGACATCAGAAATAAACACGAGCTTAAGATGAGGTACAAGCAAAGCTCATTACCAGGAAACAAGTCTGACATCAGAAATGAACACGAGCTCAAGATCAGGTACAAGCAGACTTCACTAACAGGAAACATGTCTGACATCAGAAATAAACACGAGCTTAAGATGAGGTACAAGCAAAGCTCACTACCAGGAAACAAGTCTGACATCAGAAATAAACACGAGCTCAAGATCAGGTACAAGCAGACTTCACTAACAGGAAACATGTCTGACATCAGAAATAAACACGAGCTTAAGATGAGGTACAAGCAAAGCTCACTACCAGGAAACAAGTCTGACATCAGAAATGAACACGAGCTCAAGATCAGGTACAAGCAAAACTCACTACCAGGAAACAAGTCTGACATCAGAAATAAAGACGAGCTCAAGATCAGGTACAAGTAGACGTCACTACCAGGAAACAAGCCTGACATAAGAAATAACACGAGCTCAATATCAGGTACAAGCAAACCTCACTACCTGGAAACAAGTCTGACATCAGGAATGAACACGAGCTCAAGATCAGGTACAAGCAAACCTCACTACCAGGAAACAAGTCTGACATCAGAAATAAACACGAGCTCAAGATCAGGTACAAGTAGACGTCACTACCAGGAAACAAGCCTGACATAAGAAATAACACGAGCTCAATATCAGGTACAAGCAAACCTCACTACCCGGAAACAAGTCTGACATAAGAAATAAACACGAGCTCAAGTTCAGGTACAAGTAGACGTCACTACCAGGAAACAAGCCTGACTTAAGAAATAAACACGAGCTCAATATCAGGTATAAGCAAACCTCACTACCAGGAAACAAGTCAGACATAAGAAATAAACACAAGCTCAAGATCAGGTACAAGTGGACGTCACTACCAGGAAACAAGCCTGACATAAGAAATAAACACGAGCTCAAGATCAGGTACAAGCAAAACTCACTACCAGGAAACATGTCTGACATAAGAAATAAACATGAGCTCAAGATCAGGTACAAGCAAACCTCACTACCAGGAAACATGTCTGACATCAGAAATAAACACGAGCTCAAGATCAGGTACAAGCAGACCTCACTACCAGGATAGATGTCTGACATCAGAAATAAACACGAGCTCAAGATGAGGTACAAGCAAACCTCACTACCAGGAAACAAGTCTGACATCAGAAATGAACACGAGCTCAAGATCAGGTACAAGCAAACCGCACTACCAGGAAACAAGTCTGACATCAGAAATAAACACGAGCTCAAGATCAGGTACAAGCAAAACTCACTACCAGGAAACAAGTCTGACATAAGAAATAAACACAAGCTCAAGATCAGGTACAAGTGGACGTCACTACCAGGAATACAAAGCCTGACATAAGAAATAAACACGAGCTCAAGATCAGGTACAAGCAAAACTCACTACCAGGAAACAAGTCTGACATAAGAAATAAACACGAGCTCAATATCACTTACAAGCAAACCTCACTACCAGGAAACAAGTCTGACATAAGAAATAAACACAAGCTCAAGATCAGGTACAAGTGGACGTCACTACCAGGAATACAAACCTGACATAAGAAATAAACACGAGCTCAAGATGAGGTACAAGCAAACCTCACTACCAGTAAACAAGTCTGACATAAGAAATAAACACGAGCTCAAGATCAGGTACAAGTAGACGTCACTACCAGGAAACATGTCTGACATAAGAAATAAACACGAGCTCAAGATCAGGTACAAGTAGACGTCACTACCAGGAAACATGTCTGACATAAGAAATAAACACGAGCTCAAGATCAATTACAAGTAGACCTCTCTACCAGGAAACAAGTCTGAGATAAGAAATAAACACGAGCTCGATATCAGGTACAAGTAGACGTCACTACCAGGAAACAAGTCTGACATAAGAAATAAACACGAGCTCAAGATCAGGTACAAGTGGACGTCACTACCAGGAAAAAAGCCTGACATAATAAATAACACGAGCTCAATATCAGGTACAAGTAGATGTCACTACCAGGAAACAAGTCTGACATCAGAAATAAACACGAGCCCAAGATCAGGTACAAGTAGATGTCACTACCAGGAAACATGTCTGACATTGGAAATAAACACGAGCTTAAGATCAGGTACAAGCAAACCACACTAACAGGAAACATGTCTGACATAATAAATAAAAACGAGCTCAAGATCAGGTACAAGTAGACCTCACTTCCAGGAAACAAGTGTGACATCAGAAATAAACATGAGCTTAAGATCAGGTGCAAGCAAACCTCACTACCATGAAACATGTCTGACATAAGAAATCAACACGAGCTCAAGATCAGGTAAGGCAGACGTCACTACCAGGAAACATGTCTGACATCAGAGATAACCACGAGCTCAAGATCAGGTACAAGTAGACGTCACTACCAGGAAACATGTCTGACATAGGAAATAAACACGATCTCAAGATCTGGTACAACCAGACCTCAATACAATGAAACAAGTCTGACATCAGAAATAAACACGAGCTCAAAATCAGGTACAAGCAAACCTCACTACCATGAAACATGTCTGACATAAGAAATCAACACGAGCTCAAGATCAGGTAAGGCAGACGTCACTACCAGGAAACATGTCTGACATCAGAGATAACCACGAGCTCAAGATCAGGTACAAGTAGACGTCACTACCAGGAAACATGTCTGACATAGGAAATAAACACGATCTCAAGATCAGGTACAACCAGACCTCAATACAATGAAACAAGTCTGACATCAGAAATAAACACGAGCTCAAAATCAGGTGCAAGCAAACCTCACTACCATGAAACATGTCTGACATAAGAAATCAACACGAGCTCAAGATCAGGTAAGGCAGACGTCACTACCAGGAAACATGTCTGACATCAGAGATAACCACGAGCTCAAGATCAGGTACAAGTAGACGTCACTACCAGGAAACATGTCTGACATAGGAAATAAACACGATCTCAAGATCAGGTACAACCAGACCTCAATACAATGAAACAAGTCTGACATCAGAAATAAACACGAGCTCAAAATCAGGTACAAGCAAACCTCACTACCAGGAAACATGTCTGACATAAGAAATAAACGCGAGCTCAAATTCAGGTACAAGCAAACCTCACTACCAGGAAACAAGTCTGACATAAGAAATAAACACGACCTCAGGATCAGGTACAAGCAAACCTCACTACCAGGAAACAAGTCTGACATCAGAAATAAAAAGGAGCTCAAGATCAGGTACAAGCACACCTCACTACCAGGAAACAAGTCTGACATCAGAAACAAACACGAGCTCAAGATCAGGTACAAGCAAACGTCACTACCAGGAAACATGTCTGACATCAGAAATAAACACGAGCTCAAGATCAGGTACAAGCAAACCTCACTACCAGGAAACAAGTCTGACATCAGAAATAAACACGAGCTCAAGATCAGGTACAAGCAAACCTCACTACCACGAAAAAAGTCTGACATCAGAAATAATCACGAGCTCAAGATCAGGTACAAGTAGACGTCACTACCAGGAAACAAGCCTGACATAAGAAATAAACACGAGCCCAAGATCAGGTACAAGTAGACGTCACTACCAGGAAACAAGCCTGACATTAGAAATAAACACGAGCTCAATATCAGGTACAAGCAAATCTCACTACCAGGAAACATGTCAGACATAAGAAATAAACATGAGCTCAAGATCAGGTACAAGCAGACCTCACTACCAGGAAACAAGTCTGACATGAGAAATAAACATGAGCTCAAGATCAGGTACAAGCAGATGTCACCACCAGGAAACATGTCTGACATAAGAAATAAGCAGGAGCTTAAGATCAGGCACAAGGAGACCTCACTACCAGGGAACATGTCTGACATAAGAAATAAACATGAGTTCAAGATCAGGTACAAGTGATGTCACTACCAGGAAACAAGTCTGACATAAGAAATAAAAACGAGCTAAAGATCAGGTACAAGCTGACCTCACTACCAGGAAAGATGTCTGACATAAGAAATAAACATGAGCTCAAGATCAGGTACAAGTAGACGTCACTACCAGGAAACGTGCCTTACATAAGAAATAAACACGAGCTTCAGATCAGGTACAAGCAGACCTCACTACCAGGATACATGTCTGACATAAGAAATAAACACGAGCTTAAGATCAGGTACAAGCAGAAATCACTACCAGGAAACAAGTCTGACATAAGAAATAAACACGAGCTCAAGATCAGGTACAAGTAGACGCCACTACCAGGAAGCATGCCTGACATAAGAAATAAAAACGAGCTTAAGATCAGGTACAAGCAAACCTCACTACCAGGAAACAAGCCTGACATAAGAAATAAACATGAGCTCAAGATCAATTACAAGCAAACCTCACTACCAGGAAACATGTCTGACATAAGAAATAAACATGAGCTCAAGATCAGGTACAAACGAACCTCACTAACAGGAAACATGTCTGACATCAGAAATAAACACGAGCTCAATATCAGGTACAAGCAGACTTCACTACCAGGAAACATGTCTGACATCAGAAATAAACACGAGCTTAAGATGAGGTACAAGCAAAGCTCACTACCAGGAAACAAGTCTGACATCAGAAATGAACACGAGCTCAAGTTCAGGTACAAGCAAAACTCACTACCAGGAAACAAGTCTGACATCAGAAATAAAGACGAGCTAAAGATCAGGTACAAGTAGACGTCACTACCAGGAAACAAGTCTGACATCAGAAATAAACACGAGCTTAAGATGAGGTACAAGCAAAGCTCACTACCAGGAAACATGTCTGACATAAGAAATGAACACGAGCTCAAATTCAGGTACAAGCAAAACTCACTACCAGGAAACAAGTCTGACATCAGAAATAAACACGAGCTTAAGATGAGGTACAAGCAAAGCTCACTACCAGGAAACATGTCTGACATCAGAAATGAACACGAGCTCAAGTTCAGGTACAAGCAAAACTCACTACCAGGAAACAAGTCTGACATCAGAAATAAAGACGAGCTCAAGATCAGGTACAAGCAAACCTCACTACCAGGAAACATGTCTGACATCAGAAATAAACACGAGCTCCAGATCAGGTACAAGCAGACTTCACTACCAGGAAACATGTCTGACATCAGAAATAAACACGAGCTCAAGATGAGGTACAAGCAAACCTCACTACCAGGAAACAAGTCTGACATCAGAAATGAACACGAGCTCAAGATCAGGTACAAGCAAACCGCACTACCAGGAAACAAGTCTGACATCAGAAATAAACACGAGCTCAAGATCAGGTACAAGCAAACCTCACTACCAGGAAACAAGTCTGGCATAAGAAATAAACACGAGCTGAAGATCAGGTACAAGTAGACGTCACTACCAGGAAACAAGTCTGACATAAGAAATAAACACGAGCTCAATATCATTTACAAGCAAAACTCACTACCAGGAAACAAGTCTGACATAAGAAATAAACACAAGCTCAAGATCAGGTACAAGTGGACGTCACTACCAGGAAACAAGTCTGACATAAGAAATAAACACGAGCTCAAGATCAGGTACAAGCAAACCTCACTACCAGGAAACAAGTCTGACATAAGAAATAAACACGAGCTCAAGATCAGGTACAAGTAGACGTCACTACCAGGAAACAAGTCTGACATAAGAAATAAACACGAGCTCAAGATCAGGTACAAGCAAACCTCACTACCAGGAAACAAGTCTGACATAAGAAATAAACACGAGCTCAAGATCAGGTACAAGTAGACGTCACTACCAGGAAACATGTCTGACATAAGAAATAAACACGAGCTCAAGATCAGGTACAAGTAGACGTCACTACCAGGAAACATGTCTGACATCAGAAATAAACACGAGCTCAAGATGAGGTACAAGCAAAGCTCACTACCAGGAAACAAGTCTGACATCAGAAATGAACACGAGCTCAAGTTCAGGTACAAGCAACCTCACTACCAGGAAACAAGTCTGACATCAGAAATAAAGACGAGCTCAAGATCAGGTACAAGCAGATGTCACTACCAGGAAACAAGTCTGACATCAGAAATAAAGACGAGCTCAAGATCAGGTACAAGCAACCTCACTACCACGAAACAAGTCTGACATCAGAAATAAAGACGAGCTCAAGATCAGGTACAAGTAGACGTCACTACCAGGAAACAAGCCAGAAATAAGAAATAACATGAGCTCAATATCAGGTACAAGCAAACCTCACTACCTGGAAACAAGTCTGACATCAGAAATGAACAGGAGCTCAAGATCAGGTACAAGCAAACCTCACTACCAGGAAACAAGTCTGACATCAGAAATAAACACGAGCTCAAGATCAGGTACAAGTAGACGTCACTACCAGGAAACAAGCCTGACATAAGAAATAACACGAGCTCAATATCAGGTACAAGCAAACCTCACTAACAGGAAACAAATCTGACATAAGAAATAAACACGAGCTCAAGTTCAGGTACAAGTAGACGTCACTACCAGGAAACAAGCCTGACATAAGAAATAAACACGAGCTCAATATCAGGTACAAGCAAAACTCACTACCAGGAAACAAGTCTGACATAAGAAATAAACACAAGCTTAAGATCAGGTACAAGTGGACGTCACTACCAGGAAACAAGCCTGACATAAGAAATAAACACGAGCTCAAGATCAGGTACAAGTGGATGTCACTACCAGGAAACAAGCCTGACATAAGAAATAAACACGAGCTCAAGATCAGGTACAAGTAAAACTCACTACCAGTAAACAAGTCTGACATAAGAAATAAACACGAGCTCAAGATCAGGTACAAGTAGACGTCACAACCAGGAAACAAGTCTGACATAAGAAATAAACACGAGCTCAAGATCAGGTACAAGCAAACCTCACTACCAGGAAACAAGTCTGACATAAGAAATAAACACGAGCTCAAGATCAGGTACAAGTAGACGTCACTACCAGGAAACATGTCTGACATAAGAAATAAACACGAGCTCAAGATCAGGTACAAGTAGACGTCACTACCAGGAAACATGTTTGACATAAGAAATAAACACGAGCCCAAGATCAGGTACAAGTAGATGTCACTACCAGGAAACAAGTCTGACATCAGAAATAAACACGAGCCCAAGATCAGGTACAAGTAGATGTCACTACCAGGAAACAAGTCTGACATCAGAAATAAACACGAGCTCAAGATCAGGTACAAGTAGATGTCACTACCAGGGAACATGTCTGACATTGGAAATAAACACGAGCTTAAGATCAGGTACAAGTAGATGTCACTACCAGGAAACAAGACTGACATCAGAAATAAACACGAGCTCAAGATCAGGTACAAGTAGATGTCACTACCAGGAAACAAGTCTGACATCAGAAATAAACATGATTTTAAGATCAGGTACAAGCAAACCACACTACCAGGAAACATGTCTGACATAATAAATAAAAACGAGCTCAAGATCAGGTACAAGTAGACCTCACTACCAGGAAACAAATCTGACATCAGAAATAAATATGAGCTTAAGATCAGGTACAAGCAAACCTCACTACCATGAAACATGTCTGACATAAGAAATAAACACGAGCTCAAGATCAGGGACAAGTAGACGTCACTACCAGGAAACATGTCTGACATAGGAAATAAAACGAGCTCAAGATCAGGTACAACCAGACCTCACTACCAGGAAACAAGTCTGACATCAGAAATAAACACGAGCTCAAAATCAGGTACAAGCAAACCTCACTACCAGGAAACATGTCTGACATAAGAAATAAACAAGAGCTCAAATTCAGGTACAAGCAAACCTCACTACCAGGAAACAAGTCTGACATCATAAATAAACACGAGCTCAAGATCAGGTACAAGCAAACCTCACTACCAGGAAACAAGTCTGACATCAGAAATAAAAACGAGCTCAAGATCAGGTACAAGCAGACCTCACTACCAGGAAACAAGTCTGACATAAGAACTAAACACGAGCTCAAGACCAGGTACAAGTAGACGTCACTACCAGGAAACAAGCCTGACATAAGAAATAAACACGAGCCCTAGATCAGGTACAAGTAGACGTCACTACCAGGAAACAAGTCTGACATAAGAAATAAAAACGAGCTAAAGATCAGGTACAAGCTGACCTCACTACCAGGAAAGATGTCTGACATAAGAAATAAACATGAGCTCAAGATCAGGTACAAGTAGACGTCACTACCAGGAAACGTGCCTTACATAAGAAATAAACACGAGCTTCAGATCAGGTACAAGCAGACCTCACTACCAGGATACATGTCTGACATAAGAAATAAACACGAGCTTAAGATCAGGTACAAGCAGAAATCACTACCAGGAAACAAGTCTGACATAAGAAATAAACACGAGCTCAAGATCAGGTACAAGTAGACGTCACTACCAGGAAGCATGCCTGATATAAGAAATAAAAACGAGCTTAAGATCAGGTACAAGCAAACCTCACTACCAGGAATCAAGCCTTACCTAAGAAATAAACACGAGCTCAAGATCAGGTACAAGCAAACCTCACTACCAGGAAACATGTCTGACATAGGAAATAAACATGAGCTCAAGATCAGGTACAAACAAACCTCACTAACAGGAAACATGTCTGACATCAGAAATAAACACGAGCTCAAGATCAGGTGCAAGCAGATTTCACTACCAGGAAACATGTCTGACATCAGAAATAAACACGAGCTCAAGATGAGGTACAAGCAAAGCTCACTACCAGGAAACAAGTCTGACATCAGAAATAAAGACGAGCTCAAGATCAGGTACAAGTAGACGTCACTACCAGGAAACAAGTCTGACATAAGAAATAACACGAGCTCAATATCAGGTACAAGCAAACCTCACTACCTGGAAACAAGTCTGACATCAGAAATGAACAGGAGCTCAAGGTCAGGTACAAGCAAATCTCACTACTAGGAAACAAGTCTGACATCAGAAATAAACACCAGCTAAGATCAGGTACAAGTAGACGTCACTACCAGGAAACAAGCCTGACATAAGAAATAACACGAGCTCAATATCAGGTACAAGCAAACCTCACTACCAGGAAACAAGTCTGACATAAGAAATAAACACGAGCTCAAGTTCAGGTACAAGTAGACGTCACTACCAGGAAACAAGCCTGACATAAGAAATAAACACGAGCTCAAATATCAGCTACAAGCAAACCTCACTACCAGGAAACAAGTCTGACATCAGAAATAAAGACGAGCTCAAGATCAGGTACAAGCAAAACTCACTACCAGGAAACATGTCTGACATAAGAAATAAACATGAGCTCAAGATCAGGTACAAGCAAACCTCACTACCAGGAAACATGTCTGACATCAGAAATAAACACGAGCTCAAGATCAGATTCAAGCAGACTTCACTACCAGGAAACATGTCTGACATCAGAAATAAACACGAGCTCAAGATGAGGTACAAGCAAACCTCACTACCAGGAAACAAGTCTGACATCAGAAATGAACACGAGTTCAAGATCAGGTACAAGAAAACCTCACTACCAGGAAACAAGTCTGACATCAGAAATAAACACGAGCTCAAGATCAGGTACAAGCAAAACTCACTACCAGGAAACAAGTCTGACATAAGAAATAAACACGAGCTAAAGATCAGGTACAAGTAGACGTCACTACCAGGAAACATGTCTGACATAAGAAATAAACACGAGCTCAAGATCAGGTACAAGCAAACCTCACTACCAGGAAACAAGTCTGACATAAGAAATAAACACGAGCTCAAGATCAGGTACAAGTAGACGTCACTACCAGGAAACATGTCTGACATAAGAAATAAACACGAGCTCAAGATCAGGTACAAGTAGACGTCACTACCAGGAAACAAGTCTGACATAAGAAATAAACAAGAGCTCAATATCAGGTACAAGCAAAACTCACTACCAAAAAACAAGTCTGACATAAGAAATAAACACGAGCTCAAGATCAGGTACAAGTAGACGTCACTACCAGGAAACAAGTCTGACATAAGAAATAAACACGAGCTCAAGATCAGGTACAAGCAAACCTCACTACCAGGAAACAAGTCTGACATAAGAAATAAACACGAGGTCAAGTTCAGGTACAAGTAGACGTCACTACCAGGAAACAAGCCTGACATAAGAAATAAACACGAGCTCAAGATCAGGTACAAGCAAACCTCACTACCAGGAAACAAGTCTGACATAAGAAATATACACGAGCTCAATATCAGGTACAAACAAACCTCACTAACAGGAAACATGTCTGACATCAGAAATAAACACGAGCTCAAGATCAGGTACAAGCAGACTTCACTACCAGGAAACATGTCTGACATCAGAAATAAACACGAGCTCAAGTTCAGGTACAAGCAACCTCACTACCAGGAAACAAGTCTGACATCAGAAATAAAGACGAGCTCAAGATCAGGTACAAGCAAAGCTCACTACCAGGAAACAAGTCTGAGATCAGAAATAAACACGAGCTCAAGATCAGGTACAAGCAAAGCTCACTACCAGGAAACATGTCTGACATCAGAAATGAACACGAGCTCAAGTTCAGGTACAAGCAACCTCACTACCAGGAAACATGTCTGACATCAGAAATGAACACGAGCTCAAGTTCAGGTACAAGCAAACCTCACTACCAGGAAACATGTCTGACATCAGAAATGAACACGAGCTCAAGTTCAGGTACAAGCAACCTCACTACCAGGAAACAAGTCTGACATCAGAAATAAAGACGAGCTCAAGATCAGGTACAAGCAGATGTCACTACCAGGAAACAAGTCTGACATCAGAAATAAAGACGAGCTCAAGATCAGGTACAAGCAACCTCACTACCACGAAACAAGTCTGACATCAGAAATAAAGACGAGCTCAAGATCAGGTACAAGTAGACGTCACTACCAGGAAACAAGCCAGAAATAAGAAATAACATGAGCTCAATATCAGGTACAAGCAAACCTCACTACCTGGAAACAGGTCTGACATCAGAAATGAACAGGAGCTCAAGATCAGGTACAAGCAAACCTCACTACCAGGAAACAAGTCTGACATCAGAAATAAACACGAGCTCAAGATCAGGTACAAGTAGACGTCACTACCAGGAAACAAGCCTGACATAAGAAATAACACGAGCTCAATATCAGGTACAAGCAAACCTCACTAACAGGAAACAAGTCTGACATAAGAAATAAACACGAGCTCAAGTTCAGGTACAAGTAGACGTCACTACCAGGAAACAAGCCTGACATAAGAAATAAACACGAGCTCAATATCAGGTACAAGCAAAACTCACTACCAGGAAACAAGTCTGACATAAGAAATAAACACAAGCTTAAGATCAGGTACAAGTGGACGTCACTACCAGGAAACAAGCCTGACATAAGAAATAAACACGAGCTCAAGATCAGGTACAAGTGGATGTCACTACCAGGAAACAAGCCTGACATAAGAAATAAACACGAGCTCAAGATCAGGTACAAGTAAAACTCACTACCAGTAAACAAGTCTGACATAAGAAATAAACACGAGCTCAAGATCAGGTACAAGTAGACGTCACAACCAGGAAACAAGTCTGACATAAGAAATAAACACGAGCTCAAGATCAGGTACAAGCAAACCTCACTACCAGGAAACAAGTCTGACATAAGAAATAAACACGAGCTCAAGATCAGGTACAAGTAGACGTCACTACCAGGAAACATGTCTGACATAAGAAATAAACACGAGCTCAAGATCAGGTACAAGTAGACGTCACTACCAGGAAACATGTTTGACATAAGAAATAAACACGAGCCCAAGATCAGGTACAAGTAGATGTCACTACCAGGAAACAAGTCTGACATCAGAAATAAACACGAGCCCAAGATCAGGTACAAGTAGATGTCACTACCAGGAAACAAGTCTGACATTGGAAATAAACACGAGCTTAAGATCAGGTACAAGTAGATGTCACTACCAGGAAACAAGACTGACATCAGAAATAAACACGAGCTCAAGATCAGGTACAAGTAGATGTCACTACCAGGAAACAAGTCTGACATCAGAAATAAACATGATTTTAAGATCAGGTACAAGCAAACCACACTACCAGGAAACATGTCTGACATAATAAATAAAAACGAGCTCAAGATCAGGTACAAGTAGACCTCACTACCAGGAAACAAATCTGACATCAGAAATAAATATGAGCTTAAGATCAGGTACAAGCAAACCTCACTACCATGAAACATGTCTGACATAAGAAATAAACACGAGCTCAAGATCAGGGACAAGTAGACGTCACTACCAGGAAACATGTCTGACATAGGAAATAAACACGAGCTCAAGATCAGGTACAACCAGACCTCACTACCAGGAAACAAGTCTGACATCAGAAATAAACACGAGCTCAAAATCAGGTACAAGCAAACCTCACTACCAGGAAACATGTCTGACATAAGAAATAAACAAGAGCTCAAATTCAGGTACAAGCAAACCTCACTACCAGGAAACAAGTCTGACATCATAAATAAACACGAGCTCAAGATCAGGTACAAGCAAACCTCACTACCAGGAAACAAGTCTTACATCAGAAATAAAAACGAGCTCAAGATCAGGTACAAGCAGACCTCACTACCAGGAAACAAGTCTCACATAAGAAATAAACACGAGCTCAAGATCAGGTACAAGTAGACCTCACTACCAGGAAACAAGTCTGACATAAGAAATAAACACGAACTCAAGATCAGGTACAAGCAAACCACACTACCAGGAAACAAGTCTGACATCAGAAATAAACACGAGCTCAAGATCAGGTACAAGTAACGTCACTACCAGGAAACAAGCCTGACATAAGAAATAAACACGAGCCCTAGATCAGGTACAAGTAGACGTCACTACCAGGAAACAAGTCTGACATAAGAAATAAAAACGAGCTAAAGATCAGGTACAAGCTGACCTCACTACCAGGAAAAATGTCTGACATAAGAAATAAACATGAGCTCAAGATCAGGTACAAGTAGACGTCACTACCAGGAAACGTGCCTTACATAAGAAATAAACACGAGCTTCAGATCAGGTACAAGCAGACCTCACTACCAGGATACATGTCTGACATAAGAAATAAACACGAGCTTAAGATCAGGTACAAGCAGAAATCACTACCAGGAAACAAGTCTGACATAAGAAATAAACACGAGCTCAAGATCAGGTACAAGTAGACGTCACTACCAGGAAGCATGCCTGATATAAGAAATAAAAACGAGCTTAAGATCAGGTACAAGCAAACCTCACTACCAGGAATCAAGCCTTACCTAAGAAATAAACACGAGCTCAAGATCAGGTACAAGCAAACCTCACTACCAGGAAACATGTCTGACATAGGAAATAAACATGAGCTCAAGATCAGGTACAAACAAACCTCACTAACAGGAAACATGTCTGACATCAGAAATAAACACGAGCTCAAGATCAGGTGCAAGCAGATTTCACTACCAGGAAACATGTCTGACATCAGAAATAAACACGAGCTCAAGATGAGGTACAAGCAAAGCTCACTACCAGGAAACAAGTCTGACATCAGAAATAAAGACGAGCTCAAGATCAGGTACAAGTAGACGTCACTACCAGGAAACAAGTCTGACATAAGAAATAAAACGAGCTCAATATCAGGTACAAGCAAACCTCACTACCTGGAAACAAGTCTGACATCAGAAATGAACAGGAGCGCAAGGTCAGGTACAAGCAAATCTCACTACTAGGAAACAAGTCTGACATCAGAAATAAACACCAGCTAAGATCAGGTACAAGTAGACGTCACTACCAGGAAACAAGCCTGACATAAGAAATAACACGAGCTCAATATGAGGTACAAGCAAACCTCACTACCAGGAAACAAGTCTGACATAAGAAATAAACACGAGCTCAAGTTCAGGTACAAGTAGACGTCACTACCAGGAAACAAGCCTGACATAAGAAATAAACACGAGCTCAAATATCAGGTACAAGCAAACCTCACTACCAGGAAACAAGTCTGACATCAGAAATAAAGACGAGCTCAAGATCAGGTACAAGCAAAACTCACTACCAGGAAACATGTCTGACATAAGAAATAAACATGAGCTCAAGATCAGGTACAAGCAAACCTCACTACCAGGAAACATGTCTGACATCAGAAATAAACACGAGCTCAAGATCAGGTAAAAGCAGACTTCACTACCAGGAAACATGTCTGACATCAGAAATAAACACGAGCTCAAGATGAGGTACAAGCAAACCTCACTACCAGGAAACAAGTCTGACATCAGAAATGAACACGAGCTCAAAATCAGGTACAAGCAAACCTCACTACCAGGAAACAAGTCTGACATAAGAAATAAACACGAGCTCAAGATCAGGTACAAGCAAAACTCACTACCAGGAAACAAGTCTGACATAAGAAATAAACACGAGCTAAAGATCAGGTACAAGTAGACGTCACTACCAGGAAACATGTCTGACATAAGAAATAAACACGAGCTCAAGATCAGGTACAAGCAAACCTCACTACCAGGAAACAAGTCTGGCATAAGAAATAAACACGAGCTCAAGATCAGGTACAAGTAGACGTCACTACCAGGAAACAAGTCTGACATAAGAAATAAACAAGAGCTCAATATCAGGTACAAGTAGACGTCACTACCAGGAAACAAGTCTGACATAAGAAATAAACACGAGCTCAAGATCAGGTACAAGCAAAACTCACTACCAAAAAACAAGTCTGACATAAGAAATAAACACAAGCTCAAGATCAGGTACAAGTGGACGTCACTACCAGGAATACAAAGCCTGACATAAGAAATAAACACGAGCTCAAGATCAGGTACAAGCAAAACTCACTACCAGGAAACAAGTCTGACATAAGAAATAAACACGAGCTCAAGATCAGGTGCAAGTAGACGTCACTACCAGGAAACATGTCTGACATAAGAAATAAACACGAGCTCAAGATCAGGTACAAGTAGACGTCACTACCAGGAAACAAGTCTGCCATAAGAAATAAACACGAGCTCAAGATCAGGTACAAGTAGACGTCACTACCAGGAAACATGTCTGACATAAGAAATCAACACGAGCTCAAGATCAGGTACAAGTAGACGTCACTACCAGGAAACATGTCTGACATAAGAAATAAACACGAGCTCAAGATCAATTACAAGTAGACCTCACTACCAGGAAACAAGTCTGAGATAAGAAATAAACACGAGCTCAAGATCAGGTGCAAGTAGACGTCACTACCAGGAAACAAGTCTGACATAAGAAATAAACACGAGCTCAAGATCAGGTACAAGCAAACGTCACTACCAGGAAACAAGTCTGACATAAGATATAACACGAGTTCAAGATCAGGTACAAGCAAACGTCACTACCAGGAAACAAGTCTGACATAAGAAATAAACACGAGCTCAAGTTCAGGTACAAGTAGACGTCACTACCAGGAAACAAGCCTGACATAAGAAATAAACACGAGCTCAATATCAGGTACAAACAAACCTCACTAACAGGAAACATGTCTGACATCAGAAATAAACACGAGCTCAAGATCAGGTACAAGCAGACTTCACTACCAGGAAACATGTCTGACATCAGAAATAAACACGAGCTCAAGATGAGGTACAAGCAAAGCTCACTACCAGGAAACATGTCTGACATCAGAAATGAACACGAGCTCAAGTTCAGGTACAAGCAAACCTCACTACCAGGAAACAAGTCTGACATCAGAAATAAACACGAGCTCAAGATCAGGTAGAAGTAGACGTCATACCAGGAAACAAGCCTGACTTAAGAAATAACATGAGCTCAATATCAGGTACAAGCAAACCTCACTACCTGGAAACAAGTCTGACATCAGAAATGAACAGGAGCTCAAGATCAGGTACAAGCAAACCTCACTACCAGGAAACAAGTCTGACATCAGAAATAAACACGAGCTCAAGATCAGGTACAAGTAGACGTCACTACCAGGAAACAAGCCTGATATAAGAAATAACACGAGCTCAATATCAGGTACAAGCAAACCTCACTACCAGGAAACAAGTCTGACATAAGAAATAAACACGAGCTCAAGTTCAGGTACAAGTAGACGTCACTACCAGGAAACAAGCCTGACATAAGAAATAAACACGAGCTCAAGATCAGGTACAAGTAGACGTCACTACCAGGAAACATGTTTGACATAAGAAATAAACACGAGCCCAAGATCAGGTACAAGTAGATGTCACTACCAGGAAACAAGTCTGACATCAGAAATAAACACGAGCCCAAGATCAGGTACAAGTAGATGTCACTACCAGGAAACAAGTCTGACATTGGAAATAAACACGAGCTTAAGATCAGGTACAAGTAGATGTCACTACCAGGAAACAAGACTGACATCAGAAATAAACACGAGCTCAAGATCAGGTACAAGTAGATGTCACTACCAGGAAACAAGTCTGACATCAGAAATAAACATGATTTTAAGATCAGGTACAAGCAAACCACACTACCAGGAAACATGTCTGACATAATAAATAAAAACGAGCTCAAGATCAGGTACAAGTAGACCTCACTACCAGGAAACAAATCTGACATCAGAAATAAATATGAGCTTAAGATCAGGTACAAGCAAACCTCACTACCATGAAACATGTCTGACATAAGAAATAAACACGAGCTCAAGATCAGGGACAAGTAGACGTCACTACCAGGAAACATGTCTGACATAGGAAATAAACACGAGCTCAAGATCAGGTACAACCAGACCTCACTACCAGGAAACAAGTCTGACATCAGAAATAAACACGAGCTCAAAATCAGGTACAAGCAAACCTCACTACCAGGAAACATGTCTGACATAAGAAATAAACAAGAGCTCAAATTCAGGTACAAGCAAACCTCACTACCAGGAAACAAGTCTGACATCATAAATAAACACGAGCTCAAGATCAGGTACAAGCAAACCTCACTACCAGGAAACAAGTCTTACATCAGAAATAAAAACGAGCTCAAGATCAGGTACAAGCAGACCTCACTACCAGGAAACAAGTCTCACATAAGAAATAAACACGAGCTCAAGATCAGGTACAAGTAGACCTCACTACCAGGAAACAAGTCTGACATAAGAAATAAACACGAACTCAAGATCAGGTACAAGCAAACCACACTACCAGGAAACAAGTCTGACATCAGAAATAAACACGAGCTCAAGATCAGGTACAAGTAACGTCACTACCAGGAAACAAGCCTGACATAAGAAATAAACACGAGCCCTAGATCAGGTACAAGTAGACGTCACTACCAGGAAACAAGTCTGACATAAGAAATAAAAACGAGCTAAAGATCAGGTACAAGCTGACCTCACTACCAGGAAAAATGTCTGACATAAGAAATAAACATGAGCTCAAGATCAGGTACAAGTAGACGTCACTACCAGGAAACGTGCCTTACATAAGAAATAAACACGAGCTTCAGATCAGGTACAAGCAGACCTCACTACCAGGATACATGTCTGACATAAGAAATAAACACGAGCTTAAGATCAGGTACAAGCAGAAATCACTACCAGGAAACAAGTCTGACATAAGAAATAAACACGAGCTCAAGATCAGGTACAAGTAGACGTCACTACCAGGAAGCATGCCTGATATAAGAAATAAAAACGAGCTTAAGATCAGGTACAAGCAAACCTCACTACCAGGAATCAAGCCTTACCTAAGAAATAAACACGAGCTCAAGATCAGGTACAAGCAAACCTCACTACCAGGAAACATGTCTGACATAGGAAATAAACATGAGCTCAAGATCAGGTACAAACAAACCTCACTAACAGGAAACATGTCTGACATCAGAAATAAACACGAGCTCAAGATCAGGTGCAAGCAGATTTCACTACCAGGAAACATGTCTGACATCAGAAATAAACACGAGCTCAAGATGAGGTACAAGCAAAGCTCACTACCAGGAAACAAGTCTGACATCAGAAATAAAGACGAGCTCAAGATCAGGTACAAGTAGACGTCACTACCAGGAAACAAGTCTGACATAAGAAATAAAACGAGCTCAATATCAGGTACAAGCAAACCTCACTACCTGGAAACAAGTCTGACATCAGAAATGAACAGGAGCGCAAGGTCAGGTACAAGCAAATCTCACTACTAGGAAACAAGTCTGACATCAGAAATAAACACCAGCTAAGATCAGGTACAAGTAGACGTCACTACCAGGAAACAAGCCTGACATAAGAAATAACACGAGCTCAATATGAGGTACAAGCAAACCTCACTACCAGGAAACAAGTCTGACATAAGAAATAAACACGAGCTCAAGTTCAGGTACAAGTAGACGTCACTACCAGGAAACAAGCCTGACATAAGAAATAAACACGAGCTCAAATATCAGGTACAAGCAAACCTCACTACCAGGAAACAAGTCTGACATCAGAAATAAAGACGAGCTCAAGATCAGGTACAAGCAAAACTCACTACCAGGAAACATGTCTGACATAAGAAATAAACATGAGCTCAAGATCAGGTACAAGCAAACCTCACTACCAGGAAACATGTCTGACATCAGAAATAAACACGAGCTCAAGATCAGGTAAAAGCAGACTTCACTACCAGGAAACATGTCTGACATCAGAAATAAACACGAGCTCAAGATGAGGTACAAGCAAACCTCACTACCAGGAAACAAGTCTGACATCAGAAATGAACACGAGCTCAAAATCAGGTACAAGCAAACCTCACTACCAGGAAACAAGTCTGACATAAGAAATAAACACGAGCTCAAGATCAGGTACAAGCAAAACTCACTACCAGGAAACAAGTCTGACATAAGAAATAAACACGAGCTAAAGATCAGGTACAAGTAGACGTCACTACCAGGAAACATGTCTGACATAAGAAATAAACACGAGCTCAAGATCAGGTACAAGCAAACCTCACTACCAGGAAACAAGTCTGGCATAAGAAATAAACACGAGCTCAAGATCAGGTACAAGTAGACGTCACTACCAGGAAACAAGTCTGACATAAGAAATAAACAAGAGCTCAATATCAGGTACAAGTAGACGTCACTACCAGGAAACAAGTCTGACATAAGAAATAAACACGAGCTCAAGATCAGGTACAAGCAAAACTCACTACCAAAAAACAAGTCTGACATAAGAAATAAACACAAGCTCAAGATCAGGTACAAGTGGACGTCACTACCAGGAATACAAAGCCTGACATAAGAAATAAACACGAGCTCAAGATCAGGTACAAGCAAAACTCACTACCAGGAAACAAGTCTGACATAAGAAATAAACACGAGCTCAAGATCAGGTGCAAGTAGACGTCACTACCAGGAAACATGTCTGACATAAGAAATAAACACGAGCTCAAGATCAGGTACAAGTAGACGTCACTACCAGGAAACAAGTCTGCCATAAGAAATAAACACGAGCTCAAGATCAGGTACAAGTAGACGTCACTACCAGGAAACATGTCTGACATAAGAAATCAACACGAGCTCAAGATCAGGTACAAGTAGACGTCACTACCAGGAAACATGTCTGACATAAGAAATAAACACGAGCTCAAGATCAATTACAAGTAGACCTCACTACCAGGAAACAAGTCTGAGATAAGAAATAAACACGAGCTCAAGATCAGGTGCAAGTAGACGTCACTACCAGGAAACAAGTCTGACATAAGAAATAAACACGAGCTCAAGATCAGGTACAAGCAAACGTCACTACCAGGAAACAAGTCTGACATAAGATATAACACGAGTTCAAGATCAGGTACAAGCAAACGTCACTACCAGGAAACAAGTCTGACATAAGAAATAAACACGAGCTCAAGTTCAGGTACAAGTAGACGTCACTACCAGGAAACAAGCCTGACATAAGAAATAAACACGAGCTCAATATCAGGTACAAACAAACCTCACTAACAGGAAACATGTCTGACATCAGAAATAAACACGAGCTCAAGATCAGGTACAAGCAGACTTCACTACCAGGAAACATGTCTGACATCAGAAATAAACACGAGCTCAAGATGAGGTACAAGCAAAGCTCACTACCAGGAAACATGTCTGACATCAGAAATGAACACGAGCTCAAGTTCAGGTACAAGCAAACCTCACTACCAGGAAACAAGTCTGACATCAGAAATAAACACGAGCTCAAGATCAGGTAGAAGTAGACGTCATACCAGGAAACAAGCCTGACTTAAGAAATAACATGAGCTCAATATCAGGTACAAGCAAACCTCACTACCTGGAAACAAGTCTGACATCAGAAATGAACAGGAGCTCAAGATCAGGTACAAGCAAACCTCACTACCAGGAAACAAGTCTGACATCAGAAATAAACACGAGCTCAAGATCAGGTACAAGTAGACGTCACTACCAGGAAACAAGCCTGATATAAGAAATAACACGAGCTCAATATCAGGTACAAGCAAACCTCACTACCAGGAAACAAGTCTGACATAAGAAATAAACACGAGCTCAAGTTCAGGTACAAGTAGACGTCACTACCAGGAAACAAGCCTGACATAAGAAATAAACACGAGCTCAATATCAGGTACAAGCAAACCTCACTACCAGGAAACAAGTCTGACATAAGAAATAAACACTAGCTCAAGATCAGGTACAAGTGGACGTCACTACCAGGAAACAAGCCTGACATAAGAAATAAACACGAGCTCAAGATCAGGTACAAGTGGATGTCACTACCAGGAAACAAGCCTGACATAAGAAGTAAACACGAGCTCAAGATCAGGTACAAGTAAAACTCACTACCAGGAAACAAGTCTGACATAAGAAATAAACACGAGCTCAAGATCAGGTACAAGTAGACGTCACAACCAGGAAACAAGTCTGACATAAGAAATAAACACGAGCTCAAGATCAGGTACAAGCAAACCTCACTACCAGGAAACAAGTCTGACATAAGAAATAAACACGAGCTCAAGATCAGGTACAAGTAGACGTCACTACCAGGAAACATGTCTGACATAAGAAATAAACACGAGCTCAAGATCAGGTACAAGTAGACGTCACTATCAGGAAACATGTTTGACATAAGAAATAAACACGAGCTCAAGATCAGGTACAAGTAGATGTCCCTACCAGGAAAAAAGTCTGACATCAGAAATAAACACGAGCCCAAGATCAGGTACAAGTAGATGTCACTACCAGGAAACAAGTCTGACATCAGAAATAAACACGAGCTCAAGATCAGGTACAAGTAGATGTCACTACCAGGAAACATGTCTGACATTGGAAATAAATATGAGCCCAAGATCAGGTACAAGCAGACCTCACTACCAGGAAACAAGTTTGACATAAGAAATAAACATGAGCTCAAGATCAGGTACAAGCAGATGTCACCACAAGGAAACATGTCTGACATAAGAAATAAACACGAGCTCAAGATCAGGTACAAGCACACCTCACTACCAGGAAACAAGTCTGACATAAGAAATGAACATGAGCTCAAGATCAGGTACAAGTAGATGTCACTACCAGGAAACAAGTCTGACATAAGAAATAAACACGAGCGCAAGATCAGGTACAAGCAGACCTCACTACCAGGATAGATGTCTGACATAAGAAATAAACATGAGCTCAAGATCAGGTACAAGTAGACGTCACTACCAGGAAACGTGCCTGACATAAGAAATAAACACGAGCTTTAGATCAGGTACAAGCAGACCTCACTACCAGGGAACATGTCTGACATAAGAAATAAACACGAGCTCAAGATCAGGTACAAGCAATCCTCACTACCAGGACACAAGTCTGACATAAGAAATAAACACGAGCTCAAGATCAGGTTCAAGTAAACGTCACTACCAGGAAACAAGCCTGACATAAGAAATAAACACGAGCTCAATATCAGGTACAAGCAAACCTCACTACCAGGAAACAAGTCTGACATAAGAAATAAACACAAGCTCAAGATCAGGTACAAGCAAAACTCATTACCAGGAAACATGTCTGACATAAGAAATAAACACGAGCTCAAGATCAGGTACAAGTGGATGTCACTACCAGGAAACAAGCCTGACATAAGAAATAAATACGAGCTCAAGATCAGGTACAAGTAAAACTCACTACCAGGAAACAATTCTGACATAAGAAATAAACACGAGCTCAAGATCAGGTACAAGTAGACGTCACTACCAGGAAACAAGTCTGACATAAGAAATAAACACGAGCTCAAGATCAGGTACAGGTAGACGTCACTACCAGGTAACAAGTCTGACATAAGAAATAAACACGAGCTCAATATCAGGTACAAGTAAACCTCACTAATAGGAAACAAGTCTGACATAAGAAATAAACACGGGCTCAAGATCAGGTACAAGTAGACGTCACTACCAGGAAACATGTCTGACATAAGAAATAAACACGAGCTCAAGATCAGGTACAAGTAGACCTCAATACCAGGAAACAAGTCTGACATAAGAAATAAACACGAGCTCAAGATCAGGTACAAGTAGATGTCACTACCAGGAAACAAGTCTGACATCAGAAATAAACACGAGCTCAAGATCAGGTACAAGTAGATGTCACAACCAGGAAACAAGTCTGACATCAGAAATAAACACGAGCTCAAGATCAGGTACAAGTAGACGTCACTACCAGGAAACATGTCTGACATCAGAAATAAACACGAGCTCAAGATCAGGTACAAGTAGATGTCACTACCAGGAAACAAGTCTGACATCAGAAATAAACACGAGCTCAAGATCAGGTACAAGTAGATGTCACTACCAGAAAACATGTCTGACATCAGAAATAAACACGAGCTCAAGATCAGGTACAAGTAGAGGTCACTACCAGGAAACAAGCCTGACATAAGAAATAACACGAGCTCAATATCAGGTACAAGCAAACCTCACTACCAGGAAACAAGTCTGACATAAGAAATGAACACGAGCTCAAGATCAGGTACAAGTAGACGTCACTACCAGGAAACAAGCCTGACATAAGAAATAAACACGAGCTCAAGATCAGGTACAAGCAATCCTCACTACCAGGAAACAAGTCTGACATAAGAAATAAACATGAGCTCAAGATCAGGTACAAGCAGATGTCACCACAAGGAAACATGTCTGACATAAGAAATAAACACGAGCTCAAGATCAGGTACAAGCAGACCTCACTGCCAGGAAACAAGTCTGACATAAGAAATAAACATGAGCTCAAGATCAGGTACAAGTAGATGTCACTACCAGGAAACAAGTCTGACATAAGAAATAATCACGAGCTCAAGATCAGGTACAAGCAGACCTCACTACCAGGATAGATGTCTGACATAAGAAATAAACAGGAGCTCAAGATCAGGTACAAGCAGACCTCACTACCAGGAAACAAGTCTGACATAAGAAATAAACATGAGCTCAAGATCAGGTACAAGTAGATGTCACTACCAGGAAACAAGTCTCACATAAGAAATAAACACGAGCTCAAGATCAGGTACAAGCAGACCTCACTACCAGGATAGATGTCTGACATAAGAAATAAACATGAGCTCAAGATCAGGTACAAGTAGACGTCACTACCAGGAAACGTGCCTGACATAAGAAATAAACACGAGCTTTAGATCAGGTACAAGCAGACCTCACTACCAGGGAACATGTCTGACATAAGAAATAAACACGAGCTCAAGATCAGGTACAAGCAATCCTCACTACCAGGACACAAGTCTGACATAAGAAATAAACACGAGCTCAAGATCAGGTTCAAGTAAACGTCACTACCAGGAAACAAGCCTGACATAAGAAATAAACACGAGCTCAATATCAGGTACAAGCAAACCTCACTACCAGGAAACAAGTCTGACATAAGAAATAAACACAAGCTCAAGATCAGGTACAAGCAAAACTCATTACCAGGAAACATGTCTGACATAAGAAATAAACACGAGCTCAAGATCAGGTACAAGTGGATGTCACTACCAGGAAACAAGCCTGACATAAGAAATAAACACGAGCTCAAGATCAGGTACAAGTAAAACTCACTACCAGGAAACAATTCTGACATAAGAAATAAACACGAGCTCAAGATCAGGTACAAGTAGACGTCACTACCAGGAAACAAGTCTGACATAAGAAATAAACACGAGCTCAAGATCAGGTACAGGTAGACGTCACTACCAGGTAACAAGTCTGACATAAGAAATAAACACGAGCTCAATATCAGGTACAAGTAAACCTCACTAATAGGAAACAAGTCTGACATAAGAAATAAACACGGGCTCAAGATCAGGTACAAGTAGACGTCACTACCAGGAAACATGTCTAACATAAGAAATAAACACGAGCTCAAGATCAGGTACAAGTAGACCTCAATACCAGGAAACAAGTCTGACATAAGAAATAAACACGAGCTCAAGATCAGGTACAAGTAGATGTCACTACCAGGAAACAAGTCTGACATCAGAAATAAACACGAGCTCAAGATCAGGTACAAGTAGATGTCACAACCAGGAAACAAGTCTGACATCAGAAATAAACACGAGCTCAAGATCAGGTACAAGTAGACGTCACTACCAGGAAACATGTCTGACATCAGAAATAAACACGAGCTCAAGATCAGGTACAAGTAGATGTCACTACCAGGAAACAAGTCTGACATCAGAAATAAACACGAGCTCAAGATCAGGTACAAGTAGATGTCACTACCAGAAAACATGTCTGACATCAGAAATAAACACGAGCTCAAGATCAGGTACAAGTAGAGGTCACTACCAGGAAACAAGCCTGACATAAGAAATAACACGAGCTCAATATCAGGTACAAGCAAACCTCACTACCAGGAAACAAGTCTGACATAAGAAATGAACACGAGCTCAAGATCAGGTACAAGTAGACGTCACTACCAGGAAACAAGCCTGACATAAGAAATAAACACGAGCTCAAGATCAGGTACAAGCAATCCTCACTACCAGGAAACAAGTCTGACATAAGAAATAAACATGAGCTCAAGATCAGGTACAAGCAGATGTCACCACAAGGAAACATGTCTGACATAAGAAATAAACACGAGCTCAAGATCAGGTACAAGCAGACCTCACTGCCAGGAAACAAGTCTGACATAAGAAATAAACATGAGCTCAAGATCAGGTACAAGTAGATGTCACTACCAGGAAACAAGTCTGACATAAGAAATAATCACGAGCTCAAGATCAGGTACAAGCAGACCTCACTACCAGGATAGATGTCTGACATAAGAAATAAACAGGAGCTCAAGATCAGGTACAAGCAGACCTCACTACCAGGAAACAAGTCTGACATAAGAAATAAACATGAGCTCAAGATCAGGTACAAGTAGATGTCACTACCAGGAAACAAGTCTCACATAAGAAATAAACACGAGCTCAAGATCAGGTACAAGCAGACCTCACTACCAGGATAGATGTCTGACATAAGAAGTAAACATGAGCTCAAGATCAGGTACAAGTAGACGTCACTACCAGGAAACGTGCCTGACATAAGAAATAAACACGAGCTTTAGATCAGGTACAAGCAGACCTCACTACCAGGGAACATGTCTGACATAAGAAATAAACACGAGCTCAAGATCAGGTACAAGCAAACCTCACTACCAGGAAACATGTCTGACATAAGAAATAAACACGAGCTCAAGATCAGGTACAAGTAGACGTCACTACCAGGTAACAAGTCTGACATCAGAAATAAACACGAGCTCAAGATCAGGTACAAGTAGACGTCACTACCAGGAAACATGTCTGACATCAGAAATAAACACGAGCTCAAGATCAGGTACTAGTAGATGTCACTACCAGGAAACAAGTCTGACATCAGAAATAAACACGAGCTCAAGATCAGGTACAAGTAGATGTCACTACCAGAAAACATGTCTGACATCAGAAATAAACACGAGCTCAAGATCAGGTACAAGCAATCCTCACTACCAGGAAACAGGTCTGACATAAGAAATAAACATGAGCTCAAGATCAGGTACAAGCAGATGTCACCACAAGGAAACATGTCTGACATAAGAAATAAACACGAGCTCAATATCAGGTACAAGCAAACCTCACATCCAGGAAACAAGTCTGACATAAGAAATGAACACGAGCTCAAGATCAGGTACAAGTAGACGTCACTACCAGGAAACAAGCCTGACATAAGAAATAAACACGAGCACAAGATCAGGTACAAGCAATCCTCACTACCAGGAAACAAGTCTGACATAAGAAATAAACATGAGCTCAAGATCAGGTACAAGCAGACCTCACTACAAGGAAACAAGTATGACATAAGAAATAAACATGAGCTCAAGATCAGGTACAAGCAGATGTCACCACAAGGAAACATGTCTGATATAAGAAATAAGCACGAGCTCAAGATCAGGCACAAGGAGACCTCACTACCAGGAAACATGTCTGACATAAGAAATAAACATGTGCTCAAGATCAGGTACAAGTAGAAGTCACTACCAGGAAACAAGTCTGACATAAGAAATAAAAACGAGCTCAAGATCAGGTACAAGCTGACCTCACTACCAGGAAAGATGTCTGACATAAGAAATAAACATGAGCTCAAGATCAGGTACAAGTAGACGTCACTACCAGGAAACGTGCCTGACATAGGAAATAAACACGAGCTTCAGATCAGGTACAAGTAGACGTCACTACCAGGAAACATGTCTGACATAGGAAATAAACACGAGCTCAAGATCAGGTACAAGTAGATGTCACTACCAGGAAACATGTGTGACATAAGAAATAAACACGAGCTCAAGATCAGGTACAAGCAGACCTCACTACCAGGAAACAAGTCTGACATCAGAAATAAACACGAGCTCAAAATCAGGTACAAGAAAACCTCACTACCAGGAAACATGTCTGACATAAGAAATAAACACGAGCTCAAGATCAGGTACAAGCAATCCTCACTACCAGGAAACAAGTCTGACATCAGAAATAAACACGAGCTCAAGATCAGGTACAAGCAAACCACACTACCAGGAAACAAGTCTGACATCAGAAATAAACACGAGCTCAAGATCAGGTACAAGCAGACCTCACTACCAGTAAACAAGTCTGACATCAGAAACAAACACGAGCTCAAGATCAGGTACAAGCAAACCTCACTACCAGGAAACATGTCTGACATAAGAAATAAACACGAGCTCAAGATCAGGTACAAGCAAACCTCACTAAAAGGAAACAAGTCTGACATCAGAAATAAACACGAGCTCAAGATCAGGTACAAGCAGACTTCAGTACCAGGAAACATATCTGACATCAGAAATAAACACGAGCGCAAGATCAGGTACAAGCAAACCTCACTACCAGGAAACAAGTCTGACATCAGAAATAAACACGAGCTCAAGATCAGGTACAAGCAAACCCCAGTACCAGGAAACAAGTCTGACATCGGAAATAAACACGAGCTCAAGATCAGGTACAAGTAGACGTCACTACCAGGAAACAAGCCTGACATAAGAAATAAACACGAGCCCAAGATCAGGTACAAGTGGACGTCACTACCAGGAAACAAGCCTGACATAAGAAATAAACACGAGCTCAATATCAGGTACAAGCAAATCTCACTACCAGGAAACATGTCAGACATAAGAAATAAATATGAGCTCAAGATCAGGTACAAGCAGACCTCACTACCTGGAAACAAGTCTGACATAAGAAATAAACATGAGCTCAAGATCAGGTACAAGCAAATGTCACCACAAGGAAACATGTCTGACATAAGAAATAAACACGAGCTCAAGATCAGGTACAAGCAGACCCCACTACCAGGAAACAAGTCTGACATAAGAAATAAACACGAGCTCAAGATCAGGTACAAGCAGACCTCACTACCAGGATAGATGTCTGACATAAGAAATAAACATGAGCTCAAGATCAGGTACAAGTAGACGTCACTACCAGGAAACGTGCCTGACATAAGAAATAAACACGAGCTAAAGATCAGGTACAAGTAGACGTCACTACCAGGAAACATGTCTGACATAAGAAATAAACACGAGCTCAAGATCAGGTACAAGCAAACCTCACTACCAGGAAACAAGTCTGGCATAAGAAATAAACACGAGCTCAAGATCAGGTACAAGTAGACGTCACTACCAGGAAACAAGTCTGACATAAGAAATAAACAAGAGCTCAATATCAGGTACAAGTAGACGTCACTACCAGGAAACAAGTCTGACATAAGAAATAAACACGAGCTCAAGATCAGGTACAAGCAAAACTCACTACCAAAAAACAAGTCTGACATAAGAAATAAACACAAGCTCAAGATCAGGTACAAGTGGACGTCACTACCAGGAATACAAAGCCTGACATAAGAAATAAACACGAGCTCAAGATCAGGTACAAGCAAAACTCACTACCAGGAAACAAGTCTGACATAAGAAATAAACACGAGCTCAAGATCAGGTGCAAGTAGACGTCACTACCAGGAAACATGTCTGACATAAGAAATAAACACGAGCTCAAGATCAGGTACAAGTAGACGTCACTACCAGGAAACAAGTCTGCCATAAGAAATAAACACGAGCTCAAGATCAGGTACAAGTAGACGTCACTACCAGGAAACATGTCTGACATAAGAAATCAACACGAGCTCAAGATCAGGTACAAGTAGACGTCACTACCAGGAAACATGTCTGACATAAGAAATAAACACGAGCTCAAGATCAATTACAAGTAGACCTCACTACCAGGAAACAAGTCTGAGATAAGAAATAAACACGAGCTCAAGATCAGGTGCAAGTAGACGTCACTACCAGGAAACAAGTCTGACATAAGAAATAAACACGAGCTCAAGATCAGGTACAAGCAAACGTCACTACCAGGAAACAAGTCTGACATAAGATATAACACGAGCTCAAGATCAGGTACAAGCAAACGTCACTACCAGGAAACAAGTCTGACATAAGAAATAAACACGAGCTCAAGTTCAGGTACAAGTAGACCTCAATACCAGGAAACAAGCCTGACATAAGAAATAAACACGAGCTCAATATCAGGTACAAACAAACCTCACTAACAGGAAACATGTCTGACATCAGAAATAAACACGAGCTCAAGATCAGGTACAAGCAGACTTCACTACCAGGAAACATGTCTGACATCAGAAATAAACACGAGCTCAAGATGAGGTACAAGCAAAGCTCACTACCAGGAAACATGTCTGACATCAGAAATGAACACGAGCTCAAGTTCAGGTACAAGCAAACCTCACTACCAGGAAACAAGTCTGACATCAGAAATAAACACGAGCTCAAGATCAGGTAGAAGTAGACGTCATACCAGGAAACAAGCCTGACTTAAGAAATAACATGAGCTCAATATCAGGTACAAGCAAACCTCACTACCTGGAAACAAGTCTGACATCAGAAATGAACAGGAGCTCAAGATCAGGTACAAGCAAACCTCACTACCAGGAAACAAGTCTGACATCAGAAATAAACACGAGCTCAAGATCAGGTACAAGTAGACGTCACTACCAGGAAACAAGCCTGATATAAGAAATAACACGAGCTCAATATCAGGTACAAGCAAACCTCACTACCAGGAAACAAGTCTGACATAAGAAATAAACACGAGCTCAAGTTCAGGTACAAGTAGACGTCACTACCAGGAAACAAGCCTGACATAAGAAATAAACACGAGCTCAATATCAGGTACAAGCAAACCTCACTACCAGGAAACAAGTCTGACATAAGAAATAAACACTAGCTCAAGATCAGGTACAAGTGGACGTCACTACCAGGAAACAAGCCTGACATAAGAAATAAACACGAGCTCAAGATCAGGTACAAGTGGATGTCACTACCAGGAAACAAGCCTGACATAAGAAGTAAACACGAGCTCAAGATCAGGTACAAGTAAAACTCACTACCAGGAAACAAGTCTGACATAAGAAATAAACACGAGCTCAAGATCAGGTACAAGTAGACGTCACAACCAGGAAACAAGTCTGACATAAGAAATAAACACGAGCTCAAGATCAGGTACAAGCAAACCTCACTACCAGGAAACAAGTCTGACATAAGAAATAAACACGAGCTCAAGATCAGGTACAAGTAGACGTCACTACCAGGAAACATGTCTGACATAAGAAATAAACACGAGCTCAAGATCAGGTACAAGTAGACGTCACTATCAGGAAACATGTTTGACATAAGAAATAAACACGAGCTCAAGATCAGGTACAAGTAGATGTCCCTACCAGGAAAAAAGTCTGACATCAGAAATAAACACGAGCCCAAGATCAGGTACAAGTAGATGTCACTACCAGGAAACAAGTCTGACATCAGAAATAAACACGAGCTCAAGATCAGGTACAAGTAGATGTCACTACCAGGAAACATGTCTGACATTGGAAATAAATATGAGCCCAAGATCAGGTACAAGCAGACCTCACTACCAGGAAACAAGTTTGACATAAGAAATAAACATGAGCTCAAGATCAGGTACAAGCAGATGTCACCACAAGGAAACATGTCTGACATAAGAAATAAACACGAGCTCAAGATCAGGTACAAGCACACCTCACTACCAGGAAACAAGTCTGACATAAGAAATGAACATGAGCTCAAGATCAGGTACAAGTAGATGTCACTACCAGGAAACAAGTCTGACATAAGAAATAAACACGAGCGCAAGATCAGGTACAAGCAGACCTCACTACCAGGATAGATGTCTGACATAAGAAATAAACATGAGCTCAAGATCAGGTACAAGTAGACGTCACTACCAGGAAACGTGCCTGACATAAGAAATAAACACGAGCTTTAGATCAGGTACAAGCAGACCTCACTACCAGGGAACATGTCTGACATAAGAAATAAACACGAGCTCAAGATCAGGTACAAGCAATCCTCACTACCAGGACACAAGTCTGACATAAGAAATAAACACGAGCTCAAGATCAGGTTCAAGTAAACGTCACTACCAGGAAACAAGCCTGACATAAGAAATAAACACGAGCTCAATATCAGGTACAAGCAAACCTCACTACCAGGAAACAAGTCTGACATAAGAAATAAACACAAGCTCAAGATCAGGTACAAGCAAAACTCATTACCAGGAAACATGTCTGACATAAGAAATAAACACGAGCTCAAGATCAGGTACAAGTGGATGTCACTACCAGGAAACAAGCCTGACATAAGAAATAAATACGAGCTCAAGATCAGGTACAAGTAAAACTCACTACCAGGAAACAATTCTGACATAAGAAATAAACACGAGCTCAAGATCAGGTACAAGTAGACGTCACTACCAGGAAACAAGTCTGACATAAGAAATAAACACGAGCTCAAGATCAGGTACAGGTAGACGTCACTACCAGGTAACAAGTCTGACATAAGAAATAAACACGAGCTCAATATCAGGTACAAGTAAACCTCACTAATAGGAAACAAGTCTGACATAAGAAATAAAGACGGGCTCAAGATCAGGTACAAGTAGACGTCACTACCAGGAAACATGTCTGACATAAGAAATAAACACGAGCTCAAGATCAGGTACAAGTAGACCTCAATACCAGGAAACAAGTCTGACATAAGAAATAAACACGAGCTCAAGATCAGGTACAAGTAGATGTCACTACCAGGAAACAAGTCTGACATCAGAAATAAACACGAGCTCAAGATCAGGTACAAGTAGATGTCACAACCAGGAAACAAGTCTGACATCAGAAATAAACACGAGCTCAAGATCAGGTACAAGTAGACGTCACTACCAGGAAACATGTCTGACATCAGAAATAAACACGAGCTCAAGATCAGGTACAAGTAGATGTCACTACCAGGAAACAAGTCTGACATCAGAAATAAACACGAGCTCAAGATCAGGTACAAGTAGATGTCACTACCAGAAAACATGTCTGACATCAGAAATAAACACGAGCTCAAGATCAGGTACAAGTAGAGGTCACTACCAGGAAACAAGCCTGACATAAGAAATAACACGAGCTCAATATCAGGTACAAGCAAACCTCACTACCAGGAAACAAGTCTGACATAAGAAATGAACACGAGCTCAAGATCAGGTACAAGTAGACGTCACTACCAGGAAACAAGCCTGACATAAGAAATAAACACGAGCTCAAGATCAGGTACAAGCAATCCTCACTACCAGGAAACAAGTCTGACATAAGAAATAAACATGAGCTCAAGATCAGGTACAAGCAGATGTCACCACAAGGAAACATGTCTGACATAAGAAATAAACACGAGCTCAAGATCAGGTACAAGCAGACCTCACTGCCAGGAAACAAGTCTGACATAAGAAATAAACATGAGCTCAAGATCAGGTACAAGTAGATGTCACTACCAGGAAACAAGTCTGACATAAGAAATAATTACGAGCTCAAGATCAGGTACAAGCAGACCTCACTACCAGGATAGATGTCTGACATAAGAAATAAACAGGAGCTCAAGATCAGGTACAAGCAGACCTCACTACCAGGAAACAAGTCTGACATAAGAAATAAACATGAGCTCAAGATCAGGTACAAGTAGATGTCACTACCAGGAAACAAGTCTCACATAAGAAATAAACACGAGCTCAAGATCAGGTACAAGCAGACCTCACTACCAGGATAGATGTGTGACATAAGAAATAAACATGAGCTCAAGATCAGGTACAAGTAGACGTCACTACCAGGAAACGTGCCTGACATAAGAAATAAACACGAGCTTTAGATCAGGTACAAGCAGACCTCACTACCAGGGAACATGTCTGACATAAGAAATAAACACGAGCTCAAGATCAGGTACAAGCAATCCTCACTACCAGGACACAAGTCTGACATAAGAAATAAACACGAGCTCAAGATCAGGTTCAAGTAAACGTCACTACCAGGAAACAAGCCTGACATAAGAAATAAACACGAGCTCAATATCAGGTACAAGCAAACCTCACTACCAGGAAACAAGTCTGACATAAGAAATAAACACAAGCTCAAGATCAGGTACAAGCAAAACTCATTACCAGGAAACATGTCTGACATAAGAAATAAACACGAGCTCAAGATCAGGTACAAGTGGATGTCACTACCAGGAAACAAGCCTGACATAAGAAATAAATACGAGCTCAAGATCAGGTACAAGTAAAACTCACTACCAGGAAACAATTCTGACATAAGAAATAAACACGAGCTCAAGATCAGGTACAAGTAGACGTCACTACCAGGAAACAAGTCTGACATAAGAAATAAACACGAGTTCAAGATCAGGTACAGGTAGACGTCACTACCAGGTAACAAGTCTGACATAAGAAATAAACACGAGCTCAATATCAGGTACAAGTAAACCTCACTAATAGGAAACAAGTCTGACATAAGAAATAAACACGGGCTCAAGATCAGGTACAAGTAGACGTCACTACCAGGAAACATGTCTGACATAAGAAATAAACACGAGCTCAAGATCAGGTACAAGTAGACCTCAATACCAGGAAACAAGTCTGACATAAGAAATAAACACGAGCTCAAGATCAGGTACAAGTAGATGTCACTACCAGGAAACAAGTCTGACATCAGAAATAAACACGAGCTCAAGATCAGGTACAAGTAGATGTCACAACCAGGAAACAACTCTGACATCAGAAATAAACACGAGCTCAAGATCAGGTACAAGTAGACGTCACTACCAGGAAACATGTCTGACATCAGAAATAAACACGAGCTCAAGATCAGGTACAAGTAGATGTCACTACCAGGAAACAAGTCTGACATCAGAAATAAACACGAGCTCAAGATCAGGTACAAGTAGATGTCACTACCAGAAAACATGTCTGACATCAGAAATAAACACGAGCTCAAGATCAGGTACAAGTAGAGGTCACTACCAGGAAACAAGCCTGACATAAGAAATAACACGAGCTCAATATCAGGTACAAGCAAACCTCACTACCAGGAAACAAGTCTGACATAAGAAATGAACACGAGCTCAAGATCAGGTACAAGTAGACGTCACTACCAGGAAACAAGCCTGACATAAGAAATAAACACGAGCTCAAGATCAGGTACAAGCAATCCTCACTACCAGGAAACAAGTCTGACATAAGAAATAAACATGAGCTCAAGATCAGGTACAAGCAGATGTCACCACAAGGAAACATGTCTGACATAAGAAATAAACACGAGCTCAAGATCAGGTACAAGCAGACCTCACTGCCAGGAAACAAGTCTGACATAAGAAATAAACATGAGCTCAAGATCAGGTACAAGTAGATGTCACTACCAGGAAACAAGTCTGACATAAGAAATAATCACGAGCTCAAGATCAGGTACAAGCAGACCTCACTACCAGGATAGATGTCTGACATAAGAAATAAACAGGAGCTCAAGATCAGGTACAAGCAGACCTCACTACCAGGAAACAAGTCTGACATAAGAAATAAACATGAGCTCAAGATCAGGTACAAGTAGATGTCACTACCAGGAAACAAGTCTCACATAAGAAATAAACACGAGCTCAAGATCAGGTACAAGCAGACCTCACTACCAGGATAGATGTCTGACATAAGAAATAAACATGAGCTCAAGATCAGGTACAAGTAGACGTCACTACCAGGAAACGTGCCTGACATAAGAAATAAACACGAGCTTTAGATCAGGTACAAGCAGACCTCACTACCAGGGAACATGTCTGACATAAGAAATAAACACGAGCTCAAGATCAGGTACAAGCAAACCTCACTACCAGGAAACATGTCTGACATAAGAAATAAACACGAGCTCAAGATCAGGTACAAGTAGACGTCACTACCAGGTAACAAGTCTGACATCAGAAATAAACACGAGCTCAAGATCAGGTACAAGTAGACGTCACTACCAGGAAACATGTCTGACATCAGAAATAAACACGAGCTCAAGATCAGGTACTAGTAGATGTCACTACCAGGAAACAAGTCTGACATCAGAAATAAACACGAGCTCAAGATCAGGTACAAGTAGATGTCACTACCAGAAAACATGTCTGACATCAGAAATAAACACGAGCTCAAGATCAGGTACAAGCAATCCTCACTACCAGGAAACAAGTCTGACATAAGAAATAAACATGAGCTCAAGATCAGGTACAAGCAGATGTCACCACAAGGAAACATGTCTGACATAAGAAATAAACACGAGCTCAATATCAGGTACAAGCAAACCTCACATCCAGGAAACAAGTCTGACATAAGAAATGAACACGAGCTCAAGATCAGGTACAAGTAGACGTCACTACCAGGAAACAAGCCTGACATAAGAAATAAACACGAGCACAAGATCAGGTACAAGCAATCCTCACTACCAGGAAACAAGTCTGACATAAGAAATAAACATGAGCTCAAGATCAGGTACAAGCAGACCTCACTACAAGGAAACAAGTATGACATAAGAAATAAACATGAGCTCAAGATCAGGTACAAGCAGATGTCACCACCAGGAAACATGTCTGATATAAGAAATAAGCACGAGCTCAAGATCAGGCACAAGGAGACCTCACTACCAGGAAACATGTCTGACATAAGAAATAAACATGTGCTCAAGATCAGGTACAAGTAGAAGTCACTACCAGGAAACAAGTCTGACATAAGAAATAAAAACGAGCTCAAGATCAGGTACAAGCTGACCTCACTACCAGGAAAGATGTCTGACATAAGAAATAAACATGAGCTCAAGATCAGGTACAAGTAGACGTCACTACCAGGAAACGTGCCTGACATAGGAAATAAACACGAGCTTCAGATCAGGTACAAGTAGACGTCACTACCAGGAAACATGTCTGACATAGGAAATAAACACGAGCTCAAGATCAGGTACAAGTAGATGTCACTACCAGGAAACATGTGTGACATAAGAAATAAACACGAGCTCAAGATCAGGTACAAGCAGACCTCACTACCAGGAAACAAGTCTGACATCAGAAATAAACACGAGCTCAAAATCAGGTACAAGAAAACCTCACTACCAGGAAACATGTCTGACATAAGAAATAAACACGAGCTCAAGATCAGGTACAAGCAATCCTCACTACCAGGAAACAAGTCTGACATCAGAAATAAACACGAGCTCAAGATCAGGTACAAGCAAACCACACTACCAGGAAACAAGTCTGACATCAGAAATAAACACGAGCTCAAGATCAGGTACAAGCAGACCTCACTACCAGTAAACAAGTCTGACATCAGAAACAAACACGAGCTCAAGATCAGGTACAAGCAAACCTCACTACCAGGAAACATGTCTGACATAAGAAATAAACACGAGCTCAAGATCAGGTACAAGCAAACCTCACTAAAAGGAAACAAGTCTGACATCAGAAATAAACACGAGCTCAAGATCAGGTACAAGCAGACTTCAGTACCAGGAAACATATCTGACATCAGAAATAAACACGAGCGCAAGATCAGGTACAAGCAAACCTCACTACCAGGAAACAAGTCTGACATCAGAAATAAACACGAGCTCAAGATCAGGTACAAGCAAACCCCAGTACCAGGAAACAAGTCTGACATCGGAAATAAACACGAGCTCAAGATCAGGTACAAGTAGACGTCACTACCAGGAAACAAGCCTGACATAAGAAATAAACACGAGCCCAAGATCAGGTACAAGTGGACGTCACTACCAGGAAACAAGCCTGACATAAGAAATAAACACGAGCTCAATATCAGGTACAAGCAAATCTCACTACCAGGAAACATGTCAGACATAAGAAATAAATATGAGCTCAAGATCAGGTACAAGCAGACCTCACTACCTGGAAACAAGTCTGACATAAGAAATAAACATGAGCTCAAGATCAGGTACAAGCAAATGTCACCACAAGGAAACATGTCTGACATAAGAAATAAACACGAGCTCAAGATCAGGTACAAGCAGACCCCACTACCAGGAAACAAGTCTGACATAAGAAATAAACACGAGCTCAAGATCAGGTACAAGCAGACCTCACTACCAGGATAGATGTCTGACATAAGAAATAAACATGAGCTCAAGATCAGGTACAAGTAGACGTCACTACCAGGAAACGTGCCTGACATAAGAAATAAACACGAGCTTTAGATCAGGTACAAGCATACCTCACTACCAGGGAACATGTCTGACATAAGAAATAAACACGAGCTCAAGATCAGGTACAAGCAATCCTCACTACCAGGAAACAGGTCTGACATAAGAAATAAACACGAGCTCAAGATCAGGTTCAAGTAAACGTCACTACCAGGAAACAAGCCGGACATAAGAAATAAACACGAGCTCAATATCAGGTACAAGCAAACCTCACTACCAGGAAACAAGTCTGACATAAGAAATAAACACAAGCTCAAGATCAGGTACAAGCAAAACTCACTACCAGGAAACATGTCTGACATAAGAAATAAACACGAGCTCAAGATCAGGTACAAGTGGATGTCACTACCAGGAAACAAGCCTGACATAAGAAATAAACACGAGCTCAAGATCAGGTACAAGTAGACGTCACTACCAGGAAACATGTGTGACATAAGAAATAAACACGAGCTCAAGATCAGGTACAAGTAGACGTCACTACCAGGTAACAAGTCTGACATAAGAAATATACACGAGCTCAATATCAGGTACAAGTAAACCTCACTACCAGGAATCAAGTCTGACATAAGAAATAAACACGAGCTCAAGATCAGGTACAAGTTGACGTCACTACCAGGAAACAACCCTGACATAAGAAATAAACACGAGCTCAAGATCAGGTACAAGTAGACCTCTCTACCAGGAAACAAGTCTGACATAAGAAATAAATACGAGCTCAAGATCAGGTACAAGTAGATGTCACTACCAGGAAACAAGTCTGACAAAGAAATAAACACGAGCTCAAGATCAGGTACAAGTAGATATCACTACCAGGAAACAAGTCTGACATCAGAAATAAACACGAGCTCAAGATCAGGTACAAGTAGACGCCACTACCAGGAAACATGTCTGACATCAGAAATAAACACGAGCTCAAGATCAGGTACAAGTAGATGTTACTACCAGGAAACAAGTCTGACATCAGAAATAAACACGAGCTCAAGATCAGGTACAAGTAGATGTCACTACCAGAAAACATGTCTGACATCAGAAATAAACACGAGCTCAAGATCAGGTACAAGTAGAGGTCACTACCAGGAAACAAGCCTGACATAAGAAATAACACGAGCTCAATATCAGGTACAAGCAAACCTCACTACCAGGAAACAAGTCTGACATAAGAAATGAACACGAGCTCAAGATCAGGTACAAGTAGACGTCACTACCAGGAAACAAGCCTGACATAAGAAATAAACACGAGCTCAAGATCAGGTACAAGCAATCCTCACTACCAGGAAACAAGTCTGACATAAGAAATAAACATGAGCTCAAGATCAGGTACAAGCAGATGTCACCACAAGGAAACATGTCTGACATAAGAAATAAACACGAGCTCAAGATCAGGTACAAGCAGACCTCACTGCCGGGAAACAAGTCTGACATAAGAAATAAACATGAGCTCAAGATCAGGTACAAGTAGATGTCACTACCAGGAAACAAGTCTGACAAAGATATAAACACGAGCTCAAGATCAGGTACAAGCAGACCTCACTACCAGGATAGATGTCTGACATAAGAAATAAACACGAGCTCAAGATCAGGTACAAGCAGACCTCACTACCAGGAAACAAGTCTGACATAAGAAATAAATATGAGCTCAAGATCAGGTACAAGTAGATGTCACTACCAGGAAACAAGTCTGACATAAGAAATAAACACGAGCTCAAGATCAGGTACAAGCAGACCTCACTACCAGGATAGATGTCTGACATAAGAAATAAACATGAGCTCAAGATCAGGTACAAGTAGACGTCACTACCAGGAAACGTGCCTGACATAAGAAATAAACACGAGCTTTAGATCAAGTACAAGCAGACCTCACTACCAGGGAACATGTCTGACACAAGAAATAAACACGAGCTCAAGATCAGGTACAAGCAGACCTCACTACCAGGAAACAAGTCTGACATAAGAAATAAACACGAGCTCAAGATCAGGTACAAGCAGACCTCACTACCAGGATAGATGTCTGACATAAGAAATAAACATGAGCTCAAGATCAGGTACAAGTAGACGTCACTACCAGGAAACGTGCCTGACATAAGAAATAAACACGAGCTTTAGATCAGGTACAAGCAGACCTCACTACCAGGGAACATGTCTGACACATGAAATAAACACGAGCTCAAGATCAGGTACAAGTAGACGTCACTACCAGGAAACAAGCCTGACATAAGAAATAAACACGAGCTCAAGATCAGGTACAAGCAATCCTCACTACCAGGAAACAAGTCTGACATAAGAAATAAACATGAGCTCAAGATCAGGTACAAGCAGATGTCACCACAAGGAAACATGTCTGACATAAGAAATAAACACGAGCTCAAGATCAGGTACAAGCAGACCTCACTGCCGGGAAACAAGTCTGACATAAGAAATAAACATGAGCTCAAGATCAGGTACAAGTAGATGTCACTACCAGGAAACAAGTCTGACAAAGAAATAAACACGAGCTCAAGATCAGGTACAAGCAGACCTCACTACCAGGATAGATGTCTGACATAAGAAATAAACACGAGCTCAAGATCAGGTACAAGCAGACCTCACTACTAGGAAACAAGTCTGACATAAGAAATAAATATGAGCTCAAGATCAGGTACAAGTAGATGTCACTACCAGGAAACAAGTCTGACATAAGAAATAAACACGAGCTCAAGATCAGGTACAAGCAGACCTCACTACCAGGATAGATGTCTGACATAAGAAATAAACATGAGCTCAAGATCAGGTACAAGTAGACGTCACTACCAGGAAACGTGCCTGACATAAGAAATAAACACGAGCTTTAGATCAGGTACAAGCATACCTCACTACCAGGAAACAAGCCTGACATAAGAAATAAATAGGAGCTCAAGATCAGGTACAAGCAGACCGCACTACCTGGAAACAAGCCTGACATAAGAAATAAATATGAGCTCAAGATCAGGTACAAGTGGATGTCACTACCAGGAAACAAGCCTGACATAAGAAATAAACACGAGCTCAAGATCAGGTACAAGTAGATGTCACTACCAGGAAACAAGTCTGACATAAGAAATAAACACGAGCTCAAGATCAGGTTCAAGTAGACGTCACTACCAGGAAACATGTGTGACATAAGAAATAAACACGAGCTCAAGATCAGGTTCAAGTAGACGTCACTACCAGGTAAGAAGTCTGACATAAGAAATATACACGAGCTCAATATGAGGTACAAGTAAACCTCACTACCAGGAATCAAGTCTGACATAAGAAATAAACACGAGCTCAAGATCAGGTACAAGTAGACGTCATTACCAGGAAACAAGCCTGACATAAGAAATAAACACGAGCTCAAGATCAGGTACAAGTAGACCTCACTACCAGGAAAGAAGTCTGACATAAGAAATAAATACGACCTCAAGATCAGGTACAAGTAGATGTCACTACCAGGAAACAAGTCTGACATCAGAAATAAACACGAGCTCAAGATCAGGTACAAGTAGATATCACTACCAGGAAACAAGTCTGACATCAGAAATAAACACGAGCTCAAGATCAGGTACAAGTAGATGTCACTACCAGAAAACATGTCTGACATCAGAAATAAACACGAGCTCAAGATCAGGTACAAGTAGAGGTCACTACCAGGAAACAAGCCTGACATAAGAAATAACACGAGCTCAATATCAGGTACAAGCAAACCTCACTACCAGGAAACAAGTCTGACATAAGAAATGAACACGAGCTCAAGATCAGGTACAAGTAGACGTCACTACCAGGAAACAAGCCTGACATAAGAAATAAACACGAGCTCAAGATCAGGTACAAGCAATCCTCACTACAAGGAAACAAGTCTGACATAAGAAATAAACATGAGCTCAAGATCAGGTACAAGCAGATGTCACCACAAGGAAACATGTCTGACATAAGAAATAAACACGAGCTCAAGATCAGGTACAAGCAGACCTCACTGCCGGGAAACAAGTCTGACATAAGAAATAAACATGAGCTCAAGATCAGGTACAAGTAGATGTCACTACCAGGAAACAAGTCTGACAAAGAAATAAACACGAGCTCAAGATCAGGTACAAGCAGACCTCACTACCAGGATAGATGTCTGACATAAGAAATAAACACGAGCTCAAGATCAGGTACAAGCAGACCTCCCTACCAGGAAACAAGTCTGACATAAGAAATAAATATGAGCTCAAGATCAGTTACAAGTAGATGTCACTACCAGGAAACAAGTCTGACATAAGAAATAAACACGAGCTCAAGATCAGGTACAAGCAGACCTCACTACCAGGATAGATGTCTGACATAAGAAATAAACATGAGCTCAAGATCAGGTACAAGTAGACGTCACTACCAGGAAACGTGCCTGACATAAGAAATAAACACGAGCTTTAGATCAGGTACAAGCAGACCTCACTACCAGGGAACATGTCTGACACAAGAAATAAACACGAGCTCAAGATCAGGTACAAGCAGACCTCACTACCAGGAAACAAGTCTGACATAAGAAATAAACACGAGCTCAAGATCAGGTACAAGCAGACCTCACTACCAGGATAGATGTCTGACATAAGAAATAAACATGAGCTCAAGATCAGGTACAAGTAGACGTCACTACCAGGAAACGTGCCTGACATAAGAAATAAACACGAGCTTTAGATCAGGTACAAGCAGACCTCACTACCAGGGAACATGTCTGACACAAGAAATAAACACGAGCTCAAGATCAGGTACAAGCAAACCTCACTACCAGGAAACAGGTCTGACATAAGAAATAAACACGAGCTCAAGATCAGGTTCAAGTAAACGTCACTACCAGGAAACAAGCCTGACATAAGAAATAAACACGAGCTCAATATCAGGTACAAGCAAACCTCACTACCAGGAAACAAGTCTGACATAAGAAATAAACACAAGCTCAAGATCAGGTACAAGCAAAACTCACTACCAGGAAACATGTCTGACATAAGAAATAAACACGAGCTCAAGATCAGGTACAAGTGGATGTCACTACCAGGAAACAAGCCTGACATAAGAAATAAACACGAGCTCAAGATCAGGTACAAGTAAAACTCACTACCAGGAAACAAGTCTGACATAAGAAATAAACACGAGCTCAAGATCAGGTACAAGTAGACGTCACTACCAGGAAACATGTGTGACATAAGAAATAAACACGAGCTCAAGATCAGGTACAAGTAGACGTCACTACCAGGTAACAAGTCTGACATAAGAAATAAACACGAGCTCAATATCAGGTACAAGTAAACCTCACTACCAGGAAACAAGTCTGACATAAGAAATAAACCCGAGCTCCAGATCAGGTACAAGTAGACGTCACTACCAGGAAACATGTCTGACATAAGAAATAAACACGAGCTCAAGATCAGGTACAAGCAAACCTCACTACCAGGAAACAAGCCTGACATAAGAAATAAATAGGAGCTCAAGATCAGGTACAAGCAGACCGCACTACCTGGAAACAAGCCTGACATAAGAAATAAATATGAGCTCAAGATCAGGTACAAGCAGATGTCACCACAAGGAAACATGTCTGACATAAGAAATAAACATGAGCTCAAGATCAGGTACAAACAAACCTCACTAACAGGAAACATGTCTGACATCAGAAATAAACACGAGCTCAACATCAGGTACAAGCAGACTTCACTACCAGGAAACATGTCTGACATCAGAAATAAACACGAGCTCAAGATGAGGTACAAGCAAAGCTCACTACCAGGAAACAAGTCTGACATCAGAAATGAACACGAGCTCAAGTTCAGGTACAAGCACACCTCACTACCAGGAAACAAGTCTGACATAAGAAATAAACACAAGCTCAAGATCAGGTACAAGTAGACGTCACTACCAGGAAACAAGCCTGACATAAGAAATAACACGAGCTCAATATCAGGTACAAGCAAACCTCACTATCAGGAAACAAGTCTGACATCAGAAATAAACATGAGCTCAAGATCAGGTACAAGCAGATGTCACCACCAGGAAACATGTCTGACATAAGAAATAACACGAGCTCCATATCAGGTACAAGCAATCCTCACTACCAGGAAACATGTCTGACATAAGAAAAAAACACGAGCTCAAGTTCGGGTACAAGTAGACGTCACTACCAGGAAACAAGCCTGACATAAGAAATAAACACGAGCTCAATATCAGGTACAAGCAAACCTCACTACCAGGAAACAAGTCTGACATAAGAAATAAACACAAGCTCAAGATCAGGTACAAGTGGACGTCACTACCAGGAAACAAGCCTGACATAAGAAATAAACACGAGCTCAAGATCAGGTACAAGTAGACGTCACTACCAGGAAACAAGCCTGACATAAGAAATAAACACGAGCCCAAGATCAGGTACAAGTGGACGTCACTACCAGGAAACAAGCCTGACATAAGAAATAAACACGAGCTCAATATCAGGTACAAGCAAATCTCACTACCAGGAAACATGTCAGACATAAGAAATAAATATGAGCTCAAGATCAGGTACAAGCAGACCTCACTACCAGGAAACAAGTTTGACATAAGAAATAAACATGAGCTCAAGATCAGGTACAAGCAGATGTCACCACAAGGAAACATGTCTGACATAAGAAATAAACACGAGCTCAAGATCAGGTACAAGCACACCTCACTACCAGGAAACAAGTCTGACATAAGAAATAAACATGAGCTCAAGATCAGGTACAAGTAGATGTCACTACCAGGAAACAAGTCTGACATAAGAAATAAACACGAGCTCAAGATCAGGTACAAGCAATCCTCACTACCAGGAAACAAGTCTGACATAAGAAATAAACATGAGCTCAAGATCAGGTACAAGCAGATGTCACCACAAGGAAACATGTCTGACATAAGAAATAAACACGAGCTCAAGATCAGGTACAAGCAGACCTCACTGCCAGGAAACAAGTCTGACATAAGAAATAAACATGAGCTCAAGATCAGGTACAAGTAGATGTCACTACCAGGAAACAAGTCTGACATAAGAAATAAACACGAGCTCAAGATCAGGTTCAAGTAAACGTCACTACCAGGAAACAAGCCTGACATAAGAAATAAACACGAGCTCAATACCAGGTACAAGCAAACCTCACTACCAGGAAACAAGTCTGACATAAGAAATAAACACAAGCTCAAGATCAGGTACAAGCAAAACTCACTACCAGGAAACATGTCTGACATAAGAAATAAACACGAGCTCAAGATCAGGTACAAGTGGATGTCACTACCAGGAAACAAGCCTGACATAAGAAATAAAGACGAGCTCAAGATCAGGTACAAGTAGATGTCACTACCAGGAAACAAGTCTGACATAAGAAATAAACACGAGCTCAAGATCAGGTTCAAGTAGACGTCACTACCAGGAAACATGTGTGACATAAGAAATAAACACGAGCTCAAGATCAGGTTCAAGTAGACGTCACTACCAGGTAACAAGTCTGACATAAGAAATATACACGAGCTCAATATCAGGTACAAGTAAACCTCACTACCAGGAATCAAGTCTGACATAAGAAATAAACACGAGCTCGAGATCAGGTACAAGTAGACGTCACTACCAGGAAACAAGCCTGACATAAGAAATAAACACGAGCTCAAGATCAGGTACAAGTAGATGTCACTACCAGGAAACAAGTCTGACATCAGAAATAAACACGAGCTCAAGATCAGGTCCAAGTAGATGTCACAACCAGGAAACAAGTCTGACATCAGAAATAAACACGAGCTCAAGATCAGGTACAAGTAGACGTCACTACCAGGAAACATGTCTGACATCAGAAATAAACACGAGCTCAAGATCAGGTACAAGTAGATGTCACTACCAGGAAACAAGCCTGACATAAGAAATAAACACGAGCTCAAGATCAGGTACAAGCAATCCTCACTACCAGGAAACAAGTCTGACATAAGAAATAAACATGAGCTCAAGATCAGGTACAAGCAGATGTCACCACAAGGAAACATGTCTGACATAAGAAATAAACACGAGCTCAAGATCAGGTACAAGCAGACCTCACTGCCGGGAAACAAGTCTGACATAAGAAATGAACACGAGCTCAAGATCAGGTACAAGTAGACGTCACTACCAGGAAACAAGCCTGACATAAGAAATAAACACGAGCTCAAGATCAGGTACAAGCAATCCTCACTACCAGGAAACAAGTCTGACATAAGAAATAAACATGAGCTCAAGATCAGGTACAAGCAGATGTCACCACAAGGAAACATGTCTGACATAAGAAATAAACACGAGCTCAAGATCAGGTACAAGCAGACCTCACTGCCAGGAAACAAGTCTGACATAAGAAATAAACATGAGCTCAAGATCAGGTACAAGTAGATGTCACTACCAGGAAACAAGTCTGACATAAGAAATAATCACGAGCTCAAGATCAGGTACAAGCAGACCTCACTACCAGGATAGATGTCTGACATAAGAAATAAACAGGAGCTCAAGATCAGGTACAAGCAGACCTCACTACCAGGAAACAAGTCTGACATAAGAAATAAACGTGAGCTCAAGATCAGGTACAAGTAGATGTCACTACCAGGAAACAAGTCTCACATAAGAAATAAACACGAGCTCAAGAACAGGTACAAGCAGACCTCACTACCAGGATAGATGTCTGACATAAGAAATAAACATGAGCTCAAGATCAGGTACAAGTAGACGTCACTACCAGGAAACGTGCCTGACATAAGAAATAAACACGAGCTTTAGATCAGGTACAAGCAGACCTCACTACCAGGGAACATGTCTGACTTAAGAAATAAACACGAGCTCAAGATCAGGTACAAGCAAACCTCACTACCAGGAAACATGTCTGACATAAGAAATAAACACGAGCTCAAGATCAGGTACAAGTAGACGTCACTACCAGGTAACAAGTCTGACATAAGAAATAAACACGAGCTCAATATCAGGTACAAGCAAACCTCACTACCAGGAAACAAGTCTGACATAAGAAATAAACACAAGCTCAAGATCAGGTAAAAGCAAAACTCACTACCAGGAAACATGTCTGACATAAGAAATAAACACGAGCTCAAGATCAGGTACAAGTGGATGTCACTACCAGGAAACAAGCCTGACATAAGAAATAAACACGAGCTCAAGATCAGGTACAAGTAAAACTCACTACCAGGAAACAAGTCTGACATAAGAAATAAACACGAGCTCAAGATCAGGTACAAGTAGACGTCACTACCAGGAAACATGTGTGACATAAGAAATAAACACGAGCTCAAGATCAGGTACAAGTAGACGTCACTACCAGGTAACAAGTCTGACATAAGAAATAAACACGAGCTCAATATCAGGTACAAGTAAACCTCACTACCAGGAAACAAGTCTGACATAAGAAATAAACACGAGCTCAAGATCAGGTACAAGTAGACGTCACTACCAGGAAAAATGTCTGACATAAGAAATAAACACGAGCTCAAGATCAGGTACAAGTAGATGTCACTACCAGGAAACAAGTCTGACATCAGAAATAAACACGAGCTCAAGATCAGGTACAAGTAGACGTCACTACCAGGAAACATGTCTGACATCAGAAATAAACACGAGCTCAAGATCAGGTACTAGTAGATGTCACTACCAGGAAACAAGTCTGACATCAGAAATAAACACGAGCTCAAGATCAGGTACAAGTAGATGTCACTACCAGAAAACATGTCTGACATCAGAAATAAACACGAGCTCAAGATCAGGTACAAGCAATCCTCACTACCAGGAAACAAGTCTGACATAAGAAATAAACATGAGCTCAAGATCAGGTACAAGCAGATGTCACCACAAGGAAACATGTCTGACATAAGAAATAAACACGAGCTCAATATCAGGTACAAGCAAACCTCACTTCCAGGAAACAAGTCTGACATAAGAAATGAACACGAGCTCAAGATCAGGTACAAGTAGACGTCACTACCAGGAAACAAGCCTGACATAAGAAATAAACACGAGCACAAGATCAGGTACAAGCAATCCTCACTACCAGGAAACAAGTCTGACATAAGAAATAAACATGAGCTCAAGATCAGGTACAAGCAGATGTCACCACAAGGAAACATGTCTGACATAAGAAATAAACACGAGCTCAAGATCAGGTACAAGCAGACCTCACTGCCAGGAACAAGTCTGACATAAGAAATAAACATGAGCTCAAGATCAGGTACAAGTAGATGTCACTACCAGGAAACAAGTCTGACATAAGAAATAAACACGAGCTCAAGATCAGGTACAAGCAGACCTCACTACCAGGATAGATGTCTGACATAAGAAATAAACATGAGCTCAAGATCAGGTACAAGTAGACGTCACTACCAGGAAACGTGCCTGACATAAGAAATAAACACGAGCTTAAGATCAGGTACAAGCAGACCTCACTACCAGGGAACATGTCTGACATAAGAAATAAACACGAGCTCAAGATCAGGTACAAGCAAACCTCACTACCAGCAAACAGGTCTGACATAAGAAATAAACACGAGCTCAAGATCAGGTACAAGTAAACGTCACTACCAGGAAACAAGCCTGACATAAGAAATAAACACGAGCTCAATATCAGGTACAAGCAAACCTCACTACCAGGAAACAAGTCTGACATAAGAAATAAACACAAGCTCAAGATCAGGTACAAGCAAAACTCACTACCAGGAAACATGTCTGACATAAGAAATAAACACGAGCTCAAGATCAGGTACAAGTGGACGTCACTACCAGGAAACAAGCCTGACATAAGAAATAAACACGAGCTCAAGATCAGGTACAAGCAAAACTCACTACCAGGAAACATGTCTGACATAAGAAATAAACACGAGCTCAAGATCAGGTACAAGTGGATGTCACTACCAGGAAACAAGCCTGACATAAGAAATAAACACGAGCTCAAGATCAGGTACAAGTAGACGTCACTACCAGGAAACATGTGTGACATAAGAAATAAACACGAGCTCAAGATCAGGTACAAGTACACGTCACTACCAGGTAACAAGTCTGACATAAGAAATATACACGAGCTCAATATCAGGTACAAGTAAACCTCACTACCAGGAATCAAGTCTGACATGAGAAATAAACACGAGCTCAAGATCAGGTACAAGTAGACGTCACTACAAGGAAACAAGCCTGACATAAGAAATAAACACGAGCTCAAGATCAGGTACAAGTAGACCTCACTACCAGGAAACAAGTCTGACATAAGAAATAAATACGAGCTCAAGATCAGGTACAAGTAGATGTCACTACCAGGAAACAAGTCTGACAAAGAAATAAACACGAGCTCAAGATCAGGTACAAGTAGATATCACTACCAGGAAACAAGTCTGACATCAGAAATAAACACGAGCTCAAGATCAGGTACAAGTAGACGCCACTACCAGGAAACATGTCTGACATCAGAAATAAACACGAGCTCAAGATCAGGTACAAGTAGATGTTACTACCAGGAAACAAGTCTGACATCAGAAATAAACACGAGCTCAAGATCAGGTACAAGTAGATGTCACTACCAGAAAACATGTCTGACATCAGAAATAAACACGAGCTCAAGATCAGGTACAAGTAGAGGTCACTACCAGGAAACAAGCCTGACATAAGAAATAACACGAGCTCAATATCAGGTACAAGCAAACCTCACTACCAGGAAACAAGTCTGACATAAGAAATGAACACGAGCTCAAGATCAGGTACAAGTAGACGTCACTACCAGGAAACAAGCCTGACATAAGAAATAAACACGAGCTCAAGATCAGGTACAAGCAATCCTCACTACCAGGAAACAAGTCTGACATAAGAAATAAACATGAGCTCAAGATCAGGTACAAGCAGATGTCACCACAAGGAAACATGTCTGACATAAGAAATAAACACGAGCTCAAGATCAGGTACAAGTGGATGTCACTACCAGGAAACAAGCCTGACATAAGAAATAAAGACGAGCTCAAGATCAGGTACAAGTAGATGTCACTACCAGGAAACAAGTCTGACATAAGAAATAAACACGAGCTCAAGATCAGGTTCAAGTAGACGTCACTACCAGGAAACATGTGTGACATAAGAAATAAACACGAGCTCAAGATCAGGTTCAAGTAGACGTCACTACCAGGTAACAAGTCTGACATAAGAAATATACACGAGCTCAATATCAGGTACAAGTAAACCTCACTACCAGGAATCAAGTCTGACATAAGAAATAAACACGAGCTCAAGATCAGGTACAAGTAGACGTCACTACCAGGAAACAAGCCTGACATAAGAAATAAACACGAGCTCAAGATCAGGTACAAGTAGATGTCACTACCAGGAAACAAGTCTGACATCAGAAATAAACACGAGCTCAAGATCAGGTCCAAGTAGATGTCACAACCAGGAAACAAGTCTGACATCAGAAATAAACACGAGCTCAAGATCAGGTACAAGTAGACGTCACTACCAGGAAACATGTCTGACATCAGAAATAAACACGAGCTCAAGATCAGGTACAAGTAGATGTCACTACCAGGAAACAAGCCTGACATAAGAAATAAACACGAGCTCAAGATCAGGTACAAGCAATCCTCACTACCAGGAAACAAGTCTGACATAAGAAATAAACATGAGCTCAAGATCAGGTACAAGCAGATGTCACCACAAGGAAACATGTCTGACATAAGAAATAAACACGAGCTCAAGATCAGGTACAAGCAGACCTCACTGCCGGGAAACAAGTCTGACATAAGAAATGAACACGAGCTCAAGATCAGGTACAAGTAGACGTCACTACCAGGAAACAAGCCTGACATAAGAAATAAACACGAGCTCAAGATCAGGTACAAGCAATCCTCACTACCAGGAAACAAGTCTGACATAAGAAATAAACATGAGCTCAAGATCAGGTACAAGCAGATGTCACCACAAGGAAACATGTCTGACATAAGAAATAAACACGAGCTCAAGATCAGGTACAAGCAGACCTCACTGCCAGGAAACAAGTCTGACATAAGAAATAAACATGAGCTCAAGATCAGGTACAAGTAGATGTCACTACCAGGAAACAAGCCTGACATAAGAAATAAACACGAGCTCAAGATCAGGTACAAGCAAAACTCACTACCAGGAAACATGTCTGACATAAGAAATAAACACGAGCTCAAGATCAGGTACAAGTGGATGTCACTACCAGGAAACAAGCCTGACATAAGAAATAAACACGAGCTCAAGATCAGGTACAAGTAGACGTCACTACCAGGAAACATGTGTGACATAAGAAATAAACACGAGCTCAAGATCAGGTACAAGTACACGTCACTACCAGGTAACAAGTCTGACATAAGAAATATACACGAGCTCAATATCAGGTACAAGTAAACCTCACTACCAGGAATCAAGTCTGACATGAGAAATAAACACGAGCTCAAGATCAGGTACAAGTAGACGTCACTACAAGGAAACAAGCCTGACATAAGAAATAAACACGAGCTCAAGATCAGGTACAAGTAGACCTCACTACCAGGAAACAAGTCTGACATAAGAAATAAATACGAGCTCAAGATCAGGTACAAGTAGATGTCACTACCAGGAAACAAGTCTGACAAAGAAATAAACACGAGCTCAAGATCAGGTACAAGTAGATATCACTACCAGGAAACAAGTCTGACATCAGAAATAAACACGAGCTCAAGATCAGGTACAAGTAGACGCCACTACCAGGAAACATGTCTGACATCAGAAATAAACACGAGCTCAAGATCAGGTACAAGTAGATGTTACTACCAGGAAACAAGTCTGACATCAGAAATAAACACGAGCTCAAGATCAGGTACAAGTAGATGTCACTACCAGAAAACATGTCTGACATCAGAAATAAACACGAGCTCAAGATCAGGTACAAGTAGAGGTCACTACCAGGAAACAAGCCTGACATAAGAAATAACACGAGCTCAATATCAGGTACAAGCAAACCTCACTACCAGGAAACAAGTCTGACATAAGAAATGAACACGAGCTCAAGATCAGGTACAAGTAGACGTCACTACCAGGAAACAAGCCTGACATAAGAAATAAACACGAGCTCAAGATCAGGTACAAGCAATCCTCACTACCAGGAAACAAGTCTGACATAAGAAATAAACATGAGCTCAAGATCAGGTACAAGCAGATGTCACCACAAGGAAACATGTCTGACATAAGAAATAAACACGAGCTCAAGATCAGGTACAAGTGGATGTCACTACCAGGAAACAAGCCTGACATAAGAAATAAAGACGAGCTCAAGATCAGGTACAAGTAGATGTCACTACCAGGAAACAAGTCTGACATAAGAAATAAACACGAGCTCAAGATCAGGTTCAAGTAGACGTCACTACCAGGAAACATGTGTGACATAAGAAATAAACACGAGCTCAAGATCAGGTTCAAGTAGACGTCACTACCAGGTAACAAGTCTGACATAAGAAATATACACGAGCTCAATATCAGGTACAAGTAAACCTCACTACCAGGAATCAAGTCTGACATAAGAAATAAACACGAGCTCAAGATCAGGTACAAGTAGACGTCACTACCAGGAAACAAGCCTGACATAAGAAATAAACACGAGCTCAAGATCAGGTACAAGTAGATGTCACTACCAGGAAACAAGTCTGACATCAGAAATAAACACGAGCTCAAGATCAGGTCCAAGTAGATGTCACAACCAGGAAACAAGTCTGACATCAGAAATAAACACGAGCTCAAGATCAGGTACAAGTAGACGTCACTACCAGGAAACATGTCTGACATCAGAAATAAACACGAGCTCAAGATCAGGTACAAGTAGATGTCACTACCAGGAAACAAGCCTGACATAAGAAATAAACACGAGCTCAAGATCAGGTACAAGCAATCCTCACTACCAGGAAACAAGTCTGACATAAGAAATAAACATGAGCTCAAGATCAGGTACAAGCAGATGTCACCACAAGGAAACATGTCTGACATAAGAAATAAACACGAGCTCAAGATCAGGTACAAGCAGACCTCACTGCCGGGAAACAAGTCTGACATAAGAAATGAACACGAGCTCAAGATCAGGTACAAGTAGACGTCACTACCAGGAAACAAGCCTGACATAAGAAATAAACACGAGCTCAAGATCAGGTACAAGCAATCCTCACTACCAGGAAACAAGTCTGACATAAGAAATAAACATGAGCTCAAGATCAGGTACAAGCAGATGTCACCACAAGGAAACATGTCTGACATAAGAAATAAACACGAGCTCAAGATCAGGTACAAGCAGACCTCACTGCCAGGAAACAAGTCTGACATAAGAAATAAACATGAGCTCAAGATCAGGTACAAGTAGATGTCACTACCAGGAAACAAGTCTGACATAAGAAATAATCACGAGCTCAAGATCAGGTACAAGCAGACCTCACTACCAGGATAGATGTCTGACATAAGAAATAAACAGGAGCTCAAGATCAGGTACAAGCAGACCTCACTACCAGGAAACAAGTCTCACATAAGAAATAAACACGAGCTCAAGATCAGGTACAAGCAGACCTCACTACCAGGATAGATGTCTGACATAAGAAATAAACATGAGCTCAAGATCAGGTACAAGTAGACGTCACTACCAGGAAACGTGCCTGACATAAGAAATAAACACGAGCTTTAGATCAGGTACAAGCAGACCTCACTACCAGGGAACATGTCTGACATAAGAAATAAACACGAGCTCAAGATCAGGTACAAGCAAACCTCACTACCAGGAAACATGTCTGACATAAGAAATAAACACGAGCTCAAGATCAGGTACAAGTAGACGTCACTACCAGGTAACAAGTCTGACATAAGAAATAAACACGAGCTCAATATCAGGTACAAGCAAACCTCACTACCAGGAAACAAGTCTGACATAAGAAATAAACACAAGCTCAAGATCAGGTAAAAGCAAAACTCACTACCAGGAAACATGTCTGACATAAGAAATAAACACGAGCTCAAGATCAGGTACAAGTGGATGTCACTACCAGGAAACAAGCCTGACATAAGAAATAAACACGAGCTCAAGATCAGGTACAAGTAAAACTCACTACCAGGAAACAAGTCTGACATAAGAAATAAACACGAGCTCAAGATCAGGTACAAGTAGACGTCACTACCAGGAAACATGTGTGACATAAGAAATAAACACGAGCTCAAGATCAGGTACAAGTAGACGTCACTACCAGGTAACAAGTCTGACATAAGAAATAAACACGAGCTCAATATCAGGTACAAGTAAACCTCACTACCAGGAAACAAGTCTGACATAAGAAATAAACACGAGCTCAAGATCAGGTACAAGTAGACGTCACTACCAGGAAAAATGTCTGACATAAGAAATAAACACGAGCTCAAGATCAGGTACAAGTAGATGTCACTACCAGGAAACAAGTCTGACATCAGAAATAAACACGAGCTCAAGATCAGGTACAAGTAGACGTCACTACCAGGAAACATGTCTGACATCAGAAATAAACACGAGCTCAAGATCAGGTACTAGTAGATGTCACTACCAGGAAGCAAGTCTGACATCAGAAATAAACACGAGCTCAAGATCAGGTACAAGTAGATGTCACTACCAGAAAACATGTCTGACATCAGAAATAAACACGAGCTCAAGATCAGGTACAAGCAATCCTCACTACCAGGAAACAAGTCTGACATAAGAAATAAACATGAGCTCAAGATCAGGTACAAGCAGATGTCACCACAAGGAAACATGTCTGACATAAGAAATAAACACGAGCTCAATATCAGGTACAAGCAAACCTCACTTCCAGGAAACAAGTCTGACATAAGAAATGAACACGAGCTCAAGATCAGGTACAAGTAGACGTCACTACCAGGAAACAAGCCTGACATAAGAAATAAACACGAGCACAAGATCAGGTACAAGCAATCCTCACTACCAGGAAACAAGTCTGACATAAGAAATAAACATGAGCTCAAGATCAGGTACAAGCAGATGTCACCACAAGGAAACATGTCTGACATAAGAAATAAACACGAGCTCAAGATCAGGTACAAGCAGACCTCACTGCCAGGAACAAGTCTGACATAAGAAATAAACATGAGCTCAAGATCAGGTACAAGTAGATGTCACTACCAGGAAACAAGTCTGACATAAGAAATAAACACGAGCTCAAGATCAGGTACAAGCAGGCCTCACTACCAGGATAGATGTCTGACATAAGAAATAAACATGAGCTGAAGATCAGGTACAAGTAGACGTCACTACCAGGAAACGTGCCTGACATAAGAAATAAACACGAGCTTAAGATCAGGTACAAGCAGACCTCACTACCAGGGAACATGTCTGACATAAGAAATAAACACGAGCTCAAGATCAGGTACAAGCAAACCTCACTACCAGCAAACAGGTCTGACATAAGAAATAAACACGAGCTCAAGATCAGGTACAAGTAAACGTCACTACCAGGAAACAAGCCTGACATAAGAAATAAACACGAGCTCAATATCAGGTACAAGCAAACCTCACTACCAGGAAACAAGTCTGACATAAGAAATAAACACAAGCTCAAGATCAGGTACAAGCAAAACTCACTACCAGGAAACATGTCTGACATAAGAAATAAACACGAGCTCAAGATCAGGTACAAGTGGACGTCACTACCAGGAAACAAGCCTGACATAAGAAATAAACACGAGCTCAAGATCAGGTACAAGCAAAACTCACTACCAGGAAACATGTCTGACATAAGAAATAAACACGAGCTCAAGATCAGGTACAAGTGGATGTCACTACCAGGAAACAAGCCTGACATAAGAAATAAACACGAGCTCAAGATCAGGTACAAGTAGACGTCACTACCAGGAAACATGTGTGACATAAGAAATAAACACGAGCTCAAGATCAGGTACAAGTACACGTCACTACCAGGTAACAAGTCTGACATAAGAAATATACACGAGCTCAATATCAGGTACAAGTAAACCTCACTACCAGGAATCAAGTCTGACATGAGAAATAAACACGAGCTCAAGATCAGGTACAAGTAGACGTCACTACAAGGAAACAAGCCTGACATAAGAAATAAACACGAGCTCAAGATCAGGTACAAGTAGACCTCACTACCAGGAAACAAGTCTGACATAAGAAATAAATACGAGCTCAAGATCAGGTACAAGTAGATGTCACTACCAGGAAACAAGTCTGACAAAGAAATAAACACGAGCTCAAGATCAGGTACAAGTAGATATCACTACCAGGAAACAAGTCTGACATCAGAAATAAACACGAGCTCAAGATCAGGTACAAGTAGACGCCACTACCAGGAAACATGTCTGACATCAGAAATAAACACGAGCTCAAGATCAGGTACAAGTAGATGTTACTACCAGGAAACAAGTCTGACATCAGAAATAAACACGAGCTCAAGATCAGGTACAAGTAGATGTCACTACCAGAAAACATGTCTGACATCAGAAATAAACACGAGCTCAAGATCAGGTACAAGTAGAGGTCACTACCAGGAAACAAGCCTGACATAAGAAATAACACGAGCTCAATATCAGGTACAAGCAAACCTCACTACCAGGAAACAAGTCTTACATAAGAAATGAACACGAGCTCAAGATCAGGTACAAGTAGACGTCACTACCAGGAAACAAGCCTGACATAAGAAATAAACACGAGCTCAAGATCAGGTACAAGCAATCCTCACTACCAGGAAACAAGTCTGACATAAGAAATAAACATGAGCTCAAGATCAGGTACAAGCAGATGTCACCACAAGGAAACATGTCTGACATAAGAAATAAACACGAGCTCAAGATCAGGTACAAGCAGACCTCACTGCCGGGAAACAAGTCTGACATAAGAAATAAACATGAGCTCAAGATCAGGTACAAGTAGATGTCACTACTAGGAAACAAGTCTGACAAAGATATAAACACGAGCTCAAGATCAGGTACAAGCAGACCTCACTACCAGGATAGATGTCTGACATAAGAAATAAACACGAGCTCAAGATCAGGTACAAGCAGACCTCACTACCAGGAAACAAGTCTGACATAAGAAATAAATATGAGCTCAAGATCAGGTACAAGTAGATGTCACTACCAGGAAACAGGTCTGACATAAGAAATAAACACGAGCTCAAGATCAGGTACAAGCAGACCTCACTACCAGGATAGATGTCTGACATAAGAAATAAACATGAGCTCAAGATCAGGTACAAGTAGACGTCACTACCAGGAAACGTGCCTGACATAAGAAATAAACACGAGCTTTAGATCAGGTACAAGCAGACCTCACTACCAGGGAACATGTCTGACACAAGAAATAAACACGAGCTCAAGATCAGGTACAAGCAGACCTCACTACCAGGAAACAAGTCTGACATAAGAAATAAACACGAGCTCAAGATCAGGTACAAGCAGACCTCACTACCAGGATAGATGTCTGACATAAGAAATAAACATGAGCTCAAGATCAGGTACAAGTAGACGTCACTACCAGGAAACGTGCCTGACATAAGAAATAAACACGAGCTTTAGATCAGGTACAAGCAGACCTCACTACCAGGGAACATGTCTGACACAAGAAATAAACACGAGCTCAAGATCAGGTACAAGTAGACGTCACTACCAGGAAACAAGCCTGACATAAGAAATAAACACGAGCTTAAGATCAGGTACAAGCAATCCTCACTACCAGGAAACAAGTCTGACATAAGAAATAAACATGAGCTCAAGATCAGGTACAAGCAGATGTCACCACAAGGAAACATGTCTGACATAAGAAATAAACACGAGCTCAAGATCAGGTACAAGCAGACCTCACTGCCGGGAAACAAGTCTGACATAAGAAATAAACATGAGCTCAAGATCAGGTACAAGTAGATGTCACTACCAGGAAACAAGTCTGACAAAGAAATAAACACGAGCTCAAGATCAGGTACAAGCAGACCTCACTACCAGGATAGATGTCTGACATAAGAAATAAACACGAGCTCAAGATCAGGTACAAGCAGACCTCACTACCAGGAAACAAGTCTGACATAAGAAATAAATATGAGCTCAAGATCAGGTACAAGTAGATGTCACTACCAGGAAACAAGTCTGACATAAGAAATAAACACGAGCTCAAGATCAGGTACAAGCAGACCTCACTACCAGGATAGATGTCTGACATAAGAAATAAACATGAGCTCAAGATCAGGTACAAGTAGACGTCACTACCAGGAAACGTGCCTGACATAAGAAATAAACACGAGCTTTAGATCAGGTACAAGCATACCTCACTACCAGGGAACATGTCTGACATAAGAAATAAACACGAGCTCAAGATCAGGTACAAGCAATCCTCACTACCAGGAAACAGGTCTGACATAAGAAATAAACACGAGCTCAAGATCAGGTTCAAGTAAACGTCACTACCAGGAAACAAGCCTGACATAAGAAATAAACACGAGCTCAATATCAGGTACAAGCAAACCTCACTACCAGGAAACAAGTCTGACATAAGAAATAAACACAAGCTCAAGATCAGGTACAAGCAAAACTCACTACCAGGAAACATGTCTGACATAAGAAATAAACACGAGCTCAAGATCAGGTACAAGTGGATGTCACTACCAGGAAACAAGCCTGACATAAGAAATAAACACGAGCTCAAGATCAGGTACAAGTAGATGTCACTACCAGGAAACAAGTCTGACATAAGAAATAAACACGAGCTCAAGATCAGGTTCAAGTAGACGTCACTACCAGGAAACATGTGTGACATAAGAAATAAACACGAGCTCAAGATCAGGTTCAAGTAGACGTCACTACCAGGTAACAAGTCTGACATAAGAAATATACACGAGCTCAATATCAGGTACAAGTAAACCTCACTACCAGGAATCAAGTCTGACATAAGAAATAAACACGAGCTCAAGATCAGGTACAAGTAGACGTCACTACCAGGAAACAAGCCTGACATAAGAAATAAACACGAGCTCAAGATCAGGTACAAGTAGACCTCACTACCAGGAAACAAGTCTGACATAAGAAATAAATACGAGCTCAAGATCAGGTACAAGTAGATGTCACTACCAGGAAACAAGTCTGACATCAGAAATAAACACGAGCTCAAGATCAGGTACAAGTAGATATCACTACCAGGAAACAAGTCTGACATCAGAAATAAACACGAGCTCAAGATCAGGTACAAGTAGACGTCACTACCAGGAAACATGTCTGACATCAGAAATAAACACGAGCTCAAGATCAGGTACAAGTAGATGTTACTACCAGGAAACAAGTCTGACATCAGAAATAAACACGAGCTCAAGATCAGGTACAAGTAGATGTCACTACCAGAAAACATGTCTGACATCAGAAATAAACACGAGCTCAAGATCAGGTACAAGTAGAGGTCACTACCAGGAAACAAGCCTGACATAAGAAATAACACGAGCTCAATATCAGGTACAAGCAAACCTCACTACCAGGAAACAAGTCTGACATAAGAAATGAACACGAGCTCAAGATCAGGTACAAGTAGACGTCACTACCAGGAAACAAGCCTGACATAAGAAATAAACACGAGCTCAAGATCAGGTACAAGCAATCCTCACTACCAGGAAACAAGTCTGACATAAGAAATAAACATGAGCTCAAGATCAGGTACAAGCAGATGTCACCACAAGGAAACATGTCTGACATAAGAAATAAACACGAGCTCAAGATCAGGTACAAGCAGACCTCACTGCCGGGAAACAAGTCTGACATAAGAAATAAACATGAGCTCAAGATCAGGTACAAGTAGATGTCACTACCAGGAAACAAGTCTGACAAAGAAATAAACACGAGCTCAAGATCAGGTACAAGCAGACCTCACTACCAGGATAGATGTCTGACATAAGAAATAAACACGAGCTCAAGATCAGGTACAAGCAGACCTCACTACCAGGAAACAAGTCTGACATAAGAAATAAATATGAGCTCAAGATCAGGTACAAGTAGATGTCACTACCAGGAAACAAGTCTGACATAAGAAATAAACACGAGCTCAAGATCAGGTACAAGCAGACCTCACTACCAGGATAGATGTCTGACATAAGAAATAAACACGAGCTCAAGATCAGGTACAAGTAGACGTCACTACCAGGAAACGTGCCTGACATAAGAAATAAACACGAGCTTTAGATCAGGTACAAGCAGACCTCACTACCAGGGAACATGTCTGACACAAGAAATAAACACGAGCTCAAGATCAGGTACAAGCAGACCTCACTACCAGGAAACAAGTCTGACATAAGAAATAAACACGAGCTCAAGATCAGGTACAAGCAGACCTCACTACCAGGATAGATGTCTGACATAAGAAATAAACATGAGCTCAAGATCAGGTACAAGTAGACGTCACTACCAGGAAACGTGCCTGACATAAGAAATAAACACGAGCTTTAGATCAGGTACAAGCATACCTCACTACCAGGGAACATGTCTGACATAAGAAATAAACACGAGCTCAAGATCAGGTACAAGCAATCCTCACTACCAGGAAACAGGTCTGACATAAGAAATAAACACGAGCTCAAGATCAGGTTCAAGTAAACGTCACTACCAGGAAACAAGCCTGACATAAGAAATAAACACGAGCTCAATATCAGGTACAAGCAAACCTCACTACCAGGAAACAAGTCTGACATAAGAAATAAACACAAGCTCAAGATCAGGTACAAGCAAAACTCACTACCAGGAAACATGTCTGACATAAGAAATAAACACGAGCTCAAGATCAGGTACAAGTGGATGTCACTACCAGGAAACAAGCCTGACATAAGAAATAAACACGAGCTCAAGATCAGGTACAAGTAGATGTCACTACCAGGAAACAAGTCTGACATAAGAAATAAACACGAGCTCAAGATCAGGTTCAAGTAGACGTCACTACCAGGAAACATGTGTGACATAAGAAATAAACACGAGCTCAAGATCAGGTTCAAGTAGACGTCACTACCAGGTAACAAGTCTGACATAAGAAATATACACGAGCTCAATATCAGGTACAAGTAAACCTCACTACCAGGAATCAAGTCTGACATAAGAAATAAACACGAGCTCAAGATCAGGTACAAGTAGACGTCACTACCAGGAAACAAGCCTGACATAAGAAATAAACACGAGCTCAAGATCAGGTACAAGTAGACCTCACTACCAGGAAACAAGTCTGACATAAGAAATAAATACGAGCTCAAGATCAGGTACAAGTAGATGTCACTACCAGGAAACAAGTCTGACATCAGAAATAAACACGAGCTCAAGATCAGGTACAAGTAGATATCACTACCAGGAAACAAGTCTGACATCAGAAATAAACACGAGCTCAAGATCAGGTACAAGTAGACGTCACTACCAGGAAACATGTCTGACATCAGAAATAAACACGAGCTCAAGATCAGGTACAAGTAGATGTTACTACCAGGAAACAAGTCTGACATCAGAAATAAACACGAGCTCAAGATCAGGTACAAGTAGATGTCACTACCAGAAAACATGTCTGACATCAGAAATAAACACGAGCTCAAGATCAGGTACAAGTAGAGGTCACTACCAGGAAACAAGCCTGACATAAGAAATAACACGAGCTCAATATCAGGTACAAGCAAACCTCACTACCAGGAAACAAGTCTGACATAAGAAATGAACACGAGCTCAAGATCAGGTACAAGTAGACGTCACTACCAGGAAACAAGCCTGACATAAGAAATAAACACGAGCTCAAGATCAGGTACAAGCAATCCTCACTACCAGGAAACAAGTCTGACATAAGAAATAAACATGAGCTCAAGATCAGGTACAAGCAGATGTCACCACAAGGAAACATGTCTGACATAAGAAATAAACACGAGCTCAAGATCAGGTACAAGCAGACCTCACTGCCGGGAAACAAGTCTGACATAAGAAATAAACATGAGCTCAAGATCAGGTACAAGTAGATGTCACTACCAGGAAACAAGTCTGACAAAGAAATAAACACGAGCTCAAGATCAGGTACAAGCAGACCTCACTACCAGGATAGATGTCTGACATAAGAAATAAACACGAGCTCAAGATCAGGTACAAGCAGACCTCACTACCAGGAAACAAGTCTGACATAAGAAATAAATATGAGCTCAAGATCAGGTACAAGTAGATGTCACTACCAGGAAACAAGTCTGACATAAGAAATAAACACGAGCTCAAGATCAGGTACAAGCAGACCTCACTACCAGGATAGATGTCTGACATAAGAAATAAACACGAGCTCAAGATCAGGTACAAGTAGACGTCACTACCAGGAAACGTGCCTGACATAAGAAATAAACACGAGCTTTAGATCAGGTACAAGCAGACCTCACTACCAGGGAACATGTCTGACACAAGAAATAAACACGAGCTCAAGATCAGGTACAAGCAGACCTCACTACCAGGAAACAAGTCTGACATAAGAAATAAACACGAGCTCAAGATCAGGTACAAGCAGACCTCACTACCAGGATATATGTCTGACATAAGAAATAAACATGAGCTCAAGATCAGGTACAAGTAGACGTCACTACCAGGAAACGTGCCTGACATAAGAAATAAACACGAGCTTTAGATCAGGTACAAGCAGACCTCACTACCAGGGAACATGTCTGACACAAGAAATAAACACGAGCTCAAGATCAGGTACAAGCAAACCTCACTACCAGGAAACAGGTCTGACATAAGAAATAAACACGAGCTCAAGATCAGGTTCAAGTAAACGTCACTACCAGGAAACAAGCCTGACATAAGAAATAAACACGAGCTCAATATCAGGTACAAGCAAACCTCACTACCAGGAAACAAGTCTGACATAAGAAATAAACACAAGCTCAAGATCAGGTACAAGCAAAACTCACTACCAGGAAACATGTCTGACATAAGAAATAAACACGAGCTCAAGATCAGGTACAAGTGGATGTCACTACCAGGAAACAAGCCTGACATAAGAAATAAACACGAGCTCAAGATCAGGTACAAGTAAAACTCACTACCAGGAAACAAGTCTGACATAAGAAATAAACACGAGCTCAAGATCAGGTACAAGTAGACGTCACTACCAGGAAACATGTGTGACATAAGAAATAAACACGAGCTCAAGATCAGGTACAAGTAGACGTCACTACCAGGTAACAAGTCTGACATAAGAAATAAACACGAGCTCAATATCAGGTACGAGTAAACCTCACTACCAGGAAACAAGTCTGACATAAGAAATAAACACGAGCTCCAGATCAGGTACAAGTAGACGTCACTACCAGGAAACATGTCTGACATAAGAAATAAACACGAGCTCAAGATCAGGTACAAGTAGACCTCACTACAAGGAATCAAGTCTGACATAAGAAATAAACACGAGCTCAAGATCAGGTACAAGTAGATGTCACTACCAGGAAACAGGTCTGACATCAGAAATAAACACGAGCTCAAGATCAGGTACAACTAGATGTCACTACCAGGAAACAAGTCTGACATCAGAAATAAACACGAGCTCAAGATCAGGTACAAGTAGACGTCACTACCAGGAAACATGTCTGACATCAGAAATAAACACGAGCTCAAGATCAGGTACAAGTAGATGTCACTACCAGGAAACAAGTCTGACATCAGAAATAAACACGAGCTCAAGATCAGGTACAAGTAGATGTCACTACCAGAAAACATGTCTGACATCAGAAATAAACACGAGCTCCAGATCAGGTACAAGTAGAGGTCACTACCAGGAAACAAGCCTGACATAAGAAATAACACGAGCTCAATATCAGGTACAAGCAAACCTCACTACCAGGAAACAAGTCTGACATAAGAAATGAACACGAGCTCAAGATCAGGTACAAGTAGACGTCACTACCAGGAAACAAGCCTGACATAAGAAATAAACACGAGCTCAAGATCAGGTACAAGCAAACCTCACTACCAGGAAACAAGTCTGACATAAGAAATAAACATGAGCTCAAGATCAGGTACAAGCTGATGCCACCACAAGGAACATGTCTGACATAAGAAATAAACACGAGCTCAAGATCAGGTACAAGCAGACCTCACTGCCAGGAAACAAGTCTGATATAAGAAATATACATGAGCTCAAGATCAGGTACAAGTAGATGTCACTACCAGGAAACAAGTCTGACATAAGAAATAAACACGAGCTCAAGATCAGGTACAAGCAGACCTCACTACCAGGATAGATGTCTGACATAAGAAATAAACATGAGCTCAAGATCAGGTACTAGTAGACGTCACTACCAGGAAACGTGCCTGACATAAGAAATAAACACGAGCTTAAGATCAGGTACAAGCAGACCTCACTACCAGGGAACATGTCTGACATAAGAAATAAACACGAGCTCAAGATTTAGGTACAAGCAAACCTCACTACCAGGAAACAGGTCTGACATAAGAAATAAACAAGAGCTCAAGATCAGGTACAAGTAAACGTCACTACCAGGAAACAAGCCTGACATAAGAAATAAACACGAGCTCCTTATCAGGTACAAGCAAACCTCACTACCAGGAAACAAGTCTGACATAAGAAATAAACACAAGCTCAAGATCAGGTACAAGCAAAACTCACTACCAGGAACCATGTCTGACATAAGGAATAAACACGAGCTCAAGATCAGGTACAAGTGGACGTCACTCCCAGGAAACAAGCCTGACATAAGAAATAAACACGAGCTCAAGATCAGGTACAAGCAAAACTCACTACCAGGCACAAGTCTGACATAAGAAATAAACACGAGCACAAGATCAGGTACAAGTAGACGTCACTACCAGGAAACATGTCTGACATAAGAAATAAACACGAGCTCAAGATCAGGTACAAGTAGACGTCACTACCAGGTAACAAGTCTGACATAAGAAATAAACACGAGCTCAATATCAGGTACAAGCAAACCTCACTACCAGGAAACAAGTCTGACATAATAAATAAACACGAGCTCAAGATCAGGTACAAGTAGACGTCACTACCAGGAAACATGTCTGACATAAGAAATAAACACGAGCTCAAGATCAGGTACAAGTACACCTCACTACCAGGAAACAAGTCTGACATAAGAAATAAACACGAGCTCAAGATCAGGTACAAGTAGATGTCACTACCAGGAAACATGTCTGACATCAGAAATAAACACGAGCTCAAGATCAGGTACAAGTAGATGTCACTACCAGGAAACAAGTCTGACATAGGAAATAAACACGAGCTCAAGATCAGGTACAAGTAGACGTCACTACCAGGAAACATGTCTGACATCAGAAATAAACACGGGCTCAAGATCAGGTACAAGTAGATGTCACTACCAGGAAACAAGTCTGACATCAGAAATAAACACGAGCTCAAGATCAGGTACAAGTAGACCTCACTACCAGGAAACATGTGTGACATCAGAAATAAACACGAGCTCAAGATCAGGTACAAGTAGACGTCACTACCAGGAAACAAGCCTGACATAAGAAATAACACGAGCTCAATATCAGGTACAAGCAAACCTCACTACCAGGAAACAAGTCTGACATAAGAAATAAAAACACGAGCTCAAGATCAGGTACAAGTAGACGTCACTACCAGGAAACAAGCCTGACATAAGAAATAAACACGAGCTCAATATCAGGTACAAGCAAAACTCACTACCAGGAAACAAGTCTGACATAATAAATAAACACCAGCTCAAGATCAGGTACAAGTGGACGTCACTACCAGGAAACAAGCCTGACATAAGAAATAAACACGAGCTCAAGATCAGGTACAAGCAAAACTCACTACCAGGAAACAAGTCTGACATAAGAAATAAACACGAGCTCAAGATCAGGTACAAGTAGATGTCACTACCAGGAAACAAGTCTGACTACAGAAATAAACACGAGCTCAAGATCAGGTACAAGTAGATGTCACTACCAGGAAACAAGTCTGACATAAGAAATAAACATGAGCTCAAGATCAGGTTCAAGTAGACCTCACTACCAGGAAACAAGTCTGACATAAGAAATAAACATGAGCTCAAGATCAGGTACAAGCAAACCTCACTACCAGGAAACAAGTCAGACATAAGAAATAAACATGAGCTCAAGATCAGGTACAAGCAAACCTCACTACCAGGAAACAAGTCAGACATAAGAAATAAACATGAGCTCAAGATCAGGTTCAAGTAGACCTCACTACCAGGAAACAAGTCTAACATAAGAAATAAACACGAGCGCATGATCAGGTACAACCAAACGTCACTACCAGGAAACAAGCCTGACACAAGAAATAAACACGAACTCAAGATCAGGTACAACCAAACGTCACTACCAGGAAACAAGCCTGACACAAGAAATAAACACGAACTCAAGATCAGGTACAAGCAAACCTCACTACCAGGAAACAAGCCTGACATAAGAAATAAATAGGAGCTCAAGATCAGGTACAAGCAGACCGCACTACCTGGAAACAAGCCTGACATAAGAAATAAATATGAGCTCAAGATCAGGTACAAGCAGATGTCACCACAAGGAAACATGTCTGACATAAGAAATAAACATGAGCTCAAGATCAGGTACAAACAAACCTCACTAACAGGAAACATGTCTGACATCAGAAATAAACACGAGCTCAACATCAGGTACAAGCAGACTTCACTACCAGGAAACATGTCTGACATCAGAAATAAACACGAGCTCAAGATGAGGTACAAGCAAAGCTCACTACCAGGAAACAAGTCTGACATCAGAAATGAACACGAGCTCAAGTTCAGGTACAAGCAAACCTCACTATCAGGAAACAAGTCTGACATCAGAAATAAACATGAGCTCAAGATCAGGTACAAGCAGATGTCACCACCAGGAAACATGTCTGACATAAGAAATAACACGAGCTCCATATCAGGTACAAGCAATCCTCACTACCAGGAAACAAGTCTGACATAAGAAAAAAACACGAGCTCAAGTTCAGGTACAAGTAGACGTCACTACCAGGAAACAAGCCTGACATAAGAAATAAACACGAGCTCAATATCAGGTACAAGCAAACCTCACTACCAGGAAACAAGTCTGACATAAGAAATAAACACAAGCTCAAGATCAGGTACAAGTGGACGTCACTACCAGGAAACAAGCCTGACATAAGAAATAAACACGAGCTCAAGATCAGTTACAAGTAGACGTCACTACCAGGAAACAAGCCTGACATAAGAAATAAACACGAGCCCAAGATCAGGTACAAGTGGACGTCACTACCAGGAAACAAGCCTGACATAAGAAATAAACACGAGCTCAATATCAGGTACAAGCAAATCTCACTACCAGGAAACATGTCAGACATAAGAAATAAATATGAGCTCAAGATCAGGTACAAGCAGACCTCACTACCAGGAAACAAGTTTGACATAAGAAATAAACATGAGCTCAAGATCAGGTACAAGCAGATGTCACCACAAGGAAACATGTCTGACATAAGAAATAAACACGAGCTCAAGATCAGGTACAAGCACACCTCACTACCAGGAAACAAGTCTGACATAAGAAATAAACATGAGCTCAAGATCAGGTACAAGTAGATGTCACTACCAGGAAACAAGTCTGACATAAGAAATAAACACGAGCTCAAGATCAGGTACAAGCAATCCTCACTACCAGGAAACAAGTCTGACATAAGAAATAAACATGAGCTCAAGATCAGGTACAAGCAGATGTCACCACAAGGAAACATGTCTGACATAAGAAATAAACACGAGCTCAAGATCAGGTACAAGCAGACCTCACTGCCAGGAAACAAGTCTGACATAAGAAATAAACATGAGCTCAAGATCAGGTACAAGTAGATGTCACTACCAGGAAACAAGTCTGACATAAGAAATAAACACGAGCTCAAGATCAGGTTCAAGTAAACGTCACTACCAGGAAACAAGCCTGACATAAGAAATAAACACGAGCTCAATACCAGGTACAAGCAAACCTCACTACCAGGAAACAAGTCTGACATAAGAAATAAACTCGAGCTCAAGATCAGGTTCAAGTAAACGTCACTACCAGGAAACAAGCCTGACATAAGAAATAAACACGAGCTCAATACCAGGTACAAGCAAACCTCACTACCAGGAAACAAGTCTGACATAAGAAATAAACACAAGCTCAAGATCAGGTACAAGCAAAACTCACTACCAGGAAACATGTCTGACATAAGAAATAAACACGAGCTCAAGATCAGGTACAAGTGGATGTCACTACCAGGAAACAAGCCTGACATAAGAAATAAATACGAGCTCAAGATCAGGTACAAGTAAAACTCACTACCAGGAAACAATTCTGACATAAGAAATAAACACGAGCTCAAGATCAGGTACAAGTAGACGTCACTACCAGGAAACAAGTCTGACATAAGAAATAAACACGAGCTCAAGATCAGGTACAGGTAGACGTCACTACCAGGTAACAAGTCTGACATAAGAAATAAACACGAGCTCAATATCAGGTACAAGTAAACCTCACTACTAGGAAACAAGTCTGACATAAGAAATAAACACGAGCTCAAGATCAGGTACAAGTAGACCTGAATACCAGGAAACAAGTCTGACATAAGAAATAAACACGAGCTCAAGATCAGGTACAAGTAGATGTCACTACCAGGAAACAAGTCTGACATCAGAAATAAACACGAGCTCAAGATCAGGTACAAGTAGATGTCACAACCAGGAAACAAGTCTGACATCAGAAATAAACACGAGCTCAAGATCAGGTAAAGTAGACGTCACTACCAGGAAACATGTCTGACATCAGAAATAAACACGAGCTCAAGATCAGGTACAAGTAGATGTCACTACCTGGAAACAAGTCTGACATCAGAAATAAACACGAGCTCAAGATCTGGTACAAGTAGATGTCACTACCAGAAAACATGTCTGACATCAGAAATAAACACGAGCTCAAGATCAGGTACAAGTAGAGGTCACTACCAGGAAACAAGCCTGACATAAGAAATAACACGAGCTCAATATCAGGTACAAGCAAACCTCACTACCAGGAAACAAGTCTGACATAAGAAATGAACACGAGCTCAAGATCAGGTACAAGTAGACGTCACTACCAGGAAACAAGCCTGACATAAGAAATAAACACGAGCTCAAGATCAGGTACAAGCAATCCTCACTACCAGGAAACAAGTCTGACATAAGAAATAAACATGAGCTCAAGATCAGGTACAAGCAGATGTCACCACAAGGAAACATGTCTGACATAATAAATAAACACGAGCTCAAGATCAGGTACAAGCAGACCTCACTGCCAGGAAACAAGTCTGACATAAGAAATAAACATGAGCTCAAGATCAGGTACAAGTAGATGTCACTACCAGGAAACAAGTCTGACATAAGAAATAATCAGGAGCTCAAGTTCAGGTACAAGCAGACCTCACTACCAGGATAGATGTCTGACATAAGAAATAAAAAGGAGCTCAAGATCAGGTACAAGCAGACCTCACTACCAGGAAACAAGTCTGACATAAGAAATAAACGTGAGCTCAAGATCAGGTACAAGTAGATGTCACTACCAGGAAACAAGTCTGACATAAGAAATAAACACGAGCTCAAGATCAGGAACAAGCAGACCTCACTACCAGGATAGATGTCTGACATAAGAAATAAACATGAGCTCAAGATCAGGTACAAGTAGACGTCACTACCAGGAAACGTGCCTGACATAAGAAATAAACACGAGCTTTAGATCAGGTACAAGCAGACCTCACTACCAGGGAACATGTCTGACACAAGAAATAAACACGAGCTCAAGATCAGGTACAAGCAGACCTCACTACCAGGAAACAAGTCTGACATAAGAAATAAACACGAGCTCAAGATCAGGTACAAGCAGACCTCACTACCAGGATAGATGTCTGACATAAGAAATAAACATGAGCTCAAGATCAGGTACAAGTAGACGTCACTACCAGGAAACGTGCCTGACATAAGAAATAAACACGAGCTTTAGATCAGGTACAAGCATACCTCACTACCAGGGAACATGTCTGACATAAGAAATAAACACGAGCTCAAGATCAGGTACAAGCAATCCTCACTACCAGGAAACAGGTCTGACATAAGAAATAAACACGAGCTCAAGATCAGGTTCAAGTAAACGTCACTACCAGGAAACAAGCCTGACATAAGAAATAAACACGAGCTCAATATCAGGTACAAGCAAACCTCACTACCAGGAAACAAGTCTGACATAAGAAATAAACACAAGCTCAAGATCAGGTACAAGCAAAACTCACTACCAGGAAACATGTCTGACATAAGAAATAAACACGAGCTCAAGATCAGGTACAAGTGGATGTCACTACCAGGAAACAAGCCTGACATAAGAAATAAACACGAGCTCAAGATCAGGTACAAGTAGATGTCACTACCAGGAAACAAGTCTGACATAAGAAATAAACACGAGCTCAAGATCAGGTTCAAGTAGACGTCACTACCAGGAAACATGTGTGACATAAGAAATAAACACGAGCTCAAGATCAGGTTCAAGTAGACGTCACTACCAGGTAACAAGTCTGACATAAGAAATATACACGAGCTCAATATCAGGTACAAGTAAACCTCACTACCAGGAATCAAGTCTGACATAAGAAATAAACACGAGCTCAAGATCAGGTACAAGTAGACGTCACTACCAGGAAACAAGCCTGACATAAGAAATAAACACGAGCTCAAGATCAGGTACAAGTAGACCTCACTACCAGGAAACAAGTCTGACATAAGAAATAAATACGAGCTCAAGATCAGGTACAAGTAGATGTCACTACCAGGAAACAAGTCTGACATCAGAAATAAACACGAGCTCAAGATCAGGTACAAGTAGATATCACTACCAGGAAACAAGTCTGACATCAGAAATAAACACGAGCTCAAGATCAGGTACAAGTAGACGTCACTACCAGGAAACATGTCTGACATCAGAAATAAACACGAGCTCAAGATCAGGTACAAGTAGATGTTACTACCAGGAAACAAGTCTGACATCAGAAATAAACACGAGCTCAAGATCAGGTACAAGTAGATGTCACTACCAGAAAACATGTCTGACATCAGAAATAAACACGAGCTCAAGATCAGGTACAAGTAGAGGTCACTACCAGGAAACAAGCCTGACATAAGAAATAACACGAGCTCAATATCAGGTACAAGCAAACCTCACTACCAGGAAACAAGTCTGACATAAGAAATGAACACGAGCTCAAGATCAGGTACAAGTAGACGTCACTACCAGGAAACAAGCCTGACATAAGAAATAAACACGAGCTCAAGATCAGGTACAAGCAATCCTCACTACCAGGAAACAAGTCTGACATAAGAAATAAACATGAGCTCAAGATCAGGTACAAGCAGATGTCACCACAAGGAAACATGTCTGACATAAGAAATAAACACGAGCTCAAGATCAGGTACAAGCAGACCTCACTGCCGGGAGCAAGTCTGACATAAGAAATAAACATGAGCTCAAGATCAGGTACAAGTAGATGTCACTACCAGGAAACAAGTCTGACAAAGAAATAAACACGAGCTCAAGATCAGGTACAAGCAGACCTCACTACCAGGATAGATGTCTGACATAAGAAATAAACACGAGCTCAAGATCAGGTACAAGCAGACCTCACTACCAGGAAACAAGTCTGACATAAGAAATAAATATGAGCTCAAGATCAGGTACAAGTAGATGTCACTACCAGGAAACAAGTCTGACATAAGAAATAAACACGAGCTCAAGATCAGGTACAAGCAGACCTCACTACCAGGATAGATGTCTGACATAAGAAATAAACACGAGCTCAAGATCAGGTACAAGTAGACGTCACTACCAGGAAACGTGCCTGACATAAGAAATAAACACGAGCTTTAGATCAGGTACAAGCAGACCTCACTACCAGGGAACATGTCTGACACAAGAAATAAACACGAGCTCAAGATCAGGTACAAGCAGACCTCACTACCAGGAAACAAGTCTGACATAAGAAATAAACACGAGCTCAAGATCAGGTACAAGCAGACCTCACTACCAGGATATATGTCTGACATAAGAAATAAACATGAGCTCAAGATCAGGTACAAGTAGACGTCACTACCAGGAAACGTGCCTGACATAAGAAATAAACACGAGCTTTAGATCAGGTACAAGCAGACCTCACTACCAGGGAACATGTCTGACACAAGAAATAAACACGAGCTCAAGATCAGGTACAAGCAAACCTCACTACCAGGAAACAGGTCTGACATAAGAAATAAACACGAGCTCAAGATCAGGTTCAAGTAAACGTCACTACCAGGAAACAAGCCTGACATAAGAAATAAACACGAGCTCAATATCAGGTACAAGCAAACCTCACTACCAGGAAACAAGTCTGACATAAGAAATAAACACAAGCTCAAGATCAGGTACAAGCAAAACTCACTACCAGGAAACATGTCTGACATAAGAAATAAACACGAGCTCAAGATCAGGTACAAGTGGATGTCACTACCAGGAAACAAGCCTGACATAAGAAATAAACACGAGCTCAAGATCAGGTACAAGTAAAACTCACTACCAGGAAACAAGTCTGACATAAGAAATAAACACGAGCTCAAGATCAGGTACAAGTAGACGTCACTACCAGGAAACATGTGTGACATAAGAAATAAACACGAGCTCAAGATCAGGTACAAGTAGACGTCACTACCAGGTAACAAGTCTGACATAAGAAATAAACACGAGCTCAATATCAGGTACAAGTAGACGTCACTACCAGGAAACATGTCTGACATAAGAAATAAACACGAGCTCAAGATCAGGTACAAGTAGACCTCACTACAAGGAATCAAGTCTGACATAAGAAATAAACACGAGCTCAAGATCAGGTACAAGTAGATGTCACTACCAGGAAACAGGTCTGACATCAGAAATAAACACGAGCTCAAGATCAGGTACAACTAGATGTCACTACCAGGAAACAAGTCTGACATCAGAAATAAACACGAGCTCAAGATCAGGTACAAGTAGACGTCACTACCAGGAAACATGTCTGACATCAGAAATAAACACGAGCTCAAGACCAGGTACAAGTAGATGTCACTACCAGGAAACAAGTCTGACATCAGAAATAAACACGAGCTCAAGATCAGGTACAAGTAGATGTCACTACCAGAAAACATGTCTGACATCAGAAATAAACACGAGCTCCAGATCAGGTACAAGTAGAGGTCACTACCAGGAAACAAGCCTGACATAAGAAATAACACGAGCTCAATATCAGGTACAAGCAAACCTCACTACCAGGAAACAAGTCTGACATAAGAAATGAACACGAGCTCAAGATCAGGTACAAGTAGACGTCACTACCAGGAAACAAGCCTGACATAAGAAATAAACACGAGCTCAAGATCAGGTACAAGCAAACCTCACTACCAGGAAACAAGTCTGACATAAGAAATAAACATGAGCTCAAGATCAGGTACAAGCTGATGCCACCACAAGGAACATGTCTGACATAAGAAATAAACACGAGCTCAAGATCAGGTACAAGCAGACCTCACTGCCAGGAAACAAGTCTGATATAAGAAATATACATGAGCTCAAGATCAGGTACAAGTAGATGTCACTACCAGGAAACAAGTCTGACATAAGAAATAAACACGAGCTCAAGATCAGGTACAAGCAGACCTCACTACCAGGATAGATGTCTGACATAAGAAATAAACATGAGCTCAAGATCAGGTACTAGTAGACGTCACTACCAGGAAACGTGCCTGACATAAGAAATAAACACGAGCTTAAGATCAGGTACAAGCAGACCTCACTACCAGGGAACATGTCTGACATAAGAAATAAACACGAGCTCAAGATCAGGTACAAGCAAACCTCACTACCAGGAAACAGGTCTGACATAAGAAATAAACACGAGCTCAAGATCAGGTACAAGTAAACGTCACTACCAGGAAACAAGCCTGACATAAGAAATAAACACGAGCTCCTTATCAGGTACAAGCAAACCTCACTACCAGGAAACAAGTCTGACATAAGAAATAAACACAAGCTCAAGATCAGGTACAAGCAAAACTCACTACCAGGAACCATGTCTGACATAAGGAATAAACACGAGCTCAAGATCAGGTACAAGTGGACGTCACTCCCAGGAAACAAGCCTGACATAAGAAATAAACACGAGCTCAAGATCAGGTACAAGCAAAACTCACTACCAGGCACAAGTCTGACATAAGAAATAAACACGAGCACAAGATCAGGTACAAGTAGACGTCACTACCAGGAAACATGTCTGACATAAGAAATAAACACGAGCTCAAGATCAGGTACAAGTAGACGTCACTACCAGGTAACAAGTCTGACATAAGAAATAAACACGAGCTCAATATCAGGTACAAGCAAACCTCACTACCAGGAAACAAGTCTGACATAATAAATAAACACGAGCTCAAGATCAGGTACAAGTAGACGTCACTACCAGGAAACATGTCTGACATAAGAAATAAACACGAGCTCAAGATCAGGTACAAGTACACCTCACTACCAGGAAACAAGTCTGACATAAGAAATAAACACGAGCTCAAGATCAGGTACAAGTAGATGTCACTACCAGGAAACATGTCTGACATCAGAAATAAACACGAGCTCAAGATCAGGTACAAGTAGATGTCACTACCAGGAAACAAGTCTGACATAGGAAATAAACACGAGCTCAAGATCAGGTACAAGTAGACGTCTCTACCAGGAAACATGTCTGACATCAGAAATAAACACGGGCTCAAGATCAGGTACAAGTAGATGTCACTACCAGGAAACAAGTCTGACATCAGAAATAAAAACGAGCTCAAGATCAGGTACAAGTAGACCTCACTACCAGGAAACATGTGTGACATCAGAAATAAACACGAGCTCAAGATCAGGTACAAGTAGACGTCACTACCAGGAAACAAGCCTGACATAAGAAATAACACGAGCTCAATATCAGGTACAAGCAAACCTCACTACCAGGAAACAAGTCTGACATAAGAAACAAACACGAGCTCAAGATCAGGTACAAGTAGACGTCACTACCAGGAATCAAGCCTGACATAAGAAATAAACACGAGCTCAATATCAGGTACAAGCAAAACTCACTACCAGGAAACAAGTCTGACATAATAAATAAACACCAGCTCAAGATCAGGTACAAGTGGACGTCACTACCAGGAAACAAGCCTGACATAAGAAATAAACACGAGCTCAAGATCAGGTACAAGCAAAACTCACTACCAGGAAACAAGTCTGACATAAGAAATAAACACGAGCTCAAGATCAGGTACAAGTAGATGTCACTACCAGGAAACAAGTCTGACTACAGAAATAAACACGAGCTCAAGATCAGGTACAAGTAGATGTCACTACCAGGAAACAAGTCTGACATAAGAAATAAACATGAGCTCAAGATCAGGTTCAAGTAGACCTCACTACCAGGAAACAAGTCTGACATAAGAAATAAACATGAGCTCAAGATCAGGTACAAGCAAACCTCACTACCAGGAAACAAGTCAGACATAAGAAATAAACATGAGCTCAAGATCAGGTACAAGCAAACCTCACTACCAGGAAACAAGTCAGACATAAGAAATAAACATGAGCTCAAGATCAGGTTCAAGTAGACCTCACTACCAGGAAACAAGTCTAACATAAGAAATAAACACGAGCGCATGATCAGGTACAACCAAACGTCACTACCAGGAAACAAGCCTGACACAAGAAATAAACACGAACTCAAGATCAGGTACAACCAAACGTCACTACCAGGAAACAAGCCTGACACAAGAAATAAACACGAACTCAAGATCAGGTACAAGCAAACCTCACTACCAGGAAACAAGCCTGACATAAGAAATAAATAGGAGCTCAAGATCAGGTACAAGCAGACCGCACTACCTGGAAACAAGCCTGACATAAGAAATAAATATGAGCTCAAGATCAGGTACAAGCAGATGTCACCACAAGGAAACATGTCTGACATAAGAAATAAACATGAGCTCAAGATCAGGTACAAACAAACCTCACTAACAGGAAACATGTCTGACATCAGAAATAAACACGAGCTCAACATCAGGTACAAGCAGACTTCACTACCAGGAAACATGTCTGACATCAGAAATAAACACGAGCTCAAGATGAGGTACAAGCAAAGCTCACTACCAGGAAACAAGTCTGACATCAGAAATGAACACGAGCTCAAGTTCAGGTACAAGCACACCTCACTACCAGGAAACAAGTCTGACATAAGAAATAAACACAAGCTCAAGATCAGGTACAAGTAGACGTCACTACCAGGAAACAAGCCTGACATAAGAAATAACACGAGCTCAATATCAGGTACAAGCAAACCTCACTATCAGGAAACAAGTCTGACATCAGAAATAAACATGAGCTCAAGATCAGGTACAAGCAGATGTCACCACCAGGAAACATGTCTGACATAAGAAATAACACGAGCTCCATATCAGGTACAAGCCATCCTCACTACCAGGAAACAAGTCTGACATAAGAAAAAAACACGAGCTCAAGTTCAGGTACAAGTAGACGTCACTACCAGGAAACAAGCCTGACATAAGAAATAAACACGAGCTCAATATCAGGTACAAGCAAACCTCACTACCAGGAAACAAGTCTGACATAAGAAATAAACACAAGCTCAAGATCAGGTACAAGTGGACGTCACTACCAGGAAACAAGCCTGACATAAGAAATAAACACGAGCTCAAGATCAGGTACAAGTAGACGTCACTACCAGGAAACAAGCCTGACATAAGAAATAAACACGAGCCCAAGATCAGGTACAAGTGGACGTCACTACCAGGAAACAAGCCTGACATAAGAAATAAACACGAGCTCAATATCAGGTACAAGCAAATCTCACTACCAGGAAACATGTCAGACATAAGAAATAAATATGAGCTCAAGATCAGGTACAAGCAGACCTCACTACCAGGAAACAAGTTTGACATAAGAAATAAACATGAGCTCAAGATCAGGTACAAGCAGATGTCACCACAAGGAAACATGTCTGACATAAGAAATAAACACGAGCTCAAGATCAGGTACAAGCACACCTCACTACCAGGAAACAAGTCTGACATAAGAAATAAACATGAGCTCAAGATCAGGTACAAGTAGATGTCACTACCAGGAAACAAGTCTGACATAAGAAATAAACACGAGCTCAAGATCAGGTACAAGCAATCCTCACTACCAGGAAACAAGTCTGACATAAGAAATAAACATGAGCTCAAGATCAGGTACAAGCAGATGTCACCACAAGGAAACATGTCTGACATAAGAAATAAACACGAGCTCAAGATCAGGTACAAGCAGACCTCACTGCCAGGAAACAAGTCTGACATAAGAAATAAACATGAGCTCAAGATCAGGTACAAGTAGATGTCACTACCAGGAAACAAGTCTGACATAAGAAATAAACACGAGCTCAAGATCAGGTTCAAGTAAACGTCACTACCAGGAAACAAGCCTGACATAAGAAATAAACACGAGCTCAATACCAGGTACAAGCAAACCTCACTACCAGGAAACAAGTCTGACATAAGAAATAAACACAAGCTCAAGATCAGGTACAAGCAAAACTCACTACCAGGAAACATGTCTGACATAAGAAATAAACACGAGCTCAAGATCAGGTACAAGTGGATGTCACTACCAGGAAACAAGCCTGACATAAGAAATAAATACGAGCTCAAGATCAGGTACAAGTAAAACTCACTACCAGGAAACAATTCTGACATAAGAAATAAACACGAGCTCAAGATCAGGTACAAGTAGACGTCACTACCAGGAAACAAGTCTGACATAAGAAATAAACACGAGCTCAAGATCAGGTACAGGTAGACGTCACTACCAGGTAACAAGTCTGACATAAGAAATAAACACGAGCTCAATATCAGGTACAAGTAAACCTCACTACTAGGAAACAAGTCTGACATAAGAAATAAACACGAGCTCAAGATCAGGTACAAGTAGACCTGAATACCAGGAAACAAGTCTGACATAAGAAATAAACACGAGCTCAAGATCAGGTACAAGTAGATGTCACTACCAGGAAACAAGTCTGACATCAGAAATAAACACGAGCTCAAGATCAGGTACAAGTAGATGTCACAACCAGGAAACAAGTCTGACATCAGAAATAAACACGAGCTCAAGATCAGGTAAAGTAGACGTCACTACCAGGAAACATGTCTGACATCAGAAATAAACACGAGCTCAAGATCAGGTACAAGTAGATGTCACTACCTGGAAACAAGTCTGACATCAGAAATAAACACGAGCTCAAGATCTGGTACAAGTAGATGTCACTACCAGAAAACATGTCTGACATCAGAAATAAACACGAGCTCAAGATCAGGTACAAGTAGAGGTCACTACCAGGAAACAAGCCTGACATAAGAAATAACACGAGCTCAATATCAGGTACAAGCAAACCTCACTACCAGGAAACAAGTCTGACATAAGAAATGAACACGAGCTCAAGATCAGGTACAAGTAGACGTCACTACCAGGAAACAAGCCTGACATAAGAAATAAACACGAGCTCAAGATCAGGTACAAGCAATCCTCACTACCAGGAAACAAGTCTGACATAAGAAATAAACATGAGCTCAAGATCAGGTACAAGCAGATGTCACCACAAGGAAACATGTCTGACATAAGAAATAAACACGAGCTCAAGATCAGGTACAAGCAGACCTCACTGCCAGGAAACAAGTCTGACATAAGAAATAAACATGAGCTCAAGATCAGGTACAAGTAGATGTCACTACCAGGAAACAAGTCTGACATAAGAAATAATCAGGAGCTCAAGTTCAGGTACAAGCAGACCTCACTACCAGGATAGATGTCTGACATAAGAAATAAACAGGAGCTCAAGATCAGGTACAAGCAGACCTCACTACCAGGAAACAAGTCTGACATAAGAAATAAACGTGAGCTCAAGATCAGGTACAAGTAGATGTCACTACCAGGAAACAAGTCTCACATAAGAAATAAACACGAGCTCAAGATCAGGTACAAGCAGACCTCACTACCAGGATAGATGTCTGACATAAGAAATAAACATGAGCTCAAGATCAGGTACAAGTAGACGTCACTACCAGGAAACGTGCCTGACATAAGAAATAAACACGAGCTTTAGATCAGGTACAAGCAGACCTCACTACCAGGGAACATGTCTGACATAAGAAATAAACACGAGCTCAAGATCAGGTACAAGCAAACCTCACTACCAGGAAACATGTCTGACATAAGAAATAAACACGAGCTCAAGATCAGGTACAAGTAGACGTCACTACCAGGTAACAAGTCTGACATAAGAAATAAACACGAGCTCAATATCAGGTACAAGCAAACCTCACTACCAGGAAACAAGTCTGACATAAGAAATAAACACAAGCTCAAGATCAGGTAAAAGCAAAACTCACTACCAGGAAACATGTCTGACATAAGAAATAAACACGAGCTCAAGATCAGGTACAAGTGGATGTCACTACCAGGAAACAAGCCTGACATAAGAAATAAACACGAGCTCAAGATCAGGTACAAGTAAAACTCACTACCAGGAAACAAGTCTGACATAAGAAATAAACACGAGCTCAAGATCAGGTACAAGTAGACGTCACTACCAGGAAACATGTGTGACATAAGAAATAAACACGAGCTCAAGATCAGGTACAAGTAGACGTCACTACCAGGTAACAAGTCTGACATAAGAAATAAACACGAGCTCAATATCAGGTACAAGTAATCCTCACTACCAGGAAACAAGTCTGACATAAGAAATAAACACGAGCTCAAGATCAGGTACAAGTAGACGTCACTACCAGGAAAAAGGTCTGACATAAGAAATAAACACGAGCTCAAGATCAGGTACAAGTAGATGTCACTACCAGGAAACAAGTCTGACATCAGAAATAAACACGAGCTCAAGATCAGGTACAAGTAGACGTCACTACCAGGAAACATGTCTGACATCAGAAATAAACACGAGCTCAAGATCAGGTACTAGTAGATGTCACTACCAGGAAACAAGTCTGACATCAGAATTAAACACGAGCTCAAGATCAGGTACAAGTGGATGTCACTACCAGAAAACATGTCTGACATCAGAAATAAACACGAGCTCAAGATCAGGTACAAGCAATCCTCACTACCAGGAAACAAGTCTGACATAAGAAATAAACATGAGCTCAAGATCAGGTACAAGCAGATGTCACCACAAGGAAACATGTCTGACATAAGAAATAAACACGAGCTCAATATCAGGTACAAGCAAACCTCACTTCCAGGAAACAAGTCTGACATAAGAAATGAACACGAGCTCAAGATCAGGTACAAGTAGACGTCACTACCAGGAAACAAGCCTGACATAAGAAATAAACACGAGCACAAGATCAGGTACAAGCAATCCTCACTACCAGGAAACAAGTCTGACATAAGAAATAAACATGAGCTCAAGATCAGGTACAAGCAGATGTCACCACAAGGTAACATGTCTGACATAAGAAATAAACACGAGCTCAAGATCAGGTACAAGCAGACCTCACTGCCAGGAACAAGTCTGACATAAGAAATAAACATGAGCTCAAGATCAGGTACAAGTAGATGTCACTACCAGGAAACAAGTCTGACATAAGAAATAAACACGAGCTCAAGATCAGGTACAAGCAGACCTCACTACCAGGATAGATGTCTGACATAAGAAATAAACATGAGCTCAAGATCAGTTACAAGTAGACGTCACTACCAGGAAACGTGCCTGACATAAGAAATAAACACGAGCTTAAGATCAGGTACAAGCAGACCTCACTACCAGGGAACATGTCTGACATAAGAAATAAACACGAGCTCAAGATCAGGTACAAGCAAACCTCACTACCAGCAAACAGGTCTGACATAAGAAATAAACACGAGCTCAAGATCAGGTACAAGTAAACGTCACTACCAGGAAACAAGCCTGGCATAAGAAATAAACACGAGCTCAGTATCAGGTACAAGCAAACCTCACTACCAGGAAACAAGTCTGACATAAGAAATAAACACAAGCTCAAGATCAGGTACAAGCAAAACTCACTACCAGGAAACATGCCTGACATAAGAAATAAACACGAGCTCAAGATCAGGTACAAGTGGACGTCACTACCAGGAAACAAGCCTGACATAAGAAATAAACACGAGCTCAAGATCAGGTACAAGCAAAACTCACTACCAGGAAACAAGTCTGACATAAGAAATAAACACGAGCACAAGATCAGGTACAAGTAGACGTCACTACCAGGAAACATGTCTGACATAAGAAATAAACACGAGCTCAAGATCAGGTACAAGTAGACGTCACTACCAGGTAACAAGTCTGACATAAGAAATAAACACGAGCTCAATATCAGGTACAAGCAAACCTCACTACCAGGAAACAAGTCTGACATAAGAAATAAACACGAGCTCAAGATCAGGTACAAGTAGACGTCACTACCAGGAAACATGTCTGACATAAGAGATAAACACGAGCTCAAGATCAGGTACAAGTAGATGTCACTACCAGGAAACAAGTCTGACATCAGAAATAAACACGAGCTCAAGATCCGGTACAAGTAGATGTCACTACCAGGAAACAAGTCTGACATAAGAAATAAACACGAGCTCAAGATCAGGTACAAGTAGACGTCACTACCAGGAAACATGTCTGACATCAGAAATAAACACGGGCTCAAGATCAGGTACAAGTAGATGTCACTACCAGGAAACAAGTCTGACATCAGAAATAAACACGATCTAAAGATCAGGTACAAGTAGACCTCACTACCAGGAAACATGTGTGACATCAGAAATAAACACGAGCTCAAGATCAGGTAAAAGTAGACGTCACTACCAGGAAACAAGCCTGACATAAGAAATAACACGAGATCAATATCAGGTACAAGCAAACCTCACTACCAGGAAACAAGTCTGACATAAGAAATAAACACGAGCTCAAGATCAGGTACAAGTAGACGTCACTACCAGGAAACAAGCCTGACATAAGAAATAAACACGAGCTCAATATCAGGTACAAGCAAACCTCACTGCCAGGAAACAAGTCTGACATAATAAATAAACACCAGCTCAAGATCAGGTACAAGTGGACGTCACTACCAGGAAACAAGCCTGACATAAGAAATAAACACGAGCTCAAGATCAGGTACAAGCAAAACTCATTACCAGGAAACAAGTCTGACATAAGAAATAAACACGAGCTCAAGATCAGGTACAAGTAGATGTCACTACCAGGAAACAAGTCTGACATCAGAAATAAACACGAGCTCAAGCTCAGGTACAAGTAGACGTCACAACCAGGAAACAAGTCTGACATAAGAAATAAACACGAGCTCAAGATCAGGTACAAGCAGATGTCACTACCAGGAAACAAGTCTGACATAAGAAATAAACACGAGCTCAAGATCAGATACAAATAGACGTCACTACCAGGAAACATGTCTGACATAAGAAATAAACACGAGCTCAAGATCAGGCACAAGTAGATGTCACTACCAGGAAACAAGTCTGACATCAGAAATAAACACGAGCCCAAGATCAGGTACAAGTAGATGTTACTACCAGGAAACAAGTCTGACATCAGAAATAAACACGAGCTCAAGATCAGATACAAGAAGATGTCACTACCAGGAAACATGTCTGACATTGGAAATAAACACGAGCTTAAGATCAGGTACAAGTGGATGTCACTACCAGGAAACAAGACTGACATCAGAAATAAACACGAGCTCAAGATCAGGTACAAGTAGATGTCACTACCAGGAAAAAAGTCTGACATCAGAAATAAACACGAGCTCAAGATCAGGTACAAGCAAACCACACTACCAGGAAACATGTCTGACACAATAAATAAAAACGAGCTCAAGATCAGGTACAAGTAGACCTCACTACCAGGAAACAAGTCTGACATCAGAAATAAATATGAGCTTAAGATCAGGTACAAGCAAGCCTCACTACCATGAAACATGTCTGACATAAGAAATAAACACGAGCTCAAGATCAGGTACAAGCAGACGTCACTACCAGGAAACATGTCTGACATCAGAGATAAACACGAGCTCAAGATCAGGTACAAGTAGACGTCACTACCAGGAAACATGTCTGACATAGGAAATAAACACGAGCTCAAGATCAGGTACAAGCAGACCTCACTACCAGGAAACAAGTCTGACATCAGAAATAAACACGAGCTCAAAATCAGGTACAAGCAAACCTCACTACCAGGAAACATGTCTGACATAAGAAATAAACACGAGCTCAATATCAGGTACAAGCAATCCTCACTACCAGGAAACAAGTCTGACATCAGAGATAAACACGAGCTCAAGATCAGGTACAAGCAAACCTCACTACCAGGAAACAAGTCTGACATCAGAAATAAACACGAGCTCAAGATCAGGTACAAGCAGACCTCACTACCAGGAAACAAGTCTGACATCAGAAACAAACACGAGCTCAAGATCAGGTACAAGCAAACCTCACTACCAGGAAACATGTCTGACATAAGAAATAAACACGAGCTCAAGATCAGGTACAAGCAGACTTCAGTACCAGGAAACATATCTGACATCAGAAATAAACACGAGCGCAAGATCAGGTACTTGCAAACCTCACTACCAGGAAACAAGTCTGACATCAGAAATAAACACGAGCTCAAGATCAGGTACAAGCAAACCTCAGTACCAGGAAACATGTCTGACATCAGAAATAAACACGAGCTCAAGATCAGGTACAAGTAGACGTCACTACCAGGAAACAAGCCTGACATAAGAAATAAACACGAGCCCAAGATCAGGTAGAAGTGGACGTCACTACCAGGAAACAAGCCTGACATAAGAAATAAACACGAGCTCAATATCAGGTACAAGCAAATCTCACTACCAGGAAACATGTCAGACATAAGAAATAAATATGAGCTCAAGATCAGGTACAAGCAGACCTCACTACCAGGAAACAAGTTTGACATAAGAAATAAACATGAGCTCAAGATCAGGTACAAGCAGATGTCACCACAAGGAAACATGTCTGACATAAGAAATAAACACGAGCTCAAGATCAGGTACAAGCACACCTCACTACCAGGAAACAAGTCTGACAGAAGAAATAAACATGAGCTCAAGATCAGGTACAAGTAGATGTCACTACCAGGAAACATGTCTGACATAAGAAATAAACACGAGCTCAAGATCAGGTACAAGTAGACCTCACTACCAGGAAACAAGTCTGACATCAGAAACAAACACGAGCTCAAGATCAGGTACAAGCAAACCTCACTACCAGGAAACGTGCCTGACATAAGAAATAAACACGAGCTTTAGATCAGGCACAAGCAGACCTCACTACCAGGGAACATGTCTGACATAAGAAATAAACACGAGCTCAAGATCAGGTACAAGCAATCCTCACTACCAGGAAACAAGTCTGACATAAGAAATAAACACGAACTCAAGATCAGGTTCAAGTAAACGTCACTACCAGGAAACAAGCCTGACATAAGAAATAAACACGAGCTCAATATCAGGTACAAGCAAACCTCACTACCAGGAAACAAGTCTGACATAAGAAATAAACACAAGCTCAAGATCAGGTACAAGCAAAACTCACTACCAGGAAACATGTCTGACATAAGAAATAAACACGAGCTCAAGATCAGGTACAAGTGGATGTCACTACCAGGAAACAAGCCTGACATAAGAAATAAACACGAGCTCAAGATCAGGTACAAGTAGACGTCACTACCAGGAAACATGTGTGACATAAGAAATAAACACGAGCTCAAGATCAGGTACAGGTAGACGTCACTACCAGGTAACAAGTCTGACATAAGAAATAAACACGAGCTCAATATCAGGTACAAGTAAACCTCACTACTAGGAAACAAGTCTGACATAAGAAATAAACATGAGCTCAAGATCAGGTACAAGCAGATGTCACCACAAGGAAACATGTCTGACATAAGAAATAAACACGAGCTCAAGATCAGGTACAAGCAGACCTCACTGCCAGGAAACAAGTCTGACATAAGAAATAAACATGAGCTCAAGATCAGGTACAAGTAGATGTCACTACCAGGAAACAAGTCTGACATAAGAAATAAACACGAGCTCAAGATCAGGTTCAAGTAAACGTCACTACCAGGAAACAAGCCTGACATAAGAAATAAACACGAGCTCAATACCAGGTACAAGCAAACCTCACTACCAGGAAACAAGTCTGACATAAGAAATAAACACAAGCTCAAGATCAGGTACAAGCAAAACTCACTACCAGGAAACATGTCTGACATAAGAAATAAACACGAGCTCAAGATCAGGTACAAGTGGATGTCACTACCAGGAAACAAGCCTGACATAAGAAATAAATACGAGCTCAAGATCAGGTACAAGTAAAACTCACTACCAGGAAACAATTCTGACATAAGAAATAAACACGAGCTCAAGATCAGGTACAAGTAGACGTCACTACCAGGAAACAAGTCTGACATAAGAAATAAACACGAGCTCAAGATCAGGTACAGGTAGACGTCACTACCAGGTAACAAGTCTGACATAAGAAATAAACACGAGCTCAATATCAGGTACAAGTAAACCTCACTACTAGGAAACAAGTCTGACATAAGAAATAAACACGAGCTCAAGATCAGGTACAAGTAGACCTGAATACCAGGAAACAAGTCTGACATAAGAAATAAACACGAGCTCAAGATCAGGTACAAGTAGATGTCACTACCAGGAAACAAGTCTGACATCAGAAATAAACACGAGCTCAAGATCAGGTACAAGTAGATGTCACAACCAGGAAACAAGTCTGACATCAGAAATAAACACGAGCTCAAGATCAGGTAAAGTAGACGTCACTACCAGGAAACATGTCTGACATCAGAAATAAACACGAGCTCAAGATCAGGTACAAGTAGATGTCACTACCTGGAAACAAGTCTGACATCAGAAATAAACACGAGCTCAAGATCTGGTACAAGTAGATGTCACTACCAGAAAACATGTCTGACATCAGAAATAAACACGAGCTCAAGATCAGGTACAAGTAGAGGTCACTACCAGGAAACAAGCCTGACATAAGAAATAACACGAGCTCAATATCAGGTACAAGCAAACCTCACTACCAGGAAACAAGTCTGACATAAGAAATGAACACGAGCTCAAGATCAGGTACAAGTAGACGTCACTACCAGGAAACAAGCCTGACATAAGAAATAAACACGAGCTCAAGATCAGGTACAAGCAATCCTCACTACCAGGAAACAAGTCTGACATAAGAAATAAACATGAGCTCAAGATCAGGTACAAGCAGATGTCACCACAAGGAAACATGTCTGACATAAGAAATAAACACGAGCTCAAGATAAGGTACAAGCAGACCTCACTGCCAGGAAACAAGTCTGACATAAGAAATAAACATGAGCTCAAGATCAGGTACAAGTAGATGTCACTACCAGGAAACAAGTCTGACATAAGAAATAATCAGGAGCTCAAGTTCAGGTACAAGCAGACCTCACTACCAGGATAGATGTCTGACATAAGAAATAAACAGGAGCTCAAGATCAGGTACAAGCAGACCTCACTACCAGGAAACAAGTCTGACATAAGAAATAAACGTGAGCTCAAGATCAGGTACAAGTAGATGTCACTACCAGGAAACAAGTCTCACATAAGAAATAAACACGAGCTCAAGATCAGGTACAAGCAGACCTCACTACCAGGATAGATGTCTGACATAAGAAATAAACATGAGCTCAAGATCAGGTACAAGTAGACGTCACTACCAGGAAACGTGCCTGACATAAGAAATAAACACGAGCTTTAGATCAGGTACAAGCAGACCTCACTACCAGGGAACATGTCTGACATAAGAAATAAACACGAGCTCAAGATCAGGTACAAGCAAACCTCACTACCAGGAAACATGTCTGACATAAGAAATAAACACGAGCTCAAGATCAGGTACAAGTAGACGTCACTACCAGGTAACAAGTCTGACATAAGAAATAAACACGAGCTCAATATCAGGTACAAGCAAACCTCACTACCAGGAAACAAGTCTGACATAAGAAATAAACACAAGCTCAAGATCAGGTAAAAGCAAAACTCACTACCAGGAAACATGTCTGACATAAGAAATAAACACGAGCTCAAGATCAGGTACAAGTGGATGTCACTACCAGGAAACAAGCCTGACATAAGAAATAAACACGAGCTCAAGATCAGGTACAAGTAAAACTCACTACCAGGAAACAAGTCTGACATAAGAAATAAACACGAGCTCAAGATCAGGTACAAGTAGACGTCACTACCAGGAAACATGTGTGACATAAGAAATAAACACGAGCTCAAGATCAGGTACAAGTAGACGTCACTACCAGGTAACAAGTCTGACATAAGAAATAAACACGAGCTCAATATCAGGTACAAGTAATCCTCACTACCAGGAAACAAGTCTGACATAAGAAATAAACACGAGCTCAAGATCAGGTACAAGTAGACGTCACTACCAGGAAAAATGTCTGACATAAGAAATAAACACGAGCTCAAGATCAGGTACAAGTAGATGTCACTACCAGGAAACAAGTCTGACATCAGAAATAAACACGAGCTCAAGATCAGGTACAAGTAGACGTCACTACCAGGAAACATGTCCGACATCAGAAATAAACACGAGCTCAAGATCAGGTACTAGTAGATGTCACTACCAGGAAACAAGTCTGACATCAGAAATAAACACGAGCTCAAGATCAGGTACAAGTAGATGTCACTACCAGAAAACATGTCTGACATCAGAAATAAACACGAGCTCAAGATCAGGTACAAGCAATCCTCACTACCAGGAAACAAGTCTGACATAAGAAATAAACATGAGCTCAAGATCAGGTACAAGCAGATGTCACCACAAGGAAACATGTCTGACATAAGAAATAAACACGAGCTCAATATCAGGTACAAGCAAACCTCACTTCCAGGAAACAAGTCTGACATAAGAAATGAACACGAGCTCAAGATCAGGTACAAGTAGACGTCACTACCAGGAAACAAGCCTGACATAAGAAATAAACACGAGCACAAGATCAGGTACAAGCAATCCTCACTACCAGGAAACAAGTCTGACATAAGAAATAAACATGAGCTCAAGATCAGGTACAAGCAGATGTCACCACAAGGAAACATGTCTGACATAAGAAATAAACACGAGCTCAAGATCAGGTACAAGCAGACCTCACTGCCAGGAACAAGTCTGACATAAGAAATAAACATGAGCTCAAGATCAGGTACAAGTAGATGTCACTACCAGGAAACAAGTCTGACATAAGAAATAAACACGAGCTCAAGGTCAGGTACAAGCAGACCTCACTACCAGGATAGATGTCTGACATAAGAAATAAACATGAGCTCAAGATCAGGTACAAGTAGACGTCACTACCAGGAAACGTGCCTGACATAAGAAATAAACACGAGCTTAAGATCAGGTACAAGCAGACCTCACTACCAGGGAACATGTCTGACATAAGAAATAAACACGAGCTCAAGATCAGGTACAAGCAAACCTCACTACCAGCAAACAGGTCTGACATAAGAAATAAAAACGAGCTCAAGATCAGGTACAAGTAAACGTCACTACCAGGAAACAAGCCTGGCATAAGAAATAAACACGAGCTCAATATCAGGTACAAGCAAACCTCACTACCAGGAAACAAGTCTGACATAAGAAATAAACACAAGCTCAAGATCAGGTACAAGCAAAACTCACTACCAGGAAACATGCCTGACATAAGAAATAAACACGAGCTCAAGATCAGGTACAAGTGGACGTCACTACCAGGAAACAAGCCTGACATAAGAAATAAACACGAGCTCAAGATCAGGTACAAGCAAAACTCACTACCAGGAAACAAGTCTGACATAAGAAATAAACACGAGCACAAGATCAGGTACAAGTAGACGTCACTACCAGGAAACATGTCTGACATAAGAAATAAACACGAGCTCAAGATCAGGTACAAGTAGACGTCACTACCAGGTAACAAGTCTGACATAAGAAATAAACACGAGCTCAATATCAGGTACAAGCAAACCTCACTACCAGGAAACAAGTCTGACATAAGAAATAAACACGAGCTCAAGATCAGGTACAAGTAGACGTCACTACCAGGAAACATGTCTGACATAAGAGATAAACACGAGCTCAAGATCAGGTACAAGTAGATGTCACTACCAGGAAACAAGTCTGACATCAGAAATAAACACGAGCTCAAGATCCGGTACAAGTAGATGTCACTACCAGGAAACAAGTCTGACATAAGAAATAAACACGAGCTCAAGATCAGGTACAAGTAGACGTCACTACCAGGAAACATGTCTGACATCAGAAATAAACACGGGCTCAAGATCAGGTACAAGTAGATGTCACTACCAGGAAACAAGTCTGACATCAGAAATAAACACGAGCTAAAGATCAGGTACAAGTAGACCTCACTACCAGGAAACATGTGTGACATCAGAAATAAACACGAGCTCAAGATCAGGTAAAAGTAGACGTCACTACCAGGAAACAAGCCTGACATAAGAAATAACACGAGATCAATATCAGGTACAAGCAAACCTCACTACCAGGAAACAAGTCTGACATAAGAAATAAACACGAGCTCAAGATCAGGTACAAGTAGACGTCACTACCAGGAAACAAGCCTGACATAAGAAATAAACACGAGCTCAATATCAGGTACAAGCAAACCTCACTGCCAGGAAACAAGTCTGACATAATAAATAAACACCAGCTCAAGATCAGGTACAAGTGGACGTCACTACCAGGAAACAAGCCTGACATAAGAAATAAACACGAGCTCAAGATCAGGTACAAGCAAAACTCATTACCAGGAAACAAGTCTGACATAAGAAATAAACACGAGCTCAAGATCAGGTACAAGTAGATGTCACTACCAGGAAACAAGTCTGACATCAGAAATAAACACGAGCTCAAGCTCAGGTACAAGTAGACGTCACAACCAGGAAACAAGTCTGACATAAGAAATAAACACGAGCTCAAGATCAGGTACAAGCAGATGTCACTACCAGGAAACAAGTCTGACATAAGAAATAAACACGAGCTCAAGATCAGATACAAATAGACGTCACTACCAGGAAACATGTCTGACATAAGAAATAAACACGAGCTCAAGATCAGGCACAAGTAGATGTCACTACCAGGAAACAAGTCTGACATCAGAAATAAACACGAGCCCAAGATCAGGTACAAGTAGATGTTACTACCAGGAAACAAGTCTGACATCAGAAATAAACACGAGCTCAAGATCAGATACAAGAAGATGTCACTACCAGGAAACATGTCTGACATTGGAAATAAACACGAGCTTAAGATCAGGTACAAGTGGATGTCACTACCAGGAAACAAGACTGACATCAGAAAAAAACACGAGCTCAAGATCAGGTACAAGTAGATGTCACTACCAGGAAAAAAGTCGGACATCAGAAATAAACACGAGCTCAAGATCAGGTACAAGCAAACCACACTACCAGGAAACATGTCTGACACAATAAATAAAAACGAGCTCAAGATCAGGTACAAGTAGACCTCACTACCAGGAAACAAGTCTGACATCAGAAATAAATATGAGCTTAAGATCAGGTACAAGCAAGCCTCACTACCATGAAACATGTCTGACATAAGAAATAAACACGAGCTCAAGATCAGGTACAAGCAGACGTCACTACCAGGAAACATGTCTGACATCAGAGATAAACACGAGCTCAAGATCAGGTACAAGTAGACGTCACTACCAGGAAACATGTCTGACATAGGAAATAAACACGAGCTCAAGATCAGGTACAAGCAGACCTCACTACCAGGAAACAAGTCTGACATCAGAAATAAACACGAGCTCAAAATCAGGTACAAGCAAACCTCACTACCAGGAAACATGTCTGACATAAGAAATAAACACGAGCTCAATATCAGGTACAAGCAATCCTCACTACCAGGAAACAAGTCTGACATCAGAGATAAACACGAGCTCAAGATCAGGTACAAGCAAACCTCACTACCAGGAAACAAGTCTGACATCAGAAATAAACACGAGCTCAAGATCAGGTACAAGCAGACCTCACTACCAGGAAACAAGTCTGACATCAGAAACAAACACGAGCTCAAGATCAGGTACAAGCAAACCTCACTACCAGGAAACATGTCTGACATAAGAAATAAACACGAGCTCAAGATCAGGTACAAGCAGACTTCAGTACCAGGAAACATATCTGACATCAGAAATAAACACGAGCGCAAGATCAGGTACTTGCAAACCTCACTACCAGGAAACAAGTCTGACATCAGAAATAAACACGAGCTCAAGATCAGGTACAAGCAAACCTCAGTACCAGGAAACAAGTCTGACATCAGAAATAAACACGAGCTCAAGATCAGGTACAAGTAGACGTCACTACCAGGAAACAAGCCTGACATAAGAAATAAACACGAGACCAAGATCAGGTAGAAGTGGACGTCACTACCAGGAAACAAGCCTGACATAAGAAATAAATACGAGCTCAATATCAGGTACAAGCAAATCTCACTACCAGGAAACATGTCAGACATAAGAAATAAATATGAGCTCAAGATCAGGTACAAGCAGACCTCACTACCAGGAAACAAGTTTGACATAAGAAATAAACATGAGCTCAAGATCAGGTACAAGCAGATGTCACCACAAGGAAACATGTCTGACATAAGAAATAAACACGAGCTCAAGATCAGGTACAAGCACACCTCACTACCAGGAAACAAGTCTGACATAAGAAATAAACATGAGCTCAAGATCAGGTACAAGTAGATGTCACTACCAGGAAACATGTCTGACATAAGAAATAAACACGAGCTCAAGATCAGGTACAAGTAGACCTCACTACCAGGAAACAAGTCTGACATCAGAAACAAACACGAGCTCAAGATCAGGTACAAGCAAACCTCACTACCAGGAAACGTGCCTGACATAAGAAATAAACACGAGCTTTAGATCAGGCACAAGCAGACCTCACTACCAGGGAACATGTCTGACATAAGAAATAAACACGAGCTCAAGATCAGGTACAAGCAATCCTCACTACCAGGAAACAAGTCTGACATAAGAAATAAACACGAACTCAAGATCAGGTTCAAGTAAACGTCACTACCAGGAAACAAGCCTGACATAAGAAATAAACACGAGCCCAATATCAGGTACAAGCAAACCTCACTACCAGGAAACAAGTCTGACATAAGAAATAAACACAAGCTCAAGATCAGGTACAAGCAAAACTCACTACCAGGAAACATGTCTGACATAAGAAATAAACACGAGCTCAAGATCAGGTACAAGTGGATGTCACTACCAGGAAACAAGCCTGACATAAGAAATAAACACGAGCTCAAGATCAGGTACAAGTAGACGTCACTACCAGGAAACATGTGTGACATAAGAAATAAACACGAGCTCAAGATCAGGTACAGGTAGACGTCACTACCAGGTAACAAGTCTGACATAAGAAATAAACACGAGCTCAATATCAGGTACAAGTAAACCTCACTACTAGGAAACAAGTCTGACATAAGAAATAAACACGAGCTCAAGATCAGGTACAAGTAGACGTCACTACCAGGAAACATGTCTGACATAAGAAATAAACACGAGCTCAAGATCAGGTACAAGTAGACCTCAATACCAGGAAACAAGTCTGACATAAGAAATAAACACGAGCTCAAGATCAGGTACAAGTAGATGTCACTACCAGGAAACAAGTCTGACATCAGAAATAAACACGAGCTCAAGATCAGGCACAAGTAGATGTCACTACCAGGAAACAAGTCTGACATCAGAAATAAACACGAGCTCAAGATCAGGTACAAGTAGACGTCACTACCAGGAAACATGTCTGACATCAGAAATAAACACGAGCTCAAGATCAGGTACAAGTAGATGTCACTACCAGGAAACAAGTCTGACATCAGAAATAAACACGAGCTCAAGATCAGGTACAAGTAGATGTCACTACCAGAAAACATTTCTGACATCAGAAATAAACACGAGCTCAAGATCAGGTACAAGTAGAGGTCACTACCAGGAAACAAGCCTGACATAAGAAATAACACGAGCTCAATATCAGGTACAAGCAAACCTCACTACCAGGAAACAAGTCTGACATAAGAAATGAACACGAGCTCAAGATCAGGTACAAGTAGACGTCACTACCAGGAAACAAGCTTGACATAAGAAATAAACACGAGCTCAAGATCAGGTACAAGCAATCCTCACTACCAGGAAACAAGTCTGACATAAGAAATAAACATGAGCTCAAGATCAGGTACAAGCAGATGTCACCACAAGGAAACATGTCTGACATAAGAAATAAACACGAGCTCAAGATCAGGTACAAGCAGACCTCACTGCCAGGAAACAAGTCTGACATAAGAAATAAACATGAGCTCAAGATCAGGTACAAGTAGATGTCACTACCAAGAAACAAGTCTGACATAAGAAATAAACACGAGCTCAAGATCAGGTACAAGCAGACCTCACTACCAGGATAGATGTGTGACATAAGAAATAAACAGGAGCCCAAGATCAGGTACAAGTAGATGTCACTACCAGGAAACAAGTCTGACATCAGAAATAAACACGACCTCAAGATCAGATACATGAAGATGTCACTACCAGGAAACATGTCTGACATTGGAAATAAACACGAGCTCAAGATCAGGTACAAGTAGATGTCACTACCAGGAAACAAGACTGACATCAGAAAGAAACACGAGCTCAAGATCAGGTACAAGTAGATGTCACTACCAGGAAACAAGTCTGACATCAGAAATAAACACGAGCTCAAGATCAGGTACAAGCAAACCACACTACCAGGAAACATGTCTGACACAATAAATAAAAACGAGCTCAAGATCAGGTACAAGTAGACCTCACTACCAGGAAACAAGTCTGACATCAGAAATAAATATGAGCTTAAGATCAGGTACAAGCAAGCCTCACTACCATGAAACATGTCTGACATAAGAAATAAACACGAGCTCAAGATCAGGTACAAGCAGACGTCACTAGCAGGAAACATGTCTGACATCAGAGATAAACACGAGCTCAAGATCAGGTACAAGTAGACGTCACTACCAGGAAACATGTCTGACATAGGAAATAAACACGAGCTCAAGATCAGGTACAAGCAGACCTCACTACCAGGAAACAAGTCTGACATCAGAAATAAACACGAGCTCAAAATCAGGTACAAGCAAACCTCACTACCAGGAAACATGTCTGACATAAGAAATAAACACGAGCTCAAGATCAGGTACAAGCAATCCTCACTACCAGGAAACAAGTCTGACATCAGAGATAAACACGAGCTCAAGATCAGGTACAAGCAAACCTCACTACCAGGAAACAAGTGTGACATCAGAAATAAACACGAGCTCAAGATCAGGTACAAGCAGACCTCACTACCAGGAAACAAGTCTGACATCAGAAACAAACACGAGCTCAAGATCAGGTACAAGCAAACCTCACTACCAGGAAACATGTCTGACATAAGAAATAAACACGAGCTCAAGATCAGGTACAAGCAAACCTCACTACCAGGAAACAAGTCTGACATCAGAAATAAACACGAGCTCAAGATCAGGTTCAAGCAGACTTCAGTACCAGGAAACATATCTGACATCAGAAATAAACACGAGCGCAAGATCAGGTACTTGCAAACCTCACTACCAGGAAACAAGTCTGACATCAGAAATAAACACGAGCTCAAGATCAGGTACAAGCAAACCTCAGTACCAGGAAACAAGTCTGACATCAGAAATAAACACGAGCTCAAGATCAGGTACAAGTAGACGCCACTACCAGGAAACAAGCCTGACATAAGAAATAAACACGAGCCCAAGATCAGGTACAAGTGGACGTCACTACCAGGAAACAAGCCTGACATAAGAAATAAACACGAGCTCAATATCAGGTACAAGCAAATCTCACTACCAGGAAACATGTCAGACATAAGAAATAAATATGAGCTCAAGATCAGGTACAAGCAGACCTCATTACCAGGAAACAAGTTTGACATAAGAAATAAACATGAGCTCAAGATCAGGCACAAGTAGATGTCACTACCAGGAAACAAGTCTGACATCAGAAATAAACACGAGCTCAAGATCAGGTACAAGTAGATGTCACTACCAGAAAACATGTCTGACATCAGAAATAAACACGAGCTCAAGATCAGGTACAAGTAGAGCTCACTACCAGGAAACAAGCCTGACATAAGAAATAACACGAGCTCAATATCAGGTACAAGCAAACCTCACTACCAGGAAACAAGTCTGACATAAGAAATGAACACGAGCTCAAGATCAGGTACAAGTAGACGTCACTACCAGGAAACAAGCCTGACATAAGAAATAAACACGAGCTCAAGATCAGGTACAAGCAATCCTCACTACCAGGAAACAAGTCTGACATAAGAAATAAACACGAGCTCAAGATCAGGTACAAGTAGACGTCACTACCAGGAAACAAGCCTGACATAAGAAATAAACACGAGCACAAGATCAGGTACAAGCAATCCTCACTACCAGGAAACAAGTCTGACATAAGAAATAAACATGAGCTCAAGATCAGGTACAAGCAGATGTCACCACAAGGAAACATGTCTGACATAAGAAATAAACACGAGCTCAAGATCAGGTACAAGCAGACCTCACTGCCAGGAACAAATCTGACATAAGAAATAAACATGAGCTCAAGATCAGGTACAAGTAGATGTCACTACCAGGAAACAAGTCTGACATAAGAAATAAACACGAGCTCAAGATCAGGTACAAGCAGACCTCACTACCAGGATAGATGTCTGACATAAGAAATAAACATGAGCTCAAGATCAGGTACAAGTAGACGTCACTACCAGGAAACGTGCCTGACATAAGAAATAAACACGAGCTTAAGATCAGGTACAAGCAGACCTCACTACCAGGGAACATGTCTGACATAAGAAATAAAAACGAGCTCAAGATCAGGTACAAGCAAACCTCACTACCAGAAAAAAGGTCTAACATAAGAAATAAACACGAGCTCAAGATCAGGTACAAGTAAACGTCACTACCAGGAAACAAGCCTGACATAAGAAATAAACACGAGCTCAATATCAGGTACAAGCAAACCTCACTACCAGGAAACAAGTCTGACATAAGAAATAAACACAAGCTCAAGATCAGGTACAAGCAAAACTCACTACCAGGAAACATGTCTGACATAAGAAATAAACACGAGCTCAAGATCAGGTACAAGTGGACGTCACTACCAGGAAACAAGCCTGACATAAGAAATAAACACGAGCTCAAGATCAGGTACAAGTAGACGTCACTACCAGGTAACAAGTCTGACATAAGAAATAAACACGAGCTCAATATCAGGTACAAGCAAACCTCACTACCAGGAAACAAGTCTGACATAAGAAATAAACACGAGCTCAAGATCAGGTACAAGTAGACGTCACTACCAGGAAACATGTCTGACATAAGAAATAAACACGAGCTCAAGATCAGGTACAAGTACACCGCACTACCAGGAAACAAGTCTGACATAAGAAATAAACACGAGCTCAAGATCAGGTACAAGTAGATGTCACTACCAGGAAACAAGTCTGACATCAGAAATAAACACGAGCTCAAGATCAGGTACAAGTAGATGTCACTACCAGGAAACAAGTCTGACATAAGAAATAAACACGAGCTCAAGATCAGGTACAAGTAGACGTCACTACCAGGAAACATGTCTGACATCAGAAATAAACACGGGCTCAAGATCAGGTACAAGTAGATGTCACTACCAGGAAACAAGTCTGACATCAGAAATAAACACGAGCTAAAGATCAGGTACAAGTAGACCTCACTACCAGGAAACATGTGTGACATCAGAAATAAACACGAGCTCAAGATCAGGTACAAGTAGACGTCACTACCAGGAAACAAGCCTGACATAAGAAATAACACGAGATCAATATCAGGTACAAGCAAACCTCACTACCAGGAAACAAGTCTGACATAAGAAATAAACACGAGCTCAAGATCAGGTACAAGTAGATGTCACTACCAGGAAACAAGCCTGACATAAGAAATAAACACGAGCTCAATATCAGGTACAAGCAAACCTCACTACCAGGAAACAAGTCTGACATAATAAATAAACACCAGCTCAAGATCAGATACAAGTGGACGTCACTACCAGGAAGCAAGCCTGACATAAGAAATAAACACGAGCTCAAGATCAGGTACAAGCAAAACTCACTACCAGGAAACAAGTCTGACATAAGAAATAAACACGAGCTCAAGATCAGGTACAAGTAGATGTCACTACCAGGAAACAAGTCTGACATCAGAAATAAACACGAGCTCAAGATCAGGTACAAGTAGATGTCACTACCAGGAAACAAGTCTGATATAAGAAATAAACATGAGCTCAAGATCAGGTTCAAGTAGACCTCACTACCAGGAAACAAGTCTAACATAAGAAATAAACATGAGCTCAAGATCAGGTACAAGCAAACCTCACTACCAGGAAACAAGTCAGACATAAGAAATAAACATGAGCTCAAGATCAGGTACAAGCAAACCTCACTACCAGGAAACAAGTCAGACATAAGAAATAAACACGAGCTCAAGATCAGGTTCAAGTAGAACTCACTACCAGGAAACAAGTCTAACATAAGAAATAAACACGAGCGCAAGATCAGGTACAACCAAACGTCACTACCAGGAAACAAGCCTGACACAAGAAATAAACATGAACTCAAGATCAGGTACAACCAAACGTCACTACCAGGAAACAAGCCTGACACAAGAAATAAACACGAACTCAAGATCAGGTACAAGCAAACCTCACTACCAGGAAACAAGCCTGACATAAGAAATAAATATGAGCTCAAGATCAGGTACAAGCAGACCGCACTACCTGGAAACAAGCCTGACATAAGAAATAAATATGAGCTCAAGATCAGGTACAAGCAGATGTCACCACAAGGAAACATTTCTGACATAAGAAATAAACACGAGCTCAAGATCAGGTACAAGCAGACCTCACTACCAGGAAACAAGTCTGACATAAGAAATAAACATGAGCTCAAGATCAGGTACAAGTAGATGTCACTACCAGGAAACAATTCTGACATAAGAAATAAACACGAGCTCAAGATCAGGTACAAGCAGACCTCACTACCAGGATATATGTCTGACATAAGAAATAAACATGAGCTCAAGATCAGGTACAAGTAGACGTCACTACCAGGAAACGTGCCTGACATAATAAATAAACACGAGCTTAAGATCAGGTACAAGCAGACCTCACTACCAGGGAACATGTCTGACATAAGAAATAAACACGAGCTCAAGATCAGGTACAAGCAAACCTCACTACCAGGAAACAGGTCTGACATAAGAAATAAACACGAGCTCAAGATCAGGTACAAGTAAACGTCACTACCAGGAAACAAGCCTGACATAAGAAATAAACACGAGCTCAATATCAGGTACAAGCAAACCTCACTACCAGGAAACAAGTCTGACATAAGAAATAAACACAAGCTCAAGATCAGGTACAAGCAAAACTCACTACCAGGAAACATGTCTGACATAAGAAATAAACACGAGCTCAAGATCAGGTACAAGTGGACGTCACTACCAGGAAACAAGCCTGACATAAGAAATAAACATGAGCTCAAGATCAGGTACAAGCAAAACTCACTACCAGGAAACAAGTCTGACATAAGAAATAAACACGAGCTCAAGATCAGGTACAAGTAGACGTCACTACCAGGAAACATGTCTGACATAAGAAATAAACACGAGCTCAAGATCAGGTACAAGTAGACGTCACTACCAGGTAACAAGTCTGACATAAGAAATAAACACGAGCTCAATATCAGGTACAAGCAAACCTCACTACCAGGAAACAAGTCCGACATAAGAAATAAACACGAGCTCAATATCAGGTACAAGTAGACGTCACTGCCAGGAAACATGTCTGACATAAGAAATAAACACGAGCTCAAGATCAGGTACAAGTAGACGTCACTACCAGGAAACAAGCCTGACATAAGAAATAAACACGAGCTCAAGATCAGGTACAAGCAAAACTCACTACCAGGAAACAAGTCTGACATCAGAAATAAACACGAGCTCAAGATCAGGTACAAGTAGATGTCACTACCAGGAAACAAGTCTGACATAAGAAATAAACACGAGCTCAAGATCAGGTACAAGTAGACGTCACTACCAGGAAACATGTCTGACATCAGAAATAAACACGAGCTCAAGATCAGGTACAAGTAGATGTCACTACCAGGAAACAAGTCTGACATCAGAAATAAACACGAGCTCAAGATCAGGTACAAGCAAACCTCACTACCAGGAAACAAGCCTGACATAAGAAATAAACACGAACTCAAGATCAGGTACAAGCAAACCTGACTACCATGAAACAAGTCAGACATAAGAAATAAACATGAGCTCAATTTCAGAAAGAAGCAAACCTCACTACCAGGAAACAAGACTGACATAAGAAATAAACACGAGCTCAAGATCAGGAAGAAGTAGACCTCACTACCAGGAAACAAGTCTGACATAAGAAATAAACACGAGCTCAAGATCAGGTACAAGTAGACCTCACTACCAGGAAACATGTGTGACATAAGAAATAAACACGAGCTCAAGATCAGGTACAAGCAAAACTCACTACCAGGAAACATGCCTGACATAAGAAATAAAAACGAGCTTAAGATCAGGTACAAGCAAACCTCACTACCAGGAAACAAGCCTGACATAAGAAATAAACACGAGCTCAAGATCAGGTACAAGCAAAACTCACTACCAGGAAACATGTCTGGCATAAGAAATAAACATGAGCTCAAGATCAGGTACAAACAAACCTCACTAACAGGAAAATGTCTGACATCAGAAATAAACACGACCTCAAGATCAGGTACAAGCAGACTTCACTACCAGGAAACATGTCTGACATCAGAAATAAACACGAGCTCAAGATGAGGTACAAACAAAGCTCACTACCAGGAAACAAGTCTGACATCAGAAATGAACACGAGCTCAAGTTCAGGTACAAGCAAACCTCACTACCAGGAAACAAGTCTGACATAAGAAATAAACACAAGCTCAAGATCAGGTACAAGTGGACGTCACTACCAGGAAACAACCCTGACATAAGAAATAAACACGAGCTCAAGATCAGGTACAAGCAAAACTCACTACCAGGAAACAAGTCTGACATAAGAAATAAACACGAGCTCAAGATCAGGTACAAGCAAACCTCACTACCAGGAAACAAGTCTGACATAAGAAATAAACACAAGCTCAAGATCAGGTACAAGTAGACGTCACTACCAGGAAACAAGCCTGACATAAGAAATAAACACGAGCTCAAGATCAGGTACAAGCAAAACTCACTACCAGGAAAACATTCTGACATAAGAAATAAACACGAGCTCAAGATCAGGTACAAGTAGACGTCACTACCAGGAAACATGTCTGACATAAGAAATAAACACGAGCTCAAGATCAGGTACAAGTAGACGACACAACCAGGAAACAAGTCTGACATAAGAAATAAACACGAGCTCAAGATCAGGTACAAGCAAACCTTACTACCAGGAAACAAGTCTGACATAAGAAATAAACATGAGCTCAAGATCAGGTACAAGTAGACGTCACTACCAGGAAACATGTCTGACATAAGAAATAAACACGAGCTCAAGATCAGTTACAAGTAGACGTCACTACCAGGAAACATGTCTGACATAAGAAATAAACACGAGCTCAAGATCAGGTACAAGTAGATGTCACTACCAGGAAACAAGTCTGACATCAGAAATAAACACGAGCCCAAGATCAGGTACAAGTAGATGTCACTACCAGGAAACAAGTCTGACATCAGAAATAAACACGAGCTCAAGATCAGGTACAAGTAGATGTCACTACCAGGAAACAAGTCTGACATAAGAAACAAACACGAGCTCAAGATCAGGTACAAGTAGACGTCACTACCAGGAAACAAGCCTGACATAAGAAATAAACACGAGCTCAATATCAGGTACAAGCAAACCTCACTACCAGGAAACAAGTCTGCCATAATAAATAAACACCAGCTCAAGATCAGGTACAAGTGGACGTCACTACCAGGAAATAGTCTGACATAAGAAATAAACACGAGCTCAAGATCAGGTACAAGTAGACGTCACTACCAGGAAACATGTCTGACATAAGAAACAAACACGAGCTCAAGATCAGGTACAAGTAGACGACACAACCAGGAAACAAGTCTGACATAAGAAATAAACACGAGCTCAAGATCAGGTACAAGCAAACCTTACTACCAGGAAACAAGTCTGACATAAGAAATAAACACGAGCTCAAGATCAGGTACAAGTAGACGTCACTACCAGGAAACATGTCTGACATAAGAAATAAACACGAGCTCAAGATCAGTTACAAGTAGATGTCACTACCAGGAAACATGTCTGACATAAGAAATAAACACGAGCTCAAGATCAGGTACAAGTAGATGTCACTACCAGGAAACAAGTCTGACATCAGAAATAAACACGAGCCCAAGATCAGGTACAAGTAGATGTCACTACCAGGAAACAAGTCTGACATCAGAAATGAACACGAGCTCAAGATCAGGTACAAGAGGATGTCACTACCAGGAAACATGTCTGACATTGGAAATAAACACGAGCTTAAGATCAGGTACAAGTAGATGTCACTACCTGGAAACAAGACTGACATCAGAAATAAACACGAGCTCAAGATCAGGTACAAGTAGATGTCACTACCAGGAAACAAGTCTGACATAAGAAACAAACACGAGCTCAAGATCAGGTACAAGTAGACGTCACTACCAGGAAACAAGTCTGACATAATAAATAAACACCAGCTCAAGATCAGGTACAAGTGGACGTCACTACCAGGAAATAGTCTGACATAAGAAATAAACACAAGCTCAAGATCAGGTACAAGCATAACTCACTACCAGGAAACAAGTCTGACATCAGAAATAAATATGAGCTTAAGATCAGGTACAAGCAAACCTCACTACCATGAAACATGTCTGACATAAGAAATAAACACGAGCTCAAGATCAGGTACAAGCAGACGTCACTACCAGGAAACATGTCTGACATCAGAGATAAACACGAGCTCAAGATCAGGTACAAGTAGACGTCACTACCAGGAAACATGTCTGACATAGGAAATAAACACGAGCTCAAGATCAGGTACAAGCAGACCTCACTACCAGGAAACAAGTCTGACATCAGAAATAAACGCGAGCTCAAAATCAGGTACAAGCAAACCTCACTACCAGGAAACATGTCTGACATAAGAAATAAACACGAGCTCAAGATCAGGTACAAGCAAACCTCACTACCAGGAAACAAGTCTGACATCAGAAATAAACACGAGCTCAAGATCAGGTACAAGCAAACCACACTACCAGGAAACAAGTCTGACATCAGAAATAAACACGAGCTCAAGATCAGGTACAAGCAGACTTCACTGCCAGGAAACAAGTCTGACATCAGAAACAAACACGAGCTCAAGATCAGGTACAAGCAAACCTCACTACCAGGAAACATGTCTGACATAAGAAATAAACATGAGCTCAAGATCAGGTACAAGTAGATGTCACTACCAGGAAACAAGTCTGACATAAGAAATAAACACGAGCTCAAGATCAGGTACAAGCAGACCTCACTACCAGGATAGATGTCTGACATAAGAAATAAACATGAGCTCAAGATCAGGTACAAGTAGACGTCACTACCAGGAAACGTGCCTGACATAATAAATAAACACGAGCTTAAGATCAGGTACAAGCAGACCTCACTACCAGGGAACATGTCTGACATAAGAAATAAACACGAGCTCAAGATCAGGTACAAGCAAAACTCACTACCAGGAAACAGGTCTGACATAAGAAATAAACACGAGCTCAAGATCAGGTACAAGTAAACGTCACTACCAGGAAACAAGCCTGACATAAGAAATAAACACGAGCTCAATATCAGGTACAAGCAAACCTCACTACCAGGAAACAAGTCTGACATAAGAAATAAACAGAAGCTCAAGATCAGGTACAAGCAAAACTCACTACCAGGAAACATGTCTGACATAAGAAATAAACACGAGCTCAAGATCAGGTACAAGTGGACGTCACTACCAGGAAACAAGCCTGACATAAGAAATAAACATGAGCTCAAGATCAGGTACAAGCAAAACTCACTACCAGGAAACAAGTCTGACATAAGAAATAAACACGAGCTCAAGATCAGTTACAAGTAGACGTCACTACCAGGAAACATGTCTGACATAAGAAATAAACACGAGCTCAAGATCAGGTACAAGTAGACGTCACTACCAGGAAACAAGCCTGACAAAAGAAATAAACACGAGCTCAAGATCAGGTACAAGCAAAACTCACTACCAGGAAACAAGTCTGACATCAGAAATAAACACGAGCTCACGATCAGGTACAAGTAGATGTCACTACCAGGAAACAAGTCTGACATAAGAAATAAACACGAGCTCAAGATCAGGTGCAAGTAGACGTCACTACCAGGAAACATGTCTGACATCAGAAATAAACACGAGCTCAAGATCAGGTACAAGTAGATGTCACTACCAGGAAACAAGTCTGACATCAGAAATAAACACGAGCTCAAGATCAGGTACAAGCAAACCTCACTACCAGGAAACAAGCCTGACATAAGAAATAAACACGAACTCAAGATCAGGTACAAGCAAACCTGACTACCATGAAACAAGTCAGACATAAGAAATAAACATGAGCTCAATTTCAGAAAGAAGCAAACCTCACTACCAGGAAACAAGTCTGACATAAGAAATAAACACGAGCTCAAGATCAGGAAGAAGTAGACCTCACTACCAGGAAACAAGTCTGACATAAGAAATAAACACGAGCTCAAGATCAGGTACAAGTAGACCTCACTACCAGGAAACATGTGTGACATAAGAAATAAACACGACCTCAAGATCAGGTACAAGCAAAACTCACTACCAGGAAACATGCCTGACATAAGAAATAAAAACGAGCTTAAGATCAGGTACAAGCAAACCTCACTACCAGGAAACAAGCCTGACATAAGAAATAAACACGAGCTCAAGATCAGGTACAAGCAAAACTCACTACCAGGAAACATGTCTGGCATAAGAAATAAACATGAGCTCAAGATCAGGTACAAACAAACCTCACTAACAGGAAACATGTCTGACATCAGAAATAAACACGACCTCAAGATCAGGTACAAGCAGACTTCACTACCAGGAAACATGTCTGACATCAGAAATAAACACGAGCTCAAGATGAGGTACAAACAAAGCTCACTACCAGGAAACAAGTCTGACATCAGAAATGAACACGAGCTCAAGTTCAGGTACAAGCAAACCTCACTACCAGGAAACAAGTCTGACATAAGAAATAAACACAAGCTCAAGATCAGGTACAAGTGGACGTCACTACCAGGAAACAAGCCTGACATAAGAAATAAACACGAGCTCAAGATCAGGTACAAGCAAAACTCACTACCAGGAAACAAGTCTGACATAAGAAATAAACACGAGCTCAAGATCAGGTACAAGCAAACCTCACTACCAGGAAACAAGTCTGACATAAGAAATAAACACAAGCTCAAGATCAGGTACAAGTGAACGTCACTACCAGGAAACAAGCCTGACATAAGAAATAAACACGAGCTCAAGATCAGGTACAAGCAAAACTCACTACCAGGAAAACAGTCTGACATAAGAAATAAACACGAGCTCAAGATCAGGTACAAGTAGACGTCACTACCAGGAAACATGTCTGACATAAGAAATAAACACGAGCTCAAGATCAGGTACAAGTAGACGACACAACCAGGAAACAAGTCTGACATAAGAAATAAACACGAGCTCAAGATCAGGTACAAGCAAACCTTACTACCAGGAAACAAGTCTGACATAAGAAATAAACACGAGCTCAAGATCAGGTACAAGTAGACGTCACTACCAGGAAACATGTCTGACATAAGAAATAAACACGAGCTAAAGATCAGTTACAAGTAGACATCACTACCAGGAAACATGTCTGACATAAGAAATAAACACGAGCTCAAGATCAGGTACAAGTAGATGTCACTACCAGGAAACAAGTCTGACATCAGAAATAAACACGAGCCCAAGATCAGGTACAAGTAGATGTCACTACCAGGAAACAAGTCTGACATCAGAAATAAACACGAGCTCAAGATCAGGTACAAGAGGATGTCACTACCAGGAAACATGTCTGACATTGGAAATAAACACGAGCTTAAGATCAGGTACAAGTAGATGTCACTACCAGGAAACAAGACTGACATCAGAAATAAACACGAGCTCAAGATCAGGTACAAGTAGATGTCACTACCAGCAAACAAGTCTGACATAAGAAACAAACACGAGCTCAAGATCAGGTACAAGTAGACGTCACTACCAGGAAACAAGCCTGACATAAGAAATAAACACGAGCTCAATATCAGGTACAAGCAAACCTCACTACCAGGAAACAAGTCTGACATAATAAATAAACACCAGCTCAAGATCAGGTACAAGTGGACGTCACTACCAGGAAATAGTCTGACATAAGAAATAAACACAAGCTCAAGATCAGGTACAAGCAAAACTCACTACCAGGAAACAAGTCTGACATCAGAAATAAATATGAGCTCAAGATCAGGTACAAGCAAACCACACTACCAGGAAACAAGTCTGACATCAGAAATAAACACGAGCTCAAGATCAGGTACAAGCAGACCTCACTACCAGGAAACAAGTCTGACATCAGAAACAAACACGAGCTCAAGATCAGGTTCAAGCAAACCTCACTACCAGGAAACATGTCTGACATAAGAAATAAACGCGAGCTCAAGATCAGGTACAAGCAAACCTCACTACCAGGAAACAAGTCTGACATAAGAAATAAACACGAGCTCAAGATCAGGTACAAGCAAAACTCACTACCAGGAAACAAGTCTGACATAAGAAATAAACACGAGCTCAAGATCAGGTACAAGTAGATGTCACTACCAGGAAACAAGTCTGACATCAGAAATAAACACGAGCTCAAGATCAGGTACAAGTAGATGTCACTACCAGGAAACAAGTCTGACATAAGAAATAAACATGAGCTCAAGATCAGGTTCAAGTAGACCTCACTACCAGGAAACAAGTCTGACATAAGAAATAAACATGAGCTCAAGATCAGGTACAAGCAAACCTCACTACCAGGAAACAAGTCAGACATAAGAAATAAACATGAGCTCAAGATCAGTTACAAGCAAACCTCACTACCAGGAAACAAGTCAGACATAAGAAATAAACATGAGCTCAAGATCAGGTTCAAGCAGACCTCACTACCAGGAAACAAGTCTGACATAAGAAATAAACATGAGCTCAAGATCAGGTACAAGCAGATGTCACCACAAGGAAACATGTCTGACATAAGAAATAAACACGAGCTCAAGATCAGGTACAAGCAGACCTCACTACCAGGAAACAAGTCTGACATAAGAAATAAACATGAGCTCAAGATCAGGTACAAGTAGATGTCACTACCAGGAAACAAGTCTGACATAAGAAATAAACACGAGCTCAAGATCAGGTACAAGCAGACCTCACTACCAGGATAGATGTCTGACATAAGAAATAAACATGAGCTCAAGATCAGGTACAAGTAGACGTCACTACCAGGAAACGTGCCTGACATAAGAAATAAACACGAGCTTTAGATCAGGTACAAGCAGAGCTCACTACCAGGGAACATGTCTGACATAAGAAATAAACAGGAGCTCAAAATCAGGTACAAGCAAACCTCACTACCAGGAAACAGGTCTGACATAAGAAATAAACACGAGCTCAAGATCAGGTTCAAGTATTCGACACTACCAGGAAACAAGCCTGACATAAGAAATAAACACGAGCTCAATATCAGGTACAAGCAAACCTCACTACCAGGAAACAAGTCTGACATAAGAAATAAACACAAGCTCAAGATCAGGTACAAGCAAAACTCACTACCAGGAAACATGTCTGACATAAGAAATAAACACGAGCTCAAGATCAGGTACGAGTGGATGTCACTACCAGGAAAAAAGCCTGACATAAGAAATAAACACGAGCTCAAGATCAGGTACAAGTAAAACTCACTACCAGGAAACAAGTCTGACATAAGAAATAAACACGAGCTCAAGATCAGGTACAAGAAGACGTCACTACCAGGAAACATGTCTGACATAAGAAATAAACACGAGCTCAAGATCAGGTACAAGTAGACGTCACTACCAGGTAACAAGTCTGACATAAGAAATAAACACGAGCTCAATATCAGGTACAAGTAAACCTCACTACCAGGAAACAAGTCTGACATAAGAAATAAACACGAGCTCAAGATCAGGTACAAGTAGATGTCACTACCAGGAAACAAGTCTGACATCAGAAATAAACACGAGCTCAAGATCAGGTACAAGTAGATGTCACTACCAGGAAACAAGTCTGACATAAGAAATAAACATGAGCTCAAGATCAGGTTCAAGTAGACCTCACTACCAGGAAACAAGTCTGACATAAGAAATAAACATGAGCTCAAGATCAGGTACAAGCAAACCTCACTACCAGGAAACAAGTCAGACATAAGAAATAAACATGAGCTCAAGATCAGGTACAAGCAAACCTCACTACCAGGAAACAAGTGAGACATAAGAAATAAACATGAGCTCAAGATCAGGTTCAAGTAGACCTCACTACCAGGAAACAAGTCTAACATAAGAAATAAACACGAGCGCATGATCAGGTACAACCCAACGTCACTACCAGGAAACAAGCCTGACACAAGAAATAAACACGAACTCAAGATCAGGTACAAGCAAACCTCACTACCAGGAAACAAGTCAGACATAAGAAATAAACATGAGCTCAAGATCAGGTACAAGCAGATGTCACCACAAGGAAACATGTCTGACATAAGAAATAAACACGAGCTCAAGATCAGGTACAAGCAGACCTCACTACCAGGAAACAAGTCTGACATAAGAAATAAACATGAACTCAAGATCAGGTACAACCAAACGTCACTACCAGGAAACAAGCCTGACACAAGAAATAAACACGAACTCAAGATCAGGTACAAGCAAACCTCACTACCAGGAATCAAGCCTGACATAAGAAATAAATATGAGCTCAAGATCAGGTACAAGCAGACCGCACTACCTGGAAACAAGCCTGACATAAGAAATAAATATGAGCTCAAGATCAGGTACAAGCAGATGTCACCACAAGGAAACATGTCTGACATAAGAAATAAACACGAGCTGAAGATCAGGTACAAGCAGACCTCACTACCAGGAAACAAGTCTGACATAAGAAATAAACATGAGCTCAAGATCAGGTACAAGTAGATGTCACTACCAGGAAACAAGTCTGACATAAGAAATAAACACGAGCTCAAGATCAGGTACAAGCAGACCTCACTACCAGGATAGATGTCTGACATAAGAAATAAACATGAGCTCAAGATCAGGTACAAGTAGACGTCACTACCAGGAAACGTGCCTGACATAATAAATAAACACGAGCTTAAGATCAGGTACAAGCAGACCTCACTACCAGGGAACATGTCTGACATAAGAAATAAACACGAGCTCAAGATCAGGTACAAGCAAACCTCACTACCAGGAAACAGGTCTGACATAAGAAATAAACACGAGCTCAAGATCAGGTACAAGTAAACGTCACTACCAGGAAACAAGCCTGACATAAGAAATAAACACGAGCTCAATATCAGGTACAAGCAAACCTCACTACCAGGAAACAAGTCTGACATAAGAAATAAACACAAGCTCAAGATCAGGTACAAGCAAAACTCACTACCAGGAAACATGTCTGACATAAGAAATAAACACGAGCTCAAGATCAGGTACAAGTGGACGTCACTACCAGGAAACAAGCCTGACATAAGAAATAAACATGAGCTCAAGATCAGGTACAAGCAAAACTCACTACCAGGAAACAAGTCTGACATAAGAAATAAACACGAGCTCAAGATCAGGTACAAGTAGACGTCACTACCAGGAAACATGTCTGACATAAGAAATAAACACGAGCTCAAGATCAGGTACAAGTAGACGTCACTACCAGGTAACAAGTCTGACATAAGAAATAAACACGAGCTCAATATCAGGTACAAGCAAACCTCACTACCAGGAAACAAGTCTGACATAAGAAATAAACACGAGCTCAAGATCAGGTACAAGTAGACGTCACTGCCAGGAAACATGTCTGACATAAGAAATAAACACGAGCTCAAGATCAGGTACAAGTAGACGTCACTACCAGGAAACAAGCCTGACATAAGAAATAAACACGAGCTCAAGATCAGGTACAAGCAAAACTCACTACCAGGAAACAAGTCTGACATCAGAAATAAACACGAGCTCAAGATCAGGTACAAGTAGATGTTACTACCAGGAAACAAGTCTGACATAAGAAATAAACACGAGCTCAAGATCAGGTACAAGTAGACGTCACTACCAGGAAACATGTCTGACATCAGAAATAAACACGAGCTCAAGATCAGGTACAAGTAGATGTCACTACCAGGAAACAAGTCTGACATCAGAAATAAACACGAGCTCAAGATCAGGTACAAGCAAACCTCACTACCAGGAAACAAGCCTGACATAAGAAATAAACACGAACTCAAGATCAGGTACAAGCAAACCTGACTACCATGAAACAAGTCAGACATAAGAAATAAACATGAGCTCAATTTCAGAAAGAAGCAAACCTCACTACCAGGAAACAAGTCTGACATAAGAAATAAACACGAGCTCAAGATCAGGAAGAAGTAGACCTCACTACCAGGAAACAAGTCTGACATAAGAAATAAACACGAGCTCAAGATCAGGTACAAGTAGACCTCACTACCAGGAAACATGTGTGACAAAAGAAATAAACACGAGCTCAAGATCAGGTACAAGCAAAACTCACTACCAGGAAACATGCCTGACATAAGAAATAAAAACGAGCTTAAGATCAGGTACAAGCAAACCTCACTACCAGGAAACAAGCCTGACATAAGAAATAAACACGAGCTCAAGATCAGGTACAAGCAAAACTCACTACCAGGAAACATGTCTGGCATAAGAAATAACCATGAGCTCAAGATCAGGTACAAACAAACCTCACTAACAGGAAACATGTCTGACATCAGAAATAAACACGACCTCAAGATCAGGTACAAGCCGACTTCACTACCAGGAAACATGTCTGACATCAGAAATAAACACGAGCTCAAGATGAGGTACAAACAAAGCTCACTACCAGGAAACAAGTCTGACATCAGAAATGAACACGAGCTCAAGTTCAGGTACAAGCAAACCTCACTACCAGGAAACAAGTCTGACATAAGAAATAAACACAAGCTCAAGATCAGGTACAAGTGGACGTCACTACCAGGAAACAAGCCTGACATAAGAAATAAACATGTGCTCAAGATCAGGTACAAGCAAAACTCACTACCAGGAAACAAGTCTGACATAAGAAATAAACACGAGCTCAAGATCAGGTACAAGCAAACCTCACTACCAGGAAACAAGTCTGACATAAGAAATAAACACAAGCTCAAGATCAGGTACAAGTGGACGTCACTACCAGGAAACAAGCCTGACATAAGAAATAAACACGAGCTCAAGATCAGGTACAAGCAAAACTCACTACCAGGAAAACAGTCTGACATAAGAAATAAACACGAGCTCAAGATCAGGTACAAGTAGACGTCACTACCAGGAAACATGTCTGACATAAGAAATAAACACGAGCTCAAGATCAGGTACAAGTAGACGACACAACCAGGAAACAAGTCTGACATAAGAAATAAGCACGAGCTCAAGATCAGGTACAAGGAAACCTTACTACCAGGAAACAAGTCTGACATAAGAAATAAACACGAGCTCAAGATCAGGTACAAGTAGACGTCACTACCAGGAAACATGTCTGACATAAGAAATAAACACGAGCTCAAGATCAGTTACAAGTAGACGTCACTACCAGGAAACATGTCTGACATAAGAAATAAACACGAGCTCAAGATCAGGTACAAGTAGATGTCACTACCAGGAAACAAGTCTGACATCAGAAATAAACACGAGCCCAAGATCAGGTACAAGTAGATGTCACTACCAGGAAACAAGTCTGACATCAGAAATAAACACGAGCTCAAGATCAGGTACAAGAGGATGTCACTACCAGGAAACATGTCTGACATTGGAAATAAACACGAGCTTAAGATCAGGTACAAGTAGATGTCACTACCAGGAAACAAGACTGACATCAGAAATAAACACGAGCTCAAGATCAGGTACAGGTAGATGTCACTACCAGGAAACAAGTCTGACATAAGAAACAAACACGAGCTCAAGATCAGGTACAAGTAGACGTCACTACCAGGAAACAAGCCTGACATAAGAAATAAACACGAGCTCAATATCAGGTACAAGCAAACCTCACTACCAGGAAACAAGTCTGACATAATAAATAAACACCAGCTCAAGATCAGGTACAAGTGGACGTCACTACCAGGAAATAGTCTGACATAAGAAATAAAAACGAGCTTAAGATCAGGTACAAGCAAACCTCACTACCAGGAAACAAGCCTGACATAAGAAATAAACACGAGCTCAAGATCAGGTACAAGCAAAACTCACTACCAGGAAACATGTCTGGCATAAGAAATAACCATGAGCTCAAGATCAGGTACAAACAAACCTCACTAACAGGAAACATGTCTGACATCAGAAATAAACACGACCTCAAGATCAGGTACAAGCAGACTTCACTACCAGGAAACATGTCTGACATCAGAAATAAACACGAGCTCAAGATGAGGTACAAACAAAGCTCACTACCAGGAAACAAGTCTGACATCAGAAATAAATATGAGCTTAAGATCAGGTACAGGCAAACCTCACTACCATGAAACATGTCTGACATAAGAAATAAACACGAGCTCAAGATCAGGTACAAGCAGACGTCACTACCAGGAAACATGTCTGACATCAGAGATAAACACGAGCTCAAGATCAGGTACAAGTAGACGTCACTACCAGGAAACATGTCTGACATAGGAAATAAACACGAGCTCAAGATCAGGTACAAGCAGACCTCACTACCAGGAAACAAGTCTGACATCAGAAATAAACGCGAGCTCAAAATCAGGTACAAGCAAACCTCACTACCAGGAAACATGTCTGACATAAGAAACAAACACGAGCTCAAGATCAGGTACAAGCAAACCTCACTACCAGGAAACAAGTCTGACATCAGAAATAAACACGAGCTCAAGATCAGGTACAAGCAAACCACACTACCAGGAAACAAGTCTGACATCAGAAATAAACACGAGCTCAAGATCAGGTACAAGCAGACCTCACTACCAGGAAACAAGTCTGACATCAGAAACAAACACGAGCTCAAGATCAGGTACAAGCAAACCTCACTACCAGGAAACATGTCTGACATAAGAAATAAACGCGAGCTCAAGATCAGGTACAAGCAAACCTCACTACCAGGAAACAAGTCTGACATAAGAAATAAACACGAGCTCAAGATCAGGTACAAGCAAAACTCACTACCAGGAAACAAGTCTGACATAAGAAATAAACACGAGCTCAAGATCAGGTACAAGTAGATGTCACTACCAGGAAACAAGTCTGACATCAGAAATAAACACGAGCTCAAGATCAGGTACAAGTAGATGTCACTACCAGGAAACAAGTCTGACATAAGAAATAAACATGAGCTCAAGATCAGGTTCAAGTAGACCTCACTACCAGGAAACAAGTCTGACATAAGAAATAAACATGAGCTCAAGATCAGGTACAAGCAAACCTCACTACCAGGAAACAAGTCAGACATAAGAAATAAACATGAGCTCAAGATCAGTTACAAGCAAACCTCACTACCAGGAAACAAGTCAGACATAAGAAATAAACATGAGCTCAAGATCAGGTTCAAGCAGACCTCACTACCAGGAAACAAGTCTGACATAAGAAATAAACATGAGCTCAAGATCAGGTACAAGCAGATGTCCCCACAAGGAAACATGTCTGACATAAGAAATAAACACGAGCTCAAGATCAGGTACAAGCAGACCTCACTACCAGGAAACAAGTCTGACATAAGAAATAAACATGAGCTCAAGATCAGGTACAAGTAGATGTCACTACCAGGAAACAAGTCTGACATAAGAAATAAACACGAGCTCAAGATCAGGTACAAGCAGACCTCACTACCAGGATAGATGTCTGACATAAGAAATAAACATGAGCTCAAGATCAGGTACAAGTAGACGTCACTACCAGGAAACGTGCCTGACATAAGAAATAAACACGAGCTTTAGATCAGGTACAAGCAGAGCTCACTACCAGGGAACATGTCTGACATAAGAAATAAACACGAGCTCAAAATCAGGTACAAGCAAACCTCACTACCAGGAAACAGGTCTGACATAAGAAATAAACACGAGCTCAAGATCAGGTTCAAGTAATCGACACTACCAGGAAACAAGCCTGACATAAGAAATAAACACGAGCTCAATATCAGGTACAAGCAAACCTCACTACCAGGAAACAAGTCTGACATAAGAAATAAACACAAGCTCAAGATCAGGTACAAGCAAAACTCACTACCAGGAAACATGTCTGACATAAGAAATAAACACGAGCTCAAGATCAGGTACGAGTGGATGTCACTACCAGGAAAAAAGCCTGACATAAGAAATAAACACGAGCTCAAGATGAGGTACAAGTAAAACTCACTACCAGGAAACAAGTCTGACATAAGAAATAAACACGAGCTCAAGATCAGGTACAAGAAGACGTCACTACCAGGAAACATGTCTGACATAAGAAATAAACACGAGCTCAAGATCAGGTACAAGTAGACGTCACTACCAGGTAACAAGTCTGACATAAGAAATAAACACGAGCTCAATATCAGGTACAAGTAAACCTCACTACCAGGAAACAAGTCTGACATAAGAAATAAACACGAGCTCAAGATCAGGTACAAGTAGACGTCACTACCAGGAAACATGTCTGACATAAGAAATAAACACGAGCTCAAGATCAGGTACAAGTAGACCTCACTACCAGGAAACAAGTCTGACATAAGAAATAAATACGAGCTCAAGATCCGGTACAAGTAGATGTCACTACCAGGAAACAAGTCTGACATCAGAAATAAACATGAGCTCAAGGTCAGGTACAAGTAGATGTCACTACCAGGAAACAAGTCTGACATCAGAAATAAACACGAGCTCAAGATCAGGTACAAGTAGACGTCACTACCAGGAAACATGTCTGACATCAGAAATAAACACGAGCTCAAGATCAGGTACAAGTAGATGTCACTACCAGGAAACAAGTCTGACATCAGAAATAAACACGAGCTCAAGATCAGGTACAAGGAGATGTCACTACCAGAAAACATGTCTGACATCAGAAATAAACACGAGCTCATGATCAGGTACAAGTAGAGGTCACTACGAGGAAACAAGCCTGACATAAGAAATAACACGAGCTCAATATCAGGTACAAGCAAACCCCACTACCAGGAAACAAGTCTGACATAAGAAATAAACACGAGCTCAAGCTCAGGTACAAGTAGACGTCACCACCAGGAAACAAGCCTGACATAAGAAATAAACACGAGCTCAAGATCAGGTACAAGCAAAACTCACTACCAGGAAACAAGTCTGACATAAGAAATAAACATGAGCTCAAGATCAGGTACAAGCAGATGTCACCACAAGGAAACATGTCTGACATAAGAAATACACACGAGCTCAAGATCAGGTACAAGCAGACCTCACTACCAGGAAACAAGTCTGACATAAGAAAGAAACATGAGCTCAAGATCAGGTACAAGTAGATGTCACTACCAGGAAACAACTCTGACATAAGAAATAACACGAGCTCAAGATCAGGTACAAGCAGACCTCACTACCAGGATAGATGTCTGACATAAGAAATAAACATGAGCTCAAGATCAGGTACAAGTAGACATCACTACCAGGAAACGTGCCTGACATAAGAAATAAACACGAGCTTAAGATCAGGTACAAGCAGACCTCACTACCAGGGAACATGTCTGACATAAGAAATAAACACGCGCTCAAGATCAGGTACAAGCAAACCACACTACCAGGAAACAGGTCTGACATAAGAAATAAACACGAGCTCCAGATCAGGTACAAGTAAACGTCACTACCAGGAAACAAGCCTGACATAAGAAATAAACACGAGCTCAATATCAGGTACAAGCAAACCTCACCACCAGGAAACAAGTCTGACATAAGAAATAAACACAAGCTCAAGATCAGGTACAAGCAAAACTCACTACCAGGAAACATGTCTGACATAAGAAATAAACACGAGCTCAAGATCAATTAGAAGTGGACGTCACTACCAGGAAACAAGCCTGACATAAGAAATAAACACGAGCTCAAGATCAGGTACAAGCAAAACTCACTACCAGGAAACAAGTCTGACATAAGAAATAATCATGAGCTCAAGATCAGGTACAAGTAGACGTCACTACCAGGAAACATGTCTGACATAAGAAATAAACACGAGCTCAAGATCAGGTACAAGTAGACGTCACTACCAGGTAACAAGTCTGACATAAGAAATAAACACGAGCTCAATATCAGGTACAAGCAAACCTCACTACCAGGAAACAAGTCTGACATAAGAAATAAACACGAGCTCAAGATCAGGTACAAGTAGACGTCACTACCAGGAAACATGTCTGACATAAGAAATAAACACGAGCTCAAGATCAGGTACAAGTAGACCTCACTACCAGGAAACAAGTCTGACATAAGAAATAAACACGAGCTCAAGATCAGGTACATGTAGATGTCACTACCAGGAAACAAGTCTGACATCAGAAATAAACACGAGCTCAAGATCAGGTACAAGTAGATGTCACTACCAGGAAACAAGTCTGACATAAGAAATAAACTCGAGCTCAAGATCAGGTACAAGTAGACGTCACTACCAGGAAACATGTCTGACATCAGAAATAAACACGAGCTCAAGATCAGGTACAAGTAGATGTCACTACCAGGAAACAAGTCTGACATCAGAAATAAACACGAGCTCAAGATCAGGTACAAGTAGACCACACTACCAGGAAACATGTGTGACATCAGAAATAAACACGAGCTCAAGATCAGGTAAAAGTAGACGTCACTACCAGGAAACAAGCCTGACATAAGAAATAACACGAGCTCAATATCAGGTACAAGCAAACCTCACTACCAGGAAACAAGTCTGACATAAGAAATAAACACGAGCTCAAGATCAGGTACAAGTAAACGTCACTACCAGGAAACAAGCCTGACATAAGAAATTAACACGAGCTCAATATCAGGTACAAGCAAACCTCACTACCAGGAAACAAGTCTGACATAATAAATAAACACCAGCTCAAGATCAGGTACAAGTGGACGTCACTACCAGGAAACAAGCCTGACATAAGAAATAAACACGAGCTCAAGATCAGGTACAAGCAAACCTCACTACCAGGAAACAAGCCTGACATAAGAAATAAACACGAACTCAAGATCAGGTACAAGCAAACCTGACTACCATGAAACAAGTCAGACATAAGAAATAAACATGAGCTCAATTTCAGAAAGAAGCAAACCTCACTACCAGGAAACAAGTCTGACATAAGAAATAAACACGAGCTCAAGATCAGGAAGAAGTAGACCTCACTACCAGGAAACAAGTCTGACATAAGAAATAAACACGAGCTCAAGATCAGGTACAAGTAGACCTCACTACCAGGAAACATGTGTGACAAAAGAAATAAACACGAGCTCAAGATCAGGTACAAGCAAAACTCACTACCAGGAAACATGCCTGACATAAGAAATAAAAACGAGCTTAAGATCAGGTACAAGCAAACCTCACTACCAGGAAACAAGCCTGACATAAGAAATAAACACGAGCTCAAGATCAGGTACAAGCAAAACTCACTACCAGGAAACATGTCTGGCATAAGAAATAACCATGAGCTCAAGATCAGGTACAAACAAACCTCACTAACAGGAAACATGTCTGACATCAGAAATAAACACGACCTCAAGATCAGGTACAAGCAGACTTCACTACCAGGAAACATGTCTGACATCAGAAATAAACACGAGCTCAAGATGAGGTACAAACAAAGCTCACTACCAGGAAACAAGTCTGACATCAGAAATGAACACGAGCTCAAGTTCAGGTACAAGCAAACCTCACTACCAGGAAACAAGTCTGACATAAGAAATAAACACAAGCTCAAGATCAGGTACAAGTGGACGTCACTACCAGGAAACAAGCCTGACATAAGAAATAAACATGTGCTCAAGATCAGGTACAAGCAAAACTCACTACCAGGAAACAAGTCTGACATAAGAAATAAACACGAGCTCAAGATCAGGTACAAGCAAACCTCACTACCAGGAAACAAGTCTGACATAAGAAATAAACACAAGCTCAAGATCAGGTACAAGTGGACGTCACTACCAGGAAACAAGCCTGACATAAGAAATAAACACGAGCTCAAGATCAGGTACAAGCAAAACTCACTACCAGGAAAACAGTCTGACATAAGAAATAAACACGAGCTCAAGATCAGGTACAAGTAGACGTCACTACCAGGAAACATGTCTGACATAAGAAATAAACACGAGCTCAAGATCAGGTACAAGTAGACGACACAACCAGGAAACAAGTCTGACATAAGAAATAAGCACGAGCTCAAGATCAGGTACAAGCAAACCTTACTACCAGGAAACAAGTCTGACATAAGAAATAAACACGAGCTCAAGATCAGGTACAAGTAGACGTCACTACCAGGAAACATGTCTGACATAAGAAATAAACACGAGCTCAAGATCAGTTACAAGTAGACGTCACTACCAGGAAACATGTCTGACATAAGAAATAAACACGAGCTCAAGATCAGGTACAAGTAGATGTCACTACCAGGAAACAAGTCTGACATCAGAAATAAACACGAGCCCAAGATCAGGTACAAGTAGATGTCACTACCAGGAAACAAGTCTGACATCAGAAATAAACACGAGCTCAAGATCAGGTACAAGAGGATGTCACTACCAGGAAACATGTCTGACATTGGAAATAAACACGAGCTTAAGATCAGGTACAAGTAGATGTCACTACCAGGAAACAAGACTGACATCAGAAATAAACACGAGCTCAAGATCAGGTACAGGTAGATGTCACTACCAGGAAACAAGTCTGACATAAGAAACAAACACGAGCTCAAGATCAGGTACAAGTAGACGTCACTACCAGGAAACAAGCCTGACATAAGAAATAAACACGAGCTCAATATCAGGTACAAGCAAACCTCACTACCAGGAAACAAGTCTGACATAATAAATAAACACCAGCTCAAGATCAGGTACAAGTGGACGTCACTACCAGGAAATAGTCTGACATAAGAAATAAACACAAGCTCAAGATCAGGTACAAGCAAAACTCACTACCAGGAAACAAGTCTGACATCAGAAATAAATATGAGCTTAAGATCAGGTACAGGCAAACCTCACTACCATGAAACATGTCTGACATAAGAAATAAACACGAGCTCAAGATCAGGTACAAGCAGACGTCACTACCAGGAAACATGTCTGACATCAGAGATAAACACGAGCTCAAGATCAGGTACAAGTAGACGTCACTACCAGGAAACATGTCTGACATAGGAAATAAACACGAGCTCAAGATCAGGTACAAGCAGACCTCACTACCAGGAAACAAGTCTGACATCAGAAATAAACGCGAGCTCAAAATCAGGTACAAGCAAACCTCACTACCAGGAAACATGTCTGACATAAGAAACAAACACGAGCTCAAGATCAGGTACAAGCAAACCTCACTACCAGGAAACAAGTGTGACAAAAGAAATAAACACGAGCTCAAGATCAGGTACAAGCAAACCACACTACCAGGAAACAAGTCTGACATCAGAAATAAACACGAGCTCAAGATCAGGTACAAGCAGACCTCACTACCAGGAAACAAGTCTGACATCAGAAACAAACACGAGCTCAAGATCAGGTACAAGCAAACCTCACTACCAGGAAACATGTCTGACATAAGAAATAAACGCGAGCTCAAGATCAGGTACAAGCAAACCTCACTACCAGGAAACAAGTCTGACATAAGAAATAAACACGAGCTCAAGATCAGGTACAAGCAAAACTCACTACCAGGAAACAAGTCTGACATAAGAAATAAACACGAGCTCAAGATCAGGTACAAGTAGATGTCACTACCAGGAAACAAGTCTGACATCAGAAATAAACACGAGCTCAAGATCAGGTACAAGTAGATGTCACTACCAGGAAACAAGTCTGACATAAGAAATAAACATGAGCTCAAGATCAGGTTCAAGTAGACCTCACTACCAGGAAACAAGTCTGACATAAGAAATAAACATGAGCTCAAGATCAGGTACAAGCAAACCTCACTACCAGGAAACAAGTCAGACATAAGAAATAAACATGAGCTCAAGATCAGTTACAAGCAAACCTCACTACCAGGAAACAAGTCAGACATAAGAAATAAACATGAGCTCAAGATCAGGTTCAAGCAGACCTCACTACCAGGAAACAAGTCTGACATAAGAAATAAACATGAGCTCAAGATCAGGTACAAGCAGATGTCCCCACAAGGAAACATGTCTGACATAAGAAATAAACACGAGCTCAAGATCAGGTACAAGCAGACCTCACTACCAGGAAACAAGTCTGACATAAGAAATAAACATGAGCTCAAGATCAGGTACAAGTAGATGTCACTACCAGGAAACAAGTCTGACATAAGAAATAAACACGAGCTCAAGATCAGGTACAAGCAGACCTCACTACCAGGATAGATGTCTGACATAAGAAATAAACATGAGCTCAAGATCAGGTACAAGTAGACGTCACTACCAGGAAACGTGCCTGACATAAGAAATAAACACGAGCTTTAGATCAGGTACAAGCAGAGCTCACTACCAGGGAACATGTCTGACATAAGAAATAAACACGAGCTCAAAATCAGGTACAAGCAAACCTCACTACCAGGAAACAGGTCTGACATAAGAAATAAACACGAGCTCAAGATCAGGTTCAAGTAATCGACACTACCAGGAAACAAGCCTGACATAAGAAATAAACACGAGCTCAATATCAGGTACAAGCAAACCTCACTACCAGGAAACAAGTCTGACATAAGAAATAAACACAAGCTCAAGATCAGGTACAAGCAAAACTCACTACCAGGAAACATGTCTGACATAAGAAATAAACACGAGCTCAAGATCAGGTACGAGTGGATGTCACTACCAGGAAAAAAGCCTGACATAAGAAATAAACACGAGCTCAAGATCAGGTACAAGTAAACGTCACTACCAGGAAACAAGCCTGACATAAGAAATTAACACGAGCTCAATATCAGGTACAAGCAAACCTCACTACCAGGAAACAAGTCTGACATAATAAATAAACACCAGCTCAAGATCAGGTACAAGTGGACGTCACTACCAGGAAACAAGCCTGACATAAGAAATAAACACGAGCTCAAGATCAGGTACAAGCAAACCTCACTACCAGGAAACAAGCCTGACATAAGAAATAAACACGAACTCAAGATCAGGTACAAGCAAACCTGACTACCATGAAACAAGTCAGACATAAGAAATAAACATGAGCTCAATTTCAGAAAGAAGCAAACCTCACTACCAGGAAACAAGTCTGACATAAGAAATAAACACGAGCTCAAGATCAGGAAGAAGTAGACCTCACTACCAGGAAACAAGTCTGACATAAGAAATAAACACGAGCTCAAGATCAGGTACAAGTAGACCTCACTACCAGGAAACATGTGTGACAAAAGAAATAAACACGAGCTCAAGATCAGGTACAAGCAAAACTCACTACCAGGAAACATGCCTGACATAAGAAATAAAAACGAGCTTAAGATCAGGTACAAGCAAACCTCACTACCAGGAAACAAGCCTGACATAAGAAATAAACACGAGCTCAAGATCAGGTACAAGCAAAACTCACTACCAGGAAACATGTCTGGCATAAGAAATAACCATGAGCTCAAGATCAGGTACAAACAAACCTCACTAACAGGAAACATGTCTGACATCAGAAATAAACACGACCTCAAGATCAGGTACAAGCAGACTTCACTACCAGGAAACATGTCTGACATCAGAAATAAACACGAGCTCAAGATGAGGTACAAACAAAGCTCACTACCAGGAAACAAGTCTGACATCAGAAATGAACACGAGCTCAAGTTCAGGTACAAGCAAACCTCACTACCAGGAAACAAGTCTGACATAAGAAATAAACACAAGCTCAAGATCAGGTACAAGTGGACGTCACTACCAGGAAACAAGCCTGATATAAGAAATAAACATGTGCTCAAGATCAGGTACAAGCAAAACTCACTACCAGGAAACAAGTCTGACATAAGAAATAAACACGAGCTCAAGATCAGGTACAAGCAAACCTCACTACCAGGAAACAAGTCTGACATAAGAAATAAACACAAGCTCAAGATCAGGTACAAGTGGACGTCACTACCAGGAAACAAGCCTGACATAAGAAATAAACACGAGCTCAAGATCAGGTACAAGCAAAACTCACTACCAGGAAAACAGTCTGACATAAGAAATAAACACGAGCTCAAGATCAGGTACAAGTAGACGTCACTACCAGGAAACATGTCTGACATAAGAAATAAACACGAGCTCAAGATCAGGTACAAGTAGACGACACAACCAGGAAACAAGTCTGACATAAGAAATAAGCACGAGCTCAAGATCAGGTACAAGCAAACCTTACTACCAGGAAACAAGTCTGACATAAGAAATAAACACGAGCTCAAGATCAGGTACAAGTAGACGTCACTACCAGGAAACATGTCTGACATAAGAAATAAACACGAGCTCAAGATCAGTTACAAGTAGACGTCACTACCAGGAAACATGTCTGACATAAGAAATAAACACGAGCTCAAGATCAGGTACAAGTAGATGTCACTACCAGGAAACAAGTCTGACATCAGAAATAAACACGAGCCCAAGATCAGGTACAAGTAGATGTCACTACCAGGAAACAAGTCTGACATCAGAAATAAACACGAGCTCAAGATCAGGTACAAGAGGATGTCACTACCAGGAAACATGTCTGACATTGGAAATAAACACGAGCTTAAGATCAGGTACAAGTAGATGTCACTACCAGGAAACAAGACTGACATCAGAAATAAACACGAGCTCAAGATCAGGTACAGGTAGATGTCACTACCAGGAAACAAGTCTGACATAAGAAACAAACACGAGCTCAAGATCAGGTACAAGTAGACGTCACTACCAGGAAACAAGCCTGACATAAGAAATAAACACGAGCTCAATATCAGGTACAAGCAAACCTCACTACCAGGAAACAAGTCTGACATAATAAATAAACACCAGCTCAAGATCAGGTACAAGTGGACGTCACTACCAGGAAATAGTCTGACATAAGAAATAAACACAAGCTCAAGATCAGGTACAAGCAAAACTCACTACCAGGAAACAAGTCTGACATCAGAAATAAATATGAGCTTAAGATCAGGTACAGGCAAACCTCACTACCATGAAACATGTCTGACATAAGAAATAAACACGAGCTCAAGATCAGGTACAAGCAGACGTCACTACCAGGAAACATGTCTGACATCAGAGATAAACACGAGCTCAAGATCAGGTACAAGTAGACGTCACTACCAGGAAACATGTCTGACATAGGAAATAAACACGAGCTCAAGATCAGGTACAAGCAGACCTCACTACCAGGAAACAAGTCTGACATCAGAAATAAACGCGAGCTCAAAATCAGGTACAAGCAAACCTCACTACCAGGAAACATGTCTGACATAAGAAACAAACACGAGCTCAAGATCAGGTACAAGCAAACCTCACTACCAGGAAACAAGTCTGACATCAGAAATAAACACGAGCTCAAGATCAGGTACAAGCAAACCACACTACCAGGAAACAAGTCTGACATCAGAAATAAACACGAGCTCAAGATCAGGTACAAGCAGACCTCACTACCAGGAAACAAGTCTGACATCAGAAACAAACACGAGCTCAAGATCAGGTACAAGCAAACCTCACTACCAGGAAACATGTCTGACATAAGAAATAAACGCGAGCTCAAGATCAGGTACAAGCAAACCTCACTACCAGGAAACAAGTCTGACATAAGAAATAAACACGAGCTCAAGATCAGGTACAAGCAAAACTCACTACCAGGAAACAAGTCTGACATAAGAAATAAACACGAGCTCAAGATCAGGTACAAGTAGATGTCACTACCAGGAAACAAGTCTGACATCAGAAATAAACACGAGCTCAAGATCAGGTACAAGTAGATGTCACTACCAGGAAACAAGTCTGACATAAGAAATAAACATGAGCTCAAGATCAGGTTCAAGTAGACCTCACTACCAGGAAACAAGTCTGACATAAGAAATAAACATGAGCTCAAGATCAGGTACAAGCAAACCTCACTACCAGGAAACAAGTCAGACATAAGAAATAAACATGAGCTCAAGATCAGTTACAAGCAAACCTCACTACCAGGAAACAAGTCAGACATAAGAAATAAACATGAGCTCAAGATCAGGTTCAAGCAGACCTCACTACCAGGAAACAAGTCTGACATAAGAAATAAACATGAGCTCAAGATCAGGTACAAGCAGATGTCCCCACAAGGAAACATGTCTGACATAAGAAATAAACACGAGCTCAAGATCAGGTACAAGCAGACCTCACTACCAGGAAACAAGTCTGACATAAGAAATAAACATGAGCTCAAGATCAGGTACAAGTAGATGTCACTACCAGGAAACAAGTCTGACATAAGAAATAAACACGAGCTCAAGATCAGGTACAAGCAGACCTCACTACCAGGATAGATGTCTGACATAAGAAATAAACATGAGTTCAAGATCAGGTACAAGTAGACGTCACTACCAGGAAACGTGCCTGACATAAGAAATAAACACGAGCTTTAGATCAGGTACAAGCAGAGCTCACTACCAGGGAACATGTCTGACATAAGAAATAAACACGAGCTCAAAATCAGGTACAAGCAAACCTCACTACCAGGAAACAGGTCTGACATAAGAAATAAACACGAGCTCAAGATCAGGTTCAAGTAATCGACACTACCAGGAAACAAGCCTGACATAAGAAATAAACACGAGCTCAATATCAGGTACAAGCAAACCTCACTACCAGGAAACAAGTCTGACATAAGAAATAAACACAAGCTCAAGATCAGGTACAAGCAAAACTCACTACCAGGAAACATGTCTGACATAAGAAATAAACACGAGCTCAAGATCAGGTACGAGTGGATGTCACTACCAGGAAAAAAGCCTGACATAAGAAATAAACACGAGCTCAAGATGAGGTACAAGTAAAACTCACTACCAGGAAACAAGTCTGACATAAGAAATAAACACGAGCTCAAGATCAGGTACAAGAAGACGTCACTACCAGGAAACATGTCTGACATAAGAAATAAACACGAGCTCAAGATCAGGTACAAGTAGACGTCACTACCAGGTAACAAGTCTGACATAAGAAATAAACACGAGCTCAATATCAGGTACAAGTAAACCTCACTACCAGGAAACAAGTCTGACATAAGAAATAAACACGAGCTCAAGATCAGGTACAAGTAGACGTCACTACCAGGAAACATGTCTGACATAAGAAATAAACACGAGCTCAAGATCAGGTACAAGTAGACCTCACTACCAGGAAACAAGTCTGACATAAGAAATAAATACGAGCTCAAGATCCGGTACAAGTAGATGTCACTACCAGGAAACAAGTCTGACATCAGAAATAAACATGAGCTCAAGGTCAGGTACAAGTAGATGTCACTACCAGGAAACAAGTCTGACATCAGAAATAAACACGAGCTCAAGATCAGGTACAAGTAGACGTCACTACCAGGAAACATGTCTGACATCAGAAATAAACACGAGCTCAAGATCAGGTACAAGTAGATGTCACTACCAGGAAACAAGTCTGACATCAGAAATAAACACGAGCTCAAGATCAGGTACAAGGAGATGTCACTACCAGAAAACATGTCTGACATCAGAAATAAACACGAGCTCATGATCAGGTACAAGTAGAGGTCACTACGAGGAAACAAGCCTGACATAAGAAATAACACGAGCTCAATATCAGGTACAAGCAAACCCCACTACCAGGAAACAAGTCTGACATAAGAAATAAACACGAGCTCAAGCTCAGGTACAAGTAGACGTCACCACCAGGAAACAAGCCTGACATAAGAAATAAACACGAGCTCAAGATCAGGTACAAGCAAAACTCACTACCAGGAAACAAGTCTGACATAAGAAATAAACATGAGCTCAAGATCAGGTACAAGCAGATGTCACCACAAGGAAACATGTCTGACATAAGAAATACACACGAGCTCAAGATCAGGTACAAGCAGACCTCACTACCAGGAAACAAGTCTGACATAAGAAAGAAACATGAGCTCAAGATCAGGTACAAGTAGATGTCACTACCAGGAAACAAGTCTGACATAAGAAATAACACGAGCTCAAGATCAGGTACAAGCAGACCTCACTACCAGGATAGATGTCTGACATAAGAAATAAACATGAGCTCAAGATCAGGTACAAGTAGACATCACTACCAGGAAACGTGCCTGACATAAGAAATAAACACGAGCTTAAGATCAGGTACAAGCAGACCTCACTACCAGGGAACATGTCTGACATAAGAAATAAACACGCGCTCAAGATCAGGTACAAGCAAACCACACTACCAGGAAACAGGTCTGACATAAGAAATAAACACGAGCTCCAGATCAGGTACAAGTAAACGTCACTACCAGGAAACAAGCCTGACATAAGAAATAAACACGAGCTCAATATCAGGTACAAGCAAACCTCACCACCAGGAAACAAGTCTGACATAAGAAATAAACACAAGCTCAAGATCAGGTACAAGCAAAACTCACTACCAGGAAACATGTCTGACATAAGAAATAAACACGAGCTCAAGATCAATTAGAAGTGGACGTCACTACCAGGAAACAAGCCTGACATAAGAAATAAACACGAGCTCAAGATCAGGTACAAGCAAAACTCACTACCAGGAAACAAGTCTGACATAAGAAATAATCATGAGCTCAAGATCAGGTACAAGTAGACGTCACTACCAGGAAACATGTCTGACATAAGAAATAAACACGAGCTCAAGATCAGGTACAAGTAGACGTCACTACCAGGTAACAAGTCTGACATAAGAAATAAACACGAGCTCAAGATCAGGTACAAGCAAACCTCACTACCAGGAAACAAGTCTGACATAAGAAATAAACACGAGCTCAAGATCAGGTACAAGTAGACGTCACTACCAGGAAACATGTCTGACATAAGAAATAAACACGAGCTCAAGATCAGGTACAAGTAGACCTCACTACCAGGAAACAAGTCTGACATAAGAAATAAACACGAGCTCAAGATCAGGTACATGTAGATGTCACTACCAGGAAACAAGTCTGACATCAGAAATAAACACGAGCTCAAGATCAGGTACAAGTAGATGTCACTACCAGGAAACAAGTCTGACATAAGAAATAAACTCGAGCTCAAGATCAGGTACAAGTAGACGTCACTACCAGGAAACATGTCTGACATCAGAAATAAACACGAGCTCAAGATCAGGTACAAGTAGATGTCACTACCAGGAAACAAGTCTGACATCAGAAATAAACACGAGCTCAAGATCAGGTACAAGTAGACCACACTACCAGGAAACATGTGTGACATCAGAAATAAACACGAGCTCAAGATCAGGTAAAAGTAGACGTCACTACCAGGAAACAAGCCTGACATAAGAAATAACACGAGCTCAATATCAGGTACAAGCAAACCTCACTACCAGGAAACAAGTCTGACATAAGAAATAAACACGAGCTCAAGATCAGGTACAAGTAAACGTCACTACCAGGAAACAAGCCTGACATAAGAAATTAACACGAGCTCAATATCATGTACAAGCAAACCTCACTACCAGGAAACAAGTCTGACATAATAAATAAACACCAGCTCAAGATCAGGTACAAGTGGACGTCACTACCAGGAAACAAGCCTGACATAAGAAATAAACACGAGCTCAAGATCAGGTACAAGCAAAACTCACTACCAGGAAACAAGTCTGACATAAGAAATAAACACGAGCTCAAGATCAGGTACAAGTAGATGTCACTACCAGGAAACAAGTCTGACATCAGAAATAAACATGAGCTCAAGATCAGGTACAAGTAGATGTCACTACCAGGAAACAAGTCTGACATAAGAAATAAACACGAGCTCAAGATCAGGTACAAGTAGATGTCACTACCAGGAAACAAGTCTGACATCAGAAATAAACATGAACTCAAGATCAGGTACAACCAAACGTCACTACCAAGAAACAAGCCTGACACAAGAAATAAACACGAACTTAAGATCAGGTACAAGCAAACCTCACTACCAGGAAACAAGCCTGACATAAGAAATAAATATGAGCTCAAGATCAGGTACAAGCAGACCGCACTACCTGGAAACAAGCCTGACATAAGAAATAAATATGAGCTCAAGATCAGGTACAAGCAAACCGCACTACCAGGAAACAAGCCTGACATAAGAAATAAACATGAGCTCAAGATTAGGAACAAGCACACCTCACTACCAGGAAACAAGTCAGATATAAGAAATAAACAGGAGCTCAAGATCAGGTACAAGCAGACGTCACTACCAGGAAACAAGCCTGACATAAGAAATAAACACGAGCTCAAGATCAAGCACAAGTAGACCTCACTACCAGGAAACATGTCTGACATAAGAAATAAACATGAGCTCAAGATCAGGGACAGGCAAAACTCACTACCAGGAAACATGTCTGACATAAGAAATAAACACGAGCTCAAGATCAGGTACAAGCAGACGTCACCACCACGAAACAAGCCTGACATAAGAAATAAACACGAGCTCAAGATCAGGTACAAGTAGACGTCGCTACCAGGAAACAAGTCAGACGTAAGAAATAAACATGAGCTCAAGATCAGGTTCAAGTAGACCTCACTACCAGGAAACATTTCTGACATAAGAAATAAATACGAGCTCAAGATCAGGTACAAGCAAACCTCACTACCAGGAAACAAGCCTGACATAAGAAATAAACACGAACTCAAGATCAGGTACAAGCAAACCTGACTACCATGAAACAAGTCAGACATAAGAAATAAGCATGAGCTCAATTTCAGAAAGAAGCAAACCTCACTACCAGGAAACAAGTCTGACATAAGAAATAAACACGAGCTCAAGATCAGGAAGAAGTAGCCCTCACTACCAGGAAACAAGTCTGACATAAGAAATAAACACGAGCTCAAGATCAGGTACAAGTAGACCTCACTACCAGGAAACATGTGTGACATAAGAAATATACACGAGCTCAAGATCAGGTAGAAGTAGACCTCACTACCAGGAAACATGTGTGACATAAGAAATAAAAACGAGCTCAAGATCAGGTAGAAGTATCCCTCACTACCAGGAAACATGTGTGACATAAGAAATAAACACGAGCTCAAGATAAAGTACAAGCAGACCTAACTACCAGGAAACATGTCTGACATAAGAAATAAACACGAGCTCAAGATCAGGTACAAGTAGACTTCACTACCAGGAAACATGTCTGACATAAGAAATAAACACGATCTCAAGATCAGGTACAAGCAAACCTCATTAACAGGAAACATGTGTGACATAAGAAATAAACACGAGCTCAATATCAGGTACAAGCAGACCTCACTACCAGGAAACATGTCTGACATAAGAAATAAACACGAGCTCAAGATCAGGTACAAGCAAACCTCACTACCAGGAAACATGTCTGACATAAGAAATAAACACGAGCTCAAGATCAGGTAGAAGTAGACCTCACTACCAGGAAACAAGTCTGACATAAGAAATAAACACGAGCTCAAGATCAGGTACAAGTAGACCTCACTACCAGGAAACATGTGTGACATAAGAAATAAACACGAGCTCAAGATCAGGTAGAAGTAGTCCTCACTACCAGGAAACATGTGTGACATAAGAAATAAACACGAGCTCAAGATAAAGTACAAGCAGACCTAACTACCAGGAAACATGTCTGACATAAGAAATAAACACGAGCTCAAGATCAGGTACAAGTAGACCTCACTACCAGGAAACATGTGTGACATAAGAAATAAACACGAGCTCAAGATCAGGTACAAGTAGACCTCACTACCAGGAAACATGTCTGACATAAGAAATAAACACGAGCTTAAGATCAGGTACAAGCAGACCTCATTACCAGGAAACATGTGTGACATAAGAAATAAACACGAGCTCAATATCAGGTACAAGCAGACCTCACTACCAGGAAACATGTCTGACATAAGAAATGAACACGAGCTCAAGATCAGGTACAAGCAAACCTCACTACCAGGAAACATGTCTGACATAAGAAATAAACACGAACTCAAGATCAGGTACAAGCAGACCTCACTATCAGGAAACAAGCCTGACATAAGTAATAAAGACGAGCTCAAGATCAGGTACAAGTAGACCTCACTACCAGAAAACAAGCCTGACATAAGAAATAAACACGAACTCAAGATCAGGTACAAGCAAACCTCACTACCAGGAAACATGTCTGACATAAGAAATACACACGAGCTCAATATGAAGTACAAGCAGACCTCACTACAAGGAAACATGTCTGACATAAGAAATAAACACGAGCAAAAGATCAGGTGCAAGCAGACCTCACTATCAGGAAACATGCCTGACATAAGAAATAAACACGAGCTCAAAATCAGGTGCAAGCAGACCTCACTACCTGGAAACAAGTCTGACATAAGAAATAAACACGAGCTCAAAATCAGGTGCAAGCAGACCTCACTACCAGGAAACATGTCTGACATAAGAAATAAAAAGGAGCTTAAGATAAGGTACAAGCAGGCCTCACTTACAGGAAACAGGTCTGACATAAGAAATAAACACGAGCTCAATATCACGTACAAGCAGACCTCACTACCAGGAAACAAATCTGACATAAGGAATAGAAACAAGCTCAAGATCAAGCACAAGCAGATGTCACTACCAGGAGGCAAGTCTAACATAAGGAATAAACAGGAGCTCAAGATGTGAAAACCACATCAATTAGACCCAGTTTCCAGCACATTAAATCTCTCTATTACACTACGTAGCTGTGTTCGTTCCCAGGTCTATACAAGGCGAGCAGGAGAACACATCGAAAGAGGTCACAACTATTTTGTCCTGCATGTAGAGATGACAATCACATCAATTATACCCAGTTTCCAGCACGTTAAATCTCTCTATTACACTACGTAGCTGTGTTTATTCCCAGGTCGATACATGGCCAGCAGGAGAACACATCGAGAGAGATCACAACTATTTTCTGCTGCATGTAGAGGGTACAATCACATCAATTATACCCAGTTTCCAGCACGTTAAATCTCTCTATTACACTACGTAGCTGTGTTTGTTCCCAGGTCGATACATGGCCAGCAGGAGAACACATAGGGAGAGGTCACAACTATTTTCTGCTGCATGTAGAGGTGACAATCACATCAATTAGACCCAGTTTCCAGCACGTTAAATCTCTCTAATACACTACGTAGCTGTGCTCGTTCCCAAGTTGATACAAGGCGAGCAGGAGAACACATCGTGAGAGGTCACAACTATTTTCTGCTGCATGTAGAGGTGAAAATCACATCAATTAGACCCAGTTTCAGGCACGTTAAATCTCTCTAATACACTACGTAGCTGTGTTCGTTCCCAGGTCGAAACAAGGCGAGCAGGAGAAACATCCAGAGAGGTCACAACTATTATGTCCTGCATGTAGAGGTGACAGTCACATCAATTAGACCCAGTTTCAGGATCATTAAATCTGTCTAGTACTTTATGTAGCTGTGTTCGTTCCCAGGTCGTAACATGGCGAGCAGGAGAGCACATCGAGGGAGGTCACAACTATTTTGTGCTGCATGTAGAGGTGACAATCACATCAATTAGACCCAGTTTCCAGCACGTTATATCTCTCTAATATAATACGTAGCTGTGTTCGTTCCCAGGTCGATACAATGCAAGCAGGAGAACACATCGAGAGAGGTCACAACTATTTTGTCCTGCATGTAGAAGTGACAATCAGATCAATTAAACCCAGTTTCCAGCACGTTAAATCTCTCTATTACACTACGTTGCTGTGTTCGTCCCGGGTCTATACAAGGCGAGCAGAACACATCGAGAGAGATCACAACTATTTTGTCCTGCATGTAGCAGTGAAAATCACATCAATTTGACCCAGTCTCCAGCATGTTAAATCTCCCTAATACACTACGTAGCTGTGTTCGTTGCCAGTTCGACATAAGGCGAGCAGTAGAACACATCGAGAGAGGTCAAAACTATTTTGTCCTGCATGTAGAAGTGACAATCACATTAAAGAGACCAAGTTTCCAGCACGTTAAACCTCTCTGTTACACTACGTAGCTGTGTTCGTTCCCAGGTCGATAAAAGGCGAGCAGGAGAACACATCGAAAGAGGTCACAACTATTTTGTCCTGTATGTAGAGGTGACAATCACATTAATTAGACCCAGTTTCCAGCACGTTAAATCTCTCTATTACACTACGTAGGTGTGTTCGTTCCCAGGTCGATAAAAGGCGAGCAGGAGAACACATCGAAAGAGGTCACAACTATTTTGTCCTGCATGTAGAGGTGACAATCACATGAATTAGACCCAGTTCCAGCACGTTTAATCTCTCTATTACATTACGTACCTCTGTACGTTCCCTTTTCGATACAAGGCGAGCACGAGAACACATCGAGAGAGGTAACAACTATTTTGTCCTGCATGTAGGGGTGACAATCACATCTATTAAACCCAGTTTCAGGCACGTTAAATCTCTCTATTACACAACGTAGCTGTGTTCGTTCACAGGTTGATAAAAGGCGAGCAGGAGAACACATCGAGAGAGGTCACAACTAGTTTGTGCTGCATGTAGAGGTGACAATCGCATCAATTAGACCAAGTTTCAGGCACGATAAATCTCTCTATTACACTACGTAGCTGAGTTCGTTCCCAGACCGATACAAGGCGAGCAGGAGAACACATCGAGAGAGGTCACAACTATTTTATCCTGCATGTAGAGTTGACAGTCACATCAATTAGACACAGTTTCCAGCACGTTAAATCACTCTAATACACTACGTAGCTTTGTTCGTTCCCAGGTCGATACAAAGCGAGCAGCAGAACACATCGAGACAGGTCACAACTATTTTGCCCTGCATATAGAGGTGACAATCACATCAAGTAGACCTAGTTTCAGGCACGTTAAATCTCTCTAATACACTACGTAGCTGTGTTCGTTCCCAGGTCGATACAAGGCGAGCAGAAGAACACGTCGAGAGAGGTCACAACTATGTTGTCCTTCATGTAGAGGTGACAATCACATCAATTAAACCCAGTTTCCAGTACGTTAAATCTCTCTAATACACTACATAGCTGAGTTCGTTCCCAGGTCGATACAAGGCGAGCAGAACAACACATCGAGAGAGGTCACAACTATTTTGTCCTTCATGTAGAGGTGACAATCACATCAATTAGACCCAGTTTCCAGCACGTTAAATCTCTCTATTACATTACGTAGCTGAGTTCGTTCCCAGGTCGATACAAGGCGAGCAGGAGAGCACATCGAGAGAGGTCACAACGATTTGGTCCTGCATATAGAGGTGACAATAACATCAATTAGACCCAGTTTCCAGCAAGTTAAATCTCTCTAATACAATATGTAGCTGAGTTCGTTCCCAGGTCGATACAAGGCGAGCAGAAGAACACATCAAGAGAGGTCACAACTATTTTGTGCTGCATGTAGAGGTGATAATCACATCAATTAGACCCAGTTTCCAGCACGTTATATCTCTCTAATACAATATGTAGCTGAGTTCGTTCCCAGGTCGATACAAGGCGAGCAGGAGAACACATCGAGAGAGGTCACAACTATTTTGTCCTGCATATAGAGGTGACAATCACATCAATTAGACCCAGTTTCCAGCATGTTAAATCTCTTTATTACACTAGGTAGCTGTGTTCGTTCCCAGGTCGATACAAGGCGAGCAGGAGAACACATCGAGAGAGGTCACAACTATTTTGTGCTGCATGTAGAGGTGACAAACACATCAATTAGACCCAGTTTCAGGCACGATAAATCTCTCTATTACACTACATAGTTGTGTTCGTTGCCAGGTCGATACAAGGCGAGCAGGAGAACACATCGAGAGAGGTCACAACTATTTTATCCTGCATGTAGAGGTGACAGTCACATCAATTAGAACAAGTTTCCAGCACGTTAAATCCCTCTAATACACTACGTAGCGATGTTCGTTCCCAGGTCGATACAAGGCGAGCAGGAGAACACATCGAGAGAGGTCACAACAATTTGGTCCTGCATGTAGAGGTGACAATCACATCAATTAAACCCAGTTTCCAGCACGTTAAATCTCTCTATAACACTACGTAGCTTTGTTCGTTCCCAGGTCGATACAAGGCGAGCAGGAGAACACATTGAGAGAGGTCACAACTATTTGGTCCAGCATGTAGATGTGACAATCACATCAATTAAACCCAGTTTCCAGCACGTTAAATCTCTCTAATACACTACTTAGCTGTGTTCGTTCCCAGGTCGATACAAGGCGAGCAGCAGAACACATCGAGAGAGGTCACAACTATTTTGTCCTGCATGTAGAGGTGACAATCACATCAATTAGACCTAGTTTCCAGCACGTTAAATCTCTTTAATACACTACGTAGCTGTGTTCATTCCCAGGTCGATACAAGGCGAGCAGGAGAACACATCGAGAGAGGTCACAACTATTTTGTGCTGCATATAGAGGGGACAATTTCATCAGTTAGACCCAGTTTCCAGCACGTTAAATCTCTCTAATACACTACGTAGCTGTGTACGTTCCCAGGTCGATACAAGGCGAGCAGCAGAACACATCGAGAGAGGTCACAACTATTTTGTCCTTCATGTAGAGGTTACAATCACATCAATTAGACCCAGTTTCCAGCACGTAAAATCTCTCTATTACACTACGTAGCTTTGTTCGTTCCCAGGTCAATACTAGGCGAGCAGGAGAACACATCGAGAGAGGTCACAACTATTTTGTGCTGCATGTAGAGGTGACAATCACATCAATTAGACCCAGTTTCAGGCACGTTAAATCTCTCTATTACACTACATAGCTGAGTTCGTTCCCATGTCGATACAAGGCGAGCAGAAGAACACATCGAGAGAGGTCACAACTATTTTGTGCTGCATGTAGAGGTGACAATCACATCAATTAGACCTAGTTTCAGGCACGTTAAATCTCTCTAATACACTACGTAGCTGTGTTCGTTCCCAGGGCGATACAAGGCGAGCAGAGGAACACATCGAGAGAGGTCACAACTATTTTGTCCTTCATGTAGAGGTGACAATCACATCAATCGGACCCAGTTTCCAGCACGTTAAATCTCTCTATTACATTACGTAGCTGAGTTCGTTCCCAGCTCGATACAAGGCGAGCAGGAGAACACATCGAGAGAGGTCATAACTATTTGGTCCTGCATATAGAGGTGACAATAACATCAATTAGTCCCAGTTTCCAGCACGTTAAATCTCTCTAATACACTACGTAGCTGTGTTCGTTCCTAGGTCGATACAAGGCGAGAAGAAGAACACATCGAGAGAGGTCACAACTATTTTGTGCTGCATGTAGAGGTAATAAACACATCTATTAGACCTAGTTTCAGGCACGTTAAATCTCTCTATTACACTACGTAGCTGAGTTCGTTCCCAGGTCGATACAAGGCGAGCAGAAGAACACATCAAGAGAGGTCACAACTATTTTGTGCTGCATGTAGAGGTGATAATCACATCAATTAGACCTAGTTTCAGGCACGTTAAATTTCTCTATTACACTACGTAGCTGAGTTCGTTCCCAGGTCGATACAAGGCGAGCAGAAGAACACATCGAGAGAGGTCACAACTATTTGGTCCTGCATATAGAGGTGACAATCACATCAATTAGACCCAGTTTCCAGCACGTTAAATCTCTCTATTACACTAGGTAGCTGTGTTCGTTCCCAGGTCGATACAAGGTGAGCAGCAGAACACATCGAGAGAGGTCACAACTATTTTGTCCTGCATGTAGAGGTGACAATCACATCAATTAGACCCAGTTTCCAGCATGTTAAATCTCTCTATTACACTACGTAGCTGTGTTCGTTCCCAGGTCGATACAAGGCGAGCAGAAGAACACATCGAGAGAGGTCACAACTATTTTGTCCTGTAAGTAGAGGTGACAATCACATCAATTAGACCTAGTTTCCAGCACGTTAAATCTCTTTAATACACTACGTAGCTGTGTTCGTTCCCAGGTCGATACAAGGCGAGCAGCAGAACACATCGAGAGAGGTCACAACTATTTTGTCCTGCATGTAGAGGTGACAATCACATCAATTAGACCCAGTTTCCAGCACGTTAAATCTCTCTATTACACTACGTAGCTTTGTTCGTTCCCAGGTCAATACAAGGAGAGCAGGAGAACACATCGAGAGAGGTCACAACTATTTGGTCCAGCATGTAGAGGTGACAATCATATCAATTAGACCCGGTTTCCAGCATGTCAAATCTCTCTATTACACTACGTAGCTCTGTACGTTCCCAGGTCGATACAAGGCGAGCAGGAGAACACATCGAGAGATTTCACAACTATGTTGTCCTGCATGTAGAAGTGACAATCACATCAATTAGACCCAGTTCCCAGCACGTTAAATCTCTCTATTACACTACGTAGCACTGTTCGTTCCCAGGTCGATACAAGGCGAGCAGGAGAACACATCGAGAGAGTTCACAACTATTTTGTCCTGCATGTAGAGGTGACAGTCACATCAATTAGACCCAGTTTCAGGCACGATAAATCTCTCTATTACACTACGTAGCTGTGTTCGTTCCCAGGTCGATACAAGGCGAGCACAACACATCGAGAGAGGTCACAACTATTTTGTCCTGCATGTAGAGGTGACAATCACATCAATTAGACCCAGTTTCCAGCACGTTAAATCTCTCTATAAAAATGCGTAGCTCTATACGTTCCCAGGTCGATACAAGGCTGGCAGGAGAACACATCGAGAGAGGTCACAACTATTTTGTCCTGCATGTAGAGGTGACAATCACATCAATTAGACCCAGTTTCCAGCACGTTAAATCTCTCTATTAAAATACGTAGCTCTATAAGTTCCCAGGTCGATACAAGGCTGGCAGGAGAACACATCCAGAGAGGTCACAACTATTTTGTCCTGCAAGTAGAGGTGACAATCACATCAATTAGACCCAGTTTCCAGCACGTTAAATCTCTCTATTAAAATTCGTAGCTCTATACGTTCCCAGGTCGATACAAGGCTGGCAGGAGAACACATCGAGAGAGGTCACAACTATTTTTTGCTGCATGTAGAGGTGACAATCACGTCAATTAGACCCAGTTTCAGGCACGTTAAATCTCTCTATTACACTATGTAGCTGTGTTCGTTCCCAGGTCAATACAAGGCGAGCAGGAGAACACATCCAGAGAGGTCACAACTATTTTGTCCTTCATGTAGAGGTGACAATCACATCAGTTAGACCCAGTTTCCAGCACGTTAAATCTCTCTATTACACTACGTAGCTGTGTTCGATCTTAGGTCGATACAAGGCCAGCAGCAGAACACATCGAGAGAGGTCACAACTATTTTGTCCTGCATGTAGACGTGACAATCACATCAATTTGATCCAGTTTCAGGCGCCTTAATTCTCTCTATTACACTACATAGCTGTGTTCGTTCCGAGGTCGATACAAGGCGAGCAGGAGAACAGCTCGAGAGAATTCACAACTATTTTGTCCTGCATGTGAGGTGACAAGCTTGTCAATTAGATCTAGTTTCCAGCTAGTTAAACCTGTCAATTACACTACGTAGCTGTGTTCGTTCCCAGGTCGACACAAGGCGAGCCCAAGAACACTTCGAGAGAGGTCCCAACTATTTTGTCCTGCATGCAGAGGTGACAATCACATCAATTAGACCCAGCTTCAGGCACGTCAAATCTCTCTATTACACTACGTAGCTCTGTTCGTTCCCAGGTCGATACAACGCGAGCAGCAGAACACATCGAGAGAGGTCACAACTATTTTTTGCTGCATGTAGAGGTGACAATTTCATCAGTTAGACCCAGTTTCCAGCACGTTAAATCTCTCTAATACACTACGTAGCTGTGTACGTTCCCAGGTCGATACAAGGCGAGCAGCAGAACACATCGAGAGAGGTCACAACTATTTTGTCCTTCATGTAGAGGTTACAATCACATTAATTAGACCCAGTTTCCAGCACGTAAAATCTCTCTATTACACTACGTAGCTTTGTTCGTTCCCAGGTCAATATAAGGCGAGCAGGAGAACACATCGAGAGAGGTCACAACTATTTTGTGCTGCATGTAGAGGTGACAATCACATCAATTAGACCCAGTTTCAGGCACGTTAAATCTCTCTATTATACTACGTAGCTGTGTTCGTTCCCAGGGCGATACAAGGCGAGCAGAAGAACACATCGAGAGAGGTCACAACTATTTTGTCCTTCATGTAAAGGTGACAATCACATCAATTAGACCCAGTTTCCAGCACGTTAAATCTCTCTAATACACTACGTAGCTGAGTTCGTTCCCAGGTCGATACAAGGCGAGCAGAAGAACACATCGAGAGAGGTCACAACTATTTTGTCCTTCATGTAGAGGTGACAATCACATCAATTGGACCCAGTTTCCAGCACGTTAAATCTCTCTATTACAGTACGTAGCTGAGTTCGTTCCCAGGTCGATACAAGGCGAGCAGGAGAACACATTGAGAGAGGTCACAACTATTTGGTCCTGCATATAGAGGTGACAATAACATCAATTAATCCCAGTTTCCAGCACGTTAAATCTCTCTAATACACTACGTAGCTATGTTCGTTCCCAGGTCGATACAAGGCGAGAAGAAGAACACATCGAGAGAGGTCACAACTATTTTGTGCTGCATGCAGAGGTGATAAACACATCAATTAGACCTAGTTTCAGGCACGTTAAATCTCTCTATTACACTACGTAGCTGAGTTCGTTCCCAGGTCGATACAAGGCGAGCAGAAGAACACATCAAGAGAGGTCACAACTATTTTGTGCTGCATGTAGAGGTGATAATCACATCAATTAGACCTAGTTTCAGGCACGTTAAATTTCTCTATTACACTACGTAGCTGAGTTCGTTCCCAGGTCGATACAAGGCGAGCAGAAGAACACATCGAGAGAGGTCACAACTATTTGGTCCTGCATATAGAGGTGACAATCACATCAATTAGACCCAGTTTCCAGCACGTTAAATCTCTCTATTACACTAGGTAGCTGTGTTCGTTCCCAGGTCGATACAAGGTGAGCAGCAGAACACATCGAGAGAGGTCACAACTATTTTGTCCTGCATGTAGAGGTGACAATCACATCAATTAGACCCAGTTTCCAGCATGTTAAATCTCTCTATTACACTACGTAGCTGTGTTCGTTCCCAGGTCGATACAAGGCGAGCAGAAGAACACATCGAGAGAGGTCACAACTATTTTGTCCTGTAAGTAGAGGTGACAATCACATCAATTAGACCTAGTTTCCAGCACGTTAAATCTCTTTAATACACTACGTAGCTGTGTTCGTTCCCAGGTCGATACAAGGCGAGCAGCAGAACACATCGAGAGAGGTCACAACTATTTTGTCCTGCATGTAGAGGTGACAATCACATCAATTAGACCCAGTTTCCAGCACGTTAAATCTCTCTATTACACTACGTAGCTTTGTTCGTTCCCAGGTCAATACAAGGAGAGCAGGAGAACACATCGAGAGAGGTCACAACTATTTGGTCCAGCATGTAGAGGTGACAATCATATCAATTAGACCCGGTTTCCAGCATGTCAAATCTCTCTATTACACTACGTAGCTCTGTACGTTCCCAGGTCGATACAAGGCGAGCAGGAGAACACATCGAGAGATTTCACAACTATGTTGTCCTGCATGTAGAAGTGACAATCACATCAATTAGACCCAGTTCCCAGCACGTTAAATCTCTCTATTACACTACGTAGCTGTGTTCGTTCCCAGGTCGATACAAGGCGAGCAGGAGAACACATCGAGAGAGTTCACAACTATTTTGTCCTGCATGTAGAGGTGACAGTCACATCAATTAGACCCAGTTTCAGGCACGATAAATCTCTCTATTACACTACGTAGCTGTGTTCGTTCCCAGGTCGATACAAGGCGAGCAGAACACATCGAGAGAGGTCACAACTATTTTGTCCTGCATGTAGAGGTGACAATCACATCAATTAGACCCAGTTTCCAGCACGTTAAATCTCTCTATAAAAATGCGTAGCTCTATACGTTCCCAGGTCGATACAAGGCTGGCAGGAGAACACATCGAGAGAGGTCACAACTATTTTGTCCTGCATGTAGAGGTGACAATCACATCAATTAGACCCAGTTTCCAGCACGTTAAATCTCTCTATTAAAATACGTAGCTCTATAAGTTCCCAGGTCGATACAAGGCTGGCAGGAGAACACATCCAGAGAGGTCACAACTATTTTGTCCTGCAAGTATAGGTGACAATCACATCAATTAGACCCAGTTTTCAGCACGTTAAATCTCTCTATTAAAATTCGTAGCTCTATACGTTCCCAGGTCGATACAAGGCTGGCAGGAGAACACATCGAGAGAGGTCACAACTATTTTTTGCTGCATGTAGAGGTGACAATCACGTCAATTAGACCCAGTTTCAGGCACGTTAAATCTCTCTATTACACTATGTAGCTGTGTTCGTTCCCAGGTCAATACAAGGCGAGCAGGAGAACACATCCAGAGAGGTCACAACTATTTTGTCCTTCATGTAGAGGTGACAATCACATCAGTTAGACCCAGTTTCCAGCACGTTAAATCTCTCTATTACACTACGTAGCTGTGTTCGATCTTAGGTCGATACAAGGCCAGCAGCAGAACACATCGAGAGAGGTCACAACTATTTTGTCCTGCATGTAGACGTGACAATCACATCAATTTGATCCAGTTTCAGGCGCCTTAATTCTCTCTATTACACTACATAGCTGTGTTCGTTCCGAGGTCGATACAAGGCGAGCAGGAGAACAGCTCGAGAGAATTCACAACTATTTTGTCCTGCATGTGAGGTGACAAGCTTGTCAATTAGATCTAGTTTCCAGCTAGTTAAACCTGTCAATTACACTACGTAGCTGTGTTCGTTCCCAGGTCGACACAAGGCGAGCCCAAGAACACTTCGAGAGAGGTCCCAACTATTTTGTCCTGCATGCAGAGGTGACAATCACATCAATTAGACCCAGCTTCAGGCACGTCAAATCTCTCTATTACACTACGTAGCTCTGTTCGTTCCCAGGTCGATACAACGCGAGCAGCAGAACACATCGAGAGAGGTCACAACTATTTTTTGCTGCATGTAGAGGTGACAATTTCATCAGTTAGACCCAGTTTCCAGCACGTTAAATCTCTCTAATACACTACGTAGCTGTGTACGTTCCCAGGTCGATACAAGGCGAGCAGCAGAACACATCGAGAGAGGTCACAACTATTTTGTCCTTCATGTAGAGGTTACAATCACATCAATTAGACCCAGTTTCCAGCACGTAAAATCTCTCTATTACACTACGTAGCTTTGTTCGTTCCCAGGTCAATACAAGGCGAGCAGGAGAACACATCGAGAGAGGTCACAACTATTTTGTGCTGCATGTAGAGGTGACAATCACATCAATTAGACCCAGTTTCAGGCACGTTAAATCTCTCTATTATACTACGTAGCTGAGTTCGTTCCCATGTCGATACAAGGCGAGCAGAAGAACACATCGAGAGAGGTCACAACTATTTTGTGCTGCATGTAGAGGTGACAATCACATCAATTAGACCTAGTTTCAGGCACGTTAAATCTCTCTAATACACAACGTAGCTGTGTTCGTTCCCAGGGCGATACAAGGCGAGCAGAAGAACACATCGAGAGAGGTCACAACTATTTTGTCCTTCATGTAAAGGTGACAATCACATCAATTAGACCCAGTTTCCAGCACGTTAAATCTCTCTAATACACTACGTAGCTGAGTTCGTTCCCAGGTCGATACAAGGCGAGCAGAAGAACACATCGAGAGAGGTCACAACTATTTTGTCCTTCATGTAGAGGTGACAATCACATCAATTGGACCCAGTTTCCAGCACGTTAAATCTCTCTATTACAGTACGTAGCTGAGTTCGTTCCCAGGTCGATACAAGGCGAGCAGGAGAACACATTGAGAGAGGTCACAACTATTTGGTCCTGCATATAGAGGTGACAATAACATCAATCAATCCCAGTTTCCAGCACGTTAAATCTCTCTAATACACTACGTAGCTATGTTCGTTCCCAGGTCGATACAAGGCGAGAAGAAGAACACATCGAGAGAGGTCACAACTATTTTGTGCTGCATGCAGAGGTGATAAACACATCAATTAGACCTAGTTTCAGGCACGTTAAATCTCTCTATTACACTACGTAGCTGAGTTCGTTCCCAGGTCGATACAAGGCGAGCAGAAGAACACATCAAGAGAGGTCACAACTATTTTGTCCTTCATGTAGAGGTGACAATCACATCAATTAGACCCAGTTTCCAGCACGTTAAATCTCTCTATTACACTACGTAGCTTTGTTCATTCCCAGGTCAATACAAGGCGAGCAGGAGAACACATCGAGAGAGGTCAAACTATTTGTTCCAGCATGTAGAGGTGACAATCATATCAATTAGACCCGGTTTCCAGCATGTCAAATCTCTGTATTACACTACGTAGCTCTGTACGTTCCCAGGTCGATACAAGGCGAGCAGGAGAACAGATCTAGATAGGTAACAACTATGTTGCCCTGCATGCAGAGGTGACAATCACATCAATTAGACCCAGTTTCCAGCACGTTATATCTCTCTAATACAATACGTAGCTGTGTTCGTTCCCAGGTCGATACAAGGCGAGCAGGAGAACACATCGAGAGAGGTCACAACTATTTTGTCCTGCATGTAGAGGTGACAGTCACATCAATTAGACCCAGTTTCAGGCACGTTAAATCTATCTATTACACTACGTAGCTGTGTTGGTTCCCAGGTCGATACAAGGCGAGCAGGAGAACACATCCAGAGAGGTCACAACTATTTTGTCCTGCAAGTAGAGGTGACAATCACATCAATTAGACCCAGTTTCCAGCACGTTAAATCTCTCTATTACAATACGTAGCTCTATACGTTCCCAGGTCGATACAAGGCTGGCAGGAGAACACATCGAGAGAGGTCACAACTATTTTGTCCTGCATGTAGAGGTGACAATCACGTCAATTAGACCCAGTTTCAGGCACGTTAAATCTCTCTATTAGACTACGTAGCTGTGTTCGTTCCGAGATTGATACAAGGCGAGCAGGAGAACAGATCGAGAGAATTCACAACTATTTTGTCCTGCATGTAGAGGTGACAAGCTTGTCAATTAGATCCAGTTTCCAGCTAGTTAAACCTGTCAATTACACTACGTAGCTGTGTTCGTTCCCAGGTCGACACAAGGCGAGCACTGGAACACTCCGAGAGAGGTCCCAACTATTTTGTCCTGCATGTAGAGGTGACAATCACATCAATTAGACCCAGTTTCAGGCATGTTAAATCTCTCTATTACACTACGTAGCTCTGTTCGTTCCCAGGTCGATACAAGGCGAGCAGGAGAACACATCTAGATAGGTAACAACTATGTTGCCCTGCATGCAGAGGTGACAATCACATCCATTAGACCCAGTTTCCAGCACGTTATATCTCTCTAATACAATACGTAGCTGTGTTCGTTCCCAGGTCGATACAAGGCGAGCAGGAGAACACATCGAGAGAGGTCACAACTATTTTGTCCTGCATGTAGAGGTGACAGTCACATCAATTAGACCCAGTTTCAGGCACGTTAAATCTATCTATTACACTACGTAGCTGTGTTGGTTCCCAGGTCGATACAAGGCGAGCAGGAGAACACATCCAGAGAGGTCACAACTATTTTGTCCTGCAAGTAGAGGTGACACACACATCAATTAGACCCAGTTTCCAGCACGTTAAATCTCTCTATTACAATACGTAGCTCTATACGTTCCCAGGTCGATACAAGGCTGGCAGGAGAACACATCGAGAGAGGTCACAACTATTTTGTCCTGCATGTAGAGGTGACAATCACGTCAATTAGACCCAGTTTCAGGCACGTTAAATCTCTCTATTACACTACGTAGCTGTGTTCGTTCCGAGATTGATACAAGGCGAGCAGGAGAACAGATCGAGAGAATTCACAACTATTTTGTCCTGCATGTAGAGGTGACAAGCTTGTCAATTAGATCCAGTTTCCATCTAGTTAAACCTGTCAATTACACTACGTAGCTGTGTTCGTTCCCAGGTCGACACAAGGCGAGCACTGGAACACTCCGAGAGAGGTCCCAACTATTTTGTCCTGCATGTAGAGGTGACAATCACATCAATTAGACCCAGTTTCAGGCACGTTAAATCTCTCTATTACACTACGTAGCTCTGTTCGTTCCCAGGTCGATACAAGGCGAGCAGGAGAACACATCTAGATAGGTAACAACTATGTTGCCCTGCATGCAGAGGTGACAATCACATCCATTAGACCCAGTTTCCAGCACGTTATATCTCTCTAATACAATACGTAGCTGTGTTCGTTCCCAGGTCGATACAAGGCGAGCAGGAGAACACATCGAGAGAGGTCACAACTATTTTGTTCTGCATGTAGAGGTGACAATCACATCAATTAGACCCAGTTTCAGGCACGTTAAACCTCTCTATTACACTACGTATCTGTGTTCGTCGCAGGTCGATGCAAGGCGAGCAGAACACATCGAGAGAGGTCACAACTATATTGACCTGCATGTAGAGGTGACAATCACAACAATTAGACCCAGTTTCCAGCACGCTAAATCTCTCTAATACACTACGTAGCTGTGTTCGTTCCCTGGTCGACACAAGGCGAGCAGTAGAACACATTGAGAGAGGTCAAAACTATTTTGTCCTGCATGTAGAAGTGACAATCACATTAAAGAGACCAAGTTTCCAGCTCGTTAAATCTCTCTATTTCACTACGTAGCTGTGATCTTTCCCAGGTCGATTAAAGGCGAGCAGGAGAACACATCTAGATAGGTAACAACTATGTTGCCCTGCATGCAGAGGTGACAATCACATCCATTAGACCCAGTTTCCAGCACGTTATATCTCTCTAATACAATACGTAGCTGTGTTCGTTCCCAGGTCGATACAAGGCGAGCAGGAGAACACATCGAGAGAGGTCACAACTATTTTGTCCTGCATGTAGAGGTGACAGTCACATCAATTAGACCCAGTTTCAGGCACGTTAAATCTATCTATTACACTACGTAGCTGTGTTGGTTCCCAGGTCGATACAAGGCGAGCAGGAGAACACATCCAGAGAGGTCACAACTATTTTGTCCTGCATGTAGAGGTGACAATCACGTCAATTAGACCCAGTTTCAGGCACGTTAAATCTCTCTATTACACTACGTAGCTGTGTTCGTTCCGAGATTGATACAAGGCGAGCAGGAGAACAGATCGAGAGAATTCACAACTATTTTGTCCTGCATGTAGAGGTGACAAGCTTGTCAATTAGATCCAGTTTCCAGCTAGTTAAACCTGTCAATTACACTACGTAGCTGTGTTCGTTCCCAGGTCGACACAAGGCGAGCACTGGAACACTCCGAGAGAGGTCCCAACTATTTTGTCCTGCATGTAGAGGTGACAATCACATCAATTAGACCCAGTTTCAGGCACGTTAAATCTCTCTATTACACTACGTAGCTCTGTTCGTTCCCAGGTCGATACAAGGCGAGCAGGAGAACACATCTAGATAGGTAACAACTATGTTGCCCTGCATGCAGAGGTGACAATCACATCCATTAGACCCAGTTTCCAGCACGTTATATCTCTCTAATACAATACGTAGCTGTGTTCGTTCCCAGGTCGATACAAGGCGAGCAGGAGAACACATCGAGAGAGGTCACAACTATTTTGTTCTGCATGTAGAGGTGACAATCACATCAATTAGACCCAGTTTCAGGCACGTTAAACCTCTCTATTACACTACGTATCTGTGTTCGTCGCAGGTCGATGCAAGGCGAGCAGAACACATCGAGAGAGGTCACAACTATATTGACCTGCATGTAGAGGTGACAATCACAACAATTAGACCAAGTTTCAGGCACGATAAATCTCTCTATTACACTACGTAGCTGAGTTCGTTCCCAGACCGATACAAGGCGAGCAGGAGAACACATCGAGAGAGGTCACAACTATTTTATCCTGCATGTAGAGTTGACAGTCACATCAATTAGACACAGTTTCCAGCACGTTAAATCACTCTAATACACTACGTAGCTTTGTTCGTTCCCAGGTCGATACAAAGCGAGCAGCAGAACACATCGAGACAGGTCACAACTATTTTGCCCTGCATATAGAGGTGACAATCACATCAAGTAGACCTAGTTTCAGGCACGTTAAATCTCTCTAATACACTACGTAGCTGTGTTCGTTCGCAGGTCGATACAAGGCGAGCAGAAGAACACGTCGAGAGAGGTCACAACTATGTTGTCCTTCATGTAGAGGTGACAATCACATCAATTAAACCCAGTTTCCAGTACGTTAAATCTCTCTAATACACTACATAGCTGAGTTCGTTCCCAGGTCGATACAAGGCGAGCAGAACAACACATCGAGAGAGGTCACAACTATTTTGTCCTTCATGTAGAGGTGACAATCACATCAATTAGACCCAGTTTCCAGCACGTTAAATCTCTCTATTACATTACGTAGCTGAGTTCGTTCCCAGGTCGATACAAGGCGAGCAGGAGAGCACATCGAGAGAGGTCACAACGATTTGGTCCTGCATATAGAGGTGACAATAACATCAATTAGACCCAGTTTCCAGCAAGTTAAATCTCTCTAATACAATATGTAGCTGAGTTCGTTCCCAGGTCGATACAAGGCGAGCAGAAGAACACATCAAGAGAGGTCACAACTATTTTGTGCTGCATGTAGAGGTGATAATCACATCAATAAGACCTAGTTTCAGGCACGTTAAATTTCTCTATTACACTATGTAGCTGAGTTCGTTCCCATGTCGATACAAGGCGAGCAGAAGAACACATCGAGAGAGGTCACAACTATTTTGTCCTGCATATAGAGGTGACAATCACATCAATTAGACCCAGTTTCCAGCATGTTAAATCTCTTTATTACACTAGGTAGCTGTGTTCGTTCCCAGGTCGATACAAGGCGAGCAGGAGAACACATCGAGAGAGGTCACAACTATTTTGTGCTGCATGTAGAGGTGACAAACACATCAATTAGACCCAGTTTCAGGCACGATAAATCTCTCTATTACACTACATAGTTGTGTTCGTTGCCAGGTCGATACAAGGCGAGCAGGAGAACACATCGAGAGAGGTCACAACTATTTTATCCTGCATGTAGAGGTGACAGTCACATCAATTAGAACAAGTTTCCAGCACGTTAAATCCCTCTAATACACTACGTAGCGATGTTCGTTCCCAGGTCGATACAAGGCGAGCAGGAGAACACATCGAGAGAGGTCACAACAATTTGGTCCTGCATGTAGAGGTGACAATCACATCAATTAAACCCAGTTTCCAGCACGTTAAATCTCTCTATAACACTACGTAGCTTTGTTCGTTCCCAGGTCGATACAAGGCGAGCAGGAGAACACATTGAGAGAGGTCACAACTATTTGGTCCAGCATGTAGATGTGACAATCACATCAATTAAACCCAGTTTCCAGCACGTTAAATCTCTCTAATACACTACTTAGCTGTGTTCGTTCCCAGGTCGATACAAGGCGAGCAGCAGAACACATCGAGAGAGGTCACAACTATTTTGTCCTGCATGTAGAGGTGACAATCACATCAATTAGACCTAGTTTCCAGCACGTTAAATCTCTTTAATACACTACGTAGCTGTGTTCATTCCCAGGTCGATACAAGGCGAGCAGGAGAACACATCGAGAGAGGTCACAACTATTTTGTGCTGCATATAGAGGGGACAATTTCATCAGTTAGACCCAGTTTCCAGCACGTTAAATCTCTCTAATACACTACGTAGCTGTGTACGTTCCCAGGTCGATACAAGGCGAGCAGCAGAACACATCGAGAGAGGTCACAACTATTTTGTCCTTCATGTAGAGGTTACAATCACATCAATTAGACCCAGTTTCCAGCACGTAAAATCTCTCTATTACACTACGTAGCTTTGTTCGTTCCCAGGTCAATACTAGGCGAGCAGGAGAACACATCGAGAGAGGTCACAACTATTTTGTGCTGCATGTAGAGGTGACAATCACATCAATTAGACCCAGTTTCAGGCACGTTAAATCTCTCTATTACACTACATAGCTGAGTTCGTTCCCATGTCGATACAAGGCGAGCAGAAGAACACATCGAGAGAGGTCACAACTATTTTGTGCTGCATGTAGAGGTGACAATCACATCAATTAGACCTAGTTTCAGGCACGTTAAATCTCTCTAATACACTACGTAGCTGTGTTCGTTCCCAGGGCGATACAAGGCGAGCAGAGGAACACATCGAGAGAGGTCACAACTATTTTGTCCTTCATGTAGAGGTGACAATCACATCAATCGGACCCAGTTTCCAGCACGTTAAATCTCTCTATTACATTACGTAGCTGAGTTCGTTCCCAGCTCGATACAAGGCGAGCAGGAGAACACATCGAGAGAGGTCATAACTATTTGGTCCTGCATATAGAGGTGACAATAACATCAATTAGTCCCAGTTTCCAGCACGTTAAATCTCTCTAATACACTACGTAGCTGTGTTCGTTCCTAGGTCGATACAAGGCGAGAAGAAGAACACATCGAGAGAGGTCACAACTATTTTGTGCTGCATGTAGAGGTAATAAACACATCTATTAGACCTAGTTTCAGGCACGTTAAATCTCTCTATTACACTACGTAGCTGAGTTCGTTCCCAGGTCGATACAAGGCGAGCAGAAGAACACATCAAGAGAGGTCACAACTATTTTGTGCTGCATGTAGAGGTGATAATCACATCAATTAGACCTAGTTTCAGGCACGTTAAATTTCTCTATTACACTACGTAGCTGAGTTCGTTCCCAGGTCGATACAAGGCGAGCAGAAGAACACATCGAGAGAGGTCACAACTATTTGGTCCTGCATATAGAGGTGACAATCACATCAATTAGACCCAGTTTCCAGCACGTTAAATCTCTCTATTACACTAGGTAGCTGTGTTCGTTCCCAGGTCGATACAAGGTGAGCAGCAGAACACATCGAGAGAGGTCACAACTATTTTGTCCTGCATGTAGAGGTGACAATCACATCAATTAGACCCAGTTTCCAGCATGTTAAATCTCTCTATTACACTACGTAGCTGTGTTCGTTCCCAGGTCGATACAAGGCGAGCAGAAGAACACATCGAGAGAGGTCACAACTATTTTGTCCTGTAAGTAGAGGTGACAATCACATCAATTAGACCTAGTTTCCAGCACGTTAAATCTCTTTAATACACTACGTAGCTGTGTTCGTTCCCAGGTCGATACAAGGCGAGCAGCAGAACACATCGAGAGAGGTCACAACTATTTTGTCCTGCATGTAGAGGTGACAATCACATCAATTAGACCCAGTTTCCAGCACGTTAAATCTCTCTATTACACTACGTAGCTTTGTTCGTTCCCAGGTCAATACAAGGAGAGCAGGAGAACACATCGAGAGAGGTCACAACTATTTGGTCCAGCATGTAGAGGTGACAATCATATCAATTAGACCCGGTTTCCAGCATGTCAAATCTCTCTATTACACTACGTAGCTCTGTACGTTCCCAGGTCGATACAAGGCGAGCAGGAGAACACATCGAGAGATTTCACAACTATGTTGTCCTGCATGTAGAAGTGACAATCACATCAATTAGACCCAGTTCCCAGCACGTTAAATCTCTCTATTACACTACGTAGCACTGTTCGTTCCCAGGTCGATACAAGGCGAGCAGGAGAACACATCGAGAGAGTTCACAACTATTTTGTCCTGCATGTAGAGGTGACAGTCACATCAATTAGACCCAGTTTCAGGCACGATAAATCTCTCTATTACACTACGTAGCTGTGTTCGTTCCCAGGTCGATACAAGGCGAGCACAACACATCGAGAGAGGTCACAACTATTTTGTCCTGCATGTAGAGGTGACAATCACATCAATTAGACCCAGTTTCCAGCACGTTAAATCTCTCTATAAAAATGCGTAGCTCTATACGTTCCCAGGTCGATACAAGGCTGGCAGGAGAACACATCGAGAGAGGTCACAACTATTTTGTCCTGCATGTAGAGGTGACAATCACATCAATTAGACCCAGTTTCCAGCACGTTAAATCTCTCTATTAAAATACGTAGCTCTATAAGTTCCCAGGTCGATACAAGGCTGGCAGGAGAACACATCCAGAGAGGTCACAACTATTTTGTCCTGCAAGTAGAGGTGACAATCACATCAATTAGACCCAGTTTCCAGCACGTTAAATCTCTCTATTAAAATTCGTAGCTCTATACGTTCCCAGGTCGATACAAGGCTGGCAGGAGAACACATCGAGAGAGGTCACAACTATTTTTTGCTGCATGTAGAGGTGACAATCACGTCAATTAGACCCAGTTTCAGGCACGTTAAATCTCTCTATTACACTATGTAGCTGTGTTCGTTCCCAGGTCAATACAAGGCGAGCAGGAGAACACATCCAGAGAGGTCACAACTATTTTGTCCTTCATGTAGAGGTGACAATCACATCAGTTAGACCCAGTTTCCAGCACGTTAAATCTCTCTATTACACTACGTAGCTGTGTTCGATCTTAGGTCGATACAAGGCCAGCAGCAGAACACATCGAGAGAGGTCACAACTATTTTGTCCTGCATGTAGACGTGACAATCACATCAATTTGATCCAGTTTCAGGCGCCTTAATTCTCTCTATTACACTACATAGCTGTGTTCGTTCCGAGGTCGATACAAGGCGAGCAGGAGAACAGCTCGAGAGAATTCACAACTATTTTGTCCTGCATGTGAGGTGACAAGCTTGTCAATTAGATCTAGTTTCCAGCTAGTTAAACCTGTCAATTACACTACGTAGCTGTGTTCGTTCCCAGGTCGACACAAGGCGAGCCCAAGAACACTTCGAGAGAGGTCCCAACTATTTTGTCCTGCATGCAGAGGTGACAATCACATCAATTAGACCCAGCTTCAGGCACGTCAAATCTCTCTATTACACTACGTAGCTCTGTTCGTTCCCAGGTCGATACAACGCGAGCAGCAGAACACATCGAGAGAGGTCACAACTATTTTTTGCTGCATGTAGAGGTGACAATTTCATCAGTTAGACCCAGTTTCCAGCACGTTAAATCTCTCTAATACACTACGTAGCTGTGTACGTTCCCAGGTCGATACAAGGCGAGCAGCAGAACACATCGAGAGAGGTCACAACTATTTTGTCCTTCATGTAGAGGTTACAATCACATCAATTAGACCCAGTTTCCAGCACGTAAAATCTCTCTATTACACTACGTAGCTTTGTTCGTTCCCAGGTCAATATAAGGCGAGCAGGAGAACACATCGAGAGAGGTCACAACTATTTTGTGCTGCATGTAGAGGTGACAATCACATCAATTAGACCCAGTTTCAGGCACGTTAAATCTCTCTATTATACTACGTAGCTGAGTTCGTTCCCATGTCGATACAAGGCGAGCAGAAGAACACATCGAGAGAGGTCACAACTATTTTGTGCTGCATGTAGAGGTGACAATCACATCAATTAGACCTAGTTTCAGGCACGTTAAATCTCTCTAATACACAACGTAGCTGTGTTCGTTCCCAGGGCGATACAAGGCGAGCAGAAGAACACATCGAGAGAGGTCACAACTATTTTGTCCTTCATGTAAAGGTGACAATCACATCAATTAGACCCAGTTTCCAGCACGTTAAATCTCTCTAATACACTACGTAGCTGAGTTCGTTCCCAGGTCGATACAAGGCGAGCAGAAGAACACATCGAGAGAGGTCACAACTATTTTGTCCTTCATGTAGAGGTGACAATCACATCAATTGGACCCAGTTTCCAGCACGTTAAATCTCTCTATTACAGTACGTAGCTGAGTTCGTTCCCAGGTCGATACAAGGCGAGCAGGAGAACACATTGAGAGAGGTCACAACTATTTGGTCCTGCATATAGAGGTGACAATAACATCAATTAATCCCAGTTTCCAGCACGTTAAATCTCTCTAATACACTACGTAGCTATGTTCGTTCCCAGGTCGATACAAGGCGAGAAGAAGAACACATCGAGAGAGGTCACAACTATTTTGTGCTGCATGCAGAGGTGATACACACATCAATTAGACCTAGTTTCAGGCACGTTAAATCTCTCTATTACACTACGTAGCTGAGTTCGTTCCCAGGTCGATACAAGGCGAGCAGAAGAACACATCAAGAGAGGTCACAACTATTTTGTGCTGCATGTAGAGGTGATAATCACATCAATTAGACCTAGTTTCAGGCACGTTAAATTTCTCTATTACACTACGTAGCTGAGTTCGTTCCCAGGTCGATACAAGGCGAGCAGAAGAACACATCGAGAGAGGTCACAACTATTTGGTCCTGCATATAGAGGTGACAATCACATCAATTAGACCCAGTTTCCAGCACGTTAAATCTCTCTATTACACTAGGTAGCTGTGTTCGTTCCCAGGTCGATACAAGGTGAGCAGCAGAACACATCGAGAGAGGTCACAACTATTTTGTCCTGCATGTAGAGGTGACAATCACATCAATTAGACCCAGTTTCCAGCATGTTAAATCTCTCTATTACACTACGTAGCTGTGTTCGTTCCCAGGTCGATACAAGGCGAGCAGAAGAACACATCGAGAGAGGTCACAACTATTTTGTCCTGTAAGTAGAGGTGACAATCACATCAATTAGACCTAGTTTCCAGCACGTTAAATCTCTTTAATACACTACGTAGCTGTGTTCGTTCCCAGGTCGATACAAGGCGAGCAGCAGAACACATCGAGAGAGGTCACAACTATTTTGTCCTGCATGTAGAGGTGACAATCACATCAATTAGACCCAGTTTCCAGCACGTTAAATCTCTCTATTACACTACGTAGCTTTGTTCGTTCCCAGGTCAATACAAGGAGAGCAGGAGAACACATCGAGAGAGGTCACAACTATTTGGTCCAGCATGTAGAGGTGACAATCATATCAATTAGACCCGGTTTCCAGCATGTCAAATCTCTCTATTACACTACGTAGCTCTGTACGTTCCCAGGTCGATACAAGGCGAGCAGGAGAACACATCGAGAGATTTCACAACTATGTTGTCCTGCATGTAGAAGTGACAATCACATCAATTAGACCCAGTTCCCAGCACGTTAAATCTCTCTATTACACTACGTAGCACTGTTCGTTCCCAGGTCGATACAAGGCGAGCAGGAGAACACATCGAGAGAGTTCACAACTATTTTGTCCTGCATGTAGAGGTGACAGTCACATCAATTAGACCCAGTTTCAGGCACGATAAATCTCTCTATTACACTACGTAGCTGTGTTCGTTCCCAGGTCGATACAAGGCGAGCAGAACACATCGAGAGAGGTCACAACTATTTTGTCCTGCATGTAGAGGTGACAATCACATCAATTAGACCCAGTTTCCAGCACGTTAAATCTCTCTATAAAAATGCGTAGCTCTATACGTTCCCAGGTCGATACAAGGCTGGCAGGAGAACACATCGAGAGAGGTCACAACTATTTTGTCCTGCATGTAGAGGTGACAATCACATCAATTAGACCCAGTTTCCAGCACGTTAAATCTCTCTATTAAAATACGTAGCTCTATAAGTTCCCAGGTCGATACAAGGCTGGCAGGAGAACACATCCAGAGAGGTCACAACTATTTTGTCCTGCAAGTATAGGTGACAATCACATCAATTAGACCCAGTTTTCAGCACGTTAAATCTCTCTATTAAAATTCGTAGCTCTATACGTTCCCAGGTCGATACAAGGCTGGCAGGAGAACACATCGAGAGAGGTCACAACTATTTTTTGCTGCATGTAGAGGTGACAATCACGTCAATTAGACCCAGTTTCAGGCACGTTAAATCTCTCTATTACACTATGTAGCTGTGTTCGTTCCCAGGTCAATACAAGGCGAGCAGGAGAACACATCCAGAGAGGTCACAACTATTTTGTCCTTCATGTAGAGGTGACGATCACATCAGTTAGACCCAGTTTCCAGCACGTTAAATCTCTCTATTACACTACGTAGCTGTGTTCGATCTTAGGTCGATACAAGGCCAGCAGCAGAACACATCGAGAGAGGTCACAACTATTTTGTCCTGCATGTAGACGTGACAATCACATCAATTTGATCCAGTTTCAGGCGCCTTAATTCTCTCTATTACACTACATAGCTGTGTTCGTTCCGAGGTCGATACAAGGCGAGCAGGAGAACAGCTCGAGAGAATTCACAACTATTTTGTCCTGCATGTGAGGTGACAAGCTTGTCAATTAGATCTAGTTTCCAGCTAGTTAAACCTGTCAATTACACTACGTAGCTGTGTTCGTTCCCAGGTCGACACAAGGCGAGCCCAAGAACACTTCGAGAGAGGTCCCAACTATTTTGTCCTGCATGCAGAGGTGACAATCACATCAATTAGACCCAGCTTCAGGCACGTCAAATCTCTCTATTACACTACGTAGCTCTGTTCGTTCCCAGGTCGATACAACGCGAGCAGCAGAACACATCGAGAGAGGTCACAACTATTTTTTGCTGCATGTAGAGGTGACAATTTCATCAGTTAGACCCAGTTTCCAGCACGTTAAATCTCTCTAATACACTACGTAGCTGTGTACGTTCCCAGGTCGATACAAGGCGAGCAGCAGAACACATCGAGAGAGGTCACAACTATTTTGTCCTTCATGTAGAGGTTACAATCACATCAATTAGACCCAGTTTCCAGCACGTAAAATCTCTCTATTACACTACGTAGCTTTGTTCGTTCCCAGGTCAATACAAGGCGAGCAGGAGAACACATCGAGAGAGGTCACAACTATTTTGTGCTGCATGTAGAGGTGACAATCACATCAATTAGACCCAGTTTCAGGCACGTTAAATCTCTCTATTATACTACGTAGCTGAGTTCGTTCCCATGTCGATACAAGGCGAGCAGAAGAACACATCGAGAGAGGTCACAACTATTTTGTGCTGCATGTAGAGGTGACAATCACATCAATTAGACCTAGTTTCAGGCACGTTAAATCTCTCTAATACACAACGTAGCTGTGTTCGTTCCCAGGGCGATACAAGGCGAGCAGAAGAACACATCGAGAGAGGTCACAACTATTTTGTCCTTCATGTAAAGGTGACAATCACATCAATTAGACCCAGTTTCCAGCACGTTAAATCTCTCTAATACACTACGTAGCTGAGTTCGTTCCCAGGTCGATACAAGGCGAGCAGAAGAACACATCGAGAGAGGTCACAACTATTTTGTCCTTCATGTAGAGGTGACAATCACATCAATTGGACCCAGTTTCCAGCACGTTAAATCTCTCTATTACAGTACGTAGCTGAGTTCGTTCCCAGGTCGATACAAGGCGAGCAGGAGAACACATTGAGAGAGGTCACAACTATTTGGTCCTGCATATAGAGGTGACAATAACATCAATCAATCCCAGTTTCCAGCACGTTAAATCTCTCTAATACACTACGTAGCTATGTTCGTTCCCAGGTCGATACAAGGCGAGAAGAAGAACACATCGAGAGAGGTCACAACTATTTTGTGCTGCATGCAGAGGTGATAAACACATCAATTAGACCTAGTTTCAGGCACGTTAAATCTCTCTATTACACTACGTAGCTGAGTTCGTTCCCAGGTCGATACAAGGCGAGCAGAAGAACACATCAAGAGACGTCACAACTATTTTGTCCTTCATGTAGAGGTGACAATCACATCAATTAGACCCAGTTTCCAGCACGTTAAATCTCTCTATTACACTACGTAGCTTTGTTCATTCCCAGGTCAATACAAGGCGAGCAGGAGAACACATCGAGAGAGGTCAAACTATTTGTTCCAGCATGTAGAGGTGACAATCATATCAATTAGACCCGGTTTCCAGCATGTCAAATCTCTGTATTACACTACGTAGCTCTGTACGTTCCCAGGTCGATACAAGGCGAGCAGGAGAACAGATCTAGATAGGTAACAACTATGTTGCCCTGCATGCAGAGGTGACAATCACATCAATTAGACCCAGTTTCCAGCACGTTATATCTCTCTAATACAATACGTAGCTGTGTTCGTTCCCAGGTCGATACAAGGCGAGCAGGAGAACACATCGAGAGAGGTCACAACTATTTTGTCCTGCATGTAGAGGTGACAGTCACATCAATTAGACCCAGTTTCAGGCACGTTAAATCTATCTATTACACTACGTAGCTGTGTTGGTTCCCAGGTCGATACAAGGCGAGCAGGAGAACACATCCAGAGAGGTCACAACTATTTTGTCCTGCAAGTAGAGGTGACAATCACATCAATTAGACCCAGTTTCCAGCACGTTAAATCTCTCTATTACAATACGTAGCTCTATACGTTCCCAGGTCGATACAAGGCTGGCAGGAGAACACATCGAGAGAGGTCACAACTATTTTGTCCTGCATGTAGAGGTGACAATCACGTCAATTAGACCCAGTTTCAGGCACGTTAAATCTCTCTATTAGACTACGTAGCTGTGTTCGTTCCGAGATTGATACAAGGCGAGCAGGAGAACAGATCGAGAGAATTCACAACTATTTTGTCCTGCATGTAGAGGTGACAAGCTTGTCAATTAGATCCAGTTTCCAGCTAGTTAAACCTGTCAATTACACTACGTAGCTGTGTTCGTTCCCAGGTCGACACAAGGCGAGCACTGGAACACTCCGAGAGAGGTCCCAACTATTTTGTCCTGCATGTAGAGGTGACAATCACATCAATTAGACCCAGTTTCAGGCACGTTAAATCTCTCTATTACACTACGTAGCTCTGTTCGTTCCCAGGTCGATACAAGGCGAGCAGGAGAACACATCTAGATAGGTAACAACTATGTTGCCCTGCATGCAGAGGTGACAATCACATCCATTAGACCCAGTTTCCAGCACGTTATATCTCTCTAATACAATACGTAGCTGTGTTCGTTCCCAGGTCGATACAAGGCGAGCAGGAGAACACATCGAGAGAGGTCACAACTATTTTGTCCTGCATGTAGAGGTGACAGTCACATCAATTAGACCCAGTTTCAGGCACGTTAAATCTATCTATTACACTACGTAGCTGTGTTGGTTCCCAGGTCGATACAAGGCGAGCAGGAGAACACATCCAGAGAGGTCACAACTATTTTGTCCTGCAAGTAGAGGTGACAAACACATCAATTAGACCCAGTTTCCAGCACGTTAAATCTCTCTATTACAATACGTAGCTCTATACGTTCCCAGGTCGATACAAGGCTGGCAGGAGAACACATCGAGAGAGGTCACAACTATTTTGTCCTGCATGTAGAGGTGACAATCACGTCAATTAGACCCAGTTTCAGGCACGTTAAATCTCTCTATTACACTACGTAGCTGTGTTCGTTCCGAGATTGATACAAGGCGAGCAGGAGAACAGATCGAGAGAATTCACAACTATTTTGTCCTGCATGTAGAGGTGACAAGCTTGTCAATTAGATCCAGTTTCCAGCTAGTTAAACCTGTCAATTACACTACGTAGCTGTGTTCGTTCCCAGGTCGACACAAGGCGAGCACTGGAACACTCCGAGAGAGGTCCCAACTATTTTGTCCTGCATGTAGAGGTGACAATCACATCAATTAGACCCAGTTTCAGGCACGTTAAATCTCTCTATTACACTACGTAGCTCTGTTCGTTCCCAGGTCGATACAAGGCGAGCAGGAGAACACATCTAGATAGGTAACAACTATGTTGCCCTGCATGCAGAGGTGACAATCACATCCATTAGACCCAGTTTCCAGCACGTTATATCTCTCTAATACAATACGTAGCTGTGTTCGTTCCCAGGTCGATACAAGGCGAGCAGGAGAACACATCGAGAGAGGTCACAACTATTTTGTTCTGCATGTAGAGGTGACAATCACATCAATTAGACCCAGTTTCAGGCACGTTAAACCTCTCTATTACACTACGTATCTGTGTTCGTCGCAGGTCGATGCAAGGCGAGCAGAACACATCGAGAGAGGTCACAACTATATTGACCTGCATGTAGAGGTGACAATCACAACAATTAGACCCAGTTTCCAGCACGCTAAATCTCTCTAATACACTACGTAGCTGTGTTCGTTCCCTGGTCGACACAAGGCGAGCAGTAGAACACATTGAGAGAGGTCAAAACTATTTTGTCCTGCATGTAGAAGTGACAATCACATTAAAGAGACCAAGTTTCCAGCTCGTTAAATCTCTCTATTTCACTACGTAGCTGTGATCTTTCCCAGGTCGATTAAAGGCGAGCAGGAGAACACATCGAGAGAGGTCACAACTATTTTGTCCTGCATGTAGAGGTGACAATATCATCAATTAGACCCAGTTTCAGGCACGTTAAATCTCTCTATTACACTACGTAGCTGTGTTCGTTCCCAGGTCGATACAAGGCGAGCAGGAGCACACATCGAGAGAGGTCACAACTATTTTGTGCTGCATGTAGAGGTGACAATCACATCAATTAGACCTAGTTTCAGGCACGTTAAATCTCTCTATTACACAACGTAGCTGTGTTCGTTCCCAGGTTAATAGAAGGCGAGCAGAAGAACACATCGAGAGAGGTCACAACTATTTTGTCCTGCATGTAGAGGTGACAGTCAATTCACTGAGACCCAGTTTCCAGCACGCTAAATCTCTCTATTACACTACGTAGCTCTGTACGTTCCCAGGTCGATACAAGGCGAGCAGGAGAACACATCGAGAGAGGTAACAACTATTTTGTGCTGCATGTAGAGGTGACAATCACATCAATTAGACCTAGTTTCAGGCACGTTAAATCTCTCTATTACACTACGTAGCTGAGTTCGTTCCCAGGTCGATACAAGGCGAGCAGAAGAACACATCGAGAGAGGTCACAACTATTTTGTCCTGCATGTAGAGGTGACAATCACATCAATTAAACCTAGTTTCAGGCACATTAAATCTCTCTATTACACTACGCAGCTGAGTTCGTTCCCAGGTCGATAAAAGGCGAGCAGAAGAACACATCGAGAGAGGTGACAACTATTTGGTCCTGCATGTAGAGGTGACAATCACATCAATTAGACCCAGTTTCAGGCACGTTAAATCTCTCTAATGCACTACGTAGCTGTGTTCGTTCCCAGGTCGATACAAGGCGAGCAGCGGAACACATCGAGAGAGGTCACAACTATTTTGTCCTGCATGTAGAGGTGACAGTCACTCAATTAGACCCAGTTTCAGGCACGTTAAATCTCTCTAATACACTACGTAGCTGTGTTCGTTCCCAGGTCGATACAAGGCGAGCAGCAGAACACATCGAGAGAGGTCACAACTATTTTGTCCTGCATGTAGAGGTGACAATCACATCAATTAGACCCAGTTACCAGCACCTTAAACCTCTTTAATACACTACGTGGCTGTGTTCATTCCCAGGTCGATAAAAGGCGAGCAGGAGAACACGTCGAGAGAGGTCACAACTATTTTGTCCTGCATATAGAGGTGACAATACATCAGTTAGACCCAGTTTCCGGCACGTTAAATCTCCCTAATACATTACTTAGCTGTGTTCGTTCCCAGGTCGATACAATGCCAGCAGCAGAACACATCGAGAGAGGTCACAACTATTTTGTCCTTCATGTAGAGGTGACAATCACATCAATTAGACCCAGTTTCCAGCACGTTAAATCTCTCTATTACACTACGTAGCTTTGTTCGTTCCCAGGTCAATACAAGGCGAGCAGGAGAACACATCGAGAGAGGTCACAACTACTTGGTCCTGCATGTAGGGGTGACAATCACATCAGTTAGACCCAGTTTCCAGCACGCTAAATCTCTCTATTACACTACATAGCTCTGTACGTTCCCAGGTCGATACAAGGTGAGCAGGAGAACACATCGAGAGTGTTCACAACTATTTTATCCTGCATGTAGAGGTGTCAATCACATCAATTAGACCCAGTTTCAGGCACGTTAAATCTCTCTAATACACTATGTAGCAGTGTGCGTTCCCAGGTCGATACAAGGCGAGCAGGAGAACACATCGAGAGAGGTCACAACTATTTTGTCCTGCATGTAGAGGTGTCAATCACATCAATTAGACCCAGTTTCAGGCACGTTAAATCTCTCTAATACACTACGTAGCTGTGTTCGTTCCCAGGTCGATACAAGACGTAAAGCAGAACACATCGAGAGAGGTCACAACTATTTGGTCCTGCATGTAGAGGTGACAATCACATCAATTAGACCCAGCTTCCAGCACCTCAAATCTCTCTATTTCACTACGTAGCTCTGTACGTTCCCAGGTCGATTCAAGGCGAGCAGGAGAACACATCGAGAGAGGTCACAACTATTTTGTGCTGCATGTAGAGGTGACAATCGCGTCAATTAGATTCAGTTTCCAGCATGTTAAATCTCTCTATTACACTACGTAGCTGTGTTCCTTACCAGGTCGATACAAGGCGAGCAGGAGAACACATCCAGAGAGGTCACAACTATTTTGTGCTGCATGTAGAGGTGACAATCACGTCAATTAGATTCAGTTTCCAGCACGTTAAATCTCTCTATTACACTTCGTAGCTGTGTTCGTTCCCAGGTCGATACAAGGCGAGCAGGAGAACACATCCAGAGAGGTCACAACTATTTTGTCCTGCATGTAGAGGTGACAATCACATCAGTTATACCCAGTTCCCAGCACGTTAAATCTCTCTATTACACTATGTAGCTGTGTGCGTTCCCAGGTCGATACAAGGCGAGCAGGAGAACACATCGAGAGAGGTCACAACTATTTTTTGCTGCATGTAGAGGTGACAATCACATCAGTTAGACCCAGTTTCCAGCACGCTAAATCTCCCTATTACAATATGTAGTGTGTTCATTCCTAGGTCAATACAAGGTGAGCAGGAGAACACATCGAGAGAGGTCACAACTATTTTGTCCTGCATGTAGAGGTGACAATCACATCAGTTAGACCCAGTTTCCAGCACATTAAATCTCTCTATTACACTACGTAGCTGTGTTCGTTCCCAGGTCGATACGAGGCGAGCAGGATAACACATCGAGAGAGGTAACAACTATTTTTTGCTGCATGTAGAGGTGACAATCACATCAATTTGACCCATTTTCAGGCACCTTAATTCTCTCTATTACACTACGTAGCTGTGATCCTTCCCAGGTCGATACAAGGCTAGCAGGAGAACAGGTCGAGAGAGGTCACAACTATTTTGTCCTGCATGTAGAGGTGACAATCTTGTCAATTAGTCCCAGTTTCCAGCTAGGTAAATCTGTCAATTACACTACGTAGCTGTGTTCGTTCCCAGGTCGATACAAGGCGAGCAGGAGAACACATCCAGAGAGGTCACAACTATTTTGTCCTGCATGTAGAGGTGACAATCACATCAGTTATACCCAGTTCCCAGCACATTAAATCTCTCTATTACACTACGTAGCTGTGTGCGTTCCCAGGTCGATACAAGGCGAGCAGGAGAACACATCGAGAGAGGTCACAACTATTTTTTGCTGCATGTAGAGGTGACAATCACATCAGTTAGACCCAGCTTCCAGCACACTAAATCTCCCTATTACAATATGTAGCTGTGTTCGTTCCTAGGTTAATACAAGGTGAGCAGGAGAACACATCGAAAGAGGTCACAACTATTTTGTCCTGCATGTAGAGGTGACAATCACATCAGTTAGACCCAGTTTCCAGCACATTAAATCTCTCCCTTACACTACGTAGTTGTGTTCGATCCGAGGTCGATACAAGGCGAGCAGCAGAACACATCGAGAGAGGTCACAACTATTTTGTCCTGCATGTAGAGTAGACAATCACATCAATTAGACCCATTTTCCAGCACGCTGAATCGCTCTATTACACTACGTAGCTGTGTTCGTTCCCAGGTCGATACGAGGCGAGCAGGAGAACACATCGAGAGAGGTCACAACTATTTTGTGCTGCATGTAGAGGTGACAATCACGTCAATTAGATTCAGTTTCCAGCACGTTAAATCTCTCTATTACACTACGTAGCTGTGTTCGTTCCCAGGTCGATACAAGGCGAGCAGGAGAACACATCCAGAGAGGTCACAACTATTTTGTCCTGCATGTAGAGGTGACAATCACATCAGTTATACCCAGTTCCCAGCACGTTAAATCTCTCTATTACACTACGTAGCTGTGTTGGTTCCCAGGTCGATACAAGGCGAGCAGGAGAACACATCGAGAGAGGTCACAACTATTTTGTCCTGCATGTAGAGGTGACAATCACATCAGTTATACATAGTTCCCAGCACGTTAAATCTCTCTATTACATTTCGTAGCTGTGTTGGTTCCCAGGTCGATACAAGGCGAGCAGGAGAACACATCGAGAGAGGTCACAACTATTTGGTCCTGCATGTAGAGGTGACAATCACATCAGTTAGACCCAGTTTCCAGCACATTAAATCTCTCTATTACACTACGTAGTTGTGTTCGATCCGAGGTCGATACAAGGCGAGCAGCAGAACACATCGAGAGAGGTCACAACTATTTTGTCCTGCATGTAGAGGTGACAATCACATCAATTAGACCCATTTTCCAGCATTTTAAATCTCTCTATTACACTACGTAGCTGTGTTCGTTCCCAGGTCGATACGAGGCGAGCAGGAGAACACATCAAGAGAGGTAACAACTATTTTTTGCTGCATGTAGAGGTGACAATCACATCAATTTGACCCAGTTTCAGGCACCTTAATTCTCTCTATTACACTACGTAGCTGTGATCCTTCCCAGGTCGATACAGGGCTAGCAGGAGAACAGATCGAGAGAGGTCACAACTATTTTGTCCTGCATGTAAAAGTGACAATCACATCAATTAGACCCAGTTCCCAGCACGTTAAATCTCTCTATTACACTACGTAGCAGTGTGCGTTCCCAGGTCGATACAAGGCGAGCAGGAGAACACATTGAGAGAGGTCATAACTATTTTGTCCTGCATGTAGAGGTGACAATCACATCAATTAGACCCAGTTTCCAGCACGTTAAATCTCTCTATTACACTACGTAGCTGTGTGCGTTCCCAGGTCGATACAAGGCGAGCAGGAGAACACATTGAGAGAGGTCACAACCATTTTGCCCTGCATGTAGAGGTGACAATCACATCAATTAGACCCAGTTTCCAGCACGTTAAATCTCTCTATTACACTACGTAGCTGTGTGCGTTCCCAGGTCGATACAAGGCGAGCAGGAGAACACATTGAAAGAGGTCATAACTATTTTGTCCTGCATGTAGAGGTGACAATCACATCAATTAGACCCAGTTTCCAGCACGTTAAATCTCTCTATTACACTACGTAGCTGTGTTCTTTCCTAGGTCGATTCAAGGTGAGCAGGAGAACACATCGAGAGAGGTCACAACTATTTGGTCCTGCATGTAGAGGTGACAATCACATCAGTTAGACCCAGTTTCCAGCACATTAAATCTCTCTATTACACTACGTAGTTGTGTTCGATCCGAGGTCGATACAAGGCGAGCAGCAGAACACATCGAGAGAGGTCACAACTATTTTGTCCTGCATGTAGAGGTGACAATCACATCAATTAGACCCATTTTCCAGCATTTTAAATCTCTCTATTACACTACGTAGCTGTGTTCGTTCCCAGGTCGATACGAGGCGAGCAGGAGAACACACCGAGAGAGGTAACAACTATTTTTTGCTGCATGTAAAGGTGACAATCACATCAATTTGACCCAGTTTCAGGCACCTTAATTCTCTCTATTACACTACGTAGCTGTGATCCTTCCCAGGTCGATACAGGGCTAGCAGGAGAACAGATCGAGAGAGGTCACAACTATTTTGTCCTGCATGTAAAAGTGACAATCACATCAATTAGACCCAGTTCCCAGCACGTTAAATCTCTCTATTACACTACGTAGCAGTGTGCGTTCCCAGGTCGATACAAGGCGAGCAGCAGAACACATCGAGAGAGGTCACAACTATTTCTTCCTTCATGTAGAGGTGACAATCACATCAATTAGACCCAGTTTCCAGCACGTTAAGTCTCTCTATTACACTACGTAGCTTTGTTCGTTCCCAGGTCAATACAAGGCGAGCAGGAGAACACATTGAGAGAGGTCATAACTATTTTGTCCTGCATGTAGAGGTGACAATCACATCAATTAGACCCAGTTTCCAGCACGTTAAATCTCTCTATTACACTACGTAGCTGTGTGCGTTCCCAGGTTGATACAAGGCGAGCAGGAGAACACATTGAGAGAGGTCACAACCATTTTGCCCTGCATGTAGAGGTGACAATCACATCAATTAGACCCAGTTTCCAGCACGTTAAATCTCTCTATTACACTACGTAGCTGTGTGCGTTCCCAGGTCGATACAAGGCGAGCAGGAGAACACATTGAGAGAGGTCATAACTATTTTTTCCTGCATGTAGAGGTGACAATCACATCAATTAGACCCAGTTTCCAGCACGTTAAATCTCTCTATTACACTACGTAGCTGTGTTCGTTCCCAGGTCGATACAAGGCGAGCAGAAGAACACATCGAGAGAGGTCACAACTATTTTGTCCTGCAAGTAGAAGTGACAATCACATCAATTTGACCCAGTTCCCAGCACGTTAAATCTCTTTAATACACTACGTAGCTGTGTTCGTTCCCAGGTCGATACAAGGCGAGCAGCAGAACACATCGAGAGAGGTCACAACTATTTCTTCCTTCATGTAGAGGTGACAATCACATCAATTAGACCCAGTTTCCAGCACGTTAAGTCTCTCTATTACACTACGTAGCTTTGTTCGTTCCCAGGTCAATACAAGGCGAGCAGGAGAACACATCGAGAGAGGGCACAACTATTTGGTCCAGCATGTAGAGGTGACAATCATATCAATTAGACCCAGTTTCCAGCATGTCAAATCTCTCTATTACACTACGTAGCTCTGTACGTTCCCAGGTCGATACAAGGCGAGCAGGAGAACAGATCGAGAGATTTCACAACTATGTTGTCCTGCATGTAAAAGTGACAATCACATCAATTAGACCCAGTTCCCAGCACGTTAAATCTCTCTATTACACTACGTAGCAGTGTTCGTTCCCAGGCCGATACAAGGCGAGCAGGAGAACACATCGAGAGAGTTCACAACTATTTTGTCCTTTATGTAGAGGTGACAGTCACCTCAATTAGACCCAGTTTCAGGCACGTTAAATCTCTCTATTACACTACGTAGCTGTGCTCGTTCCCAGGTCGATACAAGGCGAGCAGGAGAACACATCCACAGAGGTCACAACGATTTTGTCCTGCAAGTAGAGGTGACAATCACATCAATTAGACCCAGTTTCCAGCACGTTAAATCTCACTATTACAATACGTAGCTCTATACGTTCCCAGGTCGATACAAGGTGAGCAGGAGAACACATCGAGAGAGGTCACAACTATTTTGTCCTGCATGTAGAGGTGACAATCACGTCAATTAGACCCAGTTTCAGGCACGTTAAATCTCTCTATTACACTACGTAGCTGAGTTCGTTCCCAGGTCGATAAAAGGCGAGCAGGAGAACACCTCGAGAGAGGTGACAACTATTTGGTCCTGCATGTAGAGGTGACAATCACATCAATTAGACCCAGTTTCAGGCACATTAAATCTCTCTAATGCACTACGTAGCTGTGTTCGTTCCCAGGTCGATACAAGGCGAGCAGGAGAACACATCGAGAGAGGTCACAACTATTTTGTGCTGCATGTAGAGGTGACAATCACGTCAATTAGATTCAGTTTCCAGCACGTTAAATCTCTCTATTACACTACGTAGCTGTGTTCGTTCCCAGGTCGATACAAGGTGAGCAGGAGAACATATCCAGAGAGGTCACAACTATTTTGTCCTGCATGTAGAGGTGACACTCACATCAGTTATACATAGTTCCCAGCACGTTAAATCTCTCTATTACATTACGTAGCTGTGTTGGTTCCCAGGTCGATACAAGGCGAGCAGGAGAACACATCGAGAGAGGTCACAACTATTTTGTCCTGCATGTAGAGGTGACAATCACATCAGTTAGACCCAGTTTCCAGCACGCTAAATCTCCCTATTACAATATGTAGCTGTGTTCGTTCCTAGGTCGATACAAGGTGAGCAGGAGAACACATCGAGAGAGGTCACAACTATTTGGTCCTGCATGTAGAGGTGACAATCACATCAGTTAGACCCAGTTTCCAGCACATTAAATCCCTCTATTACACTACGTAGTTGTGTTCGATCCGAGGTCGATACAAGGCGAGCAGAAGAACACATCGAGAGAGGTCACAACTATTTTGTCCTGCATGTAGAGGTGACAATCACATCAATTAGACCCATTTTCCAGCACGTTAAATCTCTCTATTACACTACGTAGCTGTGTTCGTTCCCAGGTCGATACGAGGCGAGCAGGATAACACATCGAGAGAGGTAACAACTATTTTTTGCTGCATGTAGAGGTGACAATCACATCAATTTGACCCATTTTCAGGCACCTTAATTCTCTCTATTACACTACGTAGCTGTGATCCTTCCCAGGTCGATACAAGGCTAGCAGGAGAACAGGTCGAGAGAGGTCACAACTATTTTGTCCTGCATGTAGAGGTGACAATCTTGTCAATTAGTCCCAGTTTCCAGCTAGGTAAATCTGTCAATTACACTATGTAGCTGTGTTCGTTCCCAGGTCGACACAAGGCGAGCAGTAGAACACATCGAGAGAGGTCCCAACTATTTTGTCCTGCATGTAGAGGTGACAATCACATCAATTAGACCCAGTTTCCAGCACGTTAAGTCTCTCTATTACACTACGTAGCTGTGTGCGTTCCCAGGTCGATACAAGGCGAGCAGGAGAACACATTGAGAGAGGTCACAACTATTTTGTCCTGCATGTAGAGGTGACAATCACATCAATTAGACCCAGTTTCCAGCACGTTAAATCTCTCTATTACACTACGTAGCTGTGTGCGTTCCCAGGTCGATACAAGGCGAGCAGGAGAACACATTGAGAGAGGTCACAACCATTTTGCCCTGCATGTAGAGGTGACAATGACATCAATTAGACCCAGTTTCCAGCACGTTAAATCTCTCTATTACACTACGTAGCTATGTGCGTTCCCAGGTCGATACAAGGCTAGCAGGAGAACAGATCGAGAGAGGTCACAACTATTTTGTCCTGCATGTAGAGGTGACAATCTCGTCAATTAGTCCCAGTTTCCAGCTAGGTAAATCTGTCAATTACACTACGTAGCTGTGTTCGTTCCCAGGTCGACACAAGGCGAGCAGTAGAACACATCGAGAGAGGTCCCAACTATTTTGTCCTGCATGTAGAGGTGACAATCACATCAATTAGACCCAGTTTCCAGCACGTTAAGTCTCTCTATTACACTACGTAGCTGTGTGCGTTCCCAGGTCGATACAAGGCGAGCAGGAGAACACATTGAGAGAGGTCACAACTATTTTGTCCTGCATGTAGAGGTGACAATCACATCAATTAGACCCAGTTTCCAGCACGTTAAATCTCCCTATTACACTACATAGCTGTGTGCGTTCCCAGGTCGATACAAGGCAAGCAGGAGAACACATTGAGAGAGGTCACAACCATTTTGCCCTGCATGTAAAGGTGACAATCACATCAATTAGACCCAGTTTCCAGCACGTTAAATCTCTCTATTACACTACGTAGCTGTGTGCGTTCCCAGGTCGATACAGGGCGAGCAGGAGAACACATTGAGAGAGGTCATAACTATTTTGTCCTGCATGTAGAGGTGACAATCACATCAATTAGACCCAGTTTCCAGCACGTTAAATCTCTCTATTACACTACGTAGCTGTGTTCGTTCCCAGGTCGATACAAGGCGAGCAGAAGAACACATCGAGAGAGGTCACAACTATTTTGTCCTGCAAGTAGAGGTGACAATCACATCAATTAGACCCAGTTTCCAGCACGTTAAATCTCTTTAATACACTACGTAGCTGTGTTCGTTCCCAGGTCGATACAAGGCGAGCAGCAGAACACATCGAGAGAGGTCACAACTATTTCTTCCTTCATGTAGAGGTGACAATCACATCAATTAGACCCAGTTTCCAGCACGTTAAGTCTCTCTATTACACTACGTAGCTTTGTTCGTTCCCAGGTCGATACAAGGCGAGCAGGAGAACACATTGGGCGAGGTCACAACTATTTTGTCCTGCATGTAGAGATGACAATCACATCAATTAGACCCAGTTTCCAGCACGTTAAATCTCTCTATTACACTACATAGCTGTGTGCGTTCCCAGGTCGATACAAGGCAAGCAGGAGAACACATTGAGAGAGGTCACAACCATTTTGTCCTGCATGTAGAGGTGACAATCACATCAATTAGACCCAGTTTCCAGCACGTTAAATCTCTCTATTACACTACGTAGCTGTGTGCGTTCCCAGGTCGATACAGGGCGAGCAGGAGAACACATTGAGAGAGGTCATAACTATTTTGTCCTGCATGTAGAGGTGACAATCACATCAATTAGACCCAGTTTCCAGCACGTTAAATCTCTCTATTACACTACGTAGTTGTGTTCGTTCCCAGGTCGATACAAGGCGAGCAGAAGAACACATCGAGAGAGGTCACAACTATTTTGTCCTGCAAGTAGAGGTGACAATCACATCAATTAGACCCAGTTTCCAGCACGTTAAATCTCTTTAATACACTACGTAGCTGTGTTCGTTCCCAGGTCGATACAAGGCGAGCAGCAGAACACATCGAGAGAGGTCACAACTATTTCTTCCTTCATGTAGAGGTGACAATCACATCAATTAGACCCAGTTTCCAGCACGTTAAGTCTCTCTATTACACTACGTAGCTTTGTTCGTTCCCAGGTCAATACAAGGCGAGCAGGAGAACACATCGAGAGAGGTCACAACTATTTGGTCCAGTATCTAGAGGTGACAATCATATCAATTAGACCCAGTTTCCAGCATGTCAAATCTCTCTATTACACTACGTAGCTCTGTACGTTCCCAGGTCGATACAAGGCGAGCAGGAGAACACATCGAGAGATTTCACAACTATGTTGTCCTGCATGTAAAAGTGACAATCACATCAATTAGACCCAGTTCCCAGCACGTTAAATCTCTCTATTACACTACGTAGCAGTGTTCGTTCCCAGGTCGATACAAGGCGAGCAGGAGAACACATCGAGAGAGTTCACAACTATTTTGTCCTTTATGTAGAGGTGACAGTCACCTCAATTAGACCTAGTTTCAGGCACATTAAATCTCTCTATTACACTACGTAGCTGTGTTCGTTCCCAGGTCGATACAAGGCGAGCAGGAGAACACATCGAGAGAGGTAACAACTATTTTTGCTGCATGTAGAGGTGACAATCACATCAATTAGACCCAGTTTCCAGCACGTTAAATCTCTCTATTACACTACGTAGTTGTGTTCGTTCCCAGGTCGATACAAGGCGAGCAGAAGAACACATCGAGAGAGGTCACAACTATTTTGTCCTGCAAGTAGAGGTGACAATCACATCAATTAGACCCAGTTTCCAGCACGTTAAATCTCTTTAATACACTACGTAGCTGTGTTCGTTCCCAGGTCGATACAAGGCGAGCAGCAGAACACATCGAGAGAGGTCACAACTATTTCTTCCTTCATGTAGAGGTGACAATCACATCAATTAGACCCAGTTTCCAGCACGTTAAGTCTCTCTATTACACTACGTAGCTTTGTTCGTTCCCAGGTCAATACAAGGCGAGCAGGAGAACACATCGAGAGAGGTCACAACTATTTGGTCCAGTATCTAGAGCTGACAATCATATCAATTAGACCCAGTTTCCAGCATGTCAAATCTCTCTATTACACTACGTAGCTCTGTACGTTCCCAGGTCGATACAAGGCGAGCAGGAGAACACATCGAGAGATTTCACAACTATGTTGTCCTGCATGTAAAAGTGACAATCACATCAATTAGACCCAGTTCCCAGCACGTTAAATCTCTCTATTACACTACGTAGCAGTGTTCGTTCCCAGGTCGATACAAGGCGAGCAGGAGAACACATCGAGAGAGTTCACAACTATTTTGTCCTTTATGTAGAGGTGACAGTCACCTCAATTAGACCTAGTTTCAGGCACATTAAATCTCTCTATTACACTACGTAGCTGTGTTCGTTCCCAGGTCGATACAAGGCGAGCAGGAGAACACATCGAGAGAGGTAACAACTATTTTTGCTGCATGTAGAGGTGACAATCACATCAATTAGACCCAGTTTCCAGCACGTTAAATCTCACTATTACAATACGTAGCTCTATACATTCCCAGGTCGATACAAGGTGAGCAGGAGAACACATCGAAAGAGGTCACAACTATTTTGTCCTGCATGTAGAGGTGACAATCACGTCAATTATTCCCAGTTTCAGGCACGTTAAATCTCTCTATTACACTACGTAGCTGTGTTCATTCCCAGGTCAATACAAGGCGAGCAGGAGAACACATCCAGAGAGGTCACAACTATTTTGTCCTTCATGTAGAGGTGACAATCACATCAGTTAGACCCAGTATCCAGCACGTTAAATCTCTCTATTACACTACGTAGCTGTGTTCGATCTTAGGTCGATACAAGGCCAGCAGCAGAACACATCGAGAGAGGTCACAACTATTTTGTCCTGCATGTAGAGGTGACAATCACATCAATTTGATCCAGTTTCAGGCACCTTAATTCTCTCTATTACACTACATAGCTGTGTTCGTTCCGAGGTCGATACAAGGCGAGCAGAAGAACAGATCGAGAGAATTCACAACTATTTTGTCCTGCATGTAGAGGTGACAATCTCGTCAATTAGTACCAGTTTCCTGCTAGTTAAATCTGTCAATTACACTACGTAGCTGTGTTCGTTCCCAGGTCGACATAAGGCGAGCACTAGAACCCTTCGAGAGAGGTCCCAACTATTTTGTCCTGCATGTAGAGGTGACAATCACATCAATTAGACTCAGTTTCAGGCACGTTAAATCTCTGTATTACACTACGTAGCTCTGTTCGTTCCCAGGTCGATACAAGGCGAGCAGGAGAACACATCTTGATAGGTAACAACTATTTTGCCCTGCATGTAGAGGTGACAGTCACTCAATTAGACCCAGTTTCAGGCACGTTAAATCTCTCTAATAAACTACGTAGCTGTGTTCGTTCCCAGATCGATACAAGGCGAGCAGCAGAACACATCGAGAGAGGTCACAACTATTTTGTCCTGCATGTAGAGGTGACAATCACATCAATTAGACCCAGTTTCCAGCACCTTAAATCTCTTTAATACACTACGTGGCTGTGTTCATTCCCAGGTTGATACAAGGCGAGCAGGAGAACACGTCGAGAGAGGTCACAACTATTTTGTCCTGCATATAGAGGTGACAATACATCAGTTAGACCCAGTTTCCAGCACGTTAAATCTCTCTAATACATTACGTAGCTGTGTTCGTTCCCAGGTCGATATAACGCCAGCAGCAGAACACATCGAGAGAGGTCACCACTATTTTGTCCTTCATGTAGAGGTGACAATCACATCAATTAGACCCAGTTTCCAGCACGTTAAATCTCTCTATTACACTACGTAGCTTTGTTCGTTCCCAGGTCGATACAAGGCGAGCAGGAGAACACATCGAGAGAGGTCACAACTATTTGGTCCTGCATGTAGGGGTGACAATCACATCAATTAGACCCAGTTTCAGGCACGTTAAATCTCTCTAATACACTACGTAGCTGTGTTCGTTCCCAGGTCGATACAAGGCGAGCAGGAGAACACTTCGAGAGAGGTCACAACTATTTTGTCCTGCATGTAGAGGTGACAATCACATCAATTAGACCCAGTTTCAGGCACGTTAAATCTCTCTAATACACTACGTAGCTGTGTTCGTTCCCAGGCCGATACAAGACGTAAAGCAGAACACATCGAGAGAGGTCACAACTATTTGGTCCTGCATGTAGAGGTGACAATCACATTAATTAGACCCAGCTTCCAGCACCTCAAATCTCTCTATTACACAACGTAGCTCTTTACGTTCCCAGGTCGATACAAGGCGAGCAGGAGAACACATCGAGAGAGGTCACAACTATTTTGTGCTGCATGTAGAGGTGACAATCACGTCAATTAGATTCAGTTTCCAGCACGTTAAATCTCTCTATTACACTACGTAGCTGTGTTCGTTCCCAGGTCGATACAAGGCGAGCAGGAGAACACATCCAGAGAGGTCACAACTATTTTGTCCTGCATGTAGAGGTGACAATCACATCAGTTATACCCAGTTCCCAGCACGTTAAATCTCTCTATTACACTACGTAGCTGTGTTGGTTCCCAGGTCGATACAAGGCGAGCAGGAGAACACAACGAGAGAGGTCACAACTATTTTGTCCTGCATGTAGAGGTGACAATCACATCAGTTATACCCAGTTCCCAGCACGTTAAATCTCTCTATTACACTACGTAGCTTTGTTCGTTCCCAGGTCGATACAAGGCGAGCAGGAGAACACATCGAGAGAGGTCACAACTATTTTGTCCTGCATGTAGAGGTGACAATCACATCAGTTAGACCCAGTTTCCAGCACGCTAAATCTCCCTATTACAATATGTAGCTGTGTTCATTCCTAGGTCGATACAAGGTGAGCAGGAGAACACATCGAGAGAGGTCACAACTATTTTGTCCTGCATGTAGAGGTGACAATCACATCAGTTAGACCCAGTTTCCAGCACATTAAATCTCTCTATTACACTACGTAGTTGTGTTCGATCCGAGGTCGATACAAGGCCAGCAGCAGAACACATCGAGAGAGGTCACAACTATTTTGTCCTGCATGTAGAGGTGACAGTCACATCAATTAGACCCAGTTTCAGGCACGTTAAATCTCTCTATTACACTACGTAGCTGTGTTCGTTCCCAGGTCGATACGAGGCGAGCAGGAGAACACATCGAGAGAGGTCACAACTATTTTTTGCTGCATGTAGAGGTGACAATCACATCAATTTGACCCAGTTTCAGGCACCTTAATTCTCTCTATTACACTACGTAGCTGTGATCCTTCCCAGGTCGATACAAGGCTAGCAGGAGAACAGATCGAGAGAGGTCACACCTATTTTGTCCTGCATGTAGAGGTGACAGTCACATCAATTAGACCCAGTTTCTGGCACGTTAAATCTCTCTAATACACTACGTAGCTGTGTTCGTTCCCAGGTCGATACAAGGCGAGCAGCAGAACACATCGAGAGAGGTCACAACTATTTTGTCCTGCATGTAGAGGTGACAATCACATCAATTAGACCCAGTTTCCAGCACCTTAAATCTCTTTAATACACTACGTGGCTGTGTTCATTCCCAGGTCGATACAAGGCGAGCAGGAGAACACATCGAGAGAGGTCCCAACTATTTTGTCCTGCATATAGAGGTGACAATACATCAGTTAGACCCAGTTTCCAGCACGTTAAATCTCTCTAATACATTACGTAGCTGTGTTCGTTCCCAGGTCGATACAACGCCAGCAGCAGAACACATCGAGAGAGGTCACAACTATTTTGTCCTTCATGTAGAGGTGACAATCACATCAATTAGACCCAGTTTCCAGCACGTTAAATCCCTCTATTACACTACATAGCTTTGTTCGTTCCCAGGTCGATACAAGGCGAGCAGGAGAACACATCGAGAGAGGTCACAACTATTTGGTCCTGCATGTAGGGGTGACAATCACATCAGTTAGACCCAGTTTCCAGCACGCTAAATCTCTCTATTACACTACGTAGCTCTGTACGTTCCCAGGTCAATACAAGGTGAGCAGGAGAACACATCGTGAGTGTTCACAACTATTTTATCCTGCATGTAGAGGTGACAATCACATCAATTAGACCCAGTTTCAGGCACGTTAAATCTCTCTAATACACTACATAGCTGTGTTCGTTCACAGGTCGATACAAGGCGAGCAGGAGAACACATCGAGAGAGGTCACAACTATTTTGTCCTGCATGTAGAGGTGACAGTCACTCAATTAGACCCAGTTTCAGGCACGTTAAATCTCTCTAATACACTACGTAGTTGTGTTCGTTCCCAGGTCGATACAAGACGTAAAGCAGAACACATCGAGAGAGGTCACAACTATTTGGTCCTGCATGTAGAGGTGACAATCACATCAATTAGACCCAGCTTCCAGCACCTCAAATCTCTCTGTTACACTACGTAGCTCTGTACGTTCCCAGGTCGATACAAGGCGAGCAGGAGAACACATCGAGAGAGGTCACAACTATTTTGTGCTGCATGTAGAGGTGACAATCACGTCAATTAGATTCAGTTTCCAGCACGTTAAATCTCTCTATTACACTACGTAGCTGTGTTCGTTCCCAGGTCGATACAAGGCGAGCAGGAGAACACATCCAGAGAGGTCACAACTATTTTGTCCTGCATGTAGAGGTGACAATCACATCAGTTATACCCAGTTCCCAGCACGTTAAATCTCTCTATTACACTACGTAGCTGTGTTGGTTCCCAGGTCGATACAAGGCGAGCAGGAGAACACATCGAGAGAGGTCACAACTATTTTGTCCTGCAGGTAGAGGTGACAATCACATCAGTTAGACCCAGTTTCCAGCACGCTAAATCTCCCTATCACAATATGTAGCTGTGTTCGTTCCTAGGTCTATAGAAGGTGAGCAGGAGAACACATCGAGAGAGGTCACAACTATTTTGTCCTGCATGTAGAGGTGACAATCACATCAATTAGACCCAGTTTCAGGCACGTTAAATCTCTCTATTACACTACGTAGCTGTGTTCGTTCCCAGGTCAATACGAGGCGAGCAGGAGAACACATCGAGAGAGGTAACAACTATTTTTTGCTGCATGTAGAGGTGACAATCACATCAATTTGACCCAGTTTCAGGCACCTTAATTCTCTCTATTACACTACGTAGCTGTGATCCTTCCCAGGTCGATACAAGGCTAGCAGGAGAACAGATCGAGAGAGGTCACAACTATTTTGTCCTGCATGTAGAGGTTACAATCTTGTCAATTAGTCCCAGTTTCCAGCTAGGTAAATCTGTCAATTACACTACGTAGCTGTGTTCGTTCCCAGGTCGACACAAGGCGAGCAGTAGAACACATCGAGAGAGGTCCCAACTATTTTGTCCTGCATGTAGAGGTGACAATCACATCAATTAGACCCAGTTCCCAGCACGTTAAGTCTCTCTATTACACTACGTAGCTGTGTGCGTTCCCAGGTCGACACAAGGCGAGCAGGAGAACACATCGAGAGAGGTCACAACTATTTTGTCCTGCATGTAGAGGTGACAATCACATCAATTAGACCCAGTTTCCAGCACATTAAGTCTCTCTATTACACTACGTAGCTGTGTGCGTTCCCAGGTCGATACAAGGCGAGCAGGAGAACACATTGAGAGAGGTCACAACTATTTTGTCCTGCATGTAGAGGTGACAATCACATCAATTAGACCCAGTTTCCAGCACATTAAGTCTCTCTATTACACTACGTAGCTGTGTGCGTTCCCAGGGCGATACAAGGCGAGCAGGAGAACACATTGAGAGAGGTCACAACTATTTTGTCCTGCATGTAGAGGTGACAATCACATCAATTAGACCCAGTTTCCAGCACATTAAGTCTCTCTATTACACTACGTAGCTGTGTGCGTTCCCAGGTCGATACAAGGCGAGCAGGAGAACACATTGAGAGAGGTCACAACTATTTTGTCCTGCATGTAGAGGTGACAATCACATCAATTAGACCCAGTTTCCAGCACGTTAAATCTCTCTATTACACTACGTAGCTGTGTGCGTTCCCAGGTCGATACAAGGCGAGCAGGAGAACACATTGAGAGAGGTCACAACTATTTTGTCCTGCATGTAGAGGTGACAATCACATCAATTAGACCCAGCTTCAGCACCTCAAATCTCTCTATTACACTACGTAGCTGTGTGCGTTCCCAGGTCGATACAAGGCGAGCAGGAGAACACATTGAGAGAGGTCATAACTATTTTGTCCTGCATGTAGAGGTGACAATCACATCAATTAGACCCAGTTTCCAGCAGGCTAAATCTCTCTATTACACTACGTAGCTTTGTTCATTCCCAGGTCGATACAAGGCGAGCAGGAGAACACATCAAGGGGGGCACAACTATTTTGTCCTGCATGTAGAGGTGACAATCACATCAATTAGACCCAGTTTCCAGCATGTTAAATCTCTCTATTACACTACGTAGCTGTGTTCGTTCCCAGGTCGATACAAAGCGAGCAGGAGAACACATCGAGAGAGGTCACAACTATTTTGTCCTGCATGTAGAGGTGACAATCACATCAATTAGACCCAGTTTCCAGCACGTTAAATCTCTCTATTACACTAGGTAGCTTTGTTCGTTCCCAGGTCGATACAAAGCGAGCAGGAGAACACATCGAGAGAGGTCACAACTATTTTGTCCTGCAGTAGAGGTGACAATCACATCAATTAGACCCAGTTTCCAGCACGTTAAATCTCTCTATTACACTACGTAGCTTTGTTCGTTGCCAAGTCGATACAAGTCGAGCAGGAGAACACATCGAAAGAGGTCACAACTATTTTTTCCTGCATGTAGAAGTGAAAATTACATCAATTAGACCCAGTTCCCAGCACGTTAAATCTCTCTATTACACTACTTAGCTTTGTTCGTTCCCAGGTTGATACAAGGCGAGCAGGAGAACACATCGAGAGAGGTCACAACTATTTTGTCCTGCATGTAGAGGTGACAATCACATTAATTAGACCCAGTTTCCAGCACGTTAAATCTCTCTATTACACTACGTAGCTGTGTTCGTTCCCAGGTCGATACAAGGCGAGCAGGAGAACACATCGAGAGAGGTCACAACTATTTGGTCCTGCATGTAGAGGTGACAAATTCATCAATTAGACCCAGTTTCCAGCACGTTAAATCTCTCTATTACACTATGTAGCTCTGTACGTTCCCAGGTCGATGCAAGGCGAGCAGGAGAACACATCGAGAGCGATCAGAACCTTTTTGTGCTGCATCTTAGATGCCACCTTTTTTGATAAAACTAAATACTGTAACAAAGTTCACTTCAAACATCTTTAGTTTCACCAAAATCGGAATCTAAATGCTAACTTGAAGTCATTCTTTTTTTATATTTTGATACGTCTCTACACTGACCGCTTCTACTGTTATTACACACAGCTCCAACTCAACATAACTCTGATATTCACAAGCAACCAAGGTTCACCTCGATCTGTGAAATCTGACGGATTACTCCCGAGAGGGAGAGTTGAGTTGAGAGACACTGCTGATGGCCGGACCTAAGAGTGGGATGCCTAATAGCTTCAGATTTAAATTCCTCGGTGATGGTACGTGCAACCAGTTTTTCTCCTCCCCCCCACTGCGTGTTTCGCATCTCCTGGGTGTTTGTCGAATGCGGACCACAGACGGTGCTGCCTAAGCGGTCACAATCTGTACTTTAATGGATAGCAGCTGATATTCGGTTTGTCTTTGTGTTTTGAAAATTTGACGTTGTACTTTGTCTCAGTTCATTTACGTTTTAATTTCGTTCTGTGAAGCATAAAAAGTCCTATGACCTCTGGCTTTCCAATAATCCTATGTTAAGTTGTTTTTGATTTGTACCGTGAAGTGCATCATTCCTGCCACACTACCACTGCATTCTGTAAATGTTTCTTTCGGAGCAGGACAATAATAGAGTTTAAAATGTATGATATTGGTAAACGTGCATCAGCTAATTGGAAACGTGTAACAACTGAGCTGTTTACGCGAGCCTATCGCACGCACGCCTATCAGCAGGCATGAGACAAAGCGGCTGGCTGCATTTGTGGACAACAATTAATTGGCTAACATTTCATATCAGACACACAGCTCTCATGTGTTTTATTTGCGTTACGTCAATTACTGTACACCAGGTAATTACACAAGGTAACGGTGTCACTGAAGGTCAATACGCTTTAATGCTCTATCATGTAATAAATACAAAGCTACTTCATTCTCAGTCGATGATAATTTGACCAAAGAACATCTCCACACATTGAGGAAAATGCGCTAACACATTTAGATTGACAATGGTCAACATATTAACTTTATCCTTTACACTGTAGCAGGAAAGAAGGATGGTCGGTACTACGTACTCCGACTACCAACTTAAGCACACCCATCTGCGTCCAAGTACACTGCGGAGACTCATTTGAGACATTCGTTATATCCCGATCTTTTTGCTTTCATAACTTCATCTGAGTACCGACACTGAAGCTCTGAGAGAAAAGTTTTACCTTTTCAATCTCATTTAAGTCATGGTTCCATAGTTTTAGTTTTTGAGACGAATTATTGTGAGTTTGTGGGTTCGTTGAATTAAAAGTCTAATTTGCTGAAATTCAAACTCCACAGTTTGTTCAGCCCTGCCAGTAGCAGAATTACGTAACATAAAAAACTGCAATCTTCAAGGTTGTCTGCCACACTGCTAGTTCTTGACTAGCCCCGTCTGGCTACCTCCACTCACTCTTTCTGAAACTTGTCAACGCTTCACGGCCTTTCACGAGGCAGCGAGAGAAGGAGAGAACTATGCACATTATCTCCGTCTCTTTCCCTCTAGCTCGCGCGTGAGCGTGGCTTGGGGCACTTCTCTCTCTCTCTCTCTCTCTCTCTCTCTCTCTCTCTCTCTCTCTCTCTCTCTCTCTCTCAGCGTTCGCCTACCCGCGGCAGCAATTAGCACAACAATGCCCGGCGACATTGTGATACAGTTTTACCTGCGCATTACTAGGCTAGCTACTGTATTAATCACTTACCAATAAGTTCATATTTTTTGTCCTTGCGTTCAGTTGCTAGAGGTCCTCCGCTATCTCCCTAAGAAAAGAGGAAGCAGAGTTAGTGTAGCCAGAAGAAATCTTATCTCAATTATAGAAACTGTAAATGAATTCCTACCTGGGACAACTTAATCTGAATTACGTCTCTTCGGTGTTATTACGTGAGAGTTCAAATGTTTAGCATTACTTCCCAGCATTGTTACAATTTCTAGCTTTCTGCGGCTAGATTAGCCTTTTCTCTTACTATAACATGAGAATTAGTAACCACTATACACAAAAATTGCCAAATATTTTCATATATCTCTGCACCTATATTTTCTGAGGTTTATTCTATACACTTGCATATTATTCTCGCCATCTAGGGAAAAATAAGTTATGTTGTACAAATTTTGAGCTATTTGACTCTGAATTTCCTACATTTTGAATGTTCCACTTAACTGCTTGTTTTTTGCGACATTAGTCACAACAGAATTTTGCTGATACTTGTCTTGACCCTAAAATCACAAATCTGAGGGGAACCAATAATTATTCTACACTAGCTAAGTATAAAGCAAGTCTTCTTGGCAAACATTTGCCACGAATTTTCTGCTCTAAAGTTTAAAGTAAGCTTTAAATAACTACGTGTTTAAGACATTGTATTAATGTATTCCTCGAAACAGCCTGTTTTACTCTATCACATTTATTCACTAGATCACCTGTAAAATTAATATATAATATTCTCAATAGTATTTGCTGTATGAATTATTTTCCTGGTAATTATTTAAAAAATTGAAAGTTGAAGGTGCTGGTTCTGCTTCAAGATGTTACTCCAATTCTAGCGGTTTGTGTAATCAAGGTAAGGATGACACCGGAATCTGGCTCTCAAATGATTTAATAAACAGTATTCACACTAACTGAGAAGTTGCTGGTCAATGCAAACTAATATCGGAGCTAATATACTTGAATTGTATATGACGCGGTTTCATACTTGATAGGATTTGTTTCACCGGCGATCCAATCAAAAGTGTCCAAGATTCTAGCCAGAATGTCCTACCTATTCACCTCCCCTATTGCTAATCACTCTAAGACCCCCACTACTAGCTTCTAATACGATGTTGCCACTTCATTTCTATCTTTCTGAAATTTCTTTTTTTTTTTCAACCAAAAGTCTCTATATAAATTTCAAATAAATACTCCCACATATTCCAAGAGTTCCAAGCTAGCCTGCCATACCTAATCTAGCAACTTTGGATACTTTCGCCCTTCACTAGCATAACCGACCGGACCACCTGAGAACTAGCCCTCGCTAATTACTGAGCAAATGGGAGATCTGTGGCTCAAATCCCTGCTATGGCATTGAATTTTTCACTCTGACTCTACCTATTTAAATTTATTCAGAAGTATGGAATGGAAGCATATGGGCAGATAAAATCTCTAGCACTAATTTTCAAAAACATATTAAAGAAAGCAATGTTGGCATACCAGGCCAGTACAGGGCACGTGGAATTTGCTATAGAAACAATGACTGGGGGTATAAAAGCTGGCAGTTGTTAATTGTGTGTGCAACAAAAGGTATCGCAGTGAATTATTTTGTTTGTTTACATGTGGACTGCGTTTGTATATGTTACGTCATTTCGCTGCTGTAAGGGGTGTACAAAGCGTCGTTTTACAGAAATAAATAGCATCTTAGATTTCTGCAAACTAGACTTTTAATTTTCCCAACGCACAAGGTCACAATACATATTCCTTTTGATTAGCCTACTATTGTCTTTATGTATTAGAACAGGTAGCAAATAACTCTTAGTAATCCAATAACAGAGATATTTGCTGGCTTGCTTAATAATAACTTCCTCTGAAGATTTGAAAATATGGGTTGCATATAGTAAATAAAATTTGAAATTTAACAGGCAGCAAGCCAAACATAATCTTTTGTGCAGACCATAGGTTTCATTCTTCTACTTCTGTGCAAACATGCTCCACTCTCACAAGGATACCAATCAGTGGATTTCAGTTTGATTTTATTAGAGTATTATTCCAGTATTTGGGCTAAAGTTTATTTCTCATTGATGACATTGTTATAAAGCACCAACGCATGCTTATTTGGAAATACATTCGGTTTGAAATCCTCGCCGGAATAGTGCAAAAAGCTACGTATTTTTAATAAAACACCTTAGTATGAAATTTGAAAAAATGTTTTATGTTTAATTAAATTATAATGATCATTGCAAACAACAATTTATTATATCATGATTGTTAATTGTTAGCGAAGCTTACAGCTCAGAATGTTGTCGCGAAAGGCCAGCATTTAGCAAACGTTTGCGGCCAGCTATTTGCGACCCATTCGTGGCATTATTGTTGAAATGTTGTTTTGATGGAGAAAGACGTGTTGCTTTAAAATAAATAGAGTAAATTCGTTCACTAAAAGTAGAAGAAAAAGTTGAAAGTAAACGATTAGGTGCATATCAACCGAACAATTTTACATTCACGCAAAAGAAGGCAAAAAGGAAGACTTTGTATAATAGTTTAGAACGAAAGCAATTTGAATCAGGTGTATCTGAAATTCGTGACAATAATAGAGGATACCAGATTCATGATAACTTTGGTCCTCCCTCAAGAAAGCGATCGAATCTCTGTTCTAAAGCGAACTTGAGTTCAGATGCTATAGAGGTGTGTGCCACAGTGGTCGGTCAAATGAAGGGACGATTCCAACAATCTCATATATTCAATACTTTTGGGATTATTGCTGCAAAGAAATTTATTGCACTTGGAGAAATTTCCCTGCTGACTCTCTGAGAAAATTTACAACAAATTACAATTCGATGATCTACGAAAAGTCAGCGATTTATCATAATGATACATTCAAAGATATCCCTTCATTCAGTGAAATCTCAGTTGTTTTTCATACAACACTTCTTTGAGTAAGGGTTTTCTGAAGAACCCAAAACGCTGCAAATTGTAATAACAACTCGAGGTAGAGAGAACTCCTTGGCTATTCGTTCAATTCACAAAGAGGAAATTGGTGAAATGCCTAAATTCAACAACAGACATGCTCAGCTCTTGTACAAGTAACACTGCAATTTTACCTTTTATTATTAGTTACCCACTTAATGTTTAATGTTTCGCTACATTTCTGCTATTGCAGTGTTTTTGACACCTAAGCATCTCCGCTATTGGCCCCATGAGCCGCCTCATTTTGTAGCAATGTCTTTCATAATACGTAGTTAAGCATATATCCATTAATTATAATCATAGTTAAAATAATAATAACAATGTATAATAAATCATATATTATAATCCACACTAAATTAACCCTTTACTGTTTTGAAAACTATAAAGGGAATTTTATACTACACACACACTCACACACACGCACACGTGCACACGCACACACGCACGCACACACGCACGCACACACACACGCACACACACACACACAACCAACACTTAGCCTGTTTGTTAAATTGGTGCATAGTACAAAGTAGTGCATTTTAGAAACGACTGACGCCCAAAAGAGAGCAAATAGAGTAAGTTTTAAATGAATGTTTTCTAGGCTTATACAGAATGTTACAAAAAGGTACGGCCAAACTTTCAGGAAACATTCCTCACACACAAAGAAAGAAAATATGTTATGTGGACATGTGACCGGAAACGCTAAATTTCCATCTTAGAGCTCATTTTAGTATTTCTCTTAAAATGTAAATTGAAATCATTCATGCAGACAATTGTCAAAATACCCCATTGTGGTTCATACACGATGGAACTCCTGCACATTTCAGTTGGAAGTGTTCCTGACCTCAACCCCCTTGACTTTCATTTATGGGGGCATTTGAAAGCTCTTGTCTACACAACCCAGGTACCAAATGTAGAGACTCTTCGTGCTCGTATTGTGGACGGCTGTGATACAATAGGCCATTCTCCAGGGCTGCATCAGTGCATCAGGGATTCCATGCGACGGAGGATGGATGCATGTAACCTCGCTAACGGAGGACATTTTGAACACTTCCTGTAATAAAGTGTTTGAAGTCACGCAGGTACGTTCTGTTGTCGTGTGTTTCCATTCCATGATTAATGTGATTTGAAGAGAAGTAATTAAATGAGCTCTAACATGGAAATTAAGCGTTTCCGAACACATGTCCACATAACATATTTTCTTTCTTTGTGTGTGAGGAATGTTTCCTGAAAGTTTGGCCATACCTTTTTGTAACACTCTGTATATTAATATCATGTAGCACATGGATTTTAATCTAATAAATGCACTTTATGAACTAAATACTCTAAAACAGAAAACAAAAATCCTCCTCTACATGAAACCCAGTTACTGCAAAGAATGATGTGTGGAAAAGAAATAACAGAATGAAATAAGTTTGAGTAACCTGCCCCTATGCCATATTGTCCATCACAAATCTGGGATCGAACCTAGCTCCCTTTAGCTCGGACTTACACACCGTTGCATTCGCATGTTATCTTGTTTATTACTAGCCTGACGTGCAGTATGTGTTAGTCAGTTGACACAAAGACATGGTTGCATCTGAACACAGCCGTGTTTACCTGGCACGAATCTTTCATTCCGTCGGGATATCCAGCACACATCATATTATCACTGATCATCTTCTCGTTGTATTTGGTATTCTTACGGCAGTCATAGTTGCTCATGATGGGGACCTCAACTTCTTGAAGGATACAAGTCGGCTTTCCACTTTCTTGGAGAGTACCCCATCCAGTAGCTATCGCCTTCCTGTCCACGTACAGCTCATCTGAAAAGGCCAATTTACAAGTTCATATTATTTCTATCGCTGCTGTTACAGATTGCGAAGTATAGTTGAGAAATAGAATTCACTTAGCTGGTTTGAATTTGTCGAAAACCTCTGAACCGTTTAAAAACAATTATGATTGTTATTTCTAATCTGAAAAAGCTAAAAGATGATAATAGTTTATAAAAATCAAATATTTACAAAACGAAGGAGTTGGTATAATATTGGTTCCTCAAAACAAGGACAGCATAAGAAATATACTACATTTCTCAAAAAGATAATATTCCAGATAATAAAAAGTCAGGAACATATCAACTTAATCATTTAGACTGCTATCACATTTACATTGAAAGGATCAGAGCGAAGGAACATTTCACAAATATTAAAAATAAACAGACAGTTAAGTTGGGAGCGGTTCACCATTTTTGGTCACCTACTTACGGCACAAAACCAAAAGTTAAAAAATAAAAAAATATTGAATGGACCGATAGAATAAATGGTTTGGTAGAAAATATTTCCCTTGTAAAGTACCAATCGCGTGCTGAATTTTGAAGTACTGCTAGTAGAACGCAGCACAATTGTCACAAAAAGTTCATCAGACTGCCGGCAGAAACCGGAGAGAAATAGGTGCAGCAGGCAATCAAGGGTTCCAGCTTATTTATAAAATACCAACAGCTTCACTGTCACTAGGGAAAATGTGAGCTATCTTCATTTAAAAAATTATAATAGAAGTTTTTTTTGGATCCGTATAAATATTTGTGGTTCTTATGGGAATATGTTAGCAGGGTGCTTGTGTAGACAAATAGGACGAACGCTGTCATTGAGTGGTACTCTATCATTTAGTCGTAGTAGTGCAATGTCATCGTCAAAGCTCATGTAACTTATCAGAGTCCTTGGACAGACAAATAGGACGAATGCTATCATTGAGTGGTACTCTATCATTTAGTCGTAGTAGTGCAATGTCATGGTCAAAGTTCATGTAACTTATCAGAATCCTTGGACAGACAAATAGGACGAATGCTATCATTGAGTGGTACTCTATCTCTTAGTCGTAGTAGTGCAATGTCATGGTCAAAGTTCATGTAACATATCAGAATCCTTGGACAGACAAATAGGACGAATGCTATCATTGAGTGGTACTCTATCATTTAGTCGTAGTAGTGCAATGTCATGGTCAAGGTTCATGTAACTTATCAGAGTCCTTGGACAGACAAATAGGACGAATGCTATCATTGAGTGGTACACTATCATTTAGTCGTAGTAGTGCAATGTCATGGTCAAAGTTCATGTAACTTATCAGAGTCCTTGTACAGAAAATAGGACGAATGCTATCATTGAGTGGTACTCTGTCATTTAGTCGTAGTAGTGCAATGTCATGTTCAAGGTTCATGTAACTTATCGTAGTACTTGGACAGACAAATAGGACGAACGCTATCATTGAGTGGTACACTATCATTTAGTCGTAGTAGTGCAATGTCATGGTCAAGGTTCCTGTAACTTATCAGAGTAATTGGACAGACAAATAGGACGAATGCTATCATTGAGTGGGACACTATCATTTAGTCGTAGTAGTGCAATGTCATGGTCAAGGTTCATGTAACTTATCAGAGTCCTTGGACAGACAAATAGGACGAATGCTATCATTGAGTGGGACACTATCATTTAGTCGTAGTAGTGCAATGTCATGGTGAAGGTTCATGTAACTTATCAGAGTCCTTGGACAGACAAATAGGACGAATGCTATCATTGAGTGGTACTCTATCTTTTAGTCGTAGTAGTGCAATGTCCTGGTCAAGGTTCATGTAACTTATCAGAGTTCTTGGACAGACAAATAGGACGAATGCTATCATTGAGTGGTACTCTATCATTTAGTCGTAGTAGTGCAATGTCCTGGTCAAGGTTCATGTAACTTATCAGAGTCCTTGGACAGACAAATAGGACGAATGCTATCATTGAGTGGTACTCTATCATTTAGTCGTAGTAGTGCAATGTCCTGGTCAAGGTTCATGTAACATATCAGAGTCCCTGGACAGACAAATAGGACGAACGCTATCATTGAGTGGTACTCTATCATTTAGTCGTAGTAGTGCAATGTCTTGGTCAAGGTTCATGTAACATATCAGAGTCCTTGGACAGACAAATAGGACGAACGCTATCATTGAGTGGTACTCTATCATTTAGTCGTAGTAGTGCAATGTCATGGTCAAGGTTCATGTAACTTACCAGAGTCTTTGGACAGACAAATAGGACGAACGCTATCATTGAGTGGTACTCTATCATTTAGTCATAGTACTGCAATGTCATGGTCAAGGTTCAAGTAACTTATCGTAGTACTTGGACAGACAAATAGGACGAACGCTATCATTGAGTGGTACTCTATCATTTAGTCGTAGTAGTGCAATGTCATGGTCAAGGTTCATGTAACATATCAGAGTCCTTGGACAGACAAATAGGACGAACGCTATCATTGAGTGGTACTCTATCATTTAGTCGTAGTAGTGCAATGTCATGGTCAAGGTTCATGTAACATATCAGAGTCCTTGGACAGACAAATAGGACGAATGCTATCATTGAGTGGTACTCTATCATTTAGTCATAGTAGTGCAATGTCATGGTCAGGGTTCATGTAACTTATCGTAGTACTTGGACAGACAAATAGGACGAACGCTATCATTGAGTGGTACTCTATCATTTAGTCGTAGTAGTGCAATGTCATGGTCAAGGTTCATGTAACTTATCAGAGTCCTTGGACAGACAAATAGGACGAATGCTATCATTAAGAGGTACTCTATCATTTAGTCGCAGTAGTGCAATGTCATGGTCAAAGTTCATGTAACTTATCGTAGTACTTGGGCAGACAAATAGGACGAATGTTATCATTGAGTGGTACTCTATCATTTAGTCGTAGTAGTGCAATGTCATGGTCAAGTTCATGTAACTTATCGTAGTACTTGGGCAGACAAATAGGACGAATGTTATCATTGAGTGGTACTCTATCATTTAGTCGTAGTAGTGCAATGTCATGGTCAAAGTTCATGTAACTTATCGTAGTACTTGGGCAGACAAATAGGACGAATGTTATCATTGAGTGGTACTCTATCATTTAGTCGTAGTAGTGCAATGTCATGGTCAAAGTTCATGTAACTTAACGTAGTACTTGAGCAGACAAATAGGACGAATGTTATCATTGAGTGGTACTCTATCATTTAGTCGTAGTAGTGCAATGTCATGGTCAAGGTTCATGTAACTTATCAGAGTCCTTGTACAGACAAATAGGGCGAATGCTATCATTGAGTGGTACTCTATCATTTAGTCGTAGTAGTGCAATGTCATGGTCAAGTTCATGTAACTTATCAGAGTCCTTGGACAGACAAATAGGACGAATGCTATAATTGAGTGGTACTCTATCATTTAGTCGTAGTAGTGCAATGTCATGGTCAAGTTCATGTAACTTATCAGAGTCCTTGGACAGACAAATAGGACGAATGCTATCATTGAGTGGTACTCTATCATTTAGTCGTAGTAGTGCAATGTCATGGTCAAGGTTCATGTAACTTATCAGAGTCCTTGGACAGACAAATAGGACGAACGCTATCATTGAGTGGTACTCTATCATTTAGTTGTAGTAGTGCAATGTCATGGTCAAGGTTCATGTAACATATCAGAGTCCTTGGACAGACAAATAGGACGAACGCTATCATTGAGTGGTACTCTATCATTTAGTCGTAGTAGTGCAATGTCATGGTCAAGTTCATGTAACATATCAGAGCCCTTGTACAGACAAATAGGACGAACGCTATCATTGAGTGGTACACTATCATTTAGTCGTAGTAGTGCAATGTCATGGTCAAGGTTCATGTAAATTATCGTAGTACTTGGACAGACAAATAGGACGAACGCTATCATTGAGTGGTACTCTATCATTTAGTTGTAGTAGTGCAATGTCATCGTCAAAGCTCATGTAACTTATCAGAGTCCTTGGACATACAAATAGGAAGAATGCTATCATTGAGTGGTACTCTATCATTTAGTCGTAGTAGTGCAATGTCATGGTCAAGTTCATGTAACTTATCAGAGTCCTTGGACAGACAAATAGGATGAACGCTATCATTGAGTGGTACTCTATCATTTAGTTGTAGTAGTGCAATGTCATCGTCAAAGCTCATGTAACTTATCAGAGTCCTTGGACACACAAATAGGACGAATGCTATCATTGAGTGGTACTCTATCATTTAGTTGTAGTAGTGCAATGTCATGGTCAAGTTCATGTAACTTTTCAGAGTCCTTGGACAGACAAATAGGACGAATGCTATCATTGAGTGGTATTCTATCATTTAGTCGTAGTAGTGCAATGTCATGGTCAAGGTTCATGTAACTTATCAGAGTCCTTGGACAGACAAATAGGATGAACGCTATCATTGAGTGGTACTCTATCATTTAGTTGTAGTAGTGCAATGTCATCGTCAAAGCTCATGTAACTTATCAGAGTCCTTGGACAGACCAATAGGACGAATGCTATCATTGAGTGGTACTCTATCTCTTAGTCGTAGTAGTGCAATGTCATGGTCAAAGTTCATGTAACATATCAGAATCCTTGGACAGACAAATAGGACGAATGCTATCATTGAGTGGTACTCTATCATTTAGTCGTAGTAGTGCAATGTCATGGTCAAAGTTCATGTAACATATCAGAATCCTTGGACAGACAAATAGGACGAATGCTATCATTGAGTGGTACTCTATCATTTAGTCGTAGTAGTGCAATGTCATGGTCAAAGTTCATGTAACATATCAGAATCCTTGGACAGACAAATAGGACGAATGCTATCATTGAGTGGTACTCTTTCATTTAGTCGTAGTAGTGCAATGTCATGGTCAAGGTTCATGTAACTTATCAGAGTCCTTGGACAGACAAATAGGACGAATGTTATCATTGAGTGGTACACTATCATTTAGTCGTAGTAGTGCAATGTCATGGTCAAAGTTCATGTAACTTATCAGAGTCCTTGTACAGAAAATGGGACGAATGCTATCATTGAGTGGTACTCTGTCATTTAGTCGTAGTAGTGCAATGTCATGTTCAAGGTTCATGTAACTTATCGTAGTACTTGGACAGACAAATAGGACGAACGCTATCATTGAGTGGTACACTATCATTTAGTCGTAGTAGTGCAATGTCATGGTCAAGGTTCATGTAACTTATCAGAGTACTTGGACAGACAAATAGGACGAATGCTATCATTGAGTGGGACACTATCATTTAGTCGTAGTAGTGCAATGTCATGGTCAAGGTTCATGTAACTTATCAGAGTCCTTGGACAGACAAATAGGACGAATGCTATCATTGAGTGGTACTCTGTCATTTAGTCGTAGTAGTGCAATGTCATGGTCAAGGTTCATGTAAAATATCAGAGTCCTTGGACAGACAAATAGGACGAACGCTATCATTGAGTGGTACTCTATCATTTAGTCGTAGTAGTGCAATGTCATGGTCAAGTTCATGTAACATATCAGAGCCCTTGTACAGACAAATAGGACGAACGCTATCATTGAGTGGTACACTATCATTTAGTCGTAGTAGTGCAATGTCATGGTCAAGGTTCATGTAACTTATCGTAGTACCTGGACAGACAAATAGGATGAACGCTATCATTGAGTGGTACACTATCATTTAGACGTAGTAGTGCAATGTCATGGTCAAGGTTCATGTAACATATCAGAGTCCTTGGACAGACAAATAGGATGAATGCTATCATTGAGTGGTTCTCTATCATTTAGTCGTAGTAGTGCAATATCATGGTCAAGTTCATGTAACTTATCAGAGTCCTTGGACAGACAAATAGGATGAACGCTATCATTGAGTGGTACTCTATCATTTAGTTGTAGTAGTGCAATGTCATCGTCAAAGCTCATGTAACTTATCAGAGTCCTTGGACAGACAAATAGGACGAATGCTATCATTGAGTGGTACTCTATCATTTAGTCGTAGTAGTGCAATGTCATGGTCAAAGTTCATGTAACTTATCAGAGTCCTTGGACAGACAAATAGGACGAATGCTATCATTGAGTGGTACTCTATCTCTTAGTCGTAGTAGTGCAATGTCATGGTCAAAGTTCATGTAACATATCAGAATCCTTGGACAGACAAATAGGACGAATGCTATCATTGAGTGGTACTCTATCATTTAGTCGTAGTAGTGCAATGTCATGGTCAAGGTTCATGTAACTTATCAGAGTCCTTGGACAGACAAATAGGACGAATGTTATCATTGAGTGGTACACTATCATTTAGTCGTAGTAGTGCAATGTCATGGTCAAAGTTCATGTAACTTATCAGAGTCCTTGTACAGAAAATAGGACGAATGCTATCATTGAGTGGTACTCTGTCATTTAGTCGTAGTAGTGCAATGTCATGTTCAAGGTTCATGTAACTTATCGTAGTACTTGGACAGACAAATAGGACGAATGCTATCATTGAGTGGTACACTATCATTTAGTCGTAGTAGTGCAATGTCATGGTCAAGGTTCATGTAACTTATCAGAGTCCTTGGACAGACAAATAGGACGAATGTTATCATTGAGTGGTACTCTATCATTTAGTCCTAGTAGTGCAATGTCATGCTCAAGGTTCATGTAACTTATCAGAGTACTTGGACAGACAAATTGGACGAATGTTATCATTGAGTGGTACTCTATCATTTAGTCGTAGTAGTGCAATGTCATGGTCAAGGTTCATGTAACTTATCAGAGTCCTTGGACAGACAAATAGGACGAATGCTATCATTGAGTGGGACACTATCATTTAGTCGTAGTAGTGCAATGTCATGGTCAAGGTTCATGTAACTTATCGTAGTACTTGGACAGACAAATAGGACGAATGCTATCATTGAGTGGGACACTATCATTTAGTCGTAGTAGTGCAATGTCATGGTCAAGGTTCATGTAACATATCAGAGTCCTTGGACAGACAAATAGGACGAACGCTATCATTGAGTGGTACTCTATCATTTAGTCGTAGTAGTGCAATGTCATGGTCAAGGTTCATGTAACTTATCAGAGTCCTTGGACAGACAAATAGGACGAATGCTATCATTGAGTGGGACACTATCATTTAGTCGTAGTAGTGCAATGTCATGGTCAAGGTTCATGTAACATATCAGAGTCCTTGGACAGACAAATAGGATGAACGCTATCATTGAGTGGTACTCTATCATTTAGTCGTAGTACTGCAATGTCATGGTCAAGGTTCATGTAACTTATCGTAGTACTTGGACAGACAAATAGGACGAACGCTATCATTGAGTGGTACTCTATCATTTAGTTGTAGTAGTGCAATGTCATCGTCAAAGCTCATGTAACTTATCAGAGTCCTTGGACATACAAATAGGAAGAATGCTATCATTCAGTGGTACTCTATCATTTAGTCGTAGTAGTGCAATGTCATGGTCAAAGTTCATGTAACTTATCAGAGTCCTTGGACAGACAAATAGGACGAATGCTATCATTGAGTGGTACTCTATCTCTTAGTCGTAGTAGTGCAATGTCATGGTCAAAGTTCATGTAACATATCAGAATTCTTGGACAGACAAATAGGACGAATGCTATCATTGAGTGGTACTCTATCATTTAGACGTAGTAGTGCAATGTCATGGTCAAGGTTCATGTAACTTATCAGAGTCCTTGTACAGAAAATAGGACGAATGCTATCATTGAGTGGTACTCTGTCATTTAGTCGTAGTAGTGCAATGTCATGTTCAAGGTTCATGTAACTTATCGTAGTACTTGGACAGACAAATAGGACGAACGCTATCATTGAGTGGTACACTATCATTTAGTCGTAGTAGTGCAATGTCATGGTCAAGTTTCATGTAACTTATCAGAGTACTTGGACAGACAAATAGGACGAATGCTATCATTGAGTGGGACACTATCAATTAGTCGTAGTAGTGCAATGTCATGGTCAGGGTTCATGTAACTTATCGGAGTCCTTGCACAGACAAATAGGACGAATGCTATCATTGAGTGGTACTCTGTCATTTAGTCGTAGTAGTGCAATGTCATGGTCAAGGTTCATGTAACTTATCAGAGTCCTTGGACAGACAAATAGGACGAATGCTATCATTGAGTGGTACTCTATCTTTTAGTCGTAGTAGTGCAATGTCCTGGTCAAGGTTCATGTAACTTATCAGAGTTCTTGGACAGACAAATAAGACGAATGCTATCATTGAGTGGTACTCTATCATTTAGTCGTAGTAGTGCAATGTCCTGGTCAAGGTTCATGTAACTTATCAGAGTCCTTGGACAGACAAATAGGACGAATGCTATCATTGAGTGGTACTCTATCATTTAGTCGTAGTAGTGCAATGTCCTGGTCAAGGTTCATGTAACATATCAGAGTCCTTGGACAGACAAATAGGACGAACGCTATCATTGAGTGGTACTCTATCATTTAGTCGTAGTAGTGCAATGTCCTGGTCAAGGTTCATGTAACATATCAGAGTCCTTGGACAGACAAATAGGACGAACGCTATCATTGAGTGGTACTCTATCATTTAGTCGTAGTAGTGCAATGTCATGGTCAAGGTTCATGTAACTTACCAGAGTCTTTGGACAGACAAATAGGACGAACGCTATCATTGAGTGGTACTCTGTCATTTAGTCGTAGTAGTGCAATGTCATGGTCAAGGTTCATGTAACTTATCAGAGTCCTTGGACAGACAAATAGGACGAACGCTATCATTGAGTGGTACTCTATCATTTATTCGTAGTAGTGCAATGTCAAGGTCAAGGTTCATGTAACTTATCAGAGTCCTTGGACAGACAAATAGGACGAACGCTATCATTGAGTGGTACTCTATCATTTAGTCGTAGTACTGCAATGTCATGGTCAAGGTTCATGTAACTTATCGTAGTACTTGGACAGACAAATAGGACGAACGCTATCATTGAGTGGTACTCTATCATTTAGTCGTAGTAGTGCAATGTCATGGTCAAGGTTCATGTAACATATCAGAGTCCTTGGACAGACAAATAGGACGAACGCTATCATTGAGCGGTACTCTATTATTTAGTCGTAGTAGTGCAATGTCATGGTCAAGGTTCATGTAACATATCAGAGTCCTTGGACAGACAAATAGGACGAATGCTATCATTGAGTGGTACTCTATCATTTAGTCGTAGTAGTGCAATGTCATGGTTAGGGTTCATGTAACTTATCGTAGTACTTGGACAGACAAATAGGACCAACGCTATCATTGAGTGGTACTCTATCATTTAGTCGTAGTAGTGCAATTTCATGGTCAAGGTTCATGTAACATTTCAGAGTCCTTGGACAGACAAATAGGACGAATGCTATCATTGAGTGGTACTCTATCATTTAGTTGTAGTAGTGCAATGTCATGGTCAAGGTTCATGTAACATATCAGAGTCCTTGGACAGACAAATAGGACAAATGCTATCATTGAGTGGTACTCTATCATTTAGTCCTAGTAGTGCAATGTCATGGTCAAGGTTCATGTAACATATAGGAGTCCTTGGACAGACAAATAGGACAAATGCTATCATTGAGTGGTACTCTATCATTTAGTCGTAGTAGTGCAATGTCATGGTCAAGGTTCATGTAACTTATCAGAGTCCTTGGACAGACAAATAGGACGAATGCTATCATTGAGTGGTACTCTATCATTTAGTCGTAGTAGTGCAATGTCATGGTCAAAGTTCATGTAACATATCAGAGTCCTTGGACAGACAAATAGGACGAACGCTATCATTGAGTGGTACTCTATCATTTAGTCGTAGTAGTGCAATGTCATGGTCAAGGTTCATGTAACTTATCAGAGTCCTTGGACAGACAAATAGGACGAATGCTATCATTAAGTGGTACTCTATCATTTAGTCGTAGTAGTGCAATGTCATGGTCAAGGTTCATGTAACATATCAGAGTCCTTGGACAGACAAATAGGATGAACGCTATCATTGAGTGGTACTCTATCATTTAGAAGTAGTAGTGCAATGTCATGGTCAACGTTCATGTAACATATCAGAGTCCTTGGACAGACAAATAGGACGAACGCTATCATTGAGTGGTACACTATCATTTAGTCGTAGTAGTGCAATGTCATGGTCAAGGTTCATGTAACATATCAGAGTCCTTGGACAGACAAATAGGATAAACGCTATCATTGAGTGGTACTCTATCATTTAGTTGTAGTAGTGCAATGTCATGGTCAAAGTTCATGTAACTTATCGTAGTACTTGGGCAGACAAATAGGACGAATGTTATCATTGAGTGGTACTCTATCATTTAGACCTAGTAGTGCAATGTCATGGTCAAAGTTCATGTAACTTATCGTAGTACTTGGGCAGACAAATAGGACGAATGTTATCATTGAGTGGTACTCTATCATTTAGTCGTAGTAGTGCAATGTCATGGTCAAAGTTCATGTAACTTATCGTAGTACTTGGGCAGACAAATAGGACGAACGCTATCATTGAGTGGTACTCTATCATTTAGTCGTAGTAGTGCAATGTCATGGTCAAGGTTCATGTAACATATCAGAGTCCTTGGACAGACAAATAGGACGAATGTTATCATTGAGTGGTACTCTATCATTTAGTCGTAGTAGTGCAATGTCATGGTCAAGGTTCATGTAACTTATCGTAGTACTTGGACAGACAAATAGGACCAACGCTATCATTGAGTGGTACTCTATCATTTAGTCGTAGTAGTGCAATTTCATGGTCAAGGTTCATGTAACATTTCAGAGTCCTTGGACAGACAAATAGGACGAATGCTATCATTGAGTGGTACTCTATCATTTAGTCGTAGTAGTGCAATGTCATGGTCAAGGTTCATGTAACATATCAGAGTCCTTGGACAGACAAATAGGACAAATGCTATCATTGAGTGGTACTCTATCATTTTGTCGTAGTAGTGCAATGTCATGGTCAAGGTTCATATAACATATCAGAGTACTTGGACAGACAAATAGGACAAATGCTATCATTGAGTGGTACTCTATCATTTAGTCCTAGTAGTGCAATGTCATGGTCAAGGTTCATGTAACATATCAGAGTCCTTGGACAGACAAATAGGACAATTGCTATCATTGAGTGGTACTCTATCATTTAGTCGTAGTAGTGCAATGTCATGGTCAAGGTTCATGTAACTTATCAGAGTCCTTGGACAGACAAATAGGACGAATGCTATCATTGAGTGGTACTCTATCATTTAGTCGTAGTAGTGCAATGTCATGGTCAAGGTTCATGTAACATATCAGAGTCCTTGGACAGACAAATAGGACGAACGCTATCATTGAGTGGTACTCTATCATTTAGTCGTAGTAGTGCAATGTCATGGTCAAGGTTCATGTAACTTATCAGAGTCCTTGGACAGACAAATAGGACGAATGCTATCATTAAGTGGTACTCTATCATTTAGTCGTAGTAGTGCAATGTCATGGTCAAGGTTCATGTAACATATCAGAGTCCTTGGACAGACAAATAGGATGAACGCTATCATTGAGTGGTACTCTATCATTTAGAAGTAGTAGTGCAATGTCATGGTCAACGTTCATGTAACATATCAGAGTCCTTGGACAGACAAATAGGACGAACGCTATCATTGAGTGGTACACTATCATTTAGTCGTAGTAGTGCAATGTCATGGTCAAGGTTCATGTAACATATCAGAGTCCTTGGACAGACAAATAGGATAAACGCTATCATTGAGTGGTACTCTATCATTTAGTTGTAGTAGTGCAATGTCATGGTCAAAGTTCATGTAACTTATCGTAGTACTTGGGCAGACAAATAGGACGAATGTTATCATTGAGTGGTACTCTATCATTTAGACCTAGTAGTGCAATGTCATGGTCAAAGTTCATGTAACTTATCGTAGTACTTGGGCAGACAAATAGGACGAATGTTATCATTGAGTGGTACTCTATCATTTAGTCGTAGTAGTGCAATGTCATGGTCAAAGTTCATGTAACTTATCGTAGTACTTGGGCAGACAAATAGGACGAACGCTATCATTGAGTGGTACTCTATCATTTAGTCGTAGTAGTGCAATGTCATGGTCAAGGTTCATGTAACATATCAGAGTCCTTGGACAGACAAATAGGACGAATGTTATCATTGAGTGGTACTCTATCATTTAGTCGTAGTAGTGCAATGTCATGGTCAAGGTTCATGTAACTTATCAGAGTCCCTGTACAGACAAATAGGACGAACGCTATCATTGAGTGGTACTCTATCATTTAGTCGTAGTAGGGCAATGTCATGGTCAAGGTTCATGTAACATATCAGTGTTCTTGGACAGACAAATAGGACGAATGCTAACATTGAGTGGTACTCTATCATTTAGTCGCAGTAGTGCAATGTCATGGTCAAAGTTCATGTAACTTATCAGAGTCCTTGGACAGGCAAATAGGACGAATGTTATCATTGAGTGGTACTCTTATCATTTAGTCGTAGTAGTGCAATGTCATGGTCAAGGTTCATGTAACTTATCGTAGTACTTGGACAGACAAATAGGACGAATGTTATCATTGAGTGGTACTCTATCATTTAGTCGTAGTAATGCAATGTCATGGTCAAGGTTCATATAACTTATCGTAGTACTTGGGCAGACAAATAGGACGAACGCTATCATTGAGTGGAACTCTATCATTTAGTCGTAGTAATGCAATGTCATGGTCAAGGTTCATGTAACTTATCGTAGTACCTGGGCAGACAAATAGGACAAACGCTATCATTGAGTGGTACACTATCATTTATTCGTAGTACTGCAATGTCATGGTCAAGGTTCATGTAACTTATCGTAGTACTTGGGCAGACAAATAGGACGAACGCTATCATTGAGTGGTACACTATCATTTAGTCGTAGTAATGCAATGTCATGGTCAAGGTTCATGTAACATATCAGAGTCCTTGGACAGACAAATAGGACGAACGCTATCATTGAGTGGTACACTATCATTTAGTCGTAGTAGTGCAATGTCATGGTCAAGGTTCATGTAACTTATCGTAGTACTTGGGCAGACAAATAGGACGAACGCTATCATTGAGTGGTACACTATCATTTAGTCGTAGTAGTGCAATGTCATGGTCAAGGTTCATGTAACTTATCGTAGTACTTGGGCAGACAAATAGGACGAACGCTATCATTGAGTGGTACACTATCATTTAGTCGTAGTAGTGCAATGTCATGGTCAAGTTCATGTAACTTATCAGAGTCCTTGGACAGACAAATAGGACGAACGCTATCATTGAGTGGTACTCTATCATTTAGTTGTAGGAGTGCAATGTCATGGTCAAGGTTCATGTAACATATCAGAGTCCTTGGACAGACAAATAGGACGAATGTTATCATTGAGCGGTACTCTATCATTTAGTCGTAGTAGTGCAATGTCATGGTCAAGGTTCATGTAACATATCAGAGTCCTTGGACAGACAAATAGGATGAACGCTATCATTGAGTGGTACTCTATCATTTAGTCGTAGTAGTGCAATGTCATGGTCAAGGTTCATGTAACATATCAGAGTCCTTGGACAGACAAATAGGACGAATGCTATCATTGAGTGGTACTCTATCAGTTAGTCGTAGTAGTGCAATGTCATGATCAAGTTCATGTAACTTATCAGAGTCCTTGGACAGACAAATAGGATGAACGCTATCATTGAGTGGTACTCTATCATTTAGTTGTAGTAGTGCAATGTCCTGGTCAAGGTTCATGTAACATATCAGAGTCCTTGGACAGACAAATAGGACGAACGCTATCATTGAGTGGTACTCTATCATTTAGTCGTAGTAGTGCAATGTCATGGTCAAGGTTCATGTAACTTATCGTAGTACTTGGGCAGACAAATAGGACAAACGCTATCATTGAGTTGTACTCTATCATTTAGTCGTAGTAATGCAATGTCATGGTCGAGGTTCATGTAACTTATCGTAGTACTTGGACAGACAAATAGGATGAACGCTATCATTGATTGGTTCACTATCATTTAGTCGTAGTAGTGCAATGTCATGGTCAAGGTTCATGTAATATATCAGAGTCCTTGGACAGACAAATAGGACGAATGCTATCATTGAGTGGTACTCTATCATTTAGTCGTAGTAGTGCAATGTCATGGTCAAGGTTCATGAAACATATCAGAGTACTTGGACAGAAAAATGGGACGAATATTATCATTGAGTGGTACACTATCATTTAGTCGTAGTAGTGCAATGTCATGGTCAAGGTTCATGTAACATATCAGAGTCCTTGGACAGACAAATAGGACGAACGCTATCATTGAGTGGTACTCTATCATTTAGTCGTAGTAGTGCAATGTCATGGTCAAAGTTCATGTAACATATCAGAGTACTTGGGCAGACAAATAGGACGAACGCTATCATTGTGTGGTACACTATCATTTAGTCGTAGTAGTGCAATGTCATGGTCAAGGTTCATGTAACATATCAGAGTCCTTGGACAGACAAATAGGACGAACGCTATCATTGAGTGGTACACTATCATTTAGTCGTAGTAGTGCAATGTCATGGTCAAGGTTCATGTAACATATCAGAGTCCTTGGACAGACAAATAGGATAAACGCTATCATTGAGTGGTACTCTATCATTTAGTTGTAGTAGTACAATGTCCTGGTCAAAGTTCATGTAACTTATCGTAGTACTTGGACAGACAAATAGGATAAACCTTATCATTGTGTGGTACACTATCATTTAGTCGTAGTAGTGCAATGTCATGGTCAAGGTTCATGTAACATATCAGAGTACTTGGACAGAAAAATAGGATAAACGCTATCATTGTGTGGTAGACTATCATTTAGTCGTAGTAGTGCAATGTCATGGTCAAGGTTCATGTAACTTATCGTAGTACTTGGACAGACAAATAGGATAAACGCTATCATTGAGTGGTACTCTATCATTTAGTTGTAGTAGTACAATGTCCTGGTCAAAGTTCATGTAACATATCACAGTACTTGGACAGACAAATAGGATAAACACTATCATTGTGTGGTACACTATCATTTAGTCGTAGTAGTGCAATGTCATGGTCAAAGTTCATGTAACTTATCGTAGTACTTGTACAGACAAATAGGACGAACGCTATCATTGAGTGGTACTCTATCATTTAGTTGTAGTAGTACAATATCCTGGTCAAAGTTCATGTAACATATCAGAGTACTTGGACAGACAAATAGGATCAACGCTATCATTGTGTGGTACACTATCATTTAGTCGTAGTAGTGCAATGTCATGGTCAAGGTTCATGTAACATATCAGAGTCCCTGGACAGACAAATAGGACGAACGCTATCATTGAGTGGTACTCTATCATTTAGTCGTAGTAGTGCAATGTCCTGGTCAAGGTTCATGTAACATATCAGAGTCCTTGGACAGACAAATAGGACGAACGCTATCATTGAGTGGTACTCTATCATTTAGTCGTAGTAGTGCATTGTCATGGTCAAGGTTCATGTAACTTACCAGAGTCTTTGGACAGACAAATAGGACAAACGCTATCGTTGAGTGGTACTCTGTCATTTAGTCGTAGTAGTGCAATGTCATGGTCAAGGTTCATGTAACATATCAAGGTCCTTGGACAGACAAATAGGACGAACGCTATCATTGAGTGGTACTCTATCATTTAGTCGTAGTACTGCAATGTCATGGTCAAGGTTCATGTAACTTATCGTAGTACTTGGACAGACAAATAGAACGAACACTATCATTGAGTGGTACTCTATCATTTAGTCGTAGTAGTGCAATGTCATGGTCAAGGTTCATGTAACATATCAGAGTCCTTGGACAGACAAATAGGACGAACGCTATCATTGAGTGGTACTCTATCATTTAGTCGTAGTAGTGCAATGTCATGGTAGAAGTTCATGTAACTTATCGTAGTACTTGGACAGACAAATAGGACGAACGCTATCATTGAGTGGTACACTATCATTTAGTCGTAGTAGTGCAATGTCATGGTCAAAGTTCATGTAACTTATCGTAGTACTTGGACAGACAAATAGGACGAACGCTATCATTGAGTGGTACACTATCATTTAGTCGTAGTAGTGCAATGTCATGGTCAAAGTTCATGTAACTTATCGTAGTACTTGGACAGACAAATAGGACGAACGCTATCATTGAGAGGTACTCTATCATTTAGTCGTAGTAGTGCAATGTCCTGGTCAAGGTTCATGTAACATATCAGAGTCCTTGTACAGACAAATAAGACGAACGCTATCATTGAGTGGCACTCTACCATTTAGACGTAGTAGTGCAATGTCATGGTCAAAGTTCATGTAACTTATCGTAGGACTTGGACAGACAAATAGGACGAATGCTATCATTGATTGGTACTCTATCATTTAGTCGTAGTAGTGCAATGTCCTGGTCAAGGTTCATGTAACATATCAGAGTCCTTGGACAGACAAATAGGACGAATGCTATCATTGAGTGGTACTCTATCATTTAGTCGTAGTAGTGCAATGTCATGGTCAAGGTTCATGTAACATATCAGAGTCCTTGGAAAGACAAATAGGACGAACGCTATCATTGAGTGGTACTCTATCATTTAGTCGTAGTAGTGCAATGTCATGGTCAAGGTTCATGTAACATATCAGAGTCCTTGGACAGACAAATAGGATGAACGCTATCATTGAGTGGTACTCTATCATTTAGACGTAGTAGTGCAATGTCATGGTCAACGTTCATGTAACATATCAGAGTACTTGGACAGACAAATAGGACAAATGCTATCATTGAGTGGTACTCTATCATTTAGTCGTAGTAGTGCAATGTCATGGTCAAGGTTCATGTAACATATCAGAGTCCTTGGACAGACAAATAGGACAAATGCTATCATTGAGTGGTACTCTATCATTTAGTCGTAGTAGTGCAATGTCATGGTCAAGGTTCATGTAACTTATCAGAGTCCTTGGACAGACAAATAGGACGAATGCTATCATTGAGTGGTACTCTATCATTTAGTCGTAGTAGTGCAATGTCATGGTCAAGGTTCATGTAACTTATCAGAGTCCTTGGACAGACAAATAGGACGAACGCTATCATTGAGTGGTACTCTATCATTTAGTCGTAGTAGTGCAATGTCATGGTCAAGGTTCATGTAACATATCAGAGTCCTTGGACAGACAATTAGGACGAATGCTATCATTGAGTGGTACTCTATCATTTAGTCGTAGTAGTGCAATGTCATGGTCAAGGTTCATGTAACTTGTCAGAGTCCTTGGACAGACATATAGGACGAATGCTATCATTGAGTGGTACTCTATCATTTAGTCGTAGTAGTGCAATGTCATGGTCAAGGTTCATGTAACATATCAGAGTCCTTGGACAGACAATTAGGACGAATGCTATCATTGAGTGGTACTCTATCATTTAGTCGTAGTAGTGCAATGTCATGGTCAAGGTTCATGTAACATATCAGAGTCCTTGGACAGACAAATAGGATGAACGCTATCATTGATTGGTACTCTATCATTTAGACGTAGTAGTGCAATGTCATGGTCAACGTTCATGTAACATATCAGAGTCCTTGGACAGACAAATAGGACGAACGCTATCATTGAGTGGTACACTATCATTTAGTCGTAGTAGTGCAATGTCATGGTCAAGGTTCATGTAACATATCAGAGTCCTTGGACAGACAAATAGGATAAACGCTATCATTGAGTGGTACTCTATCATTTAGTAGTAGTAGTGCAATGTCATGGTCAAAGTTCATGTAACTTATCGTAGTACTTGGGCAGACAAATAGGACGAATGTTATCATTGAGTGGTACTCTATCATTTAGTCGTAGTAGTGCAATGTCATGGTCAAAGTTCATGTAACTTATCGTAGTACTTGGGCAGACAAATAGGACGAATGTTATCATTGAGTGGTACTCTATCATTTAGTCGTAGTAGTGCAATGTCATGGTCAAAGTTCATGTAACTTATCGTAGTACTTGGGCAGACAAATAGCACGAATGTTATCATTGAGTGGTACTCTATCATTTAGTCGTAGTAGTGCAATGTCATGGTCAAGGTTCATGTAACTTATCAGAGTCCTTGGACAGACAAATAGGACGAACGCTATCATTGAGTGGTACTCTATCATTTAGTTGTAGTAGTGCAATGTCCTGGTCAAGGTTCATGTAACATATCAGAGTCCTTGGACAGACAAATAGGACGATCGCTATCATTGAGTGGTACTCTATCATTTAGTCGTAGTAGTGCAATGTCATGGTCAAGTTCATGTAACATATCAGAGTCCTTGTACAGACAAATAGGACGAACGCTATCATTGAGAGGTACTCTATCATTTAGTCGTAGTAGTGCAATGTCATGGCCAAGGTTCATGTAACTTATCGTAGTACTTGGGCAGACAAATAGGACAAACGCTATCATTGAGTTGTACTCTATCATTTAGTCGTAGTAATGCAATGTCATGGTCGAGGTTCATGTAACTTATCGTAGTACTTGGACAGACAAATAGGATGAACGCTATCATTGATTGGTTCACTATCATTTAGTCGTAGTAGTGCAATGTCATGGTCAAGGTTCATGTAATATATCAGAGTCCTTGGACAGACAAATAGGACGAATGCTATCATTGAGTGGTACTCTATCATTTAGTCGTAGTAGTGCAATGTCATGGTCAAGGTTCATGAAACATATCAGAGTACTTGGACAGAAAAATGGGACGAATATTATCATTGAGTGGTACACTATCATTTAGTCGTAGTAGTGCAATGTCATGGTCAAGGTTCATGTAACATATCAGAGTCCTTGGACAGACAAATAGGACGAACGCTATCATTGAGTGGTACTCTATCATTTACTCGTAGTAGTGCAATGTCATGGTCAAGGTTCATGTAGCATATCAGAGTCCTTGGACAGACAAATAGGACGAATGCTATCATTGAGTGGTACTCTATCATTTAGTCGTAGTAGTGCAATGTCATGGTCAAAGTTCATGTAACATATCAGAGTCCTTGGACAGACAAATAGGACAAATGTTATCATTGAGTGGTACTCTATCATTTAGTCGTAGTAGTGCAATGTCATGGTCAAGGTTCATGTAACATATCAGAGTCCTTGGACAGACAAATAGGACGAACGCTATCATTGAGTGGTACTCTATTATTTAGTCGTAGTAGTGCAATGTCATGGTCAAGGTTCATGTAACATATCAGAGTCCTTGTACAGACATATAGGACGAATGCTATCATTGAGTGGTGCACTATCATTTAGTCGTAGTAATGCAATGTCATGGTCAAGGTTCATGTAACTTATCGTAGTACTTCGGCAGACAAATAGGACGAATGTTATCATTGAGTGGCACTCTATCATTTAGTCGTAGTAGTGCAATGTCATGGTCAAAGTTCATGTAACTTATCAGATTCCTTGGACAGACAAATAGGACGAACGCTATCATTGTGTGGTACACTATCATTTAGTCGTAGTAGTGCAATGTCATGGTCAAAGTTCATGTAACATATCAGAGTACTTGGGCAGACAAATAGGACGAACGCTATCATTGTGTGGTACACTATCATTTAGTCGTAGTAGTGCAATGTCATGGTCAAGGTTCATGTAACATATCAGAGTCCTTGGACAGACAAATAGGACGAACGCTATCATTGAGTGGTACAATATCATTTAGTCGTAGTAGTGCAATGTCATGGTCAAGGTTCATGTAACATATCAGAGTCCTTGGACAGACAAATAGGATAAACGCTATCATTGAGTGGTACTCTATCATTTAGTTGTAGTAGTACAATGTCCTGGTCAAAGTTCATGTAACTTATCGTAGTACTTGGACAGACAAATAGGATAAACCTTATCATTGTGTGGTACACTATCATTTAGTCGTAGTAGTGCAATGTCATGGTCAAGGTTCATGTAACACATCAGAGTACTTGGACAGAAAAATAGGATAAACGCTATCATTGTGTGGTAGACTATCATTTAGTCGTAGTAGTGCAATGTCATGGTCAAGGTTCATGTAACTTATCGTAGTACTTGGACAGACAAGTAGGATAAACGCTATCATTGAGTGGTACTCTATCATTTAGTTGTAGTAGTACAATGTCCTGGTCAAAGTTCATGTAACATATCAGAGTACTTGGACAGACAAATAGGATAAACGCTATCATTGTGTGGTACACTATCATTTAGTCGTAGTAGTGCAATGTCATGGTCAAAGTTCATGTAACTTATCGTAGTACTTGTACAGACAAATAGGACGAACGCTATCATTGAGTGGTACTCTATCATTTAGTTGTAGTAGTACAATGTCCTGGTCAAAGTTCATGTAACATATCAGAGTACTTGGACAGACAAATAGGATCAACGCTATCATTGTGTGGTACACTATCATTTAGTCGTAGTAGTGCAATGTCATGGTCAAGGTTCATGTAACATATCAGAGTCCCTGGACAGACAAATAGGACGAACGCTATCATTGAGTGGTACTCTATCATTTAGTCGTAGTAGTGCAATGTCCTGGTCAAGGTTCATGTAACATATCAGAGTCCTTGGACAGACAAATAGGACGAACGCTATCATTGAGTGGTACTCTATCATTTAGTCGTAGTAGTGCAATGTCATGGTCAAGGTTCATGTAACTTACCAGAGTCTTTGGACAGACAAATAGGACGAACGCTATCGTTGAGTGGTACTCTGTCATTTAGTCGTAGTAGTGCAATGTCATGGTCAAGGTTCATGTAACATATCAGAGTCCTTGGACAGACAAATAGGACGAACGCTATCATTGAGTGGTACTCTATCATTTAGTCGTAGTACTGCAATGTCATGGTCAAGGTTCATGTAACTTATCGTAGTACTTGGACAGACAAATAGGACGAACACTATCATTGAGTGGTACCCTATCATTTAGTCGTAGTAGTGCAATGTCATGGTCAAGGTTCATGTAACATATCAGAGTCCTTGGACAGACAAATAGGACGAACGCTATCATTGAGTGGTACTCTATCATTTAGTCGTAGTAGTGCAATGTCATGGTAGAAGTTCATGTAACTTATCGTAGTACTTGGACAGACAAATAGGACGAACGCTATCATTGAGTGGTACACTATCATTTAGTCGTAGTAGTGCAATGTCATGGTCAAAGTTCATGTAACTTATCGTAGTACTTGGACAGACAAATAGGACGAACGCTATCATTGAGTGGTACACTATCATTTAGTCGTAGTAGTGCAATGTCATGGTCAAAGTTCATGTAACTTATCGTAGTACTTGGACAGACAAATAGGACGAACGCTATCATTGAGAGGTACTCTATCATTTAGTCGTAGTAGTGCAATGTCCTGGTCAAGGTTCATGTAACATATCAGAGTCCTTGTACAGACAAATAAGACGAACGCTATCATTGAGTGGTACTCTATCATTTAGACGTAGTAGTGCAATGTCATGGTCAAAGTTCATGTAACTTATCGTAGTACTTGGACAGACAAATAGGACGAATGCTATCATTGAGTGGTACTCTATCATTTAGTCGTAGTAGTGCAATGTCATGGTCAAGGTTCATGTAACATATCAGAGTCCTTGGAAAGACAAATAGGACGAACGCTATCATTGAGTGGTACTCTATCATTTAGTCGTAGTAGTGCAATGTCATGGTCAAGGTTCATGTAACATATCAGAGTCCTTGGACAGACAAATAGGATGAACGCTATCATTGAGTGGTACTCTATCATTTAGACGTAGTAGTGCAATGTCATGGTCAACGTTCATGTAACATATCAGAGTACTTGGACAGACAAATAGGACAAATGCTATCATTGAGTGGTACTCTATCATTTAGTCGTAGTAGTGCAATGTCATGGTCAAGGTTCATGTAACATATCAGAGTCCTTGGACAGACAAATAGGACAAATGCTATCATTGAGTGGTACTCTATCATTTAGTCGTAGTAGTGCAATGTCATGGTCAAGGTTCATGTAACTTATCAGAGTCCTTGGACAGACAAATAGGACGAATGCTATCATTGAGTGGTACTCTATCATTTAGTCGTAGTAGTGCAATGTCATGGTCAAGGTTCATGTAACTTATCAGAGTCCTTGGACAGACAAATAGGACGAACGCTATCATTGAGTGGTACTCTATCATTTAGTCGTAGTAGTGCAATGTCATGGTCAAGGTTCATGTAACATATCAGAGTCCTTGGACAGACAATTAGGACGAATGCTATCATTGAGTGGTACTCTATCATTTAGTCGTAGTAGTGCAATGTCATGGTCAAGGTTCATGTAACTTGTCAGAGTCCTTGGACAGACATATAGGACGAATGCTATCATTGAGTGGTACTCTATCATTTAGTCGTAGTGGTGCAATGTCATGGTCAAGGTTCATGTAACATATCAGAGTCCTTGGACAGACAATTAGGACGAATGCTATCATTGAGTGGTACTCTATCATTTAGTCGTAGTAGTGCAATGTCATCGTCAAGGTTCATGTAACATATCAGAGTCCTTGGACAGACAAATAGGATGAACGCTATCATTGAGTGGTACTCTATCATTTAGACGTAGTAGTGCAATGTCATGGTCAACGTTCATGTAACATATCAGAGTCCTTGGACAGACAAATAGGACGAACGCTATCATTGAGTGGTACACTATCATTTAGTCGTAGTAGTGCAATGTCATGGTCAAGGTTCATGTAACATATCAGAGTCCTTGTACAGACAAATAGGATAAACGCTATCATTGAGTGGTACTCTATCATTTAGTAGTAGTAGTGCGATGTCATGGTCAAAGTTCATGTAACTTATCGTAGTACTTGGGCAGACAAATAGGACGAATGTTATCATTGAGTGGTACTCTATCATTTAGTCGTAGTAGTGCAATGTCATGGTCAAAGTTCATGTAACTTATCGTAGTACTTGGGCAGACAAATAGGACGAATGTTATCATTGAGTGGTACTCTATCATTTAGTCGTAGTAGTGCAATGTCATGGTCAAAGTTCATGTAACTTATCGTAGTACTTGGGCAGACAAATAGCACGAATGTTATCATTGAGTGGTACTCTATCATTTAGTCGTAGTAGTGCAATGTCATGGTCAAGGTTCATGTAACTTATCAGAGTCCTTGGACAGACAAATAGGACGAACGCTATCATTGAGTGGTACTCTATCATTTAGTCGTAGTAGTGCAATGTCATGGTCAAGGTTCATGTAACATATCAGAGTTCTTGGACAGACAAATAGGACGAATGCTATCATTGAGTGGTACTCTATCATTTAGTCGCAGTAGTGCAATGTCATGGTCAAAGTTCATGTAACTTATCAGAGTCCTTGGACAGACAAATAGGACGAATGTTATCATTGAGTGGTACTCTTATCATTTAGTCGTAGTAGTGCAATGTCATGGTCAAGGTTCATGTAACTTATCGTAGTACTTGGACAGACAAATAGGACGAATGTTATCATTGAGTGGTACTCTATCATTTAGTCGTAGTAATGCAATGTCACGGTCAAGGTTCATATAACTTATCGTAGTACTTGGGCAGACAAATAGGACGAACGCTATCATTGAGTGGTACTCTATCATTTAGTCGTAGTAATGCAATGTCATGGTCAAGGTTCATGTAACTTATCAGAGTCCTTGGACAGACAACTAGGACGAATGCTATCATTGAGTGGTACTCTATCATTTAGTCGTAGTAGTGCAATGTCATGGTCAAGGTTCATGTAACATATCAGAGTCCTTGGACAGACAAATAGGATGAACGCTATCATTGAGTGGTACTCTATCATTTAGACGTAGTAGTGCAATGTCATGGTCAACGTTCATGTAACATATCAGAGTCCTTGGACAGACAAATAGGACGAACGCTATCATTGAGTGGTACACTATCATTTAGTCGTAGTAGTGCAATGTCATGGTCAAGGTTCATGTAACTTATCAGAGTTCTTGGACAGACAAATAGGACGAATGCTATCATTGAGTGGTACTCTATCATTTAGTCGTAGTAGTGCAATGTCCTGGTCAAGGTTCATGTAACTTATCAGAGTCCTTGGACAGACAAATAGGACGAATGCTATCATTGAGTGGTACTCTATCATTTAGTCGTAGTAGTGCAATGTCCTGGTCAAGGTTCATGTAACATATCAGAGTCCCTGGACAGACAAATAGGACGAACGCTATCATTGAGTGGTACTCTATCATTTAGTCGTAGTAGTGCAATGTCTTGGTCAAGGTTCATGTAACATATCAGAGTCCTTGGACAGACAAATAGGACGAACGCTATCATTGAGTGGTACTCTATCATTTAGTCGTAGTAGTGCAATGTCATGGTCAAGGTTCATGTAACTTACCAGAGTCTTTGGACAGACAAATAGGACGAACGCTATCATTGAGTGGTACTCTATCATTTAGTCATAGTACTGCAATGTCATGGTCAAGGTTCAAGTAACTTATCGTAGTACTTGGACAGACAAATAGGACGAACGCTATCATTGAGTGGTACTCTATCATTTAGTCGTAGTAGTGCAATGTCATGGTCAAGGTTCATGTAACATATCAGAGTCCTTGGACAGACAAATAGGACGAACGCTATCATTGAGTGGTACTCTATCATTTAGTCGTAGTAGTGCAATGTCATGGTCAAGGTTCATGTAACATATCAGAGTCCTTGGACAGACAAATAGGACGAATGCTATCATTGAGTGGTACTCTATCATTTAGTCATAGTAGTGCAATGTCATGGTCAGGGTTCATGTAACTTATCGTAGTACTTGGACAGACAAATAGGACGAACGCTATCATTGAGTGGTACTCTATCATTTAGTCGTAGTAGTGCAATGTCATGGTCAAGGTTCATGTAACTTATCAGAGTCCTTGGACAGACAAATAGGACGAATGCTATCATTAAGAGGTACTCTATCATTTAGTCGCAGTAGTGCAATGTCATGGTCAAAGTTCATGTAACTTATCGTAGTACTTGGGCAGACAAATAGGACGAATGTTATCATTGAGTGGTACTCTATCATTTAGTCGTAGTAGTGCAATGTCATGGTCAAGTTCATGTAACTTATCGTAGTACTTGGGCAGACAAATAGGACGAATGTTATCATTGAGTGGTACTCTATCATTTAGTCGTAGTAGTGCAATGTCATGGTCAAAGTTCATGTAACTTATCGTAGTACTTGGGCAGACAAATAGGACGAATGTTATCATTGAGTGGTACTCTATCATTTAGTCGTAGTAGTGCAATGTCATGGTCAAAGTTCATGTAACTTAACGTAGTACTTGAGCAGACAAATAGGACGAATGTTATCATTGAGTGGTACTCTATCATTTAGTCGTAGTAGTGCAATGTCATGGTCAAGGTTCATGTAACTTATCAGAGTCCTTGTACAGACAAATAGGGCGAATGCTATCATTGAGTGGTACTCTATCATTTAGTCGTAGTAGTGCAATGTCATGGTCAAGTTCATGTAACTTATCAGAGTCCTTGGACAGACAAATAGGACGAATGCTATAATTGAGTGGTACTCTATCATTTAGTCGTAGTAGTGCAATGTCATGGTCAAGTTCATGTAACTTATCAGAGTCCTTGGACAGACAAATAGGACGAATGCTATCATTGAGTGGTACTCTATCATTTAGTCGTAGTAGTGCAATGTCATGGTCAAGGTTCATGTAACTTATCAGAGTCCTTGGACAGACAAATAGGACGAACGCTATCATTGAGTGGTACTCTATCATTTAGTTGTAGTAGTGCAATGTCATGGTCAAGGTTCATGTAACATATCAGAGTCCTTGGACAGACAAATAGGACGAACGCTATCATTGAGTGGTACTCTATCATTTAGTCGTAGTAGTGCAATGTCATGGTCAAGTTCATGTAACATATCAGAGCCCTTGTACAGACAAATAGGACGAACGCTATCATTGAGTGGTACACTATCATTTAGTCGTAGTAGTGCAATGTCATGGTCAAGGTTCATGTAAATTATCGTAGTACTTGGACAGACAAATAGGACGAACGCTATCATTGAGTGGTACTCTATCATTTAGTTGTAGTAGTGCAATGTCATCGTCAAAGCTCATGTAACTTATCAGAGTCCTTGGACATACAAATAGGAAGAATGCTATCATTGAGTGGTACTCTATCATTTAGTCGTAGTAGTGCAATGTCATGGTCAAGTTCATGTAACTTATCAGAGTCCTTGGACAGACAAATAGGATGAACGCTATCATTGAGTGGTACTCTATCATTTAGTTGTAGTAGTGCAATGTCATCGTCAAAGCTCATGTAACTTATCAGAGTCCTTGGACACACAAATAGGACGAATGCTATCATTGAGTGGTACTCTATCATTTAGTTGTAGTAGTGCAATGTCATGGTCAAGTTCATGTAACTTTTCAGAGTCCTTGGACAGACAAATAGGACGAATGCTATCATTGAGTGGTATTCTATCATTTAGTCGTAGTAGTGCAATGTCATGGTCAAGGTTCATGTAACTTATCAGAGTCCTTGGACAGACAAATAGGATGAACGCTATCATTGAGTGGTACTCTATCATTTAGTTGTAGTAGTGCAATGTCATCGTCAAAGCTCATGTAACTTATCAGAGTCCTTGGACAGACCAATAGGACGAATGCTATCATTGAGTGGTACTCTATCTCTTAGTCGTAGTAGTGCAATGTCATGGTCAAAGTTCATGTAACATATCAGAATCCTTGGACAGACAAATAGGACGAATGCTATCATTGAGTGGTACTCTATCATTTAGTCGTAGTAGTGCAATGTCATGGTCAAAGTTCATGTAACATATCAGAATCCTTGGACAGACAAATAGGACGAATGCTATCATTGAGTGGTACTCTATCATTTAGTCGTAGTAGTGCAATGTCATGGTCAAAGTTCATGTAACATATCAGAATCCTTGGACAGACAAATAGGACGAATGCTATCATTGAGTGGTACTCTTTCATTTAGTCGTAGTAGTGCAATGTCATGGTCAAGGTTCATGTAACTTATCAGAGTCCTTGGACAGACAAATAGGACGAATGTTATCATTGAGTGGTACACTATCATTTAGTCGTAGTAGTGCAATGTCATGGTCAAAGTTCATGTAACTTATCAGAGTCCTTGTACAGAAAATGGGACGAATGCTATCATTGAGTGGTACTCTGTCATTTAGTCGTAGTAGTGCAATGTCATGTTCAAGGTTCATGTAACTCATCGTAGTACTTGGACAGACAAATAGGACGAACGCTATCATTGAGTGGTACACTATCATTTAGTCGTAGTAGTGCAATGTCATGGTCAAGGTTCATGTAACTTATCAGAGTACTTGGACAGACAAATAGGACGAATGCTATCATTGAGTGGGACACTATCATTTAGTCGTAGTAGTGCAATGTCATGGTCAAGGTTCATGTAACTTATCAGAGTCCTTGGACAGACAAATAGGACGAATGCTATCATTGAGTGGTACTCTGTCATTTAGTCGTAGTAGTGCAATGTCATGGTCAAGGTTCATGTAAAATATCAGAGTCCTTGGACAGACAAATAGGACGAACGCTATCATTGAGTGGTACTCTATCATTTAGTCGTAGTAGTGCAATGTCATGGTCAAGTTCATGTAACATATCAGAGCCCTTGTACAGACAAATAGGACGAACGCTATCATTGAGTGGTACACTATCATTTAGTCGTAGTAGTGCAATGTCATGGTCAAGGTTCATGTAACTTATCGTAGTACCTGGACAGACAAATAGGATGAACGCTATCATTGAGTGGTACACTATCATTTAGACGTAGTAGTGCAATGTCATGGTCAAGGTTCATGTAACATATCAGAGTCCTTGGACAGACAAATAGGATGAATGCTATCATTGAGTGGTTCTCTATCATTTAGTCGTAGTAGTGCAATATCATGGTCAAGTTCATGTAACTTATCAGAGTCCTTGGACAGACAAATAGGATGAACGCTATCATTGAGTGGTACTCTATCATTTAGTTGTAGTAGTGCAATGTCATCGTCAAAGCTCATGTAACTTATCAGAGTCCTTGGACAGACAAATAGGACGAATGCTATCATTGAGTGGTACTCTATCATTTAGTCGTAGTAGTGCAATGTCATGGTCAAAGTTCATGTAACTTATCAGAGTCCTTGGACAGACAAATAGGACGAATGCTATCATTGAGTGGTACTCTATCTCTTAGTCGTAGTAGTGCAATGTCATGGTCAAAGTTCATGTAACATATCAGAATCCTTGGACAGACAAATAGGACGAATGCTATCATTGAGTGGTACTCTATCATTTAGTCGTAGTAGTGCAATGTCATGGTCAAGGTTCATGTAACTTATCAGAGTCCTTGGACAGACAAATAGGACGAATGTTATCATTGAGTGGTACACTATCATTTAGTCGTAGTAGTGCAATGTCATGGTCAAAGTTCATGTAACTTATCAGAGTCCTTGTACAGAAAATAGGACGAATGCTATCATTGAGTGGTACTCTGTCATTTAGTCGTAGTAGTGCAATGTCATGTTCAAGGTTCATGTAACTTATCGTAGTACTTGGACAGACAAATAGGACGAATGCTATCATTGAGTGGTACACTATCATTTAGTCGTAGTAGTGCAATGTCATGGTCAAGGTTCATGTAACTTATCAGAGTCCTTGGACAGACAAATAGGACGAATGTTATCATTGAGTGGTACTCTATCATTTAGTCCTAGTAGTGCAATGTCATGCTCAAGGTTCATGTAACTTATCAGAGTACTTGGACAGACAAATTGGACGAATGTTATCATTGAGTGGTACTCTATCATTTAGTCGTAGTAGTGCAATGTCATGGTCAAGGTTCATGTAACTTATCAGAGTCCTTGGACAGACAAATAGGACGAATGCTATCATTGAGTGGGACACTATCATTTAGTCGTAGTAGTGCAATGTCATGGTCAAGGTTCATGTAACTTATCGTAGTACTTGGACAGACAAATAGGACGAATGCTATCATTGAGTGGGACACTATCATTTAGTCGTAGTAGTGCAATGTCATGGTCAAGGTTCATGTAACATATCAGAGTCCTTGGACAGACAAATAGGACGAACGCTATCATTGAGTGGTACTCTATCATTTAGTCGTAGTAGTGCAATGTCATGGTCAAGGTTCATGTAACTTATCAGAGTCCTTGGACAGACAAATAGGACGAATGCTATCATTGAGTGGTACTCTATCTCTTAGTCGTAGTAGTGCAATGTCATGGTCAAAGTTCATGTAACATATCAGAATTCTTGGACAGACAAATAGGACGAATGCTATCATTGAGTGGTACTCTATCATTTAGACGTAGTAGTGCAATGTCATGGTCAAGGTTCATGTAACTTATCAGAGTCCTTGTACAGAAAATAGGACGAATGCTATCATTGAGTGGTACTCTGTCATTTAGTCGTAGTAGTGCAATGTCATGTTCAAGGTTCATGTAACTTATCGTAGTACTTGGACAGACAAATAGGACGAACGCTATCATTGAGTGGTACACTATCATTTAGTCGTAGTAGTGCAATGTCATGGTCAAGTTTCATGTAACTTATCAGAGTACTTGGACAGACAAATAGGACGAATGCTATCATTGAGTGGGACACTATCAATTAGTCGTAGTAGTGCAATGTCATGGTCAGGGTTCATGTAACTTATCGGAGTCCTTGCACAGACAAATAGGACGAATGCTATCATTGAGTGGTACTCTGTCATTTAGTCGTAGTAGTGCAATGTCATGGTCAAGGTTCATGTAACTTATCAGAGTCCTTGGACAGACAAATAGGACGAATGCTATCATTGAGTGGTACTCTATCTTTTAGTCGTAGTAGTGCAATGTCCTGGTCAAGGTTCATGTAACTTATCAGAGTTCTTGGACAGACAAATAAGACGAACGCTATCATTGAGTGGTACTCTATCATTTAGTCGTAGTAGTGCAATGTCCTGGTCAAGGTTCATGTAACTTATCAGAGTCCTTGGACAGACAAATAGGACGAATGCTATCATTGAGTGGTACTCTATCATTTAGTCGTAGTAGTGCAATGTCCTGGTCAAGGTTCATGTAACATATCAGAGTCCTTGGACAGACAAATAGGACGAACGCTATCATTGAGTGGTACTCTATCATTTAGTCGTAGTAGTGCAATGTCCTGGTCAAGGTTCATGTAACATATCAGAGTCCTTGGACAGACAAATAGGACGAACGCTATCATTGAGTGGTACTCTATCATTTAGTCGTAGTAGTGCAATGTCATGGTCAAGGTTCATGTAACTTACCAGAGTCTTTGGACAGACAAATAGGACGAACGCTATCATTGAGTGGTACTCTGTCATTTAGTCGTAGTAGTGCAATGTCATGGTCAAGGTTCATGTAACTTATCAGAGTCCTTGGACAGACAAATAGGACGAACGCTATCATTGAGTGGTACTCTATCATTTATTCGTAGTAGTGCAATGTCAAGGTCAAGGTTCATGTAACTTATCAGAGTCCTTGGACAGACAAATAGGACGAACGCTATCATTGAGTGGTACTCTATCATTTAGTCGTAGTACTGCAATGTCATGGTCAAGGTTCATGTAACTTATCGTAGTACTTGGACAGACAAATAGGACGAACGCTATCATTGAGTGGTACTCTATCATTTAGTCGTAGTAGTGCAATGTCATGGTCAAGGTTCATGTAACATATCAGAGTCCTTGGACAGACAAATAGGACGAACGCTATCATTGAGCGGTACTCTATTATTTAGTCGTAGTAGTGCAATGTCATGGTCAAGGTTCATGTAACATATCAGAGTCCTTGGACAGACAAATAGGACGAATGCTATCATTGAGTGGTACTCTATCATTTAGTCGTAGTAGTGCAATGTCATGGTTAGGGTTCATGTAACTTATCGTAGTACTTGGACAGACAAATAGGACCAACGCTATCATTGAGTGGTACTCTATCATTTAGTCGTAGTAGTGCAATTTCATGGTCAAGGTTCATGTAACATTTCAGAGTCCTTGGACAGACAAATAGGACGAATGCTATCATTGAGTGGTACTCTATCATTTAGTTGTAGTAGTGCAATGTCATGGTCAAGGTTCATGTAACATATCAGAGTCCTTGGACAGACAAATAGGACAAATGCTATCATTGAGTGGTACTCTATCATTTAGTCCTAGTAGTGCAATGTCATGGTCAAGGTTCATGTAACATATAGGAGTCCTTGGACAGACAAATAGGACAAATGCTATCATTGAGTGGTACTCTATCATTTAGTCGTAGTAGTGCAATGTCATGGTCAAGGTTCATGTAACTTATCAGAGTCCTTGGACAGACAAATAGGACGAATGCTATCATTGAGTGGTACTCTATCATTTAGTCGTAGTAGTGCAATGTCATGGTCAAAGTTCATGTAACATATCAGAGTCCTTGGACAGACAAATAGGACGAACGCTATCATTGAGTGGTACTCTATCATTTAGTCGTAGTAGTGCAATGTCATGGTCAAGGTTCATGTAACTTATCAGAGTCCTTGGACAGACAAATAGGACGAATGCTATCATTAAGTGGTACTCTATCATTTAGTCGTAGTAGTGCAATGTCATGGTCAAGGTTCATGTAACATATCAGAGTCCTTGGACAGACAAATAGGATGAACGCTCTCATTGAGTGGTACTCTATCATTTAGAAGTAGTAGTGCAATGTCATGGTCAACGTTCATGTAACATATCAGAGTCCTTGGACAGACAAATAGGACGAACGCTATCATTGAGTGGTACACTATCATTTAGTCGTAGTAGTGCAATGTCATGGTCAAGGTTCATGTAACATATCAGAGTCCTTGGACAGACAAATAGGATAAACGCTATCATTGAGTGGTACTCTATCATTTAGTTGTAGTAGTGCAATGTCATGGTCAAAGTTCATGTAACTTATCGTAGTACTTGGGCAGACAAATAGGACGAATGTTATCATTGAGTGGTACTCTATCATTTAGACCTAGTAGTGCAATGTCATGGTCAAAGTTCATGTAACTTATCGTAGTACTTGGGCAGACAAATAGGACGAATGTTATCATTGAGTGGTACTCTATCATTTAGTCGTAGTAGTGCAATGTCATGGTCAAAGTTCATGTAACTTATCGTAGTACTTGGGCAGACAAATAGGACGAACGCTATCATTGAGTGGTACTCTATCATTTAGTCGTAGTAGTGCAATGTCATGGTCAAGGTTCATGTAACATATCAGAGTCCTTGGACAGACAAATAGGACGAATGTTATCATTGAGTGGTACTCTATCATTTAGTCGTAGTAGTGCAATGTCATGGTCAAGGTTCATGTAACTTATCGTAGTACTTGGACAGACAAATAGGACCAACGCTATCATTGAGTGGTACTCTATCATTTAGTCGTAGTAGTGCAATTTCATGGTCAAGGTTCATGTAACATTTCAGAGTCCTTGGACAGACAAATAGGACGAATGCTATCATTGAGTGGTACTCTATCATTTAGTCGTAGTAGTGCAATGTCATGGTCAAGGTTCATGTAACATATCAGAGTCCTTGGACAGACAAATAGGACAAATGCTATCATTGAGTGGTACTCTATCATTTTGTCGTAGTAGTGCAATGTCATGGTCAAGGTTCATATAACATATCAGAGTACTTGGACAGACAAATAGGACAAATGCTATCATTGAGTGGTACTCTATCATTTAGTCCTAGTAGTGCAATGTCATGGTCAAGGTTCATGTAACATATCAGAGTCCTTGGACAGACAAATAGGACAATTGCTATCATTGAGTGGTACTCTATCATTTAGTCGTAGTAGTGCAATGTCATGGTCAAGGTTCATGTAACTTATCAGAGTCCTTGGACAGACAAATAGGACGAATGCTATCATTGAGTGGTACTCTATCATTTAGTCGTAGTAGTGCAATGTCATGGTCAAGGTTCATGTAACATATCAGAGTCCTTGGACAGACAAATAGGACGAACGCTATCATTGAGTGGTACTCTATCATTTAGTCGTAGTAGTGCAATGTCATGGTCAAGGTTCATGTAACTTATCAGAGTCCTTGGACAGACAAATAGGACGAATGCTATCATTAAGTGGTACTCTATCATTTAGTCGTAGTAGTGCAATGTCATGGTCAAGGTTCATGTAACATATCAGAGTCCTTGGACAGACAAATAGGATGAACGCTATCATTGAGTGGTACTCTATCATTTAGAAGTAGTAGTGCAATGTCATGGTCAACGTTCATGTAACATATCAGAGTCCTTGGACAGACAAATAGGACGAACGCTATCATTGAGTGGTACACTATCATTTAGTCGTAGTAGTGCAATGTCATGGTCAAGGTTCATGTAACATATCAGAGTCCTTGGACAGACAAATAGGATAAACGCTATCATTGAGTGGTACTCTATCATTTAGTTGTAGTAGTGCAATGTCATGGTCAAAGTTCATGTAACTTATCGTAGTACTTGGGCAGACAAATAGGACGAATGTTATCATTGAGTGGTACTCTATCATTTAGACCTAGTAGTGCAATGTCATGGTCAAAGTTCATGTAACTTATCGTAGTACTTGGGCAGACAAATAGGACGAATGTTATCATTGAGTGGTACTCTATCATTTAGTCGTAGTAGTGCAATGTCATGGTCAAAGTTCATGTAACTTATCGTAGTACTTGGGCAGACAAATAGGACGAACGCTATCATTGAGTGGTACTCTATCATTTAGTCGTAGTAGTGCAATGTCATGGTCAAGGTTCATGTAACATATCAGAGTCCTTGGACAGACAAATAGGACGAATGTTATCATTGAGTGGTACTCTATCATTTAGTCGTAGTAGTGCAATGTCATGGTCAAGGTTCATGTAACTTATCAGAGTCCCTGTACAGACAAATAGGACGAACGCTATCATTGAGTGGTACTCTATCATTTAGTCGTAGTAGGGCAATGTCATGGTCAAGGTTCATGTAACATATCAGTGTTCTTGGACAGACAAATAGGACGAATGCTAACATTGAGTGGTACTCTATCATTTAGTCGCAGTAGTGCAATGTCATGGTCAAAGTTCATGTAACTTATCAGAGTCCTTGGACAGGCAAATAGGACGAATGTTATCATTGAGTGGTACTCTTATCATTTAGTCGTAGTAGTGCAATGTCATGGTCAAGGTTCATGTAACTTATCGTAGTACTTGGACAGACAAATAGGACGAATGTTATCATTGAGTGGTACTCTATCATTTAGTCGTAGTAATGCAATGTCATGGTCAAGGTTCATATAACTTATCGTAGTACTTGGGCAGACAAATAGGACGAACGCTATCATTGAGTGGAACTCTATCATTTAGTCGTAGTAATGCAATGTCATGGTCAAGGTTCATGTAACTTATCGTAGTACCTGGGCAGACAAATAGGACAAACGCTATCATTGAGTGGTACACTATCATTTATTCGTAGTACTGCAATGTCATGGTCAAGGTTCATGTAACTTATCGTAGTACTTGGGCAGACAAATAGGACGAACGCTATCATTGAGTGGTACACTATCATTTAGTCGTAGTAATGCAATGTCATGGTCAAGGTTCATGTAACATATCAGAGTCCTTGGACAGACAAATAGGACGAACGCTATCATTGAGTGGTACACTATCATTTAGTCGTAGTAGTGCAATGTCATGGTCAAGGTTCATGTAACTTATCGTAGTACTTGGGCAGACAAATAGGACGAACGCTATCATTGAGTGGTACACTATCATTTAGTCGTAGTAGTGCAATGTCATGGTCAAGGTTCATGTAACTTATCGTAGTACTTGGGCAGACAAATAGGACGAACGCTATCATTGAGTGGTACACTATCATTTAGTCGTAGTAGTGCAATGTCATGGTCAAGTTCATGTAACTTATCAGAGTCCTTGGACAGACAAATAGGACGAACGCTATCATTGAGTGGTACTCTATCATTTAGTTGTAGGAGTGCAATGTCATGGTCAAGGTTCATGTAACATATCAGAGTCCTTGGACAGACAAATAGGACGAATGTTATCATTGAGCGGTACTCTATCATTTAGTCGTAGTAGTGCAATGTCATGGTCAAGGTTCATGTAACATATCAGAGTCCTTGGACAGACAAATAGGATGAACGCTATCATTGAGTGGTACTCTATCATTTAGTCGTAGTAGTGCAATGTCATGGTCAAGGTTCATGTAACATATCAGAGTCCTTGGACAGACAAATAGGACGAATGCTATCATTGAGTGGTACTCTATCAGTTAGTCGTAGTAGTGCAATGTCATGATCAAGTTCATGTAACTTATCAGAGTCCTTGGACAGACAAATAGGATGAACGCTATCATTGAGTGGTACTCTATCATTTAGTTGTAGTAGTGCAATGTCCTGGTCAAGGTTCATGTAACATATCAGAGTCCTTGGACAGACAAATAGGACGAACGCTATCATTGAGTGGTACTCTATCATTTAGTCGTAGTAGTGCAATGTCATGGTCAAGGTTCATGTAACTTATCGTAGTACTTGGGCAGACAAATAGGACAAACGCTATCATTGAGTTGTACTCTATCATTTAGTCGTAGTAATGCAATGTCATGGTCGAGGTTCATGTAACTTATCGTAGTACTTGGACAGACAAATAGGATGAACGCTATCATTGATTGGTTCACTATCATTTAGTCGTAGTAGTGCAATGTCATGGTCAAGGTTCATGTAATATATCAGAGTCCTTGGACAGACAAATAGGACGAATGCTATCATTGAGTGGTACTCTATCATTTAGTCGTAGTAGTGCAATGTCATGGTCAAGGTTCATGAAACATATCAGAGTACTTGGACAGAAAAATGGGACGAATATTATCATTGAGTGGTACACTATCATTTAGTCGTAGTAGTGCAATGTCATGGTCAAGGTTCATGTAACATATCAGAGTCCTTGGACAGACAAATAGGACGAACGCTATCATTGAGTGGTACTCTATCATTTAGTCGTAGTAGTGCAATGTCATGGTCAAAGTTCATGTAACATATCAGAGTACTTGGGCAGACAAATAGGACGAACGCTATCATTGTGTGGTACACTATCATTTAGTCGTAGTAGTGCAATGTCATGGTCAAGGTTCATGTAACATATCAGAGTCCTTGGACAGACAAATAGGACGAACGCTATCATTGAGTGGTACACTATCATTTAGTCGTAGTAGTGCAATGTCATGGTCAAGGTTCATGTAACATATCAGAGTCCTTGGACAGACAAATAGGATAAACGCTATCATTGAGTGGTACTCTATCATTTAGTTGTAGTAGTACAATGTCCTGGTCAAAGTTCATGTAACTTATCGTAGTACTTGGACAGACAAATAGGATAAACCTTATCATTGTGTGGTACACTATCATTTAGTCGTAGTAGTGCAATGTCATGGTCAAGGTTCATGTAACATATCAGAGTACTTGGACAGAAAAATAGGATAAACGCTATCATTGTGTGGTAGACTATCATTTAGTCGTAGTAGTGCAATGTCATGGTCAAGGTTCATGTAACTTATCGTAGTACTTGGACAGACAAATAGGATAAACGCTATCATTGAGTGGTACTCTATCATTTAGTTGTAGTAGTACAATGTCCTGGTCAAAGTTCATGTAACATATCACAGTACTTGGACAGACAAATAGGATAAACACTATCATTGTGTGGTACACTATCATTTAGTCGTAGTAGTGCAATGTCATGGTCAAAGTTCATGTAACTTATCGTAGTACTTGTACAGACAAATAGGACGAACGCTATCATTGAGTGGTACTCTATCATTTAGTTGTAGTAGTACAATATCCTGGTCAAAGTTCATGTAACATATCAGAGTACTTGGACAGACAAATAGGATCAACGCTATCATTGTGTGGTACACTATCATTTAGTCGTAGTAGTGCAATGTCATGGTCAAGGTTCATGTAACATATCAGAGTCCCTGGACAGACAAATAGGACGAACGCTATCATTGAGTGGTACTCTATCATTTAGTCGTAGTAGTGCAATGTCCTGGTCAAGGTTCATGTAACATATGAGAGTCCTTGGACAGACAAATAGGACGAACGCTATCATTGAGTGGTACTCTATCATTTAGTCGTAGTAGTGCAATGTCATGGTCAAGGTTCATGTAACTTACCAGAGTCTTTGGACAGACAAATAGGACAAACGCTATCGTTGAGTGGTACTCTGTCATTTAGTCGTAGTAGTGCAATGTCATGGTCAAGGTTCATGTAACATATCAAGGTCCTTGGACAGACAAATAGGACGAACGCTATCATTGAGTGGTACTCTATCATTTAGTCGTAGTACTGCAATGTCATGGTCAAGGTTCATGTAACTTATCGTAGTACTTGGACAGACAAATAGAACGAACACTATCATTGAGTGGTACTCTATCATTTAGTCGTAGTAGTGCAATGTCATGGTCAAGGTTCATGTAACATATCAGAGTCCTTGGACAGACAAATAGGACGAACGCTATCATTGAGTGGTACTCTATCATTTAGTCGTAGTAGTGCAATGTCATGGTAGAAGTTCATGTAACTTATCGTAGTACTTGGACAGACAAATAGGACGAACGCTATCATTGAGTGGTACACTATCATTTAGTCGTAGTAGTGCAATGTCATGGTCAAAGTTCATGTAACTTATCGTAGTACTTGGACAGACAAATAGGACGAACGCTATCATTGAGTGGTACACTATCATTTAGTCGTAGTAGTGCAATGTCATGGTCAAAGTTCATGTAACTTATCGTAGTACTTGGACAGACAAATAGGACGAACGCTATCATTGAGAGGTACTCTATCATTTAGTCGTAGTAGTGCAATGTCCTGGTCAAGGTTCATGTAACATATCAGAGTCCTTGTACAGACAAATAAGACGAACGCTATCATTGAGTGGCACTCTACCATTTAGACGTAGTAGTGCAATGTCATGGTCAAAGTTCATGTAACTTATCGTAGGACTTGGACAGACAAATAGGACGAATGCTATCATTGATTGGTACTCTATCATTTAGTCGTAGTAGTGCAATGTCCTGGTCAAGGTTCATGTAACATATCAGAGTCCTTGGACAGACAAATAGGACGAATGCTATCATTGAGTGGTACTCTATCATTTAGTCGTAGTAGTGCAATGTCATGGTCAAGGTTCATGTAACATATCAGAGTCCTTGGAAAGACAAATAGGACGAACGCTATCATTGAGTGGTACTCTATCATTTAGTCGTAGTAGTGCAATGTCATGGTCAAGGTTCATGTAACATATCAGAGTCCTTGGACAGACAAATAGGATGAACGCTATCATTGAGTGGTACTCTATCATTTAGACGTAGTAGTGCAATGTCATGGTCAACGTTCATGTAACATATCAGAGTACTTGGACAGACAAATAGGACAAATGCTATCATTGAGTGGTACTCTATCATTTAGTCGTAGTAGTGCAATGTCATGGTCAAGGTTCATGTAACATATCAGAGTCCTTGGACAGACAAATAGGACAAATGCTATCATTGAGTGGTACTCTATCATTTAGTCGTAGTAGTGCAATGTCATGGTCAAGGTTCATGTAACTTATCAGAGTCCTTGGACAGACAAATAGGACGAATGCTATCATTGAGTGGTACTCTATCATTTAGTCGTAGTAGTGCAATGTCATGGTCAAGGTTCATGTAACTTATCAGAGTCCTTGGACAGACAAATAGGACGAACGCTATCATTGAGTGGTACTCTATCATTTAGTCGTAGTAGTGCAATGTCATGGTCAAGGTTCATGTAACATATCAGAGTCCTTGGACAGACAATTAGGACGAATGCTATCATTGAGTGGTACTCTATCATTTAGTCGTAGTAGTGCAATGTCATGGTCAAGGTTCATGTAACTTGTCAGAGTCCTTGGACAGACATATAGGACGAATGCTATCATTGAGTGGTACTCTATCATTTAGTCGTAGTAGTGCAATGTCATGGTCAAGGTTCATGTAACATATCAGAGTCCTTGGACAGACAATTAGGACGAATGCTATCATTGAGTGGTACTCTATCATTTAGTCGTAGTAGTGCAATGTCATGGTCAAGGTTCATGTAACATATCAGAGTCCTTGGACAGACAAATAGGATGAACGCTATCATTGATTGGTACTCTATCATTTAGACGTAGTAGTGCAATGTCATGGTCAACGTTCATGTAACATATCAGAGTCCTTGGACAGACAAATAGGACGAACGCTATCATTGAGTGGTACACTATCATTTAGTCGTAGTAGTGCAATGTCATGGTCAAGGTTCATGTAACATATCAGAGTCCTTGGACAGACAAATAGGATAAACGCTATCATTGAGTGGTACTCTATCATTTAGTAGTAGTAGTGCAATGTCATGGTCAAAGTTCATGTAACTTATCGTAGTACTTGGGCAGACAAATAGGACGAATGTTATCATTGAGTGGTACTCTATCATTTAGTCGTAGTAGTGCAATGTCATGGTCAAAGTTCATGTAACTTATCGTAGTACTTGGGCAGACAAATAGGACGAATGTTATCATTGAGTGGTACTCTATCATTTAGTCGTAGTAGTGCAATGTCATGGTCAAAGTTCATGTAACTTATCGTAGTACTTGGGCAGACAAATAGCACGAATGTTATCATTGAGTGGTACTCTATCATTTAGTCGTAGTAGTGCAATGTCATGGTCAAGGTTCATGTAACTTATCAGAGTCCTTGGACAGACAAATAGGACGAACGCTATCATTGAGTGGTACTCTATCATTTAGTTGTAGTAGTGCAATGTCCTGGTCAAGGTTCATGTAACATATCAGAGTCCTTGGACAGACAAATAGGACGATCGCTATCATTGAGTGGTACTCTATCATTTAGTCGTAGTAGTGCAATGTCATGGTCAAGTTCATGTAACATATCAGAGTCCTTGTACAGACAAATAGGACGAACGCTATCATTGAGAGGTACTCTATCATTTAGTCGTAGTAGTGCAATGTCATGGCCAAGGTTCATGTAACTTATCGTAGTACTTGGGCAGACAAATAGGACAAACGCTATCATTGAGTTGTACTCTATCATTTAGTCGTAGTAATGCAATGTCATGGTCGAGGTTCATGTAACTTATCGTAGTACTTGGACAGACAAATAGGATGAACGCTATCATTGATTGGTTCACTATCATTTAGTCGTAGTAGTGCAATGTCATGGTCAAGGTTCATGTAATATATCAGAGTCCTTGGACAGACAAATAGGACGAATGCTATCATTGAGTGGTACTCTATCATTTAGTCGTAGTAGTGCAATGTCATGGTCAAGGTTCATGAAACATATCAGAGTACTTGGACAGAAAAATGGGACGAATATTATCATTGAGTGGTACACTATCATTTAGTCGTAGTAGTGCAATGTCATGGTCAAGGTTCATGTAACATATCAGAGTCCTTGGACAGACAAATAGGACGAACGCTATCATTGAGTGGTACTCTATCATTTACTCGTAGTAGTGCAATGTCATGGTCAAGGTTCATGTAGCATATCAGAGTCCTTGGACAGACAAATAGGACGAATGCTATCATTGAGTGGTACTCTATCATTTAGTCGTAGTAGTGCAATGTCATGGTCAAAGTTCATGTAACATATCAGAGTCCTTGGACAGACAAATAGGACAAATGTTATCATTGAGTGGTACTCTATCATTTAGTCGTAGTAGTGCAATGTCATGGTCAAGGTTCATGTAACATATCAGAGTCCTTGGACAGACAAATAGGACGAACGCTATCATTGAGTGGTACTCTATTATTTAGTCGTAGTAGTGCAATGTCATGGTCAAGGTTCATGTAACATATCAGAGTCCTTGTACAGACATATAGGACGAATGCTATCATTGAGTGGTGCACTATCATTTAGTCGTAGTAATGCAATGTCATGGTCAAGGTTCATGTAACTTATCGTAGTACTTCGGCAGACAAATAGGACGAATGTTATCATTGAGTGGCACTCTATCATTTAGTCGTAGTAGTGCAATGTCATGGTCAAAGTTCATGTAACTTATCAGATTCCTTGGACAGACAAATAGGACGAACGCTATCATTGTGTGGTACACTATCATTTAGTCGTAGTAGTGCAATGTCATGGTCAAAGTTCATGTAACATATCAGAGTACTTGGGCAGACAAATAGGACGAACGCTATCATTGTGTGGTACACTATCATTTAGTCGTAGTAGTGCAATGTCATGGTCAAGGTTCATGTAACATATCAGAGTCCTTGGACAGACAAATAGGACGAACGCTATCATTGAGTGGTACAATATCATTTAGTCGTAGTAGTGCAATGTCATGGTCAAGGTTCATGTAACATATCAGAGTCCTTGGACAGACAAATAGGATAAACGCTATCATTGAGTGGTACTCTATCATTTAGTTGTAGTAGTACAATGTCCTGGTCAAAGTTCATGTAACTTATCGTAGTACTTGGACAGACAAATAGGATAAACCTTATCATTGTGTGGTACACTATCATTTAGTCGTAGTAGTGCAATGTCATGGTCAAGGTTCATGTAACACATCAGAGTACTTGGACAGAAAAATAGGATAAACGCTATCATTGTGTGGTAGACTATCATTTAGTCGTAGTAGTGCAATGTCATGGTCAAGGTTCATGTAACTTATCGTAGTACTTGGACAGACAAGTAGGATAAACGCTATCGTTGAGTGGTACTCTATCATTTAGTTGTAGTAGTACAATGTCCTGGTCAAAGTTCATGTAACATATCAGAGTACTTGGACAGACAAATAGGATAAACGCTATCATTGTGTGGTACACTATCATTTAGTCGTAGTAGTGCAATGTCATGGTCAAAGTTCATGTAACTTATCGTAGTACTTGTACAGACAAATAGGACGAACGCTATCATTGAGTGGTACTCTATCATTTAGTTGTAGTAGTACAATGTCCTGGTCAAAGTTCATGTAACATATCAGAGTACTTGGACAGACAAATAGGATCAACGCTATCATTGTGTGGTACACTATCATTTAGTCGTAGTAGTGCAATGTCATGGTCAAGGTTCATGTAACATATCAGAGTCCCTGGACAGACAAATAGGACGAACGCTATCATTGAGTGGTACTCTATCATTTAGTCGTAGTAGTGCAATGTCCTGGTCAAGGTTCATGTAACATATCAGAGTCCTTGGACAGACAAATAGGACGAACGCTATCATTGAGTGGTACTCTATCATTTAGTCGTAGTAGTGCAATGTCATGGTCAAGGTTCATGTAACTTACCAGAGTCTTTGGACAGACAAATAGGACGAACGCTATCGTTGAGTGGTACTCTGTCATTTAGTCGTAGTAGTGCAATGTCATGGTCAAGGTTCATGTAACATATCAGAGTCCTTGGACAGACAAATAGGACGAACGCTATCATTGAGTGGTACTCTATCATTTAGTCGTAGTACTGCAATGTCATGGTCAAGGTTCATGTAACTTATCGTAGTACTTGGACAGACAAATAGGACGAACACTATCATTGAGTGGTACCCTATCATTTAGTCGTAGTAGTGCAATGTCATGGTCAAGGTTCATGTAACATATCAGAGTCCTTGGACAGACAAATAGGACGAACGCTATCATTGAGTGGTACTCTATCATTTAGTCGTAGTAGTGCAATGTCATGGTAGAAGTTCATGTAACTTATCGTAGTACTTGGACAGACAAATAGGACGAACGCTATCATTGAGTGGTACACTATCATTTAGTCGTAGTAGTGCAATGTCATGGTCAAAGTTCATGTAACTTATCGTAGTACTTGGACAGACAAATAGGACGAACGCTATCATTGAGTGGTACACTATCATTTAGTCGTAGTAGTGCAATGTCATGGTCAAAGTTCATGTAACTTATCGTAGTACTTGGACAGACAAATAGGACGAACGCTATCATTGAGAGGTACTCTATCATTTAGTCGTAGTAGTGCAATGTCCTGGTCAAGGTTCATGTAACATATCAGAGTCCTTGTACAGACAAATAAGACGAACGCTATCATTGAGTGGTACTCTATCATTTAGACGTAGTAGTGCAATGTCATGGTCAAAGTTCATGTAACTTATCGTAGTACTTGGACAGACAAATAGGACGAATGCTATCATTGAGTGGTACTCTATCATTTAGTCGTAGTAGTGCAATGTCATGGTCAAGTTTCATGTAACATATCAGAGTCCTTGGAAAGACAAATAGGACGAACGCTATCATTGAGTGGTACTCTATCATTTAGTCGTAGTAGTGCAATGTCATGGTCAAGGTTCATGTAACATATCAGAGTCCTTGGACAGACAAATAGGATGAACGCTATCATTGAGTGGTACTCTATCATTTAGACGTAGTAGTGCAATGTCATGGTCAACGTTCATGTAACATATCAGAGTACTTGGACAGACAAATAGGACAAATGCTATCATTGAGTGGTACTCTATCATTTAGTCGTAGTAGTGCAATGTCATGGTCAAGGTTCATGTAACATATCAGAGTCCTTGGACAGACAAATAGGACAAATGCTATCATTGAGTGGTACTCTATCATTTAGTCGTAGTAGTGCAATGTCATGGTCAAGGTTCATGTAACTTATCAGAGTCCTTGGACAGACAAATAGGACGAATGCTATCATTGAGTGGTACTCTATCATTTAGTCGTAGTAGTGCAATGTCATGGTCAAGGTTCATGTAACTTATCAGAGTCCTTGGACAGACAAATAGGACGAACGCTATCATTGAGTGGTACTCTATCATTTAGTCGTAGTAGTGCAATGTCATGGTCAAGGTTCATGTAACATATCAGAGTCCTTGGACAGACAATTAGGACGAATGCTATCATTGAGTGGTACTCTATCATTTAGTCGTAGTAGTGCAATGTCATGGTCAAGGTTCATGTAACTTGTCAGAGTCCTTGGACAGACATATAGGACGAATGCTATCATTGAGTGGTACTCTATCATTTAGTCGTAGTGGTGCAATGTCATGGTCAAGGTTCATGTAACATATCAGAGTCCTTGGACAGACAATTAGGACGAATGCTATCATTGAGTGGTACTCTATCATTTAGTCGTAGTAGTGCAATGTCATCGTCAAGGTTCATGTAACATATCAGAGTCCTTGGACAGACAAATAGGATGAACGCTATCATTGAGTGGTACTCTATCATTTAGACGTAGTAGTGCAATGTCATGGTCAACGTTCATGTAACATATCAGAGTCCTTGGACAGACAAATAGGACGAACGCTATCATTGAGTGGTACACTATCATTTAGTCGTAGTAGTGCAATGTCATGGTCAAGGTTCATGTAACATATCAGAGTCCTTGTACAGACAAATAGGATAAACGCTATCATTGAGTGGTACTCTATCATTTAGTAGTAGTAGTGCGATGTCATGGTCAAAGTTCATGTAACTTATCGTAGTACTTGGGCAGACAAATAGGACGAATGTTATCATTGAGTGGTACTCTATCATTTAGTCGTAGTAGTGCAATGTCATGGTCAAAGTTCATGTAACTTATCGTAGTACTTGGGCAGACAAATAGGACGAATGTTATCATTGAGTGGTACTCTATCATTTAGTCGTAGTAGTGCAATGTCATGGTCAAAGTTCATGTAACTTATCGTAGTACTTGGGCAGACAAATAGCACGAATGTTATCATTGAGTGGTACTCTATCATTTAGTCGTAGTAGTGCAATGTCATGGTCAAGGTTCATGTAACTTATCAGAGTCCTTGGACAGACAAATAGGACGAACGCTATCATTGAGTGGTACTCTATCATTTAGTCGTAGTAGTGCAATGTCATGGTCAAGGTTCATGTAACATATCAGAGTTCTTGGACAGACAAATAGGACGAATGCTATCATTGAGTGGTACTCTATCATTTAGTCGCAGTAGTGCAATGTCATGGTCAAAGTTCATGTAACTTATCAGAGTCCTTGGACAGACAAATAGGACGAATGTTATCATTGAGTGGTACTCTTATCATTTAGTCGTAGTAGTGCAATGTCATGGTCAAGGTTCATGTAACTTATCGTAGTACTTGGACAGACAAATAGGACGAATGTTATCATTGAGTGGTACTCTATCATTTAGTCGTAGTAATGCAATGTCACGGTCAAGGTTCATATAACTTATCGTAGTACTTGGGCAGACAAATAGGACGAACGCTATCATTGAGTGGTACTCTATCATTTAGTCGTAGTAATGCAATGTCATGGTCAAGGTTCATGTAACTTATCAGAGTCCTTGGACAGACAACTAGGACGAATGCTATCATTGAGTGGTACTCTATCATTTAGTCGTAGTAGTGCAATGTCATGGTCAAGGTTCATGTAACATATCAGAGTCCTTGGACAGACAAATAGGATGAACGCTATCATTGAGTGGTACTCTATCATTTAGACGTAGTAGTGCAATGTCATGGTCAACGTTCATGTAACATATCAGAGTCCTTGGACAGACAAATAGGACGAACGCTATCATTGAGTGGTACACTATCATTTAGTCGTAGTAGTGCAATGTCATGGTCAAGGTTCATGTAACATATCAGAGTCCTTGGACAGACAAATAGGATAAACGCTATCATTGAGTGGTACTCTATCATTTAGTTGTAGTAGTGCAATGTCATGGTCAAAGTTCATGTAACTTATCGTAGTACTTGGGCAGACAAATAGGACGAATGTTATCATTGAGTGGTACTCTATCATTTAGTCGTAGTAGTGCAATGTCATGGTCAAAGTTTATGTAACTTATCGTAGTACTTGGGCAGACAAATAGGACGAATGTTATCATTGAGTGGTACTCTATCATTTAGTCTTAGTAGTGCAATGTCATGGTCAAAGTTCATGTAACTTATCGTAGTACTTGGGCAGACAAATAGGACGAATGTTATCATTGAGTGGTACTCTATCATTTAGTCGTAGTAGTGCAATGTCATGGTCAAGGTTCATGTAACTTATCAGAGTCCTTGGACAGACAAATAGGACGAACGCTATCATTGAGTGGTACTCTATCATTTAGTCGTAGTAGTGCAATGTCATGGTCAAGGTTCATGTAACATATCAGAGTTCTTGGACAGACAAATAGGACGAATGCTATCATTGAGTGGTACTCTATCATTTAGTCGCAGTAGTGCAATGTCATGGTCAAAGTTCATGTAACTTATCAGAGTCCTTGGACAGACAAATAGGACGAATGTTATCATTGAGTGGTACTCTTATCATTTAGTCGTAGTAGTGCAATGTCATGGTCAAGGTTCATGTAACTTATCGTAGTACTTGGACAGACAAATAGGACGAATGTTATCATTGAGTGGTACTCTATCATTTAGTCGTAGTAATGCAATGTCACGGTCAAGGTTCATATAACTTATCGTAGTACTTGGGCAGACAAATAGGACGAACGCTATCATTGAGTGGTACTCTATCATTTAGTCGTAGTAATGCAATGTCATGGTCAAGGTTCATGTAACTTATCGTAGTACCTGGGCAGACATATAGGACAAACGCTATCATTGAGTGGTACTCTATCATTTAGTCGTAGTAATGCAATGTCATGGTCAAGGTTCATGTAACTTATCGTAGTACTTGGGCACACAAATAGGACGAACGCTATCATTGAGTGGTACACTATCATTTAGTCGTAGTAGTGCAATGTCCTGGTCAAGGTTCATGTAACTTATCGTAGTACTTGGGCAGACAAATAGGACGAACGCTATCATTGAGAGGTACACTATCATTTAGTCGTAGTAATGCAATGTCATGGTCAAGGTTCATGTAACTTATCGTAGTACTTGGACAGACAAATAGGATGAACGCTATCATTGAGTGGTACACTATCATTTAGTCGTAGTAGTGCAATGTCATGGTCAATGTTCATGTAACTTATCGTAGTACTTGGGCAGACAAATAGGACGAACGCTATCATTGAGTGGTACACTATCATTTAGTCGTAGTAGTGCAATGTCATGGTCAAGGTTCATGTAACTTATCAGAGTCCTTGTACAGACAAATAGGACGAATGCTATCATTGAGTGGTACTCTATCTTTTAGTCGTAGTAGTGCAATGTCATGGTCAAAGTTCATGTAACTTATCAGAGTCCTTGGACAGACAAATCGGACGAACACTATCATTGAGTGGTACTCTATCATTTAGTCGTAGTAGTGCGATGTCATGGTCAAAGTTCATGTAACATATCAGAGTCCTTGGACAGACAAATAGGACGAACGCTATCATTGAGTGGTACTCTATCATTTAGTCGTAGTAGTGCAATGTCATGGTCAAGGTTCATGTAACATATCAGAGTCCTTGGACAGACAAATAGGACGAAAGCTATCATTGAGTGGTACACTATCATTTAGTTGTAGTAGTGCAATGTCATTGTCAAAGTTCATGTAACATATCAGAGTCCTTGGACAGACAAATAGGACGAATGCTATCATTGAGTGGTACTCTATCATTTAGTTGTAGGAGTGCAATGTCATGGTCAAGGTTCATGTAACATATCAGAGTCCTTGGACAGACAAATAGGACGAATGCTATCATTGAGTGGTGCACTATCATTTAGTCGTAGTAGTGCAATGTCATGGTCAAGGTTCATGTAACATATCAGAGTCCTTGGACAGACAAATAGGATGAATGCTATCATTGAGTGGTACTCTATCATTTAGTCGTAGTAGTGCAATGTCATGATCAAGGTTCATGTAACATATCAGAGTCCTTGTACAGACAAATAGGACGAACGCTATCATTGAGTGGTACACTATCATTTAGTCGTAGTAGTGCAATGTCATGGTCAAGGTTCATGTAACATATCAGAGTCCTTGGACAGACAAATAGGATGAATGATATCATTGAGTGGTACTCTATCATTTAGTTGTAGTAGTGCAATGTCATGGTCAAGGTTCATGTAACATATCAGAGTCCTTGGACAGACAAATAGGACGAACGCTATCATTGAGTGGTACTCTATCATTTAGTCATAGTAGTGCAATGTCATGGTCAAGTTCATGTAACATATCAGAGTCCTTGTACAGACAAATAGGACGAACGCTATCATTGAGTGGTACTCTATCATTTAGTCGTAGTAGCGCAATGTCATGGTCAAGGTTCATGTAACTTATCGTAGTACTTGGGCAGACAAATAGGACAAACGCTATCATTGAGTGGTACTCTATCATTTAGTCGTAGTAGTGCAATGTCATGGTCGAGGTTCATGTAACTTATCGTAGTACTTGGACAGACAAATAGGATGAACGCTATCATTGATTGGTTCACTATCATTTAGTCGTAGTAGTGCAATGTCATGGTCAAGGTTCATGTAATATATCAGAGTCCTTGGACAGACAAATAGGACGAATGCTATCATTGAGTGGTACTCTATCATTTAGTCGTAGTAGTGCAATGTCATGGTCAAGGTTCATGAAACATATCAGAGTACTTGGACAGAAAAATGGGACGAATATTATCATTGAGTGGTACACTATCATTTAGTCGTAGTAGTGCAATGTCATGGTCAAGGTTCATGTAACATATCAGAGTCCTTGGACAGACAAATAGGACGAACGCTATCATTGAGTGGTACTCTATCATTTACTCGTAGTAGTGCAATGTCATGGTCAAGGTTCATGTAGCATATCAGAGTCCTTGGACAGACAAAAAGGACGAATGCTATGATTGAGTGGTACTCTATCATTTAGTCGTAGTAGTGCAATGTCATGGTCAAAGTTCATGTAACATATCAGAGTCCTTGGACAGACAAATAGGACAAATGTTATCATTGAGTGGTACTCTATCATTTAGTCGTAGTAGTGCAATGTCATGGTCAAGGTTCATGTAACATATCAGAGTCCTTGGACAGACAAATAGGACGAACGCTATCATTGAGTGGTACTCTATTATTTAGTCGTAGTAGTGCAATGTCATGGTCAAGGTTCATGTAACATATCAGAGTCCTTGTACAGACATATAGGACGAATGCTATCATTGAGTGGTGCACTATCATTTAGTCGTAGTAATGCAATGTCATGGTCAAGGTTCATGTAACTTATCGTAGTACTTCGGCAGACAAATAGGACGAATGTTATCATTGAGTGGCACTCTATCATTTAGTCGTAGTAGTGCAATGTCATGGTCAAAGTTCATGTAACTTATCAGATTCCTTGGACAGACAAATAGGACGAACGCTATCATTGTGTGGTACACTATCATTTAGTCGTAGTAGTGCAATGTCATGGTCAAAGTTCATGTAACATATCAGAGTACTTGGGCAGACAAATAGGACGAACGCTATCATTGTGTGGTACACTATCATTTAGTCGTAGTAGTGCAATGTCATGGTCAAGGTTCATGTAACATATCAGAGTCCTTGGACAGACAAATAGGACGAACGCTATCATTGAGTGGTACAATATCATTTAGTCGTAGTAGTGCAATGTCATGGTCAAGGTTCATGTAACATATCAGAGTCCTTGGACAGACAAATAGGATAAACGCTATCATTGAGTGGTACTCTATCATTTAGTTGTAGTAGTACAATGTCCTGGTCAAAGTTCATGTAACTTATCGTAGTACTTGGACAGACAAATAGGATAAACCTTATCATTGTGTGGTACACTATCATTTAGTCGTAGTAGTGCAATGTCATGGTCAAGGTTCATGTAACACATCAGAGTACTTGGACAGAAAAATAGGATAAACGCTATCATTGTGTGGTAGACTATCATTTAGTCGTAGTAGTGCAATGTCATGGTCAAGGTTCATGTAACTTATCGTAGTACTTGGACAGACAAGTAGGATAAACGCTATCATTGAGTGGTACTCTATCATTTAGTTGTAGTAGTACAATGTCCTGGTCAAAGTTCATGTAACATATCAGAGTACTTGGACAGACAAATAGGATAAACGCTATCATTGTGTGGTACACTATCATTTAGTCGTAGTAGTGCAATGTCATGGTCAAAGTTCATGTAACTTATCGTAGTACTTGTACAGACAAATAGGACGAACGCTATCATTGAGTGGTACTCTATCATTTAGTTGTAGTAGTACAATGTCCTGGTCAAAGTTCATGTAACATATCAGAGTACTTGGACAGACAAATAGGATCAACGCTATCATTGTGTGGTACACTATCATTTAGTCGTAGTAGTGCAATGTCATGGTCAAGGTTCATGTAACATATCAGAGTCCCTGGACAGACAAATAGGACGAACGCTATCATTGAGTGGTACTCTATCATTTAGTCGTAGTAGTGCAATGTCCTGGTCAAGGTTCATGTAACATATCAGAGTCCTTGGACAGACAAATAGGACGAACGCTATCATTGAGTGGTACTCTATCATTTAGTCGTAGTAGTGCAATGTCATGGTCAAGGTTCATGTAACTTACCAGAGTCTTTGGACAGACAAATAGGACGAACGCTATCGTTGAGTGGTACTCTGTCATTTAGTCGTAGTAGTGCAATGTCATGGTCAAGGTTCATGTAACATATCAGAGTCCTTGGACAGACAAATAGGACGAACGCTATCATTGAGTGGTACTCTATCATTTAGTCGTAGTACTGCAATGTCATGGTCAAGGTTCATGTAACTTATCGTAGTACTTGGACAGACAAATAGGACGAACACTATCATTGAGTGGTACCCTATCATTTAGTCGTAGTAGTGCAATGTCATGGTCAAGGTTCATGTAACATATCAGAGTCCTTGGACAGACAAATAGGACGAACGCTATCATTGAGTGGTACTCTATCATTTAGTCGTAGTAGTGCAATGTCATGGTAGAAGTTCATGTAACTTATCGTAGTACTTGGACAGACAAATAGGACGAACGCTATCATTGAGTGGTACACTATCATTTAGTCGTAGTAGTGCAATGTCATGGTCAAAGTTCATGTAACTTATCGTAGTACTTGGACAGACAAATAGGACGAACGCTATCATTGAGTGGTACACTATCATTTAGTCGTAGTAGTGCAATGTCATGGTCAAAGTTCATGTAACTTATCGTAGTACTTGGACAGACAAATAGGACGAACGCTATCATTGAGAGGTACTCTATCATTTAGTCGTAGTAGTGCAATGTCCTGGTCAAGGTTCATGTAACATATCAGAGTCCTTGTACAGACAAATAAGACGAACGCTATCATTGAGTGGTACTCTATCATTTAGACGTAGTAGTGCAATGTCATGGTCAAAGTTCATGTAACTTATCGTAGTACTTGGACAGACAAATAGGACGAATGCTATCATTGAGTGGTACTCTATCATTTAGTCGTAGTAGTGCAATGTCATGGTCAAGGTTCATGTAACATATCAGAGTCCTTGGAAAGACAAATAGGACGAACGCTATCATTGAGTGGTACTCTATCATTTAGTCGTAGTAGTGCAATGTCATGGTCAAGGTTCATGTAACATATCAGAGTCCTTGGACAGACAAATAGGATGAACGCTATCATTGAGTGGTACTCTATCATTTAGACGTAGTAGTGCAATGTCATGGTCAACGTTCATGTAACATATCAGAGTACTTGGACAGACAAATAGGACAAATGCTATCATTGAGTGGTACTCTATCATTTAGTCGTAGTAGTGCAATGTCATGGTCAAGGTTCATGTAACATATCAGAGTCCTTGGACAGACAAATAGGACAAATGCTATCATTGAGTGGTACTCTATCATTTAGTCGTAGTAGTGCAATGTCATGGTCAAGGTTCATGTAACTTATCAGAGTCCTTGGACAGACAAATAGGACGAATGCTATCATTGAGTGGTACTCTATCATTTAGTCGTAGTAGTGCAATGTCATGGTCAAGGTTCATGTAACTTATCAGAGTCCTTGGACAGACAAATAGGACGAACGCTATCATTGAGTGGTACTCTATCATTTAGTCGTAGTAGTGCAATGTCATGGTCAAGGTTCATGTAACATATCAGAGTCCTTGGACAGACAATTAGGACGAATGCTATCATTGAGTGGTACTCTATCATTTAGTCGTAGTAGTGCAATGTCATGGTCAAGGTTCATGTAACTTGTCAGAGTCCTTGGACAGACATATAGGACGAATGCTATCATTGAGTGGTACTCTATCATTTAGTCGTAGTGGTGCAATGTCATGGTCAAGGTTCATGTAACATATCAGAGTCCTTGGACAGACAATTAGGACGAATGCTATCATTGAGTGGTACTCTATCATTTAGTCGTAGTAGTGCAATGTCATCGTCAAGGTTCATGTAACATATCAGAGTCCTTGGACAGACAAATAGGATGAACGCTATCATTGAGTGGTACTCTATCATTTAGACGTAGTAGTGCAATGTCATGGTCAACGTTCATGTAACATATCAGAGTCCTTGGACAGACAAATAGGACGAACGCTATCATTGAGTGGTACACTATCATTTAGTCGTAGTAGTGCAATGTCATGGTCAAGGTTCATGTAACATATCAGAGTCCTTGTACAGACAAATAGGATAAACGCTATCATTGAGTGGTACTCTATCATTTAGTAGTAGTAGTGCGATGTCATGGTCAAAGTTCATGTAACTTATCGTAGTACTTGGGCAGACAAATAGGACGAATGTTATCATTGAGTGGTACTCTATCATTTAGTCGTAGTAGTGCAATGTCATGGTCAAAGTTCATGTAACTTATCGTAGTACTTGGGCAGACAAATAGGACGAATGTTATCATTGAGTGGTACTCTATCATTTAGTCGTAGTAGTGCAATGTCATGGTCAAAGTTCATGTAACTTATCGTAGTACTTGGGCAGACAAATAGCACGAATGTTATCATTGAGTGGTACTCTATCATTTAGTCGTAGTAGTGCAATGTCATGGTCAAGGTTCATGTAACTTATCAGAGTCCTTGGACAGACAAATAGGACGAACGCTATCATTGAGTGGTACTCTATCATTTAGTCGTAGTAGTGCAATGTCATGGTCAAGGTTCATGTAACATATCAGAGTTCTTGGACAGACAAATAGGACGAATGCTATCATTGAGTGGTACTCTATCATTTAGTCGCAGTAGTGCAATGTCATGGTCAAAGTTCATGTAACTTATCAGAGTCCTTGGACAGACAAATAGGACGAATGTTATCATTGAGTGGTACTCTTATCATTTAGTCGTAGTAGTGCAATGTCATGGTCAAGGTTCATGTAACTTATCGTAGTACTTGGACAGACAAATAGGACGAATGTTATCATTGAGTGGTACTCTATCATTTAGTCGTAGTAATGCAATGTCACGGTCAAGGTTCATATAACTTATCGTAGTACTTGGGCAGACAAATAGGACGAACGCTATCATTGAGTGGTACTCTATCATTTAGTCGTAGTAATGCAATGTCATGGTCAAGGTTCATGTAACTTATCAGAGTCCTTGGACAGACAACTAGGACGAATGCTATCATTGAGTGGTACTCTATCATTTAGTCGTAGTAGTGCAATGTCATGGTCAAGGTTCATGTAACATATCAGAGTCCTTGGACAGACAAATAGGATGAACGCTATCATTGAGTGGTACTCTATCATTTAGACGTAGTAGTGCAATGTCATGGTCAACGTTCATGTAACATATCAGAGTCCTTGGACAGACAAATAGGACGAACGCTATCATTGAGTGGTACACTATCATTTAGTCGTAGTAGTGCAATGTCATGGTCAAGGTTCATGTAACATATCAGAGTCCTTGGACAGACAAATAGGATAAACGCTATCATTGAGTGGTACTCTATCATTTAGTTGTAGTAGTGCAATGTCATGGTCAAAGTTCATGTAACTTATCGTAGTACTTGGGCAGACAAATAGGACGAATGTTATCATTGAGTGGTACTCTATCATTTAGTCGTAGTAGTGCAATGTCATGGTCAAAGTTTATGTAACTTATCGTAGTACTTGGGCAGACAAATAGGACGAATGTTATCATTGAGTGGTACTCCATCATTTAGTCTTAGTAGTGCAATGTCATGGTCAAAGTTCATGTAACTTATCGTAGTACTTGGGCAGACAAATAGGACGAATGTTATCATTGAGTGGTACTCTATCATTTAGTCGTAGTAGTGCAATGTCATGGTCAAGGTTCATGTAACTTATCAGAGTCCTTGGACAGACAAATAGGACGAACGCTATCATTGAGTGGTACTCTATCATTTAGTCGTAGTAGTGCAATGTCATGGTCAAGGTTCATGTAACATATCAGAGTTCTTGGACAGACAAATAGGACGAATGCTATCATTGAGTGGTACTCTATCATTTAGTCGCAGTAGTGCAATGTCATGGTCAAAGTTCATGTAACTTATCAGAGTCCTTGGACAGACAAATAGGACGAATGTTATCATTGAGTGGTACTCTTATCATTTAGTCGTAGTAGTGCAATGTCATGGTCAAGGTTCATGTAACTTATCGTAGTACTTGGACAGACAAATAGGACGAATGTTATCATTGAGTGGTACTCTATCATTTAGTCGTAGTAATGCAATGTCACGGTCAAGGTTCATATAACTTATCGTAGTACTTGGGCAGACAAATAGGACGAACGCTATCATTGAGTGGTACTCTATCATTTAGTCGTAGTAATGCAATGTCATGGTCAAGGTTCATGTAACTTATCGTAGTACCTGGGCAGACATATAGGACAAACGCTATCATTGAGTGGTACACTATCATTTAGTCGTAGTAGTGCAATGTCCTGGTCAAGGTTCATGTAACTTATCGTAGTACTTGGGCAGACAAATAGGACGAACGCTATCATTGAGAGGTACACTATCATTTAGTCGTAGTAATGCAATGTCATGGTCAAGGTTCATGTAACTTATCGTAGTACTTGGACAGACAAATAGGATGAACGCTATCATTGAGTGGTACACTATCATTTAGTCGTAGTAGTGCAATGTCATGGTCAATGTTCATGTAACTTATCGTAGTACTTGGGCAGACAAATAGGACGAACGCTATCATTGAGTGGTACACTATCATTTAGTCGTAGTAGTGCAATGTCATGGTCAAGGTTCATGTAACTTATCAGAGTCCTTGTACAGACAAATAGGACGAATGCTATCATTGAGTGGTACTCTATCTTTTAGTCGTAGTAGTGCAATGTCATGGTCAAAGTTCATGTAACTTATCAGAGTCCTTGGACAGACAAATCGGACGAACACTATCATTGAGTGGTACTCTATCATTTAGTCGTAGTAGTGCGATGTCATGGTCAAAGTTCATGTAACATATCAGAGTCCTTGGACAGACAAATAGGACGAACGCTATCATTGAGTGGTACTCTATCATTTAGTCGTAGTAGTGCAATGTCATGGTCAAGGTTCATGTAACATATCAGAGTCCTTGGACAGACAAATAGGACGAAAGCTATCATTGAGTGGTACACTATCATTTAGTTGTAGTAGTGCAATGTCATTGTCAAAGTTCATGTAACATATCAGAGTCCTTGGACAGACAAATAGGACGAATGCTATCATTGAGTGGTACTCTATCATTTAGTTGTAGGAGTGCAATGTCATGGTCAAGGTTCATGTAACATATCAGAGTCCTTGGACAGACAAATAGGACGAATGCTATCATTGAGTGGTGCACTATCATTTAGTCGTAGTAGTGCAATGTCATGGTCAAGGTTCATGTAACATATCAGAGTCCTTGGACAGACAAATAGGATGAATGCTATCATTGAGTGGTACTCTATCATTTAGTCGTAGTAGTGCAATGTCATGATCAAGGTTCATGTAACATATCAGAGTCCTTGTACAGACAAATAGGACGAACGCTATCATTGAGTGGTACACTATCATTTAGTCGTAGTAGTGCAATGTCATGGTCAAGGTTCATGTAACATATCAGAGTCCTTGGACAGACAAATAGGATGAATGATATCATTGAGTGGTACTCTATCATTTAGTTGTAGTAGTGCAATGTCATGGTCAAGGTTCATGTAACATATCAGAGTCCTTGGACAGACAAATAGGACGAACGCTATCATTGAGTGGTACTCTATCATTTAGTCATAGTAGTGCAATGTCATGGTCAAGTTCATGTAACATATCAGAGTCCTTGTACAGACAAATAGGACGAACGCTATCATTGAGTGGTACTCTATCATTTAGTCGTAGTAGCGCAATGTCATGGTCAAGGTTCATGTAACTTATCGTAGTACTTGGGCAGACAAATAGGACAAACGCTATCATTGAGTGGTACTCTATCATTTAGTCGTAGTAGTGCAATGTCATGGTCAAGGTTCATGTAACTTATCGTAGTACTTGGACAGACAAATAGGATGAACGCTATCATTGATTGGTTCACTATCATTTAGTCGTAGTAGTGCAATGTCATGGTCAAGGTTCATGTAACATATCCGAGTCCTTGGACAGACAAATAGGACGAATGCTATCATTGAGTGGTACTCTATCATTTAGTCGTAGTAGTGCAATGTCATGGTCAAGGTTCATGAAACATATCAGAGTACTTGGACAGACAAATAGGACGAATGTTATCATTGAGTGGTACACTATCATTTAGTCGTAGTAGTGCAATGTCATGGTCAAGGTTCATGTAACATATCAGAGTCCTTGGACAGACAAATAGGACGAACGCTATCATTGAGTGGTACTCTATCATTTACTCGTAGTAGTGCAATGTCATGGTCAAGGTTCATGTAGCATATCAGAGTCCTTGGACAGACAAATAGGACGAATGCTATCATTGAGTGGTAATCTATCATTTAGTCGTAGTAGTGCAATGTCATGGTTAAAGTTCATGTAACATATCAGAGTCCATGGACAGACAAATAGGACAAATGTTATCATTGAGTGGTATTCTATCATTTAGTCGTAGTAGTGCAATGTCATGCTCAAGATTCATGTAACATATCAGAGTCCTTGGACAGACAAATAGGACGAACGCTATCATTGAGTGGTACTCTATCATTTAGTCGTAGTAGTGCAATGTCATGGTCAAGGTTCATGTAACATATCAGAGTCCTTGTACAGACAAATAGGACGAATGCTATCATTGAGTGGTGCACTATCATTTAGTCGTAGTAATGCAATGTCATGGTCAAGGTTCATGTAACTTATCGTAGTACTTGGACAGACAAATAGGACGAACGCTATCATTGTGTGGTACACTATCATTTAGTCGTAGTAGTGCAATGTCATGGTCAAAGTTCATGTAACATATCAGAGTACTTGGGCAGACAAATAGGACGAACGCTATCATTGAGTGGTACTCTATCATTTAGTCGTAGTAGTGCAATGTCCTGGTCAAGGTTCATGTAACTTATCAGAGTCCTTGGACAGACAAATAGGACGAATGCTATCATTGAGTGGTACTCTATCATTTAGTCGTAGTAGTGCAATGTCCTGGTCAAGGTTCATGTAACATATCAGAGTCCTTGGACAGACAAATAGGACGAACGCTATCATTGAGTGGTACTCTATCATTTAGTCGTAGTAGTGCAATGTCCTGGTCAAGGTTCATGTAACATATCAGAGTCCTTGGACAGACAAATAGGACGAACGCTATCATTGAGTGGTACTCTATCATTTAGTCGTAGTAGTGCAATGTCATGGTCAAGGTTCATGTAACTTACCAGAGTCTTTGGACAGACAAATAGGACGAACGATATCATTGAGTGGTACTCTGTCATTTAGTCGTAGTAGTGCAATGTCATGGTCAAGGTTCATGTAACTTATCAGAGTCCTTGGACAGACAAATAGGACGAACGCTATCATTGAGTGGTACTCTATCATTTATTCGTAGTAGTGCAATGTCAAGGTCAAGGTTCATGTAACTTATCAGAGTCCTTGGACAGACAAATAGGACGAACGCTATCATTGAGTGGTACTCTATCATTTAGTCGTAGTACTGCAATGTCATGGTCAAGGTTCATGTAACTTATCGTAGTACTTGGACAGACAAATAGGACGAACGCTATCATTGAGTGGTACTCTATCATTTAGTCGTAGTAGTGCAATGTCATGGTCAAGGTTCATGTAACATATCAGAGTCCTTGGACAGACAAATAGGACGAACGCTATCATTGAGTGGTACTCTATTATTTAGTCGTAGTAGTCCAATGTCATGGTCAAGGTTCATGTAACATATCAGAGTCCTTGGACAGACAAATAGGACGAATGCTATCATTGAGTGGTACTCTATCATTTAGTCGTAGTAGTGCAATGTCATGGTCAGGGTTCATGTAACTTATCGTAGTACTTGGACAGACAAATAGGACCAACACTATCATTGAGTGGTACTCTATCATTTAGTCGTAGTAGTGCAATTTCATGGTCAAGGTTCATGTAACATTTCAGAGTCCTTGGACAGACAAATAGGACGAATGCTATCATTGAGTGGTACTCTATCATTTAGTCGTAGTAGTGCAATGTCATGGTCAAGGTTCATGTAACATATCAGAGTCCTTGGACAGACAAATAGGACAAATGCTATCATTGAGTGGTACTCTATCATTTAGTCGTAGTAGTGCAATGTCATGGTCAAGGTTCATATAACATATCAGAGTCCTTGGACAGACAAATAGGACAAATGCTATCATTGAGTGGTACTCTATCATTTAGTCGTAGTAGTGCAATGTCATGGTCAAGGTTCATGTAACTTATCAGAGTCCTTGGACAGACAAATAGGACGAATGCTATCATTGAGTGGTACTCTATCATTTAGTCGTAGTAGTGCAATGTCATGGTCAAGGTTCATGTAACATATCAGAGTCCTTGGACAGACAAATAGGACGAACGCTATCATTGAGTGGTACTCTATCATTTAGTCGTAGTAGTGCAATGTCATGGTCAAGGTTCATGTAACTTATCAGAGTCCTTGGACAGACAAATAGGACGAATGCTATCATTAAGTGGTACTCTATCATTTAGTCGTAGTAGTGCAATGTCATGGTCAAGGTTCATGTAACATATCAGAGTCCTTGGACAGACAAATAGGATGAACGCTATCATTGAGTGGTACTCTATCATTTAGAAGTAGTAGTGCAATGTCATGGTCAACGTTCATGTAACATATCAGAGTCCTTGGACAGACAAATAGGACGAACGCTATCATTGAGTGGTACACAATCATTTAGTCGTAGTAGTGCAATGTCATGGTCAAGGTTCATGTAACATATCAGAGTCCTTGGACAGACAAATAGGATAAACGCTATCATTGAGTGGTACTCTATCATTTAGTTGTAGTAGTGCAATGTCATGGTCAAAGTTCATGTAACTTATCCTAGTACTTGGGCAGACAAATAGGACGAATGTTATCATTGAGTGGTACTCTATCATTTAGACCTAGTAGTGCAATGTCATGGTCAAAGTTCATGTAACTTATCGTAGTACTTGGGCAGACAAATAGGACGAATGTTATCATTGAGTGGTACTCTATCATTTAGTCGTAGTAGTGCAATGTCATGGTCAAAGTTCATGTAACTTATCGTAGTACTTGGGCAGACAAATAGGACGAACGCTATCATTGAGTGGTACTCTATCATTTAGTCGTAGTAGTGCAATGTCATGGTCAAGGTTCATGTAACATATCAGAGTCCTTGGACAGACAAATAGGACGAATTTTATCATTGAGTGGTACTCTATCATTTAGTCGTAGTAGTGCAATGTCATGGTCAAGGTTCATGTAACTTATCAGAGTCCCTGTACAGACAAATAGGACGAACGCTATCATTGAGTGGTACTCTATCATTTAGTCGTAGTAGGGCAATGTCATGGTCAAGGTTCATGTAACATATCAGTGTTCTTGGACAGACAAATAGGACGAATGCTAACATTGAGTGGTACTCTATCATTTAGTCGCAGTAGTGCAATGTCATGGTCAAAGTTCATGTAACTTATCAGAGTCCTTGGACAGGCAAATAGGACGAATGTTATCATTGAGTGGTACTCTTATCATTTGGTCGTAGTAGTGCAATGTCATGGTCAAGGTTCATGTAACTTATCGTAGTACTTGGACAGACAAATAGGACGAATGTTATCATTGAGTGGTACTCTATCATTTAGTCGTAGTAATGCAATGTCATGGTCAAGGTTCATATAACTTATCGTAGTACTTGGGCAGACAAATAGGACGAACGCTATCATTGAGTGGAACTCTATCATTTAGTCGTAGTAATGCAATGTCATGGTCAAGGTTCATGTAACTTATCGTAGTACCTGGGCAGACAAATAGGACAAACGCTATCATTGAGTGGTACACTATCATTTATTCGTAGTACTGCAATGTCATGGTCAAGGTTCATGTAACTTATCGTAGTACTTGGGCAGACAAATAGGACGAACGCTATCATTGAGTGGTACACTATCATTTAGTCGTAGTAATGCAATGTCATGGTCAAGGTTCATGTAACATATCAGAGTCCTTGGACAGACAAATAGGACGAACGCTATCATTGAGTGGTACACTATCATTTAGTCGTAGTAGTGCAATGTCATGGTCAAGGTTCATGTAACTTATCGTAGTACTTGGGCAGACAAATAGGACGAACACTATCATTGAGTGGTACACTATCATTTAGTCGTAGTAGTGCAATGTCATGGTCAAGGTTCATGTAACTTATCGTAGTACTTGGGCAGACAAATAGGACGAACGCTATCATTGAGTGGTACACTATCATTTAGTCGTAGTAGTGCAATGTCATGGTCAAGTTCATGTAACTTATCAGAGTCCTTGGACAGACAAATAGGACGAACGCTATCATTGAGTGGTACTCTATCATTTAGTTGTAGGAGTGCAATGTCATGGTCAAGGTTCATGTAACATATCAGAGTCCTTGGACAGACAAATAGGACGAATGTTATCATTGAGCGGTACTCTATCATTTAGTCGTAGTAGTGCAATGTCATGGTCAAGGTTCATGTAACATATCAGAGTCCTTGGACAGACAAATAGGATGAACGCTATCATTGAGTGGTACTCTATCATTTAGTCGTAGTAGTGCAATGTCATGGTCAAGGTTCATGTAACATATCAGAGTCCTTGGACAGACAAATAGGACGAATGCTATCATTGAGTGGTACTCTATCAGTTAGTCGTAGTAGTGCAATGTCATGATCAAGTTCATGTAACTTATCAGAGTCCTTGGACAGACAAATAGGATGAACGCTATCATTGAGTGGTACTCTATCATTTAGTTGTAGTAGTGCAATGTCATGGTCAAGTTCATGTAACATATCAGAGTCCTTGTACAGACAAATAGGACGAACGCTATCATTGAGAGGTACTCTATCATTTAGTCGTAGTAGTGCAATGTCATGGTCAAGGTTCATGTAACTTATCGTAGTACTTGGGCAGACAAATAGGACAAACGCTATCATTGAGTTGTACTCTATCATTTAGTCGTAGTAATGCAATGTCATGGTCGAGGTTCATGTAACTTATCGTAGTACTTGGACAGACAAATAGGATGAACGCTATCATTGATTGGTTCACTATCATTTAGTCGTAGTAGTGCAATGTCATGGTCAAGGTTCATGTAATATATCAGAGTCCTTGGACAGACAAATAGGACGAATGCTATCATTGAGTGGTACTCTATCATTTAGTCGTAGTAGTGCAATGTCATGGTCAAGGTTCATGAAACATATCAGAGTACTTGGACAGAAAAATGGGACGAATATTATCATTGAGTGGTACACTATCATTTAGTCGTAGTAGTGCAATGTCATGGTCAAGGTTCATGTAACATATCAGAGTCCTTGGACAGACAAATAGGACGAACGCTATCATTGAGTGGTACTCTATCATTTACTCGTAGTAGTGCAATGTCATGGTCAAGGTTCATGTAGCATATCAGAGTCCTTGGACAGACAAATAGGACGAATGCTATCATTGAGTGGTACTCTATCATTTAGTCGTAGTAGTGCAATGTCATGGTCAAAGTTCATGTAACATATCAGAGTCCTTGGACAGACAAATAGGACAAATGTTATCATTGAGTGGTACTCTATCATTTAGTCGTAGTAGTGCAATGTCATGGTCAAGGTTCATGTAACATATCAGAGTCCTTGGACAGACAAATAGGACGAACGCTATCATTGAGTGGTACTCTATTATTTAGTCGTAGTAGTGCAATGTCATGGTCAAGGTTCATGTAACATATCAGAGTCCTTGTACAGACATATAGGACGAATGCTATCATTGAGTGGTGCACTATCATTTAGTCGTAGTAATGCAATGTCATGGTCAAGGTTCATGTAACTTATCGTAGTACTTGGGCAGACAAATAGGACGAATGTTATCATTGAGTGGCACTCTATCATTTAGTCGTAGTAGTGCAATGTCATGGTCAAAGTTCATGTAACTTATCAGATTCCTTGGACAGACAAATAGGACGAACGCTATCATTGTGTGGTACACTATCATTTAGTCGTAGTAGTGCAATGTCATGGTCAAAGTTCATGTAACATATCAGAGTACTTGGGCAGACAAATAGGACGAACGCTATCATTGTGTGGTACACTATCATTTAGTCGTAGTAGTGCAATGTCATGGTCAAGGTTCATGTAACATATCAGAGTCCTTGGACAGACAAATAGGACGAATGCTATCATTGAGTGGTACACTATCATTTAGTCGTAGTAGTGCAATGTCATGGTCAAGGTTCATGTAACATATCAGAGTCCTTGGACAGACAAATAGGATAAACGCTATCATTGAGTGGTACTCTATCATTTAGTTGTAGTAGTACAATGTCCTGGTCAAAGTTCATGTAACTTATCGTAGTACTTGGACAGACAAATAGGATAAACCTTATCATTGTGTGGTACACTATCATTTAGTCGTAGTAGTGCAATGTCATGGTCAAGGTTCATGTAACATATCAGAGTACTTGGACAGAAAAATAGGATAAACGCTATCATTGTGTGGTAGACTATCATTTAGTCGTAGTAGTGCAATGTCATGGTCAAGGTTCATGTAACTTATCGTAGTACTTGGACAGACAAATAGGATAAACGCTATCATTGAGTGGTACTCTATCATTTAGTTGTAGTAGTACAATGTCCTGGTCAAAGTTCATGTAACATATCAGAGTACTTGGACAGACAAATAGGATAAACGCTATCATTGTGTGGTACACTATCATTTAGTCGTAGTAGTGCAATGTCATGGTCAAAGTTCATGTAACTTATCGTAGTACTTGTACAGACAAATAGGACGAACGCTATCATTGAGTGGTACTCTATCATTTAGTTGTAGTAGTACAATGTCCTGGTCAAAGTTCATGTAACATATCAGAGTACTTGGACAGACAAATAGGATCAACGCTATCATTGTGTGGTACACTATCATTTAGTCGTAGTAGTGCAATGTCATGGTCAAGGTTCATGTAACATATCAGAGTCCCTGGACAGACAAATAGGACGAACGCTATCATTGAGTGGTACTCTATCATTTAGTCGTAGTAGTGCAATGTCCTGGTCAAGGTTCATGTAACATATCAGAGTCCTTGGACAGACAAATAGGACGAACGCTATCATTGAGTGGTACTCTATCATTTAGTCGTAGTAGTGCAATGTCATGGTCAAGGTTCATGTAACTTACCAGAGTCTTTGGACAGACAAATAGGACGAACGCTATCGTTGAGTGGTACTCTGTCATTTAGTCGTAGTAGTGCAATGTCATGGTCAAGGTTCATGTAACATATCAGAGTCCTTGGACAGACAAATAGGACGAACGCTATCATTGAGTGGTACTCTATCATTTAGTCGTAGTACTGCAATGTCATGGTCAAGGTTCATGTAACTTATCGTAGTACTTGGACAGACAAATAGGACGAACACTATCATTGAGTGGTACTCTATCATTTAGTCGTAGTAGTGCAATGTCATGGTCAAGGTTCATGTAACATATCAGAGTCCTTGGACAGACAAATAGGACGAACGCTATCATTGAGTGGTACTCTATCATTTAGTCGTAGTAGTGCAATGTAATGGTAGAAGTTCATGTAACTTATCGTAGTACTTGGACAGACAAATAGGACGAACGCTATCATTGAGTGGTACACTATCATTTAGTCGTAGTAGTGCAATGTCATGGTCAAAGTTCATGTAACTTATCGTAGTACTTGGACAGACAAATAGGACGAACGCTATTATTGAGTGGTACACTATCATTTAGTCGTAGTAGTGCAATGTCATGGTCAAAGTTCATGTAACTTATCGTAGTACTTGGACAGACAAATAGGACGAACGCTATCATTGAGAGGTACTCTATCATTTAGTCGTAGTAGTGCAATGTCCTGGTCAAGGTTCATGTAACATATCAGAGTCCTTGTACAGACAAATAAGACGAACGCTATCATTGAGTGGTACTCTATCATTTAGACGTAGTAGTGCAATGTCATGGTCAAAGTTCATGTAACTTATCGTAGTACTTGGACAGACAAATAGGACGAATGCTATCATTGATTGGTACTCTATCATTTAGTCGTGGTAGTGCAATGTCCTGGTCAAGGTTCATGTAACATATCAGAGTCCTTGGACAGACAAATAGGACGAATGCTATCATTGAGTGGTACTCTATCATTTAGTCGTAGTAGTGCAATGTCATGGTCAAGGTTCATGTAACATATCAGAGTCCTTGGAAAGACAAATAGGACGAACGCTATCATTGAGTGGTACTCTATCATTTAGTCGTAGTAGTGCAATGTCATGGTCAAGGTTCATGTAACATATCAGAGTCCTTGGACAGACAAATAGGATGAACGCTATCATTGAGTGGTACTCTATCATTTAGACGTAGTAGTGCAATGTCATGGTCAACGTTCATGTAACATATCAGAGTACTTGGACAGACAAATAGGACAAATGCTATCATTGAGTGGTACTCTATCATTTAGTTGTAGTAGTGCAATGTCATGGTCAAGGTTCATGTAACATATCAGAGTCCTTGGACAGACAAATAGGACAAATGCTATCATTGAGTGGTACTCTATCATTTAGTCGTAGTAGTGCAATGTCATGGTCAAGGTTCATGTAACTTATCAGAGTCCTTGGACAGACAAATAGGACGAATGCTATCATTGAGTGGTACTCTATCATTTAGTCGTAGTAGTGCAATGTCATGGTCAAGGTTCATGTAACTTATCAGAGTCCTTGGACAGACAAATAGGACGAACGCTATCATTGAGTGGTACTCTATCATTTAGTCGTAGTAGTGCAATGTCATGGTCAAGGTTCATGTAACATATCAGAGTCCTTGGACAGACAATTAGGACGAATGCTATCATTGAGTGGTACTCTATCATTTAGTCGTAGTAGTGCAATGTCATGGTCAAGGTTCATGTAACTTGTCAGAGTCCTTGGACAGACATATAGGACGAATGCTATCATTGAGTGGTACTCTATCATTTAGTCGTAGTAGTGCAATGTCATGGTCAAGGTTCATGTAACATATCAGAGTCCTTGGACAGACAATTAGGACGAATGCTATCATTGAGTGGTACTCTATCATTTAGTCGTAGTAGTGCAATGTCATGGTCAAGGTTCATGTAACATATCAGAGTCCTTGGACAGACAAATAGGATGAACGCTATCATTGAGTGGTACTCTATCCTTTAGACGTAGTAGTGCAATGTCATGGTCAACGTTCATGTAACATATCAGAGTCCTTGGACAGACAAATAGGACGAACGCTATCATTGAGTGGTACACTATCATTTAGTCGTAGTAGTGCAATGTCATGGTCAAGGTTCATGTAACATATCAGAGTCCTTGGACAGACAAATAGGATAAACGCTATCATTGAGTGGTACTCTATCATTTAGTAGTAGTAGTGCAATGTCATGGTCAAATTTCATGTAACTTATCGTAGTACTTGGGCAGACAAATAGGACGAATGTTATCATTGAGTGGTACTCTATCATTTAGTCGTAGTAGTGCAATGTCATGGTCAAAGTTCATGTAACTTATCGTAGTACTTGGGCAGACAAATAGGACGAATGTTATCATTGAGTGGTACTCTATCATTTAGTCGTAGTAGTGCAATGTCATGGTCAAAGTTCATGTAACTTATCGTAGTACTTGGGCAGACAAATAGCACGAATGTTATCATTGAGTGGTACTCTATCATTTAGTCGTAGTAGTGCAATGTCATGGTCAAGGTTCATGTAACTTATCAGAGTCCTTGGACAGACAAATAGGACGAACGCTATCATTGAGTGGTACTCTATCATTTAGTCGTAGTAGTGCAATGTCATGGTCAAGGTTCATGTAACATATCAGAGTTCTTGGACAGACAAATAGGACGAATGCTATCATTGAGTGGTACTCTATCATTTAGTCGCAGTAGTGCAATGTCATGGTCAAAGTTCATGTAACTTATCAGAGTCCTTGGACAGACAAATAGGACGAATGTTATCATTGAGTGGTACTCTTATCATTTAGTCGTAGTAGTGCAATGTCATGGTCAAGGTTCATGTAACTTATCGTAGTACTTGGACAGACAAATAGGACGAATGTTATCATTGAGTGGTACTCTATCATTTAGTCGTAGTAGTGCAATGTCATGGTCAAGGTTCATGTAACATATCAGAGTCCTTGGACAGACAAATAGGACGAACGCTATCATTGAGTGGTACTCTATCATTTACTCGTAGTAGTGCAATGTCATGGTCAAGGTTCATGTAGCATATCAGAGTCCTTGGACAGACAAATAGGACGAATGCTATCATTGAGTGGTACTCTATCATTTAGTCGTAGTAGTGCAATGTCATGGTCAAAGTTCATGTAACATATCAGAGTCCTTGGACAGACAAATAGGACAAATGTTATCATTGAGTGGTACTCTATCATTTAGTCGTAGTAGTGCAATGTCATGGTCAAGGTTCATGTAACATATCAGAGTCCTTGGACAGACAAATAGGACGAACGCTATCATTGAGTGGTACTCTATTATTTAGTCGTAGTAGTGCAATGTCATGGTCAAGGTTCATGTAACATATCAGAGTCCTTGTACAGACATATAGGACGAATGCTATCATTGAGTGGTGCACTATCATTTAGTCGTAGTAGTGCAATGTCATGGTCAAGGTTCATGTAACATATCAGAGTCCTTGGACAGACAAATAGGACGAACGCTATCATTGAGTGGTACACTATCATTTAGTCGTAGTAGTGCAATGTCATGGTCAAGGTTCATGTAACATATCAGAGTCCTTGGACAGACAAATAGGATAAACGCTATCATTGAGTGGTACTCTATCATTTAGTTGTAGTAGTACAATGTCCTGGTCAAAGTTCATGTAACTTATCGTAGGACTTGGACAGACAAATAGGATAAACCTTATCATTGTGTGGTACACTATCATTTAGTCGTAGTAGTGCAATGTCATGGTCAAGGTTCATGTAACATATCAGAGTACTTGGACAGAAAAATAGGATAAACGCTATCATTGTGTGGTAGACTATCATTTAGTCGTAGTAGTGCAATGTCATGGTCAAGGTTCATGTAACTTATCGTAGTACTTGGACAGACAAATAGGATAAGCGCTATCATTGAGTGGTACTCTATCATTTAGTTGTAGTAGTACAATGTCCTGGTCAAAGTTCATGTAACATATCAGAGTACTTGGACAGACAAATAGGATAAACGCTATCATTGTGTGGTACACTATCATTTAGTCGTAGTAGTGCAATGTCATGGTCAAAGTTCATGTAGCTTATCGTAGTACTTGTACAGACAAATAGGACGAACGCTATCATTGAGTGGTACTCTATCATTTAGTTGTAGTAGTACAATGTCCTGGTCAAAGTTCATGTAACATATCAGAGTACTTGGACAGACAAATAGGATCAACGCTATCATTGTGTGGTACACTATCATTTAGTCGTAGTAGTGCAATGTCATGGTCAAGGTTCATGTAACATATCAGAGTCCCTGGACAGACAAATAGGACGAACGCTATCATTGAGTGGTACTCTATCATTTAGTCGTAGTAGTGCAATGTCCTGGTCAAGGTTCATGTAACATATCAGAGTCCTTGGACAGACAAATAGGACGAACGCTATCATTGAGTGGTACTCTATCATTTAGTCGTAGTAGTGCAATGTCATGGTCAAGGTTCATGTAACTTACCAGAGTCTTTGGACAGACAAATAGGACGAACGCTATCGTTGAGTGGTACTCTGTCATTTAGTCGTAGTAGTGCAATGTCATAGTCAAGGTTCATGTAACATATCAGAGTCCTTGGACAGACAAATAGGACGAACGCTATCATTGAGTGGTACTCTATCATTTAGTCGTAGTACTGCAATGTCATGGTCAAGGTTCATGTAACTTATCGTAGTACTTGGACAGACAAATAGGACGAACACTATCATTGAGTGGTACTCTATCATTTAGTCGTAGTAGTGCAATGTCATGGTCAAGGTTCATGTAACATATCAGAGTCCTTGGACAGACAAATAGGACGAACGCTATCATTGAGTGGTACTCTATCATTTAGTCGTAGTAGTGCAATGTAATGGTAGAAGTTCATGTAACTTATCGTAGTACTTGGACAGACAAATAGGACGAACGCTATCATTGAGTGGTACACTATCATTTAGTCGTAGTAGTGCAATGTCATGGTCAAAGTTCATGTAACTTATCGTAGTACTTGGACAGACAAATAGGACGAACGCTATCATTGAGTGGTACACTATCATTTAGTCGTAGTAGTGCAATGTCATGGTCAAAGTTCATGTAACTTATCGTAGTATTTGGACAGACAAATAGGACGAACGCTATCATTGAGAGGTACTCTATCATTTAGTCGTAGTAGTGCAATGTCCTGGTCAAGGTTCATGTAACATATCAGAGTCCTTGTACAGACAAATAAGACGAACGCTATCATTGAGTGGTACTCTATCATTTAGACGTAGTAGTGCAATGTCATGGTCAAAGTTCATGTAACTTATCGTAGTACTTGGACAGACAAATAGGACGAATGCTATCATTGATTGGTACTCTATCATTTAGTCGTGGTAGTGCAATGTCCTGGTCAAGGTTCATGTAACATATCAGAGTCCTTGGACAGACAAATAGGACGAATGCTATCATTGAGTGGTACTCTATCATTTAGTCGTAGTAGTGCAATGTCATGGTCAAGGTTCATGTAACATATCAGAGTCCTTGGAAAGACAAATAGGACGAACGCTATCATTGAGTGGTACTCTATCATTTAGTCGTAGTAGTGCAATGTCATGGTCAAGGTTCATGTAACATATCAGAGTCCTTGGACAGACAAATAGGATGAACGCTATCATTGAGTGGTACTCTATCATTTAGACGTAGTAGTGCAATGTCATGGTCAACGTTCATGTAACATATCAGAGTACTTGGACAGACAAATAGGACAAATGCTATCATTGAGTGGTACTCTATCATTTAGTCGTAGTAGTGCAATGTCATGGTCAAGGTTCATGTAACATATCAGAGTCCTTGGACAGACAAATAGGACGAACGCTATCATTGAGTGGTACACTATCATTTAGTCGTAGTAGTGCAATGTCATGGTCAAGGTTCATGTAACATATCAGAGTCCTTGGACAGACAAATAGGATAAACGCTATCATTGAGTGGTACTCTATCATTTAGTAGTAGTAGTGCAATGTCATGGTCAAAGTTCATGTAACTTATCGTAGTACTTGGGCAGACAAATAGGACGAATGTTATCATTGAGTGGTACTCTATCATTTAGTCGTAGTAGTGCAATGTCATGGTCAAAGTTCATGTAACTTATCGTAGTACTTGGGCAGACAAATAGGACGAATGTTATCATTGAGTGGTACTCTATCATTTAGTCGTAGTAGTGCAATGTCATGGTCAAAGTTCATGTAACTTATCGTAGTACTTGGGCAGACAAATAGCACGAATGTTATCATTGAGTGGTACTCTATCATTTAGTCGTAGTAGTGCAATGTCATGGTCAAGGTTCATGTAACTTATCAGAGTCCTTGGACAGACAAATAGGACGAACGCTATCATTGAGTGGTACTCTATCATTTAGTCGTAGTAGTGCAATGTCATGGTCAAGGTTCATGTAACATATCAGAGTTCTTGGACAGACAAATAGGACGAATGCTATCATTGAGTGGTACTCTATCATTTAGTCGCAGTAGTGCAATGTCATGGTCAAAGTTCATGTAACTTATCGTAGTACTTGTACAGACAAATAGGACGAACGCTATCATTGAGTGGTACTCTATCATTTAGTTGTAGTAGTACAATGTCCTGGTCAAAGTTCATGTAACATATCAGAGTACTTGGACAGACAAATAGGATCAACGCTATCATTGTGTGGTACACTATCATTTAGTCGTAGTAGTGCAATGTCATGGTCAAGGTTCATGTAACATATCAGAGTCCCTGGACAGACAAATAGGACGAACGCTATCATTGAGTGGTACTCTATCATTTAGTCGTAGTAGTGCAATGTCCTGGTCAAGGTTCATGTAACATATCAGAGTCCTTGGACAGACAAATAGGACGAACGCTATCATTGAGTGGTACTCTATCATTTAGTCGTAGTAGTGCAATGTCATGGTCAAGGTTCATGTAACTTACCAGAGTCTTTGGACAGACAAATAGGACGAACGCTATCGTTGAGTGGTACTCTGTCATTTAGTCGTAGTAGTGCAATGTCATGGTCAAGGTTCATGTAACATATCAGAGTCCTTGGACAGACAAATAGGACGAACGCTATCATTGAGTGGTACTCTATCATTTAGTCGTAGTACTGCAATGTCATGGTCAAGGTTCATGTAACTTATCGTAGTACTTGGACAGACAAATAGGACGAACACTATCATTGAGTGGTACTCTATCATTTAGTCGTAGTAGTGCAATGTCATGGTCAAGGTTCATGTAACATATCAGAGTCCTTGGACAGACAAGTAGGACGAACGCTATCATTGAGTGGTACGCTATCATTTAGTCGTAGTAGTGCAATGTAATGGTAGAAGTTCATGTAACTTATCGTAGTACTTGGACAGACAAATAGGACGAACCCTATCATTGAGTGGTACACTATCATTTAGTCGTAGTAGTGCAATGTCATGGTCAAAGTTCATGTAACTTATCGTAGTACTTGGACAGACAAATAGGACGAACGCTATCATTGAGTGGTACACTATCATTTAGTCGTAGTAGTGCAATGTCATGGTCAAAGTTCATGTAACTTATAGTAGTACTTGGACAGACAAATAGGACGAACGCTATCATTGAGAGGTACTCTATCATTTAGTCGTAGTAGTGCAATGTCCTGGTCAAGGTTCATGTAACATATCAGAGTCCTTGTACAGACAAATAAGACGAACGCTATCATTGAGTGGTACTCTATCATTTAGACGTAGTAGTGCAATGTCATGGTCAAAGTTCATGTAACTTATCGTAGTACTTGGACAGACAAATAGGACGAATGCTATCATTGATTGGTACTCTATCATTTAGTCGTGGTAGTGCAATGTCCTGGTCAAGGTTCATGTAACATATCAGAGTCCTTGGACAGACAAATAGGACGAATGCTATCATTGAGTGGTACTCTATCATTTAGTCGTAGTAGTGCAATGTCATGGTCAAGGTTCATGTAACATATCAGAGTCCTTGGAAAGACAAATAGGACGAACGCTATCATTGAGTGGTACTCTATCATTTAGTCGTAGTAGTGCAATGTCATGGTCAAGGTTCATGTAACATATCAGAGTCCTTGGACAGACAAATAGGATGAACGCTATCATTGAGTGGTACTCTATCATTTAGACGTAGTAGTGCAATGTCATGGTCAACGTTCATGTAACATATCAGAGTACTTGGACAGACAAATAGGACAAATGCTATCATTGAGTGGTACTCTATCATTTAGTCGTAGTAGTGCAATGTCATGGTCAAGGTTCATGTAACATATCAGAGTCCTTGGACAGACAAATAGGACAAATGCTATCATTGAGTGGTACTCTATCATTTAGTCGTAGTAGTGCAATGTCATGGTCAAGGTTCATGTAACTTATCAGAGTCCTTGGACAGACAAATAGGACGAATGCTATCATTGAGTGGTACTCTATCATTTAGTCGTAGTAGTGCAATGTCATGGTCAAGGTTCATGTAACTTATCAGAGTCCTTGGACAGACAAATAGGACGAACGCTATCATTGAGTGGTACTCTATCATTTAGTCGTAGTAGTGCAATGTCATGGTCAAGGTTCATGTAACATATCAGAGTCCTTGGACAGACAATTAGGACGAATGCTATCATTGAGTGGTACTCTATCATTTAGTCGTAGTAGTGCAATGTCATGGTCAAGGTTCATGTAACTTGTCAGAGTCCTTGGACAGACATATAGGACGAATGCTATCATTGAGTGGTACTCTATCATTTAGTCGTAGTAGTGCAATGTCATGGTCAAGGTTCATGTAACATATCAGAGTCCTTGGACAGACAATTAGGACGAATGCTATCATTGAGTGGTACTCTATCATTTAGTCGTAGTAGTGCAATGTCATGGTCAAGGTTCATGTAACATATCAGAGTCCTTGGACAGACAAATAGGATGAACGCTATCATTGAGTGGTACTCTATCATTTAGACGTAGTAGTGCAATGTCATGGTCAACGTTCATGTAACATATCAGAGTCCTTGGACAGACAAATAGGACGAACGCTATCATTGAGTGGTACACTATCATTTAGTCGTAGTAGTGCAATGTCATGGTCAAGGTTCATGTAACATATCAGAGTCCTTGGACAGACAAATAGGATAAACGCTATCATTGAGTGGTACTCTATCATTTAGTAGTAGTAGTGCAATGTCATGGTCAAATTTCATGTAACTTATCGTAGTACTTGGGCAGACAAATAGGACGAATGTTATCATTGAGTGGTACTCTATCATTTAGTCGTAGTAGTGCAATGTCATGGTCAAAGTTCATGTAACTTATCGTAGTACTTGGGCAGACAAATAGGACGAATGTTATCATTGAGTGGTACTCTATCATTTAGTCGTAGTAGTGCAATGTCATGGTCAAAGTTCATGTAACTTATCGTAGTACTTGGGCAGACAAATAGCACGAATGTTATCATTGAGTGGTACTCTATCATTTAGTCGTAGTAGTGCAATGTCATGGTCAAGGTTCATGTAACTTATCAGAGTCCTTGGACAGACAAATAGGACGAACGCTATCATTGAGTGGTACTCTATCATTTAGTCGTAGTAGTGCAATGTCATGGTCAAGGTTCATGTAACATATCAGAGTTCTTGGACAGACAAATAGGACGAATGTTATCATTGAGTGGTACTCTATCATTTAGTCGCAGTAGTGCAATGTCATGGTCAAAGTTCATGTAACTTATCAGAGTCCTTGGACAGACAAATAGGACGAATGTTATCATTGAGTGGTACTCTTATCATTTAGTCGTAGTAGTGCAATGTCATGGTCAAGGTTCATGTAACTTATCGTAGTACTTGGACAGACAAATAGGACGAATGTTATCATTGAGTGGTACTCTATCATTTAGTCGTAGTAGTGCAATGTCATGGTCAAGGTTCATGTAACATATCAGAGTCCTTGGACAGACAAATAGGACGAACGCTATCATTGAGTGGTACTCTATCATTTACTCGTAGTAGTGCAATGTCATGGTCAAGGTTCATGTAGCATATCAGAGTCCTTGGACAGACAAATAGGACGAATGCTATCATTGAGTGGTACTCTATCATTTAGTCGTAGTAGTGCAATGTCATGGTCAAAGTTCATGTAACATATCAGAGTCCTTGGACAGACAAATAGGACAAATGTTATCATTGAGTGGTACTCTATCATTTAGTCGTAGTAGTGCAATGTCATGGTCAAGGTTCATGTAACATATCAGAGTCCTTGGACAGACAAATAGGACGAACGCTATCATTGAGTGGTACTCTATTATTTAGTCGTAGTAGTGCAATGTCATGGTCAAGGTTCATGTAACATATCAGAGTCCTTGTACAGACATATAGGACGAATGCTATCATTGAGTGGTGCACTATCATTTAGTCGTAGTAATGCAATGTCATGGTCAAGGTTCATGTAACTTATCGTAGTACTTGGGCAGACAAATAGGACGAATGTTATCATTGAGTGGCACTCTATCATTTAGTCGTAGTAGTGCAATGTCATGGTCAAAGTTCATGTAACTTATCAGATTCCTTGGACAGACAAATAGGACGAACGCTATCATTGTGTGGTACACTATCATTTAGTCGTAGTAGTGCAATGTCATGGTCAAAGTTCATGTAACATATCAGAGTACTTGGGCAGACAAATAGGACGAACGCTATCATTGTGTGGTACACTATCATTTAGTCGTAGTAGTGCAATGTCATGGTCAAGGTTCATGTAACATATCAGAGTCCTTGGACAGACAAATAGGACGAACGCTATCATTGAGTGGTACACTATCATTTAGTCGTAGTAGTGCAATGTCATGGTCAAGGTTCATGTAACATATCAGAGTCCTTGGACAGACAAATAGGATAAACGCTATCATTGAGTGGTACTCTATCATTTAGTTGTAGCAGTACAATGTCCTGGTCAAAGTTCATGTAACTTATCGTAGTACTTGGACAGACAAATAGGATAAACCTTATCATTGTGTGGTACACTATCATTTAGTCGTAGTAGTGCAATGTCATGGTCAAGGATCATGTAACATGTCAGAGTACTTGGACAGAAAAATAGGATAAACGCTATCATTGTGTGGTAGACTATCATTTAGTCGTAGTAGTGCAATGTCATGGTCAAGGTTCATGTAACTTATCGTAGTACTTGGACAGACAAATAGGATAAACGCTATCATTGAGTGGTACTCTATCATTTAGTTGTAGTAGTACAATGTCCTGGTCAAAGTTCATGTAACATATCAGAGTACTTGGACAGACAAATAGGATAAACGCTATCATTGTGTGGTACACTATCATTTAGTCGTAGTAGTGCAATGTCATGGTCAAAGTTCATGTAACTTATCGTAGTACTTGTACAGACAAATAGGACGAACGCTATCATTGAGTGGTACTCTATCATTTAGTTGTAGTAGTACAATGTCCTGGTCAAAGTTCATGTAACATATCAGAGTACTTGGACAGACAAATAGGATCAACGCTATCATTGTGTGGTACACTATCATTTAGTCGTAGTAGTGCAATGTCATGGTCAAGGTTCATGTAACATATCAGAGTCCCTGGACAGACAAATAGGACGAACGCTATCATTGAGTGGTACTCTATCATTTAGTCGTAGTAGTGCAATGTCCTGGTCAAGGTTCATGTAACATATCAGAGTCCTTGGACAGACAAATAGGACGAACGCTATCATTGAGTGGTACTCTATCATTTAGTCGTAGTAGTGCAATGTCATGGTCAAGGTTCATGTAACTTACCAGAGTCTTTGGACAGACAAATAGGACGAACGCTATCGTTGAGTGGTACTCTGTCATTTAGTCGTAGTAGTGCAATGTCATGGTCAAGGTTCATGTAACATATCAGAGTCCTTGGACAGACAAATAGGACGAACGCTATCATTGAGTGGTACTCTATCATTTAGTCGTAGTACTGCAATGTCATGGTCAAGGTTCATGTAACTTATCGTAGTACTTGGACAGACAAATAGGACGAACACTATCATTGAGTGGTACTCTATCATTTAGTCGTAGTAGTGCAATGTCATGGTCAAGGTTCATGTAACATATCAGAGTCCTTGGACAGACAAATAGGACGAACGCTATCATTGAGTGGTACTCTATCATTTAGTCGTAGTAGTGCAATGTAATGGTAGAAGTTCATGTAACTTATCGTAGTACTTGGAGAGACAAATAGGACGAACGCTATCATTGAGTGGTACACTATCATTTAGTCGTAGTAGTGCAATGTCATGGTCAAAGTTCATGTAACTTATCGTAGTACTTGGACAGACAAATAGGACGAACGCTATCATTGAGTGGTACACTATCATTTAGTCGTAGTAGTGCAATGTCATGGTCAAAGTTCATGTAACTTATCGTAGTATTTGGACAGACAAATAGGACGAACGCTATCATTGAGAGGTACTCTATCATTTAGTCGTAGTAGTGCAATGTCCTGGTCAAGGTTCATGTAACATATCAGAGTCCTTGTACAGACAAATAAGACGAACGCTATCATTGAGTGGTACTCTATCATTTAGACGTAGTAGTGCAATGTCATGGTCAAAGTTCATGTAACTTATCGTAGTACTTGGACAGACAAATAGGACGAATGCTATCATTGATTGGTACTCTATCATTTAGTCGTGGTAGTGCAAAGTCCTGGTCAAGGTTCATGTAACATATCAGAGTCCTTGGACAGACAAATAGGACGAATGCTATCATTGAGTGGTACTCTATCATTTAGTCGTAGTAGTGCAATGTCATGGTCAAGGTTCATGTAACATATCAGAGTCCTTGGAAAGACAAATAGGACGAACGCTATCATTGAGTGGTACTCTATCATTTAGTCGTAGTAGTGCAATGTCATGGTCAAGGTTCATGTAACATATCAGAGTCCTTGGACAGACAAATAGGATGAACGCTATCATTGAGTGGTACTCTATCATTTAGACGTAGTAGTGCAATGTCATGGTCAACGTTCATGTAACATATCAGAGTACTTGGACAGACAAATAGGACAAATGCTATCATTGAGTGGTACTCTATCATTTAGTCGTAGTAGTGCAATGTCATGGTCAAGGTTCATGTAACATATCAGAGTCCTTGGACAGACAAATAGGACAAATGCTATCATTGAGTGGTACTCTATCATTTAGTCGTAGTAGTGCAATGTCATGGTCAAGGTTCATGTAACTTATCAGAGTCCTTGGACAGACAAATAGGACGAATGCTATCATTGAGTGGTACTCTATCATTTAGTCGTAGTAGTGCAATGTCATGGTCAAGGTTCATGTAACTTATCAGAGTCCTTGGACAGACAAATAGGACGAACGCTATCATTGAGTGGTACTCTATCATTTAGTCGTAGTAGTGCAATGTCATGGTCAAGGTTCATGTAACATATCAGAGTCCTTGGACAGACAATTAGGACGAATGCTATCATTGAGTGGTACTCTATCATTTAGTCGTAGTAGTGCAATGTCATGGTCAAGGTTCATGTAACTTGTCAGAGTCCTTGGACAGACATATAGGACGAATGCTATCATTGAGTGGTACTCTATCATTTAGTCGTAGTAGTGCAATGTCATGGTCAAGGTTCATGTAACATATCAGAGTCCTTGGACAGACAATTAGGACGAATGCTATCATTGAGTGGTACTCTATCATTTAGTCGTAGTAGTGCAATGTCATGGTCAAGGTTCATGTAACATATCAGAGTCCTTGGGCAGACAAATAGGACGAACGCTATCATTGAGTGGTACTCTATCATTTAGTCGTAGTAATGCAATGTCATGGTCAAGGTTCATGTAACTTATCAGAGTCCTTGGACAGACAACTAGGACGAATGCTATCATTGAGTGGTACTCTATCATTTAGTCGTAGTAGTGCAATGTCATGGTCAAGGTTCATGTAACATATCAGAGTTCTTGGACAGACAAATAGGATGAACGCTATCATTGAGTGGTACTCTATCATTTAGACGTAGTAGTGCAATGTCATGGTCAACGTTCATGTAACATATCAGAGTCCTTGGACAGACAAATAGGACGAACGCTATCATTGAGTGGTACACTATCATTTAGTCGTAGTAGTGCAATGTCATGGTCAAGGTTCATGTAACATATCAGAGTCCTTGGACAGACAAATAGGATAAACGCTATCATTGAGTGGTACTCTATCATTTAGTTGTAGTAGTGCAATGTCATGGTCAAAGTTCATGTAACTTATCGTAGTACTTGGGCAGACAAATAGGACGAATGTTATCATTGAGTGGTACTCTATCATTTAGTCGTAGTAGTGCAATGTCATGGTCAAAGTTTATGTAACTTATCGTAGTACTTGGGCAGACAAATAGGACGAATGTTATCATTGAGTGGTACTCTATCATTTAGTCTTAGTAGTGCAATGTCATGGTCAAAGTTCATGTAACTTATCGTAGTACTTGGGCAGACAAATAGGACGAATGTTATCATTGAGTGGTACTCTATCATTTAGTCGTAGTAGTGCAATGTCATGGTCAAGGTTCATGTAACTTATCAGAGTCCTTGGACAGACAAATAGGACGAACGCTATCATTGAGTGGTACTCTATCATTTAGTCGTAGTAGTGCAATGTCATGGTCAAGGTTCATGTAACATATCAGAGTTCTTGGACAGACAAATAGGACGAATGCTATCATTGAGTGGTACTCTATCATTTAGTCGCAGTAGTGCAATGTCATGGTCAAGGTTCATGTAACTTATCGTAGTACTTGGACAGACAAATAGGACGAATGTTATCATTGAGTGGTACTCTATCATTTAGTCGTAGTAATGCAATGTCACGGTCAAGGTTCATATAACTTATCGTAGTACTTGGGCAGACAAATAGGACGAACGCTATCATTGAGTGGTACTCTATCATTTAGTCGTAGTAATGCAATGTCATGGTCAAGGTTCATGTAACTTATCGTAGTACCTGGGCAGACATATAGGACAAACGCTATCATTGAGTGGTACTCTATCATTTAGTCGTAGTAATGCAATGTCATGGTCAAGGTTCATGTAACTTATCGTAGTACTTGGGCACACAAATAGGACGAACGCTATCATTGAGTGGTACACTATCATTTAGTCATAGTAGTGCAATGTCCTGGTCAAGGTTCATGTAACTTATCGTAGTACTTGGGCAGACAAATAGGACGAACGCTATCATTGAGAGGTACACTATCATTTAGTCGTAGTAATGCAATGTCATGGTCAAGGTTCATGTAACTTATCGTTGTACTTGGACAGACAAATAGGATGAACGCTATCATTGAGTGGTACACTATCATTTAGTCGTAGTAGTGCAATGTCATGGTCAATGTTCATGTAACTTATCGTAGTACTTGGGCAGACAAATAGGACGAACGCTATCATTGAGTGGTACACTATCATTTAGTCGTAGTAGTGCAATGTCATGGTCAAGGTTCATGTAACTTATCAGAGTCCTTGTACAGACAAATAGGACGAATGCTATCATTGAGTGGTACTCTATCATTTAGTCGTAGTAGTGCGATGTCATGGTCAAAGTTCATGTAACATATCAGAGTCCTTGGACAGACAAATAGGACGAACGCTATCATTGAGTGGTACTCTATCATTAATCGTAGTAGTGCAATGTCATGGTCAAGGTTCATGTAACATATCAGAGTCCTTGGACAGACAAATAGGACGAAAGCTATCATTGAGTGGTACACTATCATTTAGTTGTAGTAGTGCAATGTCATTGTCAAAGTTCATGTAACATATCAGAGTCCTTGGACAGACAAATAGGACGAACGCTATCATTGAGTGGTACTCTATCATTTAGTTGTAGGAGTGCAATGTCATGGTCAAGGTTCATGTAACATATCAGAGTCCTTGGACAGACAAATAGGACGAATGCTATCATTGAGTGGTGCACTATCATTTAGTCGTAGTAGTGCAATGTCATGGTCAAGGTTCATGTAACATATCAGAGTCCTTGGACAGACAAATAGGATGAATGCTATCATTGAGTGGTACTCTATCATTTAGTCGTAGTAGTGCAATGTCATGATCAAGGTTCATGTAACATATCAGAGTCCTTGTACAGACAAATAGGACGAACGCTATCATTGAGTGGTACACTATCATTTAGTCGTAGTAGTGCAATGTCATGGTCAAGGTTCATGTAACATATCAGAGTCCTTGGACAGACAAATAGGATGAATGCTATCATTGAGTGGTACTCTATCATTTAGTTGTAGTAGTGCAATGTCATGGTCAAGGTTCATGTAACATATCAGAGTCCTTGGACAGACAAATAGGACGAACGCTATCATTGAGTGGTACTCTATCATTTAGTCATAGTAGTGCAATGTCATGGTCAAGTTCATGTAACATATCAGAGTCCTTGTACAGACAAATAGGACGAACGCTATCATTGAGTGGTACTCTATCATTTAGTCGTAGTAGCGCAATGTCATGGTCAAGGTTCATGTAACTTATCGTAGTACTTGGGCAGACAAATAGGACAAACGCTATCATTGAGTGGTACTCTATCCTTTAGTCGTAGTAGTGCAATGTCATGGTCAAGGTTCATGTAACTTATCGTAGTACTTGGACAGACAAATAGGATGAACGCTATCATTGATTGGTTCACTATCATTTAGTCGTAGTAGTGCAATGTCATGGTCAAGGTTCATGTAACATATCCGAGTCCTTGGACAGACAAATAGGACGAATGCTATCATTGAGTGGTACTCTATCATTTAGTCGTAGTAGTGCAATGTCATGGTCAAGGTTCATGAAACATATCAGAGTACTTGGACAGACAAATAGGACGAATGTTATCATTGAGTGGTACACTATCATTTAGTCGTAGTAGTGCAATGTCATGGTCAAGGTTCATGTAACATATCAGAGTCCTTGGACAGACAAATAGGACGAACGCTATCATTGAGTGGTACTCTATCATTTACTCGTAGTAGTGCAATGTCATGGTCAAGGTTCATGTAGCATATCAGAGTCCTTGGACAGACAAATAGGACGAATGCTATCATTGAGTGGTAATCTATCATTTAGTCGTAGTAGTGCAATGTCATGGTTAAAGTTCATGTAACATATCAGAGTCCATGGACAGACAAATAGGACAAATGTTATCATTGAGTGGTACTCTATCATTTAGTCGTAGTAGTGCAATGTCATGCTCAAGATTCATGTAACATATCAGAGTCCTTGGACAGACAAATAGGACGAACGCTATCATTGAGTGGTACTCTATCATTTAGTCGTAGTAGTGCAATGTCATGGTCAAGGTTCATGTAACATATCAGAGTCCTTGTACAGACAAATAGGACGAATGCTATCATTGAGTGGTGCACTATCATTTAGTCGTAGTAATGCAATGTCATGGTCAAGGTTCATGTAACTTATCGTAGAACTTGGACAGACAAATAGGACGAACGCTATCATTGTGTGGTACACTATCATTTAGTCGTAGTAGTGCAATGTCATGGTCAAAGTTCATGTAACATATCAGAGTACTTGGGCAGACAAATAGGACGAACGCTATCATTGTGTGGTACACTATCATTTAGTCGTAGTAGTGCAATGTCATGGTCAAGGTTCATGTAACATATCAGAGTCCTTGGACAGACAAATAGGACGAACGCTATCATTGAGTGGTACTCTATCATTAGGCGTAGTAGGGCAATGTCATGGTCAAGGTTCATGTAACATATCAGAGTTCTTGGACAGAAAAATAGGACGAATGCTATCATTGAGTGGTACTCTATCATTTAGTCGCAGTAGTGCAATGTCATGGTCAAAGTTCATGTAACTTATCAGAGTCCTTGGACAGACTAATAGGACGAATGTTATCATTGAGTGGTACTCTTATCATTTAGTCGTAGTAGTGCAATGTCATGGTCAAAGTTCATGTAACTTATCGTAGTACTTGGACAGACAAATAGGACGAATGTTATCATTGAGTGGTACTCTATCATTTAGTCGTAGTAATGCAATGTCATGGTCAAGGTTCATATAACTTATCGTAGTACTTGGGAAGACAAATAGGACGAACGCTATCATTGAGTGGTACTCTATTATTTAGTCATAGTAATGCAATGTCATGGTCAAGGTTCATGTAACTTATCGTAGTACCTGGGCAGACAAATAGGACAAACGCTATCATTGAGTGGTACTCTATCATTTAGTCGTAGTAATGCAATGTCATGGTCAAGGTTCATGTAACTTATCGTAGTACTTGGGCAGACAAATAGGACGAACGCTATCATTGAGTGGTACACTATCATTTAGTCGTAGTAATGCAATGTCATGGTCAAGGTTCATGTAACTTATCGTAGTACTTGGACAGACAAATAGGATGACCGCTATCATTGAGTGGTACACTATCATTTATTCGTAGTAGTGCAATGTCATGGTCAAGGTTCATGTAACTTATCGTAGTACTTGGGCAGACAAATAGGACGAATGCTATCATTGAGTGGTACTCTATCATTTAGTCGTAGTAGTGCAATGTCATGGTCAAGTTCATGTAACTTATCAGAGTCCTTGGACAGACAAATAGGACGAACGCTATCATTGAGTGGTACTCTATCATTTAGTTGTAGTAGTGCAATGTCATGGTCAAGGTTCATGTAACATATCAGAGTCCTTGGACAGACAAATAGGACGAACGCTATCATTGAGTGGTACTCTATCATTTAGTCGTAGTAGTGCAATGTCATGGTCAAGCTTCTTGTAACATATCAGAGTCCTTGTACAGACAAATAGGACGAACGCTATCATTGAGTGGTACACTATCATTTAGTCGTAGTAGTGCAATGTAATGGTAGAAGTTCATGTAACTTATCGTAGTACTTGGACAGACAAATAGGATGAACGCTATCATTGAGTGGTACTCTATCATTTAGTTGTAGTAGTGCAATGTCATGGTCAAGGTTCATGTAACATATCAGAGTCCTTGGACAGACAAATAGGACGAACGCTATCATTGAGTGGTACTCTATCATTTAGTCGTAGTAGTGCAATGTCATGGTCAAGTTCATGTAACATATCAGAGTCCTTGTACAGACAAATAGGACGAACGCTATCATTGAGAGGTACTCTATCATTTAGTCGTAGTAGTGCAATGTCATGGTCAAGGTTCATGTAACTTATCGTAGTACTTGGGCAGACAAATAGGACAAACGCTATCATTGAGTGGTACTCTATCATTTAGTCGTAGTAATGCAATGTCATGGTCAAGGTTCATGTAACTTATCGTAGTACTTGGACAGACAAATAGGATGAACGCTATCATTGATTGGTTCACTATCATTTAGTCGTAGTAGTGCAATGTCATGGTCAAGGTTCATGTAATATATCAGAGTCCTTGGACAGACAAATAGGACGAATGCTATCATTGAGTGGTACTCTATCATTTAGTCGTAGTAGTGCAATGTCATGGTCAAGGTTCATGAAACATATCAGAGTACTTGGACAGACAAATAGGACGAATGTTATCATTGAGTGGTACACTATGATTTAGTCGTAGTAGTGCAATGTCATGGTCAAGGTTCATGTAACATATCAGAGTCCTTGGACAGACAAATAGGACGAACGCTATCATTGAGTGGTACTCTATCATTTACTCGTAGTAGTGCAATGTCATGGTCAAGGTTCATGTAGCATATCAGAGTCCTTGGACAGACAAATAGGACGAATGCTATCATTGAGTGGTACTCTATCATTTAGTCGTAGTAGTGCAATGTCATGGTCAAAGTTCATGTAACATATCAGCGTCCTTGGACAGACAAATAGGACAAATGTTATCATTGAGTGGTACTCTATCATTTAGTCGTAGTAGTGCAATGTCATGGTCAAGGTTCATGTAACATATCAGAGTCCTTGGACAGACAAATAGGACGAACGCTATCATTGAGTGGTACTCTATCATTTAGTCGTAGTAGTGCAATGTCATGGTCAAGGTTCATGTAACATATCAGAGTCCTTGTACAGACAAATAGGACGAATGCTATCATTGAGTGGTGCACTATCATTTAGTCGTAGTAATGCAATGTCATGGTCAAGGTTCATGTAACTTATCGTAGTACTTGGGCAGACAAATAGGACGAATGTTATCATTGAGTGGCACTCTATCATTTAGTCGTAGTAGTGCAATGTCATGGTCAAAGTTCATGTAACTTATCAGATTCCTTGGACAGACAAATAGGACGAACGCTATCATTGTGTGGTACACTATCATTTAGTCGTAGTAGTGCAATGTCATGGTCAAAGTTCATGTAACATATCAGAGTACTTGGGCAGACAAATAGGACGAACGCTATCATTGTGTGGTACACTATCATTTAGTCGTAGTAGTGCAATGTCATGGTCAAGTTTCATGTAACATATCAGAGTCCTTGGACAGACAAATAGGACAAACGCTATCATTGAGTGGTACACTATCATTTAGTCGTAGTAGTGCAATGTCATGGTCAAAGTTCATGTAACTTATCGTAGTACTTGGACAGACAAATAGGATAAACGCTATCATTGAGTGGTACACTATCATTTAGTCGTAGTAGTGCAATGTCATGGTCAAGGTTCATGTAACATATCGTAGTACTTGGACAGACAAATAGGATAAACGCTATCATTGTGTGGTACACTATCATTTAGTCGTAGTAGTGCAATGTCATGGTCAAAGTTCATGTAACTTATCGTAGTACTTGTACAGACAAATAGGACGAACGCTATCATTGAGTGGTACTCTATCATTTAGTTGTAGTAGTACAATGTCCTGGTCAATGTTCATGTAACTTATCGTAGTACTTGGGCAGACAAATAGGACGAACGCTATCATTGAGTGGTACACTATCATTTAGTCGTAGTAATGCAATGTCATGGTCAAGGTTCATGTAACTTATCGTAGTACTTGGACAGACAAATAGGATGAACGCTATCATTGAGTGGTACACTATCATTTATTCGTAGTAGTGCAATGTCATGGTCAAGGTTCATGTAACTTATCGTAGTACTTGGGCAGACAAATAGGACGAACGCTATCATTGAGTTGTACACTATCATTTAGTCGTAGTAGTGCAATGTCATGGTCAAGGTTCATGTAACTTATCGTAGTACTTGGGCAGACAAATAGGACGAACGCTATCATTGAGTGGTACACTATCATTTAGTCGTAGTAGTGCAATGTCATGTTCAAGTTCATGTAACTTATCAGAGTCCTTGGACAGACAAATAGGACGAACGCTATCATTGAGTGGTACTCTATCATTTAGTTGTAGGAGTGCAATGTCATGGTCAAGGTTCATGTAACATATCAGAGTCCTTGGACAGACAAATAGGACGAATGTTATCATTGAGTGGTACTCTATCATTTAGTCGTAGTAGTGCAATGTCATGGTCAAGGTTCATGTAACATATCAGAGTCCTTGGACAGACAAATAGGATGAACGCTATCATTGAGTGGTACACTATCATTTAGTCGTGGTAGTGCAATGTCATGGTCAAGGTTCATGTAACATATCAGAGTCCTTGGACAGACAAATAGGACGAATGCTATCATTGAGTGGTACTCTATCATTTAGTCGTAGTAGTGCAATGTCATGATCAAGTTCATGTAACTTATCAGAGTCCTTGGACAGACAAATAGGATGAACGCTATCATTGAGTGGTACTCTATCATTTAGTTGTAGTAGTGCAATGTCTTGGTCAAGGTTCATGTAACATATCAGAGTCCTTGGACAGACAAATAGGACGAACGCTATCATTGAGTGGTACACTATCATTTAGTCGTAGTAGTGCAATGTCATGGTCAAGTTCATGTAACATATCAGAGTCCTTGTACAGACAAATAGGACGAACGCTATCATTGAGAGGTACTCTATCATTTAGTCGTAGTAGTGCAATGTCATGGTCAAGGTTCATGTAACTTATCGTAGTACTTGGGCAGACAAATAGGACAAACGCTATCATTGAGTGGTACTCTATCATTTAGTCGTAGTAGTGCAATGTAATTGTCAAGGTTCATGAAACATATCAGAGTACTTGGACAGAAAAATAGGACGAATATTATCATTGAGTGGTACACTATCATTTAGTCGTAGTAGTGCAATGTCATGGTCAAGGTTCATGTAACATATCAGAGTCCTTGGACAGACAAATAGGACGAACGCTATCATTGAGTGGTACTCTATCATTTACTCGTAGTAGTGCAATGTCATGGTCAAGGTTCATGTAGCATATCAGAGTCCTTGGACAGACAAATAGGACGAATGCTATCATTGAGTGGTACTCTATCATTTAGTCGTAGTAGTGCAATGTCATGGTCAAAGTTCATGTAACATATCAGAGTCCTTGGACAGACAAATAGGACAAATGTTATCATTGAGTGGTACTCTATCATTTAGTCGTAGTAGTGCAATGTCATGGTCAAGGTTCATGTAACATATCAGAGTCCTTGGACAGACAAATAGGACGAACGCTATCATTGAGTGGTACTCTATCATTTAGTCGTAGTAGTGCAATGTCATGGTCAAGGTTCATGTAACATATCAGAGTCCTTATACAGACAAATAGGACGAATGCTATCATTGAGTGGTGCACTATCATTTAGTCGTAGTAATGCAATGTCATGGTCAAGGTTCATGTAACTTATCGTAGTACTTGGGCAGACAAATAGGACGAATGTTATCATTGAGTGGCACTCGATCATTTAGTCGTAGTAGTGCAATGTCATGGTCAAAGTTCATGTAACTTATCAGATTCCAGATTCCTTGGACAGACAAATAGGACGAACGCTATCATTGTGTGGTACACTATCATTTAGTCGTAGTAGTGCAATGTCATGGTCAAAGTTCATGTAACATATCAGAGTACTTGGGCAGAAAATAGGACGAACGCTATCATTGTGTGGTACACTATCATTTAGTCGTAGTAGTGCAATGTCATGGTCAAGGTTCATGTAACATATCAGAGTCCTTGGACAGACAAATAGGACGAACGCTATCATTGAGTGGTACACTATCATTTAGTCGTAGTAGTGCAATGTCATGGTCAAGGTTCATGTAACATATCAGAGTCCTTGGACAGACAAATAGGACGAACGCTATCATTGAGTGGTACACTATCATTTAGTCGTAGTAGTGCAATGTCATGGTCAAGGTTCATGTAACATATCAGAGTCCTTGGACAGACAAATAGGATAAACGCTATCATTGAGTGGTACTCTATCATTTAGTTGTAGTAGTACAATGTCCTGGTCAAAGTTCATGTAACTTATCGTAGTACTTGGACAGACAAATAGGATAAACCTTATCATTGTGTGGTACACTATCATTTAGTCGTAGTAGTGCAATGTCATGGTCAAGGTTCATGTAACATATCAGAGTACTTGGACAGAAAAATAGGATAAACGCTATCATTGTGTGGTAGACTATCATTTAGTCGTAGTAGTGTAATGTCATGGTCAAGTTTCATGTAACTTATCGTAGTACTTGGACAGACAAATACGATAAACGCTGTCATTGAGTGGTACTCTATCATTTAGTTGTAGTAGTACAATGTCCTGGTCAAAGTTCATGTAACATATCAGAGTACTTGGACAGACAAATAGGATAAACGCTATCATTGTGTGGTACACTATCATTTAGTCGTAGTAGTGCAATGTCATGGTCAAAGTTCATGTAACTTATCGTAGTACTTGTACAGACAAATAGGACGAACGCTATCATTGAGTGGTACTCTATCATTTAGTTGTAGTAGTACAATGTCCTGGTCAAAGTTCATGTAACATATCAGAGTACTTGGACAGACAAATAGGATAAACGCTATCATTGTGTGGTACACTATCATTTAGTCGTAGTAGTGCAATGTCATGGTCAAGGTTCATGTAACTTATCAGAGTCCTTGGACAGACAAATAGGACGAATGTTATCATTGAGTTGTACTCTATCTTTTAGTCGTAGTAGTGCAATGTCCTGGTCAAGGTTCATGTGCTTATCAGAGTTCTTGGACAGACAAATAGGACGAATGCCATCATTGAGTGGTACTCTATCATATAGTCGTAGTAGTGCAATGTCCTGGTCAAGGTTCATTTAACTTATCAGAGTCCTTGGACAGACAAATAGGACGAATGCTATCATTGAGTGGTACTCTATCATTTAGTCGTAGTAGTGCAATGTCCTGGTCAAGGTTCATGTAACATATCAGAGTCCCTGGACAGACAAATAGGACGAACGCTATCATTGAGTGGTACTCTATCATTTAGTCGTAGTAGTGCAATGTCCTGGTCAAGGTTCATGTAACATATCAGAGTCCTTGGACAGACAAATAGGACGAACGCTATCATTGAGTGGTACTCTATCATTTAGTCGTAGTAGTGCAATGTCATGGTCAAGGTTCATGTAACTTACCAGAGTCTTTGGACAGACAAATAGGACGAACGCTATCGTTGAGTGGTACTCTGTCATTTAGTCGTAGTAGTGCAATGTCATGGTCAAGGTTCATGTAACTTATCAGAGTCCTTGGACAGACAAATAGGACGAACGCTATCATTGAGTGGTACTCTATCATTTAGTCGTAGTACTGCAATGTCATGGTCAAGATTCATGTAACTTATCGTAGTACTTGGACAGACAAATAGGACGAACACTATCATTGAGTGGTACTCTATCATTTAGTCGTAGTAGTGCAATGTCATGGTCAAGGTTCATGTAACATATCAGAGTCCTTGGACAGACAAATAGGACGAACGCTATCATTGAGTGGTACTCTATCATTTAGTCGTAGTAGTGCAATGTCATGGTCAAAGTTCATGTAACATATCAGAGTCCTTGGACAGACAAATAGGACAAATGTTATCATTGAGTGGTACACTATCATTTAGTCGTAGTAGTGCAATGTCATGGTCAAGGTTCATGTAACATATCAGAGTCCTTGGACAGACAAGTAGGACGAATGCTATCATTGAGTGGTACTCTATCATTTAGTCGTAGTAGTGCAATGTCATGGTCAAGGTTCATGTAACATATCAGAGTCCTTGGACAGACAAATAGGACGAACGCTATCATTGAGTGGTACTCTATCATTTAGTCGTAGTAGTGCAATGTCATGGTCAAGGTTCATGTAACATATCAGAGTCCTTATACAGACAAATAGGACGAATGCTATCATTGAGTGGTGCACTATCATTTAGTCGTAGTAATGCAATGTCATGGTCAAGGTTCATGTAACTTATCGTAGTACTTGGGCAGACAAATAGGACGAATGTTATCATTGAGTGGCACTCGATCATTTAGTCGTAGTAGTGCAATGTCATGGTCAAAGTTCATGTAACTTATCAGATTCCAGATTCCTTGGACAGACAAATAGGACGAACGCTATCATTGTGTGGTACACTATCATTTAGTCGTAGTAGTGCAATGTCATGGTCAAAGTTCATGTAACATATCAGAGTACTTGGGCAGAAAATAGGACGAACGCTATCATTGTGTGGTACACTATCATTTAGTCGTAGTAGTGCAATGTCATGGTCAAGGTTCATGTAACATATCAGAGTCCTTGGACAGACAAATAGGACGAACGCTATCATTGAGTGGTACACTATCATTTAGTCGTAGTAGTGCAATGTCATGGTCAAGGTTCATGTAACATATCAGAGTCCTTGGACAGACAAATAGGACGAACGCTATCATTGAGTGGTACACTATCATTTAGTCGTAGTAGTGCAATGTCATGGTCAAGGTTCATGTAACATATCAGAGTCCTTGGACAGACAAATAGGATAAACGCTATCATTGAGTGGTACTCTATCATTTAGTTGTAGTAGTACAATGTCCTGGTCAAAGTTCATGTAACTTATCGTAGTACTTGGACAGACAAATAGGATAAACCTTATCATTGTGTGGTACACTATCATTTAGTCGTAGTAGTGCAATGTCATGGTCAAGGTTCATGTAACATATCAGAGTACTTGGACAGAAAAATAGGATAAACGCTATCATTGTGTGGTAGACTATCATTTAGTCGTAGTAGTGTAATGTCATGGTCAAGTTTCATGTAACTTATCGTAGTACTTGGACAGACAAATACGATAAACGCTGTCATTGAGTGGTACTCTATCATTTAGTTGTAGTAGTACAATGTCCTGGTCAAAGTTCATGTAACATATCAGAGTACTTGGACAGACAAATAGGATAAACGCTATCATTGTGTGGTACACTATCATTTAGTCGTAGTAGTGCAATGTCATGGTCAAAGTTCATGTAACTTATCGTAGTACTTGTACAGACAAATAGGACGAACGCTATCATTGAGTGGTACTCTATCATTTAGTTGTAGTAGTACAATGTCCTGGTCAAAGTTCATGTAACATATCAGAGTACTTGGACAGACAAATAGGATAAACGCTATCATTGTGTGGTACACTATCATTTAGTCGTAGTAGTGCAATGTCATGGTCAAGGTTCATGTAACTTATCAGAGTCCTTGGACAGACAAATAGGACGAATGTTATCATTGAGTTGTACTCTATCTTTTAGTCGTAGTAGTGCAATGTCCTGGTCAAGGTTCATGTGCTTATCAGAGTTCTTGGACAGACAAATAGGACGAATGCCATCATTGAGTGGTACTCTATCATATAGTCGTAGTAGTGCAATGTCCTGGTCAAGGTTCATTTAACTTATCAGAGTCCTTGGACAGACAAATAGGACGAATGCTATCATTGAGTGGTACTCTATCATTTAGTCGTAGTAGTGCAATGTCCTGGTCAAGGTTCATGTAACATATCAGAGTCCCTGGACAGACAAATAGGACGAACGCTATCATTGAGTGGTACTCTATCATTTAGTCGTAGTAGTGCAATGTCCTGGTCAAGGTTCATGTAACATATCAGAGTCCTTGGACAGACAAATAGGACGAACGCTATCATTGAGTGGTACTCTATCATTTAGTCGTAGTAGTGCAATGTCATGGTCAAGGTTCATGTAACTTACCAGAGTCTTTGGACAGACAAATAGGACGAACGCTATCGTTGAGTGGTACTCTGTCATTTAGTCGTAGTAGTGCAATGTCATGGTCAAGGTTCATGTAACTTATCAGAGTCCTTGGACAGACAAATAGGACGAACGCTATCATTGAGTGGTACTCTATCATTTAGTCGTAGTACTGCAATGTCATGGTCAAGATTCATGTAACTTATCGTAGTACTTGGACAGACAAATAGGACGAACACTATCATTGAGTGGTACTCTATCATTTAGTCGTAGTAGTGCAATGTCATGGTCAAGGTTCATGTAACATATCAGAGTCCTTGGACAGACAAATAGGACGAACGCTATCATTGAGTGGTACTCTATCATTTAGTCGTAGTAGTGCAATGTCATGGTCAAAGTTCATGTAACATATCAGAGTCCTTGGACAGACAAATAGGACAAATGTTATCATTGAGTGGTACACTATCATTTAGTCGTAGTAGTGCAATGTCATGGTCAAGGTTCATGTAACATATCAGAGTCCTTGGACAGACAAGTAGGACGAATGCTATCATTGAGTGGTACTCTATCATTTAGTCGTAGTAGTGCAATGTCATGGTCAAGGTTCATGTAACATATCAGAGTCCTTGGACAGACAAATAGGACGAACGCTATCATTGAGTGGTACTCTATCATTTAGTCGTAGTAGTGCAATGTCATGGTCAAGGTTCATGTAACATATCAGAGTCCTTATACAGACAAATAGGACGAATGCTATCATTGAGTGGTGCACTATCATTTAGTCGTAGTAATGCAATGTCATGGTCAAGGTTCATGTAACTTATCGTAGTACTTGGGCAGACAAATAGGACGAATGTTATCATTGAGTGGCACTCGATCATTTAGTCGTAGTAGTGCAATGTCATGGTCAAAGTTCATGTAACTTATCAGATTCCAGATTCCTTGGACAGACAAATAGGACGAACGCTATCATTGTGTGGTACACTATCATTTAGTCGTAGTAGTGCAATGTCATGGTCAAAGTTCATGTAACATATCAGAGTACTTGGGCAGAAAATAGGACGAACGCTATCATTGTGTGGTACACTATCATTTAGTCGTAGTAGTGCAATGTCATGGTCAAGGTTCATGTAACATATCAGAGTCCTTGGACAGACAAATAGGACGAACGCTATCATTGAGTGGTACACTATCATTTAGTCGTAGTAGTGCAATGTCATGGTCAAGGTTCATGTAACATATCAGAGTCCTTGGACAGACAAATAGGACGAACGCTATCATTGAGTGGTACACTATCATTTAGTCGTAGTAGTGCAATGTCATGGTCAAGGTTCATGTAACATATCAGAGTCCTTGGACAGACAAATAGGATAAACGCTATCATTGAGTGGTACTCTATCATTTAGTTGTAGTAGTACAATGTCCTGGTCAAAGTTCATGTAACTTATCGTAGTACTTGGACAGACAAATAGGATAAACCTTATCATTGTGTGGTACACTATCATTTAGTCGTAGTAGTGCAATGTCATGGTCAAGGTTCATGTAACATATCAGAGTACTTGGACAGAAAAATAGGATAAACGCTATCATTGTGTGGTAGACTATCATTTAGTCGTAGTAGTGTAATGTCATGGTCAAGTTTCATGTAACTTATCGTAGTACTTGGACAGACAAATACGATAAACGCTGTCATTGAGTGGTACTCTATCATTTAGTTGTAGTAGTACAATGTCCTGGTCAAAGTTCATGTAACATATCAGAGTACTTGGACAGACAAATAGGATAAACGCTATCATTGTGTGGTACACTATCATTTAGTCGTAGTAGTGCAATGTCATGGTCAAAGTTCATGTAACTTATCGTAGTACTTGTACAGACAAATAGGACGAACGCTATCATTGAGTGGTACTCTATCATTTAGTTGTAGTAGTACAATGTCCTGGTCAAAGTTCATGTAACATATCAGAGTACTTGGACAGACAAATAGGATAAACGCTATCATTGTGTGGTACACTATCATTTAGTCGTAGTAGTGCAATGTCATGGTCAAGGTTCATGTAACTTATCAGAGTCCTTGGACAGACAAATAGGACGAATGTTATCATTGAGTTGTACTCTATCTTTTAGTCGTAGTAGTGCAATGTCCTGGTCAAGGTTCATGTGCTTATCAGAGTTCTTGGACAGACAAATAGGACGAATGCCATCATTGAGTGGTACTCTATCATATAGTCGTAGTAGTGCAATGTCCTGGTCAAGGTTCATTTAACTTATCAGAGTCCTTGGACAGACAAATAGGACGAATGCTATCATTGAGTGGTACTCTATCATTTAGTCGTAGTAGTGCAATGTCCTGGTCAAGGTTCATGTAACATATCAGAGTCCCTGGACAGACAAATAGGACGAACGCTATCATTGAGTGGTACTCTATCATTTAGTCGTAGTAGTGCAATGTCCTGGTCAAGGTTCATGTAACATATCAGAGTCCTTGGACAGACAAATAGGACGAACGCTATCATTGAGTGGTACTCTATCATTTAGTCGTAGTAGTGCAATGTCATGGTCAAGGTTCATGTAACTTACCAGAGTCTTTGGACAGACAAATAGGACGAACGCTATCGTTGAGTGGTACTCTGTCATTTAGTCGTAGTAGTGCAATGTCATGGTCAAGGTTCATGTAACTTATCAGAGTCCTTGGACAGACAAATAGGACGAACGCTATCATTGAGTGGTACTCTATCATTTAGTCGTAGTACTGCAATGTCATGGTCAAGATTCATGTAACTTATCGTAGTACTTGGACAGACAAATAGGACGAACACTATCATTGAGTGGTACTCTATCATTTAGTCGTAGTAGTGCAATGTCATGGTCAAGGTTCATGTAACATATCAGAGTCCTTGGACAGACAAATAGGACGAACGCTATCATTGAGTGGTACTCTATCATTTAGTCGTAGTAGTGCAATGTCATGGTCAAAGTTCATGTAACTTATCGTAGTACTTGGGCAGACAAATAGGACGAATGTTATCATTGAGTGCTACTCTATCATTTAGTCGTAGTAGTGCAATGTCATGGTCAAAGTTCATGTAACTTATCGTAGTACTTGGACAGACAAATAGGACGAACGCTATCATTGAGTGGTACACTATCATTTAGTCGTAGTAGTGCAATGTCATGGTCAAAGTTCATGTAACTTATCGTAGTACTTGGACAGACAAATAGGACGAACGCTATCATTGAGTGGTACTCTATCATTTAGTCGTAGTAGTGCAATGTCCTGGTCAAGGTTCATGTAACATATCAGAGTCCTTGTACAGACAAATAAGACGAACGCTATCATTGAGTGGTACTCTATCATTTAGACGTAGTAGTGCAACGTCATGGTCAAAGTTCATGTAACTTATCGTAGTACTTGGACAGACAAATAGGACGAATGCTATCATTGATTGGTACTCTATCATTTAGTCGTAGTAGTGCAATGTCCTGGTCAAGGTTCATGTAACATATCAGAGTCCTTGGACAGACAAATAGGACGAATGCTATCATTGAGTGGTACTCTATCATTTAGTCGTAGTAGTGCAATGTCATGGTCAAGGTTCATGTAACATATCAGAGTCCTTGGAAAGACAAATAGGACGAACGCTATCATTGAGTGGTACTCTATCATTTAGTCGTAGTAGTGCAATGTCATGGTCAAGGTTCATGTAACATATCAGAGTCCTTGGACAGACAAATAGGATGAACGCTATCATTGAGTGGTACTCTATCATTTAGACGTAGTAGTGCAATGTCATGGTCAACGTTCATGTAACATATCAGAGTACTTGGACAGAAAATAGGACAAATGCTATCATTGAGTGGTACTCTATCATTTAGTCGTAGTAGTGCAATGTCATGGTCAAGGTTCATGTAACATATCAGAGTCCTTGGACAGACAAATAGGATGAACGCTATCATTGAGTGGTTCTCTATCATTTAGACGTAGTAGTGCAATGTCATGGTCAATGTTCATGTAACATATCAGAGTCCTTGGACAGACAAATAGGACGAACGCTATCATTGAGTGGTACACTATCATTTAGTCGTAGTAGTGCAATGTCATGGTCAAGGTTCATGTAACATATCAGAGTCCTTGGACAGACAAATAGGATAAACGCTATCATTGAGTGGTACTCTAACATTTAGTTGTAGTAGTGCAATGTCATGGTCAAAGTTCATGTAACTTATCGTAGTACTTGGGCAGACAAATAGGACGAATGTTATCATTGAGTGGTACTCTATCATTTAGTCGTAGTAGTGCAATGTCATGGTCAAAGTTCATGTAACTTATCGTAGTACTTGGGCAGACAAATAGGACGAATGTTATCATTGAGTGGTACTCTATCATTTAGTCGTAGTAGTGCAATGTCATGGTCAAAGTTCATGTAACTTATCGTAGTACTTGGGCAGACAAATAGGACGAATGTTATCATTGAGTGCTACTCTATCATTTAGTCGTAGTAGTGCAATGTCATGGTCAAGGTTCATGTAACTTATCAGAGTCCTTGGACAGACAAATAGGACGAACGCTATCATTGAGTGGTACTCTATCATTTAGTCGTAGTAGTGCAATGTCATGGTCAAGGTTCATGTAACATATCAGAGTTCTTGGACAGACAAATAGGACGAATGCTATCATTGAGTGGTACTCTATCATTTAGTCGCAGTAGTGCAATGTCATGGTCAAAGTTCATGTAACTTATCAGAGTCCTTGGACAGACAAATAGGACGAATGTTATCATTGAGTGGTACTCTTATCATTTAGTCGTAGTAGTGCAATGTCATGGTCAAGGTTCATGTAACTTATCGTAGTACTTGGACAGACAAATAGGACGAATGTTATCATTGAGTGGTACTCTATCATTTAGTCGTAGTAATGCAATGTCACGGTCAAGGTTCATATAACTTATCGTAGTACTTGGGCAGACAAATAGGACGAACGCTATCATTGAGTGGTACTCTATCATTTAGTCGTAGTAATGTAATGTCATGGTCAAGGTTCATGTAACTTATCAGAGTCCTTGGACAGACAAATAGGACGAATGCTATCATTGAGTGGTACTCTATCATTTAGTCGTAGTAGTGCAATGTCATGGTCAAGGTTCATGTAACATATCAGAGTCCTTGGACAGACAAATAGGATGAACGCTATCATTGAGTGGTACTCTATCATTTAGACGTAGTTGTGCAATGTCATGGTCAACCTTCATGTAACATATCAGAGTCCTTGGACAGACAAATAGGTAGAACGCTATCATTGAGTGGTACACTATCATTTAGTCGTATTAGTGCAATGTCATGGTCAAGGTTCATGTAACATATCAGAGTCCTTGGACAGACAAATAGGATAAACGCTATCATTGAGTGGTACTCTATCATTTAGTTGTAGTAGTGCAATGTCATGGTCAAAGTTCATGTAACTTATCGTAGTACTTGGGCAGACAAATAGGACGAATGTTATCATTGAGTGGTACTCTATCATTTAGTCGTAGTAGTGCAATGTCATGGTCAAAGTTCATGTAACTTATCGTAGTACTTGGGCAGACAAATAGGACGAATGTTATCATTGAGTGGTACTCTATCATTTAGTCGTAGTAGTGCAATGTCATGGTCAAAGTTCATGTAACTTATCGTAGTACTTGGGCAGACAAATAGGACGAATGTTATCATTGAGTGGTACTCTATCATTTAGTCGTAGTAGTGCAATGTCATGGTCAAGGTTCATGTAACTTATCAGAGTCCTTGGACAGACAAATAGGACGAACGCTATCATTGAGTGGTACTCTATCATTTAGTCGTAGTAGTGCAATGTCATGGTCAAGGTTCATGTAACATATCAGAGTTCTTGGACAGACAAATAGGACGAATGCTATCATTGAGTGGTACTCTATCATTTAGTGGCAGTAGTGCAATGTCATGGTCAAAGTTCATGTAACTTATCAGAGTCCTTGGACAGACAAATAGGACGAATGTTATCATTGAGTGGTACTCTTATCATTTAGTCGTAGTAGTGCAATGTCATGGTCAAGGTTCATGTAACTTAACATAGTACTTGGACAGACAAATAGGACGAATGTTATCATTGAGTGGTACTCTATCATTTAGTCGTAGTAATGCAATGTCACGGTCAAGGTTCATATAACTTATCGTAGTACTTGGGCAGACAAATAGGACGAACGCTATCATTGAGTGGTACTCTATCATTTAGTCGTAGTAATGCAATGTCATGGTCAAGGTTCATGTAACTTATCGTAGTACCTGGGCAGACAAATAGGACAAACGCTATCATTGAGTGGTACTCTATCATTTAGTCGTAGTAATGCAATGTCATGGTCAAGGTTCATGTAACTTATCGTAGTACTTGGGCAGACAAATAGGACGAACGCTATCATTGAGTGGTACACTATCATTTAGTCGTAGTAGTGCAATGTCATGGTCAAGGTTCATGTAACTTATCAGAGTCCTTGTACAGACAAATAGGACGACTGCTATCATTGAGTGGTACTCTATCTTTTAGTCGTAGTAGTGCAATGTCATGGTCAAAGTTCATGTAACTTATCAGATTCCTTGGACAGAAAAATAGGACGAACACTATCATTGAGTGGTACTCTATCATTTAGTCGTAGTAGTGCGATGTCATGGTCAAAGTTCATGTAACATATCAGAGTCCTTGGACAGACAAATAGGACGAACGCTATCTTTGAGTGGTACTCTATCATTTAGTCGTAGTAGTGCAATGTCATGGTCAAGGTTCATGTAACATATCAGAGTCCTTGGACAGACAAATAGGACGAATGCTATCATTGAGTGGTACACTATCATTTAGTTGTAGTAGTGCAATGTCATTGTCAAAGTTCATGTAACATATCAGAGTCCTTGGACAGACAAATAGGACGAACGCTATCATTGAGTGGTGCTCTATCATTTAGTTGTAGGAGTGCAATGTCATGGTCAAGGTTCATGTAACATATCAGAGTCCTTGGACAGACAAATAGGACGAATGCTATCATTGAGTGGTGCACTATCATTTAGTCGTAGTAGTGCAATGTCATGGTCAAGGTTCATGTAACATATCAGAGTCCTTGGACAGACAAATAGGATGAATGCTATCATTGAGTGGTACTCTATCATTTAGTCGTAGTAGTGCAATGTCATGGTCAAGGTTCATGTAACATATCAGAGTCCTTGGACAGACAGATAGGATGAATGCTATCATTGAGTGGTACTCTATCATTTAGTCGTAGTAGTGCAATGTCATGGTCAAGTTCATGTAACTTATCAGAGTCCTTGGACAGACAAATAGGATGAACGCTATCATTGAGTGGTACTCTATCATTTAGTTGTAGTAGTGCAATGTCATGGTCAAGGTTCATGTAACATATCAGAGTCCTTGGACAGACAAATAGGACGAACGCTATCATTGAGTGGTACTCTATCATTTAGTCGTAGTAGTGCAATGTCATGGTCAAGTTCATGTAACATATCAGAGTCCTTGTACAGACAAATAGGATGAACGCTATCATTGAGTGGTACTCTATCATTTAGTCGTAGTAGTGCAATGTCATGGTCAAGGTTCATGTAACTTATCGTAGTACTTGGGCAGACAAATAGGACAAACGCTATCATTGAGTGGTACTCTATCATTTAGTCGTAGTAGTGCAATGTCATGGTCAAGGTTCATGTAACTTATCGTAGTACTTGGACAGACAAATAGGATGAACGCTATCATTGATTGGTTCACTATCATTTAGTCGTAGTAGTGCAATGTCATGGTCAAGGTTCATGTAACATATCCGAGTCCTTGGACAGACAAATAGGACGAATGCTATCATTGAGTGGTACTCTATCATTTAGTCGTAGTAGTGCAATGTCATGGTCAAGGTTCATGAAACATATCAGAGTACTTGGACAGACAAATAGGACGAATGTTATCATTGAGTGGTACACTATCATTTAGTCGTAGTAGTGCAATGTCATGGTCAAGGTTCATGTAACATATCAGAGTCCTTGGACAGACAAATAGGACGTACGCTATCATTGAGTGGTACTCTATCATTTACTCGTAGTAGTGCAATGTCATGGTCAAGGTTCATGTAGCATATCAGAGTCCTTGGACAGACAAATAGGACGAATGCTATCATTGAGTGGTACTCTATCATTTAGTCGTAGTAGTGCAATGTCATGGTCAAAGTTCATGTAACATATCAGAGTCCATGGACAGACAAATAGGACAAATGTTATCATTGAGTGGTACTCTATCATTTAGTCGTAGTAGTGCAATGTCATGGTCAAGATTCATGTAACATATCAGAGTCCTTGGACAGACAAATAGGACGAACGCTATCATTGAGTGGTACTCTATCATTTAGTCGTAGTAGTGCAATGTCATGGTCAAGGTTCATGTAACATATCAGAGTCCTTGTACAGACAAATAGGACGAATGCTATCATTGAGTGTTGCACTATCATTTAGTCGTAGTAATGCAATGTCATGGTCAAGGTTCATGTAACTTATCGTAGTACTTGGGCAGACAAATAGGACGAATGTTATCATTGAGTGGCACTCTATCATTTAGTCGTAGTAGTGCAATGTCATGGTCAAAGTTCATGTAACTTATCAGAGTCCTTGGACAGACAAATAGGACGAACGCTATCATTGTGTGGTACACTATCATTTAGTCGTAGTAGTGCAATGTCATGGTCAAAGTTCATGTAACATATCAGAGTACCTGGGCAGACAAATAGGACGAACGCTATCATTGTGTGGTACACTATCATTTAGTCGTAGTAGTGCAATGTCATGGTCAAGGTTCATGTAACATATCAGAGTCCTTGGACAGACAAATAGGACGAACGCTATCATTGAGTGGTACTCTATCATTAGGCGTAGTAGGGCAATGTCATGGTCAAGGTTCATGTAACATATCAGAGTTCTTGGACAGAAAAATAGGACGAATGCTATCATTGAGTGGTACTCTATCATTTAGTCGCAGTAGTGCAATGTCATGGTCAAAGTTCATGTAACTTATCAGAGTCCTTGGACAGACTAATAGGAGGAATGTTATCATTGAGTGGTACTCTTATCATTTAGTCGTAGTAGTGCAATGTCATGGTCAAGGTTCATGTAACTTATCGTAGTACTTGGACAGACAAATAGGACGAATGTTATCATTGAGTGGTACTCTATCATTTAGTCGTAGTAATGCAATGTCATGGTCAAGGTTCATATAACTTATCGTAGTACTTGGGCAGACAAATAGGACGAACGCTATCACTGAGTGGTACTCTATTATTTAGTCGTAGTAATGCAATGTCATGGTCAAGGTTCATGTAACTTATCGTAGTACCTGGGCAGACAAATAGGACAAACGCTATCATTGAGTGGTACTCTATCATTTAGTCGTAGTAATGCAATGTCATGGTCAAGGTTCATGTAACTTATCGTAGTACTTGGGCAGACAAATAGGACGAACGCTATCATTGAGTGGTACACTATCATTTAGTCGTAGTAATGCAATGTCATGGTCAAGGTTCATGTAACTTATCGTAGTACTTGGACAGACAAATAGGATGACCGCTATCATTGAGTGGTACACTATCATTTATTCGTAGTAGTGCAATGTCATGGTCAAGGTTCATGTAACTTATCGTAGTACTTGGGCAGACAAATAGGACGAAGGCTATCATTGAGTGGTACACTATCATTTAGTCGTAGTAGTGCAATGTCATGGTCAAGGTTCATGTAACTTATCAGAGTCCTTGTACAGACAAATAGGACGAATGCTATCATTGAGTGGTACTCTATCATTTAGTCGTAGTAGTGCAATGTCATGGTCAAGTTCATGTAACTTATCAGAGTCCTTGGACAGACAAATAGGACGAACGCTATCATTGAGTGGTACTCTATCATTTAGTCGTAGTAGTGCAATATCATGGTCAAGCTTCTTGTAACATATCAGAGTCCTTGTACAGACAAATAGGACGAACGCTATCATTGAGTGGTACACTATCATTTAGTCGTAGTAGTGCAATGTCATGGTCAAGGTTCATGTAACTTATCATAGTACTTGGACAGACAAATAGGATGAACGCTATCATTGAGTGGTACTCTATCATTTAGTTGTAGTAGTGCAATGTCATGGTCAAGGTTCATGTAACATATCAGAGTCCTTGGACAGACAAATAGGACGAACGCTATCATTGAGTGGTACTCTATCATTTAGTCGTAGTAGTGCAATGTCATGGTCAAGTTCATGTAACATATCAGAGTCCTTGTACACACAAATAGGACGAACGCTATCATTGAGAGGTACTCTATCATTTAGTCGTAGTAGTGCAATGTCATGGTCAAGGTTCATGTAACTTATCGTAGTACTTGGGCAGACAAATAGGACAAACGCTATCATTGAGTGGTACTCTATCATTTAGTCGTAGTAATGCAATGTCATGGTCAAGGTTCATGTAACTTATCGTAGTACTTGGACAGACAAATAGGATGAACGCTATCATTGATTGGTTCACTATCATTTAGTCGTAGTAGTGCAATGTCATGGTCAAGGTTCATGTAATATATCAGAGTCCTTGGACAGACATATAGGACGAATGCTATCATTGAGTGGTACTCTATCATTTAGTCGTAGTAGTGCAATGTCATGGTCAAGGTTCATGAAACATATCAGAGTACTTGGACAGACAAATAGGACGAATGTTATCATTGAGTGGTACACTATCATTTAGTCGTAGTAGTGCAATGTCATGGTCAAGGTTCATGTAACATATCAGAGTCCTTGGACAGACAAATAGGACGAACGCTATCATTGAGTGGTACTCTATCATTTACTCGTAGTAGTGCAATGTCATGGTCAAGGTTCATGTAGCATATCAGAGTCCTTGGACAGACAAATAGGACGAATGCTATCATTGAGTGGTACTCTATCATTTAGTCGTAGTAGTGCAATGTCATGGTCAAAGTTCATGTAACATATCAGAGTCCTTGGACAGACAAATAGGACAAATGTTATCATTGAGTGGTACTCTATCATTTAGTCGTAGTAGTGCAATGTCATGGTCAAGGTTCATGTAACATATCAGAGTCCTTGGACAGACAAATAGGACGAACGCTATCATTGAGTGGTACTCTATCATTTAGTCGTAGTAGTGCAATGTCATGGTCAAGGTTCATGTAACATATCAGAGTCCTTGTACAGACAAATAGGACGAATGCTATCATTGAGTGGTGCACTATCATTTAGTCGTAGTAATGCAATGTCATGGTCAAGGTTCATGTAACTTATCGTAGTACTTGGGCAGACAAATAGGACGAATGTTATCATTGAGTGGCACTCTATCATATAGTCGTAGTAGTGCAATGTCATGGTCAAAGTTCATGTAACTTATCAGATTCCTTGGACAGACAAATAGGACGAACGCTATCATTGTGTGGTACACTATCATTTAGTCGTAGTAGTGCAATGTCATGGTCAAAGTTCATGTAACATATCAGAGTACTTGGGCAGACAAATAGGACGAACGCTATCATTGTGTGGTACACTATCATTTAGTCGTAGTAGTGCAATGTCATGGTCAAGGTTCATGTAACATATCAGAGTCCTTGGACAGACAAATAGGACAAACGCTAGCATTGAGTGGTACACTATCATTTAGTCGTAGTAGTGCAATGTCATGGTCAAAGTTCATGTAACTTATCGTAGTACTTGGACAGACAAATAGGATAAACGCTATCATTGAGTGGTACACTATCATTTAGTCGTAGTAGTGCAATGTCATGGTCAAGGTTCATGTAACATATCGTAGTACTTGGACAGACAAATAGGATAAACGCTATCATTGTGTGGTACACTATCATTTAGTCGTAGTAGTGCAATGTCATGGTCAAAGTTCATGTAACTTATCGTAGTACTTGTACAGACAAATAGGACGAACGCTATCATTGAGTGGTACTCTATCATTTAGTTGTAGTAGTACAATGTCCTGGTCAATGTTCATGTAACTTATCGTAGTACTTGGGCAGACAAATAGGACGAACGCTATCATTGAGTGGTACTCTATCATTTAGTGGCAGTAGTGCAATGTCATGGTCAAAGTTCATGTAACTTATCAGAGTCCTTGGACAGACAAATAGGACGAATGTTATCATTGAGTGGTACTCTTATCATTTAGTCGTAGTAGTGCAATGTCATGGTCAAGGTTCATGTAACTTATCATAGTACTTGGACAGACAAATAGGACGAATGTTATCATTGAGTGGTACTCTATCATTTAGTCGTAGTAATGCAATGTCACGGTCAAGGTTCATATAACTTATCGTAGTACTTGGGCAGACAAATAGGACGAACGCTATCATTGAGTGGTACTCTATCATTTAGTCGTAGTAATGCAATGTCATGGTCAAGGTTCATGTAACTTATCGTAGTACCTGGGCAGACAAATAGGACAAACGCTATCATTGAGTGGTACTCTATCATTTAGTCGTAGTAATGCAATGTCATGGTCAAGGTTCATGTAACTTATCGTAGTACTTGGGCAGACAAATAGGACGAACGCTATCATTGAGTGGTACACTATCATTTAGTCGTAGTAGTGCAATGTCCTGGTCAAGGTTCATGTAACTTATCGTAGTACTTGGGCAGACAAATAGGACGAACGCTATCATTGAGTGGTACACTATCATTTAGTCGTAGTAGTGCAATGTCATGGTCAATGTTCATGTAACTTATCGTAGTACTTGGGCAGACAAATAGGACGAACGCTATCATTGAGTGGTACACTATCATTTAGTCGTAGTAGTGCAATGTCATGGTCAAGGTTCATGTAACTTATCAGAGTCCTTGTACAGACAAATAGGACGAATGCTATCATTGAGTGGTACTCTATCTTTTAGTCGTAGTAGTGCAATGTCATGGTCAAAGTTCATGTAACTTATCAGATTCCTTGGACAGAAAAATAGGACGAACACTATCATTGAGTGGTACTCTATCATTTAGTTGTAGTAGTGCAATGTCATGGTCAAGGTTCATGTAACATATCAGAGTCCTTGGACAGACAAATAGGACGAATGCTATCATTGAGTGGTGCACTATCATTTAGTCGTAGTAGTGCAATGTCATGGTCAAGGTTCATGTAACATATCAGAGTCCTTGGACAGACAAATAGGATGAATGCTATCATTGAGTGGTACTCTATCATTTAGTCGTAGTAGTGCAATGTCATGGTCAAGGTTCATGTAACATATCAGAGTCCTTGGACAGACAAATAGGATGAATGCTATCATTGAGTGGTACTCTATCATTTAGTCGTAGTAGTGCAATGTCATGGTCAAGTTCATGTAACTTATCAGAGTCCTTGGACAGACAAATAGGATGAACGCTATCATTGAGTGGTACTCTATCATTTAGTTGTAGTAGTGCAATGTCATGGTCAAGGTTCATGTAACATATCAGAGTCCTTGTACAGACAAATAGGACGAACGCTATCATTGAGTGGTACTCTATCATTTAGTCGTAGTAGTGCAATGTCATGGTCAAGTTCATGTAACATATCAGAGTCCTTGTACAGACAAATAGGATGAACGCTATCATTGAGTGGTACTCTATCATTTAGTCGTAGTAGTGCAATGTCATGGTCAAGGTTCATGTAACTTATCGTAGTACTTGGGCAGACAAATAGGACAAACGCTATCATTGAGTGGTACTCTATCATTTAGTCGTAGTAGTGCAATGTCATGGTCAAGGTTCATGTAACTTATCGTAGTACTTGGACTGACAAATAGGATGAACGCTATCATTGATTGGTTCACTATCATTTAGTCGTAGTAGTGCAATTTCATGGTCAAGGTTCATGTAACATATCAGAGTCCTTGGACAGACAAATAGGACGAATGCTATCATTGAGTGGTACTCTATCATTTAGTCGTAGTAGTGCAATGTCATGGTCAAGGTTCATGAAACATATCAGAGTACTTGGACAGACAAATAGGACGAATGTTATCATTGAGTGGTACACTATCATTTAGTCGTAGTAGTGCAATGTCATGGTCAAGGTTCATGTAACATATCAGAGTCCTTGGACAGACAAATAGGACGTACGCTATCATTGAGTGGTACTCTATCATTTACTCGTAGTAGTGCAATGTCATGGTCAAGGTTCATGTAGCATATCAGAGTCCTTGGACAGACAAATAGGACGAATGCTATCATTGAGTGGTACTCTATCATTTAGTCGTAGTAGTGCAATGTCATGGTCAAAGTTCATGTAACATATCAGAGTCCATGGACAGACAAATAGGACAAATGTTATCATTGAGTGGTACTCTATCATTTAGTCGTAGTAGTGCAATGTCATGGTCAAGATTCATGTAACATATCAGAGTCCTTGGACAGACAAATAGGACGAACGCTATCATTGAGTGGTACTCTATCATTTAGTCGTAGTAGTGCAATGTCATGGTCAAGGTTCATGTAACATATCAGAGTCCTTGTACAGACAAATAGGACGAATGCTATCATTGAGTGTTGCACTATCATTTAGTCGTAGTAATGCAATGTCATGGTCAAGGTTCATGTAACTTATCGTAGTACTTGGGCAGACAAATAGGACGAATGTTATCATTGAGTGGCACTCTATCATTTAGTCGTAGTAGTGCAATGTCATGGTCAAAGTTCATGTAACTTATCAGAGTCCTTGGACAGACAAATAGGACGAACGCTATCATTGTGTGGTACACTATCATTTAGTCGTAGTAGTGCAATGTCATGGTCAAAGTTCATGTAACATATCAGAGTACCTGGGCAGACAAATAGGACGAACGCTATCATTGTGTGGTACACTATCATTTAGTCGTAGTAGTGCAATGTCATGGTCAAGGTTCATGTAACATATCAGAGTCCTTGGACAGACAAATAGGACGAACGCTATCATTGAGTGGTACTCTATCATTAGGCGTAGTAGGGCAATGTCATGGTCAAGGTTCATGTAACATATCAGAGTTCTTGGACAGAAAAATAGGACGAATGCTATCATTGAGTGGTACTCTATCATTTAGTCGCAGTAGTGCAATGTCATGGTCAAAGTTCATGTAACTTATCAGAGTCCTTGGACAGACTAATAGGAGGAATGTTATCATTGAGTGGTACTCTTATCATTTAGCCGTAGTAGTGCAATGTCATGGTCAAGGTTCATGTAACTTATCGTAGTACTTGGACAGACAAATAGGACGAATGTTATCATTGAGTGGTACTCTATCATTTAGTCGTAGTAATGCAATGTCATGGTCAAGGTTCATATAACTTATCGTAGTACTTGGGCAGACAAATAGGACGAACGCTATCACTGAGTGGTACTCTATTATTTAGTCGTAGTAATGCAATGTCATGGTCAAGGTTCATGTAACTTATCGTAGTACCTGGGCAGACAAATAGGACAAACGCTATCATTGAGTGGTACTCTATCATTTAGTCGTAGTAATGCAATGTCATGGTCAAGGTTCATGTAACTTATCGTAGTACTTGGGCAGACAAATAGGACGAACGCTATCATTGAGTGGTACACTATCATTTAGTCGTAGTAATGCAATGTCATGGTCAAGGTTCATGTAACTTATCGTAGTACTTGGACAGACAAATAGGATGACCGCTATCATTGAGTGGTACACTATCATTTATTCGTAGTAGTGCAATGTCATGGTCAAGGTTCATGTAACTTATCGTAGTACTTGGGCAGACAAATAGGACGAACGCTATCATTGAGTGGTACACTATCATTTAGTCGTAGTAGTGCAATGTCATGGTCAAGGTTCATGTAACTTATCAGAGTCCTTGTACAGACAAATAGGACGAATGCTATCATTGAGTGGTACTCTATCATTTAGTCGTAGTAGTGCAATGTCATGGTCAAGTTCATGTAACTTATCAGAGTCCTTGGACAGACAAATAGGACGAACGCTATCATTGAGTGGTACTCTATCATTTAGTTGTAGTAGTGCTATGTCATGGTCAAGGTTCATGTAACATATCAGAGTCCTTGGACAGACAAATAGGACGAACGCTATCATTGAGTGGTACTCTATCATTTAGTCGTAGTAGTGCAATATCATGGTCAAGCTTCTTGTAACATATCAGAGTCCTTGTACAGACAAATAGGACGAACGCTATCATTGAGTGGTACACTATCATTTAGTCGTAGTAGTGCAATGTCATGGTCAAGGTTCATGTAACTTATCGTAGTACTTGGACAGACAAATAGGATGAACGCTATCATTGAGTGGTACTCTATCATTTAGTTGTAGTAGTGCAATGTCATGGTCAAGGTTCATGTAACATATCAGAGTCCTTGGACAGACAAATAGGACGAACGCTATCATTGAGTGGTACTCTATCATTTAGTCGTAGTAGTGCAATGTCATGGTCAAGTTCATGTAACATATCAGAGTCCTTGTACACACAAATAGGACGAACGCTATCATTGAGAGGTACTCTATCATTTAGTCGTAGTAGTGCAATGTCATGGTCAAGGTTCATGTAACTTATCGTAGCACTTGGGCAGACAAATAGGACAAACGCTATCATTGAGTGGTACTCTATCATTTAGTCGTAGTAATGCAATGTCATGGTCAAGGTTCATGTAACTTATCGTAGTACTTGGACAGACAAATAGGATGAACGCTATCATTGATTGGTTCACTATCATTTAGTCGTAGTAGTGCAATGTCATGGTCAAGGTTCATGTAATATATCAGAGTCCTTGGACAGACAAATAGGACGAATGCTATCATTGAGTGGTACTCTATCATTTAGTCGTAGTAGTGCAATGTCATGGTCAAGGTTCATGAAACATATCAGAGTACTTGGACAGACAAATAGGACGAAAGTTATCATTGAGTGGTACACTATCATTTAGTCGTAGTAGTGCAATGTCATGGTCAAGGTTCATGTAACATATCAGAGTCCTTGGACAGACAAATAGGACGAACGCTATCATTGAGTGGTACTCTATCATTTACTCGTAGTAGTGCAATGTCATGGTCAAGGTTCATGTAGCATATCAGAGTCCTTGGACAGACAAATAGGACGAATGCTATCATTGAGTGGTACTCTATCATTTAGTCGTAGTAGTGCAATGTCATGGTCAAAGTTCATGTAACATATCAGAGTCCTTGGACAGACAAATAGGACAAATGTTATCATTGAGTGGTACTCTATAATTTAGTCGTAGTAGTGCAATGTCATGGTCAAGGTTCATGTAACATATCAGAGTCCTTGGACAGACAAATAGGACGAACGCTATCATTGAGTGGTACTCTATCATTTAGTCGTAGTAGTGCAATGTCATGGTCAAGGTTCATGTAACATATCAGAGTCCTTGTACAGACAAATAGGACGAATGCTATCATTGAGTGGTGCACTATCATTTAGTCGTAGTAATGCAATGTCATGGTCAAGGTTCATGTAACTTATCGTAGTACTTGGGCAGACAAATAGGACGAATGTTATCATTGAGTGGCACTCTATCATTTAGTCGTAGTAGTGCAATGTCATGGTCAAAGTTCATGTAACTTATCAGATTCCTTGGACAGACAAATAGGACGAACGCTATCATTGTGTGGTACACTATCATTTAGTCGTAGTAGTGCAATGTCATGGTCAAAGTTCATGTAACATATCAGAGTACTTGGGCAGACAAATAGGACGAACGCTATCATTGTGTGGTACACTATCATTTAGTCGTAGTAGTGCAATGTCATGGTCAAGGTTCATGTAACATATCAGAGTCCTTGGACAGACAAATAGGACAAACGCTAGCATTGAGTGGTACACTATCATTTAGTCGTAGTAGTGCAATGTCATGGTCAAAGTTCATGTAACTTATCGTAGTACTTGGACAGACAAATAGGATAAACGCTATCATTGAGTGGTACACTATCATTTAGTCGTAGTAGTGCAATGTCATGGTCAAGGTTCATGTAACATATCGTAGTACTTGGACAGACAAATAGGATAAACGCTATCATTGTGTGGTACACTATCATTTAGTCGTAGTAGTGCAATGTCATGGTCAAAGTTCATGTAACTTATCGTAGTACTTGTACAGACAAATAGGACGAACGCTATCATTGAGTGGTACTCTATCATTTAGTTGTAGTAGTACAATGTCCTGGTCAATGTTCATGTAACTTATCGTAGTACTTGGGCAGACAAATAGGACGAACGCTATCATTGAGTGGTACACTATCATTTAGTTGTAGTAATGCAATGTCATGGTCAAGGTTCATGTAACTTATCGTAGTACTTGGACAGACAAATAGGATGAACGCTATCATTGAGTGGTACACTATCATTTATTCGTAGTAGTGCAATGTCATGGTCAAGGTTCATGTAACTTATCGTAGTACTTGGGCAGACAAATAGGACGAACGCTATCATTGAGTGGTACACTATCATTTAGTCGTAGTAGTGCAATGTCATGGTCAAGGTTCATGTAACTTATCAGAGTCCTTGTACAGACAAATAGGACGAATGCTATCATTGAGTGGTACACTATCATTTATTCGTAGTAGTGCAATGTCATGGTCAAAGTTCATGTAACTTATCGTAGTACTTGGGCAGACAAATAGGACGAACGCTATCATTGAGTGGTACACTATCATTTAGTCGTAGTAGTGCAATGTCATGTTCAAGGTTCATGTAACTTATCAGAGGTCCTTGTACAGACAAATAGGATGAACGCTATCATTGAGTGGTACACTATCATTTATTCATAGTAGTGCAATGTCATGGTCAAAGTTCATGTAACATATCAGAGTCCTTGGACAGACAAATAGGACGAACGCTATCATTGAGTGGTACTCTATCATTTAGTCGTAGTAGTGCAATGTCATGGTCAAGGTTCATGTAACTTATCGTAGTACTTGGGCAGACAAATAGGACGAACGCTATCATTGAGTGGTACTCTATCATTTAGTCGTAGTAGTGCAATGTGATGGTCAAGGTTCATGTAACTTATCAGAGTCCTTGGACAGACAAATAGGACGAACGCTATCATTGAGTGGTACACTATCATTTAGTCGTAGTAGTGCAATGTCATGGTCAAGGTTCATGTAACTTATCGTAGTACTTGGACAGACAAATAGGACGAACGCTATCCTTGAGTGGTACACTATCATTTAGTCGTAGTAGTGCAATGTCATGGTCAAGGTTCATGTAACTTATCGTAGTACTTGGACAGACAAATAGGATGAACGCTATCATTGAGTGGTACACTATCATTTAGTCGTAGTAGTGCAATGTCATGGTCAAGGTTCATGTAACATATCAGAGTCCTTGGACAGACAAATAAAATGAATGCTATCATTGAGTGGTACTCTGTCATTTAGTCGTAGTAGTGCAATGTCATGATCAAGTTCTTGTAACTTATCAGAATCCTTGGACAGACATATAGGACGAACGCTATCATTGAGTGGTACTCTATCATTTAGTTGTAGTAGTGCAATGTCATGGTCAAGGTTCATGTAACATATCAGAGTCCTTGGACAGACAAATAGGATGAACGCTATCATTGAGTGGTACTCTATCATTTAGTCGTAGTAGTGCAATGTCATGGTCAAGGTTCATGTAACTTATCAGAGTCCTTGGACAGACAAATAGGACGAACGCTATCATTGAGTGGTACTCTATCATTTAGTCGTAGTAGTGCAATGTCATGGTCAAGGTTCATGTAACTTATCAGAGTCCTTGGACAGACAAATAGGATGAATGCTATCAATGAGTGGTACTCTATCATTTAGTCGTAGTAGTGCAATGTCATGGTCAAGGTTCATGTAACTTATCAGAGTCCTTGGACAGACAAATAGGACGAACGCTATCATTGAGTGGTACTCTATCATTTAGTTGTAGTAGTGCAATGTCATGGTCAAGGTTCATGTAACTTATCAGAGTCCTTGGACAGACAAATAGGATGAACGCTATCATTGAGTGGTACTCTATCATTTAGTTGTAGTAGTGCAATGTCATGGTCAAGGTTCATGTAACATATCAGAGTCCTTGGACAGACAAATAGGACGAACGCTATCATTGAGTGGTACTCTATCATTTAGTCGTAGTAGTGCAATGTCATGGTCAAGTTCATGTAACATATCAGAGTCCTTGTACAGACAAATAGGACGAACGCTATCATTGAGAGGTACTCTATCATTTAGTCGTAGTAGTGCAATGTCATGGTCAAGGTTCATGTAACTTATCGTAGTACTTGGGCAGACAAATAGGACAAACGCTATCATTGAGTGGTACTCTATCATTTAGTCGTAGTAATGCAATGTCATGGTCAAGGTTCATGTAACTTATCGTAGTACTTGGACAGACAAATAGGATGAACGCTATCATTGATTGGTTCACTATCATTTAGTCGTAGTAGTGCAATGTCATGGTCAAGGTTCATGTAATATATCAGAGTCCTTGGACAGACAAATAGGACGAATGCTATCATTGAGTGGTACTCTATCATTTAGTCGTAGTAGTGCAATGTCATGGTCAAGGTTCATGAAACATATCAGAGTACTTGGACAGACAAATAGGACGAATGTTATCATTGAGTGGTACACTATCATTTAGTCGTAGTAGTGCAATGTCATGGTCAAGGTTCATGTAACATATCAGAGTCCTTGGACAGACAAATAGGACGAACGCTATCATTGAGTGGTACTCTATCATTTACTCGTAGTAGTGCAATGTCATAGTCAAGGTTCATGTAGCATATCAGAGTCCTGGACAGACAAATAGGACGAATGCTATCATTGAGTGGTACTCTATCATTTAGTCGTAGTAGTGCAATGTCATGGTCAAAGTTCATGTAACATATCAGAGTCCTTGGCAGACAAATAGGACAAATGTTATCATTGAGTGGTACTCTATCATTTAGTCGTAGTAGTGCAATGTCATGGTCAAGGTTCATGTAACATATCAGAGTCCTTGGACAGACAAATAGGACGAACGCTATCATTGAGTGGTACTCTATCATTTAGTTGTATTAGTGCAATGTCATGGTCAAGGTTCATGTAACATATCAGAGTCCTTGGACAGACAAATAGGACGAACGGTTACATTGAGTGGTACACTATCATTTAGTCGTAGTAATGCAATGTCATGGTCAAGGTTCATGTAACTTATCAGAGTCCTTGGACAGACAAATAGGACGAACGCTATCACTGAGTGGTACTCTATCATTTAGTCGTAGTAGTGCAATGTCATGGTCAAGTTCATGTAACATATCAGAGTCCTTGTACAGACAAATAGGACGAACGCTATCATTGAGAGGTACTCTATCATTTGGTCGTAGTAGTGCAATGTCATGGTCAAGGTTAATGTACCTTATCGTAGTACTTGGGCAGACAAATAGGACAAACGCTATCATTGAGTGGTACTCTATCATTTAGTCGTAGTAATGCAATGTCATGGTCAAGGTTCATGTAACTTATCGTAGTACTTGGACAGACAAATAGGATGAACGCTATCATTGATTGGTTCACTATCATTTAGTCGTAGTAGTGCAACGTCATGGTCAAGGTTCATGTAATATAACAGAGTCCTTGGACAGACAAATAGGACGAATGCTATCATTGAGTAGTACTCTATCATTTAGTCGTAGTAGTGCAATGTCATGGTCAAGGTTCATGAAACATATCAGAGTACTTGGACAGACAAATAGGACGAATGTTATCATTGAGTGGTACACTATCATTTAGTCTTAGTAGTGCAATGTCATGGTCAAGGTTCATGTAACATATCAGAGTCCTTGGACAGACAAATAGGACGAACGCTATCATTGAGTGGTACTCTATCATTTACTCGTAGTAGTGCAATGTCATGGTCAAGGTTCATGTAGCATATCAGAGTCCTTGGACAGACAAATAGGACGAATGCTATCATTGAGCGGTACTCTATCATTTAGTCGTAGTAGTGCAATGTCATTGTCAAAGTTCACGTAACATATCAGAGTCCTTGGACAGACAAATAGGACAAATGTTATCATTGAGTGGTACTCTATCATTTAGTCGTAGTAGTGCAATGTCATGGTCAAGGTTCATGTAACATATCAGAGTCCTTGGACAGACAAATAGGACGAACGCTATCATTGAGTGGTACTCTATCATTTAGTCGTAGTAGTGCAATGTCATGGTCAAGGTTCATGTAACATATCAGAGTCCTTGTACAGACAAATAGGACAAATGCTATCATTGAGTGGTGCACTATCATTTAGTCGTAGTAATGCAATGTCATGGTCAAGGTTCATGTAACTTATCGTAGTACTTGGGCAGACAAATAGGACGAATGTTATCATTGAGTGGCACTCTATCATTTAGTCGTAGTAGTGCAATGTCATGGTCAAAGTTCATGTAACTTATCAGATTCCTTGGACAGACAAATAGGACGAACGCTATCATTGTGTGGTACACTATCATTTAGTCGTAGTAGTGCAATGTCATGGTCAAAGTTCATGTAACATATCAGAGTACTTGGGCAGACAAATAGGACGAACGCTATCATTGTGTGGTACACTATCATTTAGTCGTAGTAGTGCAATGTCATGGTCAAGGTTCATGTAACATATCAGAGTCCTTGGACAGACAAATAGGACGAACGCTATCATTGAGTGGTACACTATCATTTAGTCGTAGTAGTGCAATGTCATGGTCAAGGTTCATGTAACATATCAGAGTCCTTGGACAGAAAAATAGGACGAACGCTATCATTGAGTGGTACACTATCATTTAGTCGTAGTAGTGCAATGTCATGGTCAAGGTTCATGTAACATATCAGAGTCCTTGGACAGACAAATAGGATAAACGCTATCATTGAGTGGTACTCTATCATTTAGTTGTAGTAGTACAATGTCCTGGTCAAAGTTCATGTAACTTATCGTAGTACTTGGACAGACAAATAGGATAAACGCTATCATTGTGTGGTACACTATCATTTAGTCGTAGTAGTGCAATGCCATGGTCAAGGTTCATGTAACATATCAGAGTACTTGGACAGAAAAATAGGATAAACGCTATCATTGTGTGGTACACTATCATTTAGTCGTAGTAGTGCAATGTCATGGTCAAGGTTCATGTAACTTATCGTAGTACTTGGACAGACAAATAGGATAAACGCTATCATTGAGTGGTACTCTATCATTTAGTTGTAGTAGTACAATGTCCTGGTCAAAGTTCATGTAACATATCAGAGTACTTGGACAGACAAATAGGATAAACGCTATCATTGTGTGGTACACTATCATTTAGTCGTAGTAGTGCAATGTCATGGTCAAAGTTCATGTAACTTATCGTAGTACTTGTACAGACAAATAGGACGAACGCTATCATTGAGTGGTACACTATCATTTAGTTGTAGTAGTACAATGTCCTGGTCAAAGTTCATGTAACATATCAGAGTACTTGGACAGACAAATAGGATAAACGCTATCATTGTGTGGTACACTATCATTTAGTCGTAGTAGTGCAAAGTCATGGTCAAGGTTCATGTAACTTATCAGAGTCCTTGGACAGACAAATAGGACGAATGTTATCATTGAGTTGTACTCTATCTTTTAGTCGTAGTAGTGCAATGTCCTGGTCAAGGTTCATGTAACTTATCAGAGTTCTTGGACAGACAAATAGGACGAATGCTATCATTGAGTGGTACTCTATCATATAGTCGTAGTAGTGCAATGTCCTGGTCAAGGTTCATGTAACTTATCAGAGTCCTTGGACAGACAAATAGGACGAATGCTATCATTGAGTGGTACTCTATGATTTAGTCGTAGTAGTGCAATGTCCTGGTCAAGGTTCATGTAACATATCAGAGTCCCTGGACAGACAAGTAGGACGAACGCTATCATTGAGTGGTACTCTATCATTTAGTCGTAGTAGTGCAATGTCCTGGTCAAGGTTCATGTAACATATCTGAGTCCTTGGACAGACAAATAGGACGAACGCTATCATTGAGTGGTACTCTATCATTTAGTCGTAGTAGTGCAATGTCATGGTCAAGGTTCATGTAACTTACCAGAGTCTTTGGACAGACAAATAGGACGAACGCTATCATTGAGTGGTACTCTGTCATTTAGTTGTAGTAGTGCAATGTCATGGTCAAGGTTCATGTAACTTATCAGAGTCCTTGGACAGACAAATAGGACGAACGCTATCATTGAGTGGTACTCTATCATTTAGTCGTAGTACTGCAATGTCATGGTCAAGGTTCATGTAACTTATCGTAGTACTTGGACAGACAAATAGGACGAACACTATCATTGAGTGGTACTCTATCATTTAGTCGTAGTAGTGCAATGTCATGGTCAAGGTTCATGTAACATATCAGAGTCCTTGGACAGACAAATAGGACGAACGCTATCATTGAGTGGTACTCTATCATTTAGTCGTAGTAGTGCAATGTCATGGTCAAAGTTCATGTAACTTATCGTAGTACTTGGACAGACAAATAGGACGAACGCTATCATTGAGTGGTACACTATCATTTAGTCGTAGTAGTGCAATGTCATGGTCAAAGTTCATGTAACTTATCGTAGTACTTGGACAGACAAATAGGATGAACGCTATCATTGAGTGGTACACTATCATTTAGTCGTAGTAGTGCAATGTCATGGTCAAAAATCATGTAACTTATCGTAGTACTTGGACAGACAAATAGGACGAACGCTATCATTGAGTGGTACTCTATCATTTAGTCGTAGTAGTGCAATGTCCTGGTCAAGGTTCATGTAACATATCTGAGTCCTTGTACAGACAAATAGGACGAACGCTATCATTGAGTGGTACTCTACCATTCAGACGTAGTAGTGCAATGTCATGGTCAAAGTTCATGTAACTTATCGTAGTACTTGGACAGACAAATAGGACGAATGCTATCATTGATTGGTACACTATCATTTAGTCGTAGTAGTGCAATGTCATGGTCAAAGTTCATGTAACTTATCGTAGTACTTGGACAGACAAATAGGACGAACGCTATCATTGAGTGGTACACTATCATTTAGTCGTAGTAGTGCAATGTCATGGTCAAAGTTCATGTAACTTATCGTAGTACTTGGACAGACAAATAGGACGAACGCTATCATTGAGTGGTACTCTATCATTTAGTCGTAGTAGTGCAATGTCATGGTCAAAGTTCATGTAACTTATCGTAGTACTTGGACAGACAAATAGGACGATCGCTATCATTGAGTGGTACACTATCATTTAGTCGTAGTAGTGCAATGTCATGCTCAAAGTTCATGTAACTTATCGTAGTACTTGGACAGACAAATAGGACGAACGCTATCATTGAGTGGTACTCTATCATTTAGTCGTAGTAGTGCAATGTCATGGTCAAGGTTCATGTAACATAACAGAGTCCTTGGACAGACAAATAGGACGAACGCTATCATTGAGTGGTACTCTATCATTTAGTCGTAGTAGTGCAATGTCATGGTCAAGGTTCATGTAACTTATCAGAGTCCTTGGACAGACAAATAGGAAGAATGCTATCATTGAGTGGTACTCTATCATTTAGTCGTAGTAGTGCAATGTCATGGTCAAGGTTCATGTAACATATCAGAGTCCTTGGACAGACAAATAGGATGAACGCTATCATTGAGTGGTAATCTATCATTTAGACGTAGTAGTGCAATGTCATGGTCAACGTTCATGTAACATATCAGAGTCCTTGGACAGACAAATAGGACGAACGCTATCATTGAGTGGTACACTATCATTTAGTCGTAGTAGTGCAATGTCATGGTCAAGGTTCATGTAACATATCAGAGTCCTTGGACAGACAAATAGGATAAACGCTATCATTGAGTGGTACTCTATCATTTAGTTGTAGTAGTGCAATGTCATGGTCAAAGTTCATGTAACTTATCGTAGTACTTGGGCAGACAAATAGGACGAATGTTATCATTGAGTGGTACTCTATCATTTAGTCATAGTAGTGCAATGTCATGGTCAAAGTTCATGTAACTTATCGTAGTACTTGGACAGACAAATAGGACGAACGCTATCATTGAGTGGTACACTATCATTTAGTCGTAGTAGTGCAATGTCATGGTCAAAGTTCATGTAACTTATCGTAGTACTTGGACAGACAAATAGGACGAACGCTATCATTGAGTGGTACTCTATCATTTAGTCGTAGTAGTGCAATGTCATGGTCAAAGTTCATGTAACTTATCGTAGTACTTGGACAGACAAATAGGACGATCGCTATCATTGAGTGGTACACTATCATTTAGTCGTAGTAGTGCAATGTCATGCTCAAAGTTCATGTAACTTATCGTAGTACTTGGACAGACAAATAGGACGAACGCTATCATTGAGTGGTACTCTATCATTTAGTCGTAGTAGTGCAATGTCATGGTCAAGGTTCATGTAACATAACAGAGTCCTTGGACAGACAAATAGGACGAACGCTATCATTGAGTGGTACTCTATCATTTAGTCGTAGTAGTGCAATGTCATGGTCAAGGTTCATGTAACTTATCAGAGTCCTTGGACAGACAAATAGGAAGAATGCTATCATTGAGTGGTACTCTATCATTTAGTCGTAGTAGTGCAATGTCATGGTCAAGGTTCATGTAACATATCAGAGTCCTTGGACAGACAAATAGGATGAACGCTATCATTGAGTGGTACTCTATCATTTAGACGTAGTAGTGCAATGTCATGGTCAACGTTCATGTAGCATATCAGAGTCCTTGGACAGACAAATAGGACGAACGCTATCATTGAGTGGTACACTATCATTTAGTCGTAGTAGTGCAATGTCATGGTCAAGGTTCATGTAACATATCAGAGTCCTTGGACAGACAAATAGGATAAACGCTATCATTGAGTGGTACTCTATCATTTAGTTGTAGTAGTGCAATGTCATGGTCAAAGTTCATGTAACTTATCGTAGTACTTGGGCAGACAAATAGGACGAATGTTATCATTGAGTGGTACTCTATCATTTAGTCATAGTAGTGCAATGTCATGGTCAAAGTTCATGTAACTTATCGTAGTACTTGGGCAGACAAATAGGACGAATGTTATCATTGAGTGGTACTCTATCATTTAGTCGTAGTAGTGCAATGTCATGGTCAAAGTTCATGTAACTTATCGTAGTACTTGGGCAGACAAATAGGACAAATGTTATCATTGAGTGGTACTCTATCATTTAGTCGTAGTAGTGCAATGTCATGGTCAAGGTTCATGTAACTTATCAGAGTCCTTGGACAGACAAATAGGAAGAATGCTATCATTGAGTGGTACTCTATCATTTAGTCGTAGTAGTGCAATGTCATGGTCAAGGTTCATGTAACATATCAGAGTCCTTGGACAGACAAATAGGATGAACGCTATCATTGAGTGGTACTCTATCATTTAGACGTAGTAGTGCAATGTCATGGTCAAAGTTCATGTAACTTATCAGAGTCCTTGGACAGACAAATAGGACGAATGTTATCATTGAGTGGTACTCTTATCATTTAGTCGTAGTAGTGCAATGTCATGGTCAAGGTTCATGTAACTTATCGTAGTACTTGGACAGACAAATAGGACGAATGTTATCATTGAGTGGTACTCTATCATTTAGTCGTAGTAATGCAATGTCATGGTCAAGGTTCATATAACTTATCATAGTACTTGGGCAGACAAATAGGACGAACGCTATCATTGAGTGGTACTCTATCATTTAGTCGTAGTAATGCAATGTCATGGTCAAGTTTCATGTAACTTATCGTAGTACCTGGGCAGACAAATAGGACAAACGCTATCATTGAGTGGTACTCTATCATTTAGTCGTAGTAATGCAATGTCATGGTCAAGGTTCATGTAACTTATCGTAGTACTTGGGCAGACAAATAGGACGAACGCTATCATTGAGTGGTACACTATCATTTAGTCGTAGTGGTGCAATGTCCTGGTCAAAGTTCATGTAACTTATCGTAGTACTTGGGCAGACAAAAAGGACGAACGCTATCATTGAGTGCTACACTATCATTAAGTCGTAGTAATGCAATGTCATGGTCAAGGTTCATGTAACTTATCGTAGTACTTGGACAGACAAATAGGATGAACGCTATCATTAAGTGGTACACTATCATTTAGTCGTAGTAGTGCAATGTCATGGTCAAGGTTCATGTAACTTATTGTAGTACTTGGGCAGACAAATAGGACGAACGCTATCATTGAGTGGTACACTATCATTTAGTCGTAGTAGTGCAATGTCATGGTCAAGGTTCATATAACTTATCAGAGTCCTTGGACAGACAAATAGGACGAACGCTATCATTGAGTGGTACTCTATCATTTAGTCGTAGTAGTGCAATGTCATGGTCAAGTTCATGTAACATATCAGAGTCCTTGTACAGACAAATAGGATGAACGCTATCATTGAGTGGTACTCTATTATTTAGTTGTAGTAGTGCAATGTCATGGTCAAGGTTCATGTAACATATCAGAGTCCTTGGACAGACAAATAGGACGAACGCTATCATTGAGTGGTACTCTATCATTTAGTCGTAGTAGTGCAATGTCATGGTCAAGTTCATGTAACATATCAGAGTCCTTGTACAGACAAATTGGACGAACGCTGTCATTGAGTGGTACTCTATCATTTAGTCGTAGTAGTGCAATGTCATGGTCAAGGTTCATGTAACTTATCGTAGTACTTGGGCAGACAAATAGGACAAACGCTATCATTGAGTGGTTCTCTATCATTTAGTCGTAGTAATGCAATGGCATGGTCAAGGTGCATGTAACTTATCGTAGTACTTGGGCAGACAAATAGGACGAACGCTATCATTGAGTGGTACACTATCATTTAGTCGTAGTAGTGCAATGTCCTGGTCAAGGTTCATGTAACTTATCGTAGTACTTGGGCAGACAAATAGGACGAACGCTATCATTGAGTGGTACACTATCATTTAGTCGTAGTAATGCAATGTCATGGTCAAGGTTCATGTAACTTATCGTAGTACTTGGACAGACAAATAGGATGAACGCTATCATTGAGTGGTACACCATCATTTAGTCGTAGTAGTGCAATGTCATGGTCAAGGTTCATGTAACTTATCGTAGTACTTGGGCAGACAAATAGGACGAACGCTATCATTGAGTGGTACACTATCATTTAGTCGTAGTAGTGCAATGTCATGGTCAAGGTTCATGTAACTTATCAGAGTCCTTGGACAGACAAATAGGACGAACGCTATCATTGAGTGGTACTCTATCATTTAGTTGTACTAGTGCAATGTCATGGTCAAGGTTCATGTAACATATCAGAGTCCTTGGACAGACAAATAGGACGAACGCTATCATTGAGTGGTACTCTATCATTTAGTCGTAGTAGTGCAATGTCATGGTCAAGTTCATGTAACATATCAGAGTCCTTGTACAGACAAATAGGACGAACGCTATCATTGAGTGGTACACTATCATTTAGTCGTAGTAGTGCAATGTCATGGTCAAGGTTCATGTAACATATCAGAGTCCTTGGACAGACAAATAGGATGAATGCTATCATTGAGTGGTACTCTATCATTTAGTCGTAGTAGCGCAATGTCATGGTCAAGTTCATGTAACTTATCAGAGTCCTTGGACAGACAAATAGGATGAACGCTATCATTGAGTGGTACTCTATCATTTAGTTGTAGTAGTGCAATGTCATGGTCAAGGTTCATGTAACATATCAGAGTCCTTGGACAGACAAATAGGACGAACGCTATCATTGAGTGGTACTCTATCATTTAGTCGTAGTAGTGCAATGTCATGGTCAAGTTCATGTAACATATCAGAGTCCTTGGACAGACAAATAGGACGAACGCTATCATTGAGTGGTACTCTATCATTTAGTCGTAGTAGTGCAATGTCATGGTCAAGATTCATGTAACTTATCGTAGTACTTGGGCAGACAAATAGGACAAACGCTATCATTGAGTGGTACTCTATCATTTAGTCGTAGTAGTGCAATGTCATGGTCAAGGTTCATATAACATATCAGAGTCCTTGGACAGACAAACAGGACGAATGCTATCATTGAGTGGTACTCTATCATTTAGTCGTAGTAGTGCAATGTCATGGTCAAGGTTCATGAAACATATCAGAGTACTTGGACAGACAAATAGGACGAATGTTATCATTGAGTGGTACACTATCATTTAGTCGTAGTAGTGCAATGTCATGGTCAAGGTTCATGTAACATATCAGAGTCCTTGGACAGACAAATAGGAAGAACGCTATCATTGAGTGGTACTCTATCATTTACTCGTAGTAGTGCAATGTCATGGTCAGGTTCATCTATCATATCAGAGTCCTTGGACAGACAAATAGGACGAATGCTATCATTAAGTGGTACTCTATCATTTAGTCGTAGTAGTGCAATGTCATGGTCAAAGTTCATGTAACATATCAGAGTCCTTGGACAGACAAATAGGACAAATGTTATCATTGAGTGGTACTCTATCATTTAGTCGTAGTAGTGCAATGTCATGGTCAAGGTTCATGTAACATATCAGAGTCCTTGGACAGACAAATAGGACGAACGCTATCATTGAGTGGTACTGTATCATTTAGTCGTAGTAGTGCAATGTCATGGTCAAGGTTCATGTAACATATCAGAGTCCATGTACAGACAAATAGGACGAATGCTATCATTGAGTGGTGCACTATCATTTAGTCGTAGTAATGCAATGTCATGGTCAAGGTTCATGTAACTTATCGTAGTACTTGGGCAGACAAATAGGACGAATGTTATCATTGAGTGGCACTCTATCATTTAGTCGTAGTAGTGCAATGTCATGGTCAAAGTTCATGTAACTTATCAGAGTCCTTGGACAGAAAAATAGGACGAACGCTATCATTGTGTGGTACACTATCATTTAGTCGTAGTGGTGCAATGTCATGGTCAAAGTTCATGTAACATATCAGAGTACTTGGGCAGACAAATAGGACGAACGCTATCATTGTGTGGTACACTATCATTTAGTCGTAGTAGTGCAATGTCACGGTCAAGGTTCATGTAACATATCAGAGTCCTTGGACAGACAAATAGGACGAACGCTATCATTGAGTGGTACACTATCATTTAGTCGTAGTAGTGCAATGTCATGGTCAAGGTTCATGTAACATATCAGAGTCCTTGGACAGATAAATAGGACGAACGCTATCATTGAGTGGTACACTATCATTTAGTCGTAGTAGTGCAATGTCATGGTCAAGGTCCATGTAACATATCAGAGTCCTTGGACAGACAAATAGGATAAACGCTATCATTGAGTGGTACTCTATCATTTAGTTGTAGTAGTACAATGTCCTGGTCAAAGTTCATGTAACTTATCGTAGTACTTGGACAGACAAATAGGATAAACGCTATCATTGTGTGGTACACTATCATTTAGTCGTAGTAGTGCAATGTCATGGTCAAGGTTCATGTAACATATCAGAGTACTTGGACAGAAAAATAGGATAAACGCTATCATTGTGTGGTACACTATCATTTAGTCGTAGTAGTGCAATGTCATGGTCAAGGTTCATGTAACTTATCGTAGTACTTGGACAGACAAATAGGATAAACGCTATCATTGAGTGGTACTCTATCATTTAGTCGTAGTAATGCAATGTCATGGTCAAGTTTCATGTAACTTATCGTAGTACCTGGGCAGACAAATAGGACAAACGCTATCATTGAGTGGTACTCTATCATTTAGTCGTAGTAATGCAATGTCATGGTCAAGGTTCATGTAACTTATCGTAGTACTTGGGCAGACAAATAGGACGAACGCTATCATTGAGTGGTACACTATCATTTAGTCGTAGTGGTGCAATGTCCTGGTCAAAGTTCATGTAACTTATCGTAGTACTTGGGCAGACAAATAGGACGAACGCTATCATTGAGTGCTACACTATCATTAAGTCGTAGTAATGCAATGTCATGGTCAAGGTTCATGTAACTTATCGTAGTACTTGGACAGACAAATAGGATGAACGCTATCATTAAGTGGTACACTATCATTTAGTCGTAGTAGTGCAATGTCATGGTCAAGGTTCATGTAACTTATTGTAGTACTTGGGCAGACAAATAGGACGAACGCTATCATTGAGTGGTACACTATCATTTAGTCGTAGTAGTGCAATGTCATGGTCAAGGTTCATGTAACTTATCAGAGTCCTTGGACAGACAAATAGGACGAACGCTATCATTGAGTGGTACTCTATCATTTAGTCGTAGTAGTGCAATGTCATGGTCAAGTTCATGTAACATATCAGAGTCCTTGTACAGACAAATAGGATGAACGCTATCATTGAGTGGTACTCTATTATTTAGTTGTAGTAGTGCAATGTCATGGTCAAGGTTCATGTAACATATCAGAGTCCTTGGACAGACAAATAGGACGAACGCTATCATTGAGTGGTACTCTATCATTTAGTCGTAGTAGTGCAATGTCATGGTCAAGTTCATGTAACATATCAGAGTCCTTGTACAGACAAATTGGACGAACGCTGTCATTGAGTGGTACTCTATCATTTAGTCGTAGTAGTGCAATGTCATGGTCAAGGTTCATGTAACTTATCGTAGTACTTGGGCAGACAAATAGGACAAACGCTATCATTGAGTGGTTCTCTATCATTTAGTCGTAGTAATGCAATGGCATGGTCAAGGTTCATGTAACTTATCGTAGTACTTGGGCAGACAAATAGGACGAACGCTATCATTGAGTGGTACACTATCATTTAGTCGTAGTAGTGCAATGTCCTGGTCAAGGTTCATGTAACTTATCGTAGTACTTGGGCAGACAAATAGGACGAACGCTATCATTGAGTGGTACACTATCATTTAGTCGTAGTAATGCAATGTCATGGTCAAGGTTCATGTAACTTATAGTAGTACTTGGACAGACAAATAGGATGAACGCTATCATTGAGTGGTACACCATCATTTAGTCGTAGTAATGCAATGTCATGGTCAAGGTTCATGTAACTTATCGTAGTACTTGGGCAGACAAATAGGACGAATGTTATCATTGAGTGGCACTCTATCATTTAGTCGTAGTAGTGCAATGTCATGGTCAAAGTTCATGTAACTTATCAGAGTCCTTGGACAGAAAAATAGGACGAACGCTATCATTGTGTGGTACACTATCATTTAGTCGTAGTGGTGCAATGTCATGGTCAAAGTTCATGTAACATATCAGAGTACTTGGGCAGACAAATAGGACGAACGCTATCATTGAGTGGTACTCTATCATTTAGTTGTACTAGTGCAATGTCATGGTCAAGGTTCATGTAACATATCAGAGTCCTTGGACAGACAAATAGGACGAACGCTATCATTGAGTGGTACTCTATCATTTAGTCGTAGTAGTGCAATGTCATGGTCAAGTTCATGTAACATATCAGAGTCCTTGTACAGACAAATAGGACGAACGCTATCATTGAGTGGTACACTATCATTTAGTCGTAGTAGTGCAATGTCATGGTCAAGGTTCATGTAACATATCAGAGTCCTTGGACAGACAAATAGGATGAATGCTATCATTGAGTGGTACTCTATCATTTAGTCGTAGTAGCGCAATGTCATGGTCAAGTTCATGTAACTTATCAGAGTCCTTGGACAGACAAATAGGATGAACGCTATCATTGAGTGGTACTCTATCATTTAGTTGTAGTAGTGCAATGTCATGGTCAAGGTTCATGTAACATATCAGAGTCCTTGGACAGACAAATAGGACGAACGCTATCATTGAGTGGTACTCTATCATTTAGTCGTAGTAGTGCAATGTCATGGTCAAGTTCATGTAACATATCAGAGTCCTTGTACAGACAAATAGGACGAACGCTATCATTGAGTGGTACTCTATCATTTAGTCGTAGTAGTGCAATGTCATGGTCAAGATTCATGTAACTTATCGTAGTACTTGGGCAGACAAATAGGACAAACGCTATCATTGAGTGGTACTCTATCATTTAGTCGTAGTAGTGCAATGTCATGGTCAAGGTTCATATAACATATCAGAGTCCTTGGACAGACAAACAGGACGAATGCTATCATTGAGTGGTACTCTATCATTTAGTCGTAGTAGTGCAATGTCATGGTCAAGGTTCATGAAACATATCAGAGTACTTGGACAGACAAATAGGACGAATGTTATCATTGAGTGGTACACTATCATTTAGTCGTAGTAGTGCAATGTCATGGTCAAGGTTCATGTAACATATCAGAGTCCTTGGACAGACAAATAGGACGAACGCTATCATTGAGTGGTACTCTATCATTTACTCGTAGTAGTGCAATGTCATGGTCAAGTTCATCTATCATATCAGAGTCCTTGGACAGACAAATAGGACGAATGCTATCATTAAGTGGTACTCTATCATTTAGTCGTAGTAGTGCAATGTCATGGTCAAAGTTCATGTAACATATCAGAGTCCTTGGACAGACAAATAGGACAAATGTTATCATTGAGTGGTACTCTATCATTTAGTCGTAGTAGTGCAATGTCATGGTCAAGGTTCATGTAACATATCAGAGTCCTTGGACAGACAAATAGGACGAACGCTATCATTGAGTGGTACTCTATCATTTAGTCGTAGTAGTGCAATGTCATGGTCAAGGTTCATGTAACATATCAGTGTCCATGTACAGACAAATAGGACGAATGCTATCATTGAGTGGTGCACTATCATTTAGTCGTAGTAATGCAATGTCATGGTCAAGGTTCATGTAACTTATCGTAGTACTTGGGCAGACAAATAGGACGAATGTTATCATTGAGTGGCACTCTATCATTTAGTCGTAGTAGTGCAATGTCATGGTCAAAGTTCATGTAACTTATCAGAGTCCTTGGACAGAAAAATAGGACGAACGCTATCATTGTGTGGTACACTATCATTTAGTCGTAGTGGTGCAATGTCATGGTCAAAGTTCATGTAACATATCAGAGTACTTGGGCAGACAAATAGGACGAACGCTATCATTGTGTGGTACACTATCATTTAGTCGTAGTAGTGCAATGTCACGGTCAAGGTTCATGTAACATATCAGAGTCCTTGGACAGACAAATAGGACGAACGCTATCATTGAGTGGTACACTATCATTTAGTCGTAGTAGTGCAATGTCATGGTCAAGGTTCATGTAACATATCAGAGTCCTTGGACAGATAAATGGGACGAACGCTATCATTGAGTGGTACACTATCATTTAGTCGTAGTAGTGCAATGTCATGGTCAAGGTCCATGTAACATATCAGAGTCCTTGGACAGACAAATAGGATAAACGCTATCATTGAGTGGTACTCTATCATTTAGTTGTAGTAGTACAATGTCCTGGTCAAAGTTCATGTAACTTATCGTAGTACTTGGACAGACAAATAGGATAAACGCTATCATTGTGTGGTACACTATCATTTAGTCGTAGTAGTGCAATGTCATGGTCAAGGTTCATGTAACATATCAGAGTACTTGGACAGAAAAATAGGATAAACGCTATCATTGTGTGGTACACTATCATTTAGTCGTAGTAGTGCAATGTCATGGTCAAGGTTCATGTAACTTATCGTAGTACTTGGACAGACAAATAGGATAACCGCTATCATTGAGTGGTACTCTATCATTTAGTTGTAGTAGTACAATGTCCTTGTCAAAGTTCATGTAACATATCAGAGTACTTGGACAGACAAATAGGATAAACGCTATCATTGTGTGGTACACTATCATTTAGTCGTAGTAGTGCAATGTCATGGTCAAAGTTCATGTAACTTATCGTAGTACTTGTACAGACAAATAGGACGAACGCTATCATTGAGTGGTACTCTATCATTTAGTTGTAGTAGTACAATGTCCTGGTCAAAGTTCATGTAACATATCAGAGTACTTGGACAGACAAATAGGATAAACGCTATCATTGTGTGGTACACTATCATTTAGTCGTAGTAGTGCAATGTCATGGTCAAGGTTCATGTAACTTATCAGAGTCCTTGGACAGACAAATAGGACGAATGTTATCATTGAGTTGTACTCTATCTTTTAGTCGTAGTAGTGCAATGTCCTGGTCAAGGTTCATGTAACTTATCAGAGTTCTTGGACAGACAAGTAGGACGAATGCTATCATTGAGTGGTACTCTATCATATAGTCGTAGTAGTGCAATGTCCTGGTCAAGGTTCATGTAACTTATCAGAGTCCTTGGACAGACAAATAGGACGAATGCTATCATTGAGTGGTACTCTATCATTTAGTCGTAGTAGTGCAATGTCCTGGTCAAGGTTCATGTAACATATCAGAGTCCTTGGACAGACAAATAGGACGAACGCTATCATTGAGTGGTACACTATCATTTAGTCGTAGTAGTGCAATGTCATGGTCAAGGTTCATGTAACATATCAGAGTCCTTGGACAGACAAATAGGATAAACGCTATCATTGAGTGGTACTTTATCATTTAGTTGTAGTAGTTGAATGTCATGGTCAAGGTTCATGTAACTTATCGTAGTACTTGGACAGACAAATAGGACGAATGTTATCATTGAGTGGTACTCTATCATTTAGTCGTAGTAGTGCAATGTCCTGGTCAAGGTTCATGTAACATATCAGAGTCCTTGGACAGACAAATAGGACGAACGCTATCATTGAGTGGTACTCTATCATTTAGTCGTAGTAGTGCAATGTCATGGTCAAGGTTCATGTAACTTACCAGAGTCTTTGGACAGACAAATAGGACGAACGCTATCATTGAGTGGTACTCTGTCATTTAGTTGTAGTAGTGCAATGTCATGGTCAAGGTTCATGTAACTTATCAGAGTCCTTGGACAGACAAATAGGACGAACGCTATCATTGAGTGGTACTCTATCATTTAGTCGTAGTACTGCAATGTCATGGTCAAGGTTCATGTAACTTATCGTAGTACTTGGACAGACAAATAGGACGAACACTATCATTGAGTGGTACTCTATCATTTAGTCGTAGTAGTGCAATGTCATGGTCAAGGTTCATGTAACATATCAGAGTCCTTGGACAGACAAATAGGACGAACGCTATCATTGAGTGGTACTCTATCATTTAGTCGTAGTAGTGCAATGTCATGGTCAAAGTTCATGTAACTTATCGTAGTACTTGGACAGACAAATAGGACGAACGCTATCATTGAGTGGTACACTATCATTTAGTCGTAGTAGTGCAATGACATGGTCAAAGTTCATGTAACTTATCGTAGTACTTGGACAGACAAATAGGATGAACGCTATCATTGAGTGGTACACTATCATTTAGTCGTAGTAGTGCAATGTCACGGTCAAAAATCATGTAACTTATCGTAGTACTTGGACAGACAAATAGGACGAACGCTATCATTGAGTGGTACTCTATCATTTAGTCGTAGTAGTGCAATGTCCTGGTCAAGGTTCATGTAACATATCTGAGTCCTTGTACAGACAAATAGGACGAACGCTATCATTGAGTGGTACTCTACCATTCAGACGTAGTAGTGCAATGTCATGGTCAAAGTTCATGTAACTTATCGTAGTACTTGGACAGACAAATAGGACGAATGCTATCATTGATTGGTACTCTATCATTTAGTCGTAGTAGTGCAATGTCATGGTCAAAGTTCATGTAACTTATCGTAGTACTTGGACAGACAAATAGGACGAACGCTATCATTGAGTGGTACACTATCATTTAGTCGTAGTAGTGCAATGTCATGGTCAAAGTTCATGTAACTTATCGTAGTACTTGGACAGACAAATAGGACGAACGCTATCATTGAGTGGTACTCTATCATTTAGTCGTAGTAGTGCAATGTCATGGTCAAAGTTCATGTAACTTATCGTAGTACTTGGACAGACAAATAGGACGATCGCTATCATTGAGTGGTACACTATCATTTAGTCGTAGTAGTGCAATGTCATGCTCAAAGTTCATGTAACTTATCGTAGTACTTGGACAGACAAATAGGACGAACGCTATCATTGTGTGGTACTCTATCATTTAGTCGTAGTAGTGCAATGTCATGGTCAAGGTTCATGTAACATAACAGAGTCCTTGGACAGACAAATAGGACGAACGCTATCATTGAGTGGTACTCTATCATTTAGTCGTAGTAGTGCAATGTCATGGTCAAGGTTCATGTAACTTATCAGAGTCCTTGGACAGACAAATAGGAAGAATGCTATCATTGAGTGGTACTCTATCATTTAGTCGTAGTAGTGCAATGTCATGGTCAAGGTTCATGTAACATATCAGAGTCCTTGGACAGACAAATAGGATGAACGCTATCATTGAGTGGTACTCTATCATTTAGACGTAGTAGTGCAATGTCATGGTCAACGTTCATGTAACATATCAGAGTCCTTGGACAGACAAATAGGACGAACGCTATCATTGAGTGGTACACTATCATTTAGTCGTAGTAGTGCAATGTCATGGTCAAGGTTCATGTAACATATCAGAGTCCTTGGACAGACAAATAGGATAAACGCTATCATTGAGTGGTACTCTATCATTTAGTTGTAGTAGTGCAATGTCATGGTCAAAGTTCATGTAACTTATCGTAGTACTTGGGCAGACAAATAGGACGAATGTTATCATTGAGTGGTACTCTATCATTTAGTCATAGTAGTGCAATGTCATGGTCAAAGTTCATGTAACTTATCGTAGTACTTGGGCAGACAAATAGGACGAATGTTATCATTGAGTGGTACTCTATCATTTAGTCGTAGTAGTGCAATGTCATGGTCAAAGTTCATGTAACTTATCGTAGTACTTGGGCAGACAAATAGGACAAATGTTATCATTGAGTGGTACTCTATCATTTAGTCGTAGTAGTGCAATGTCATGGTCAAGGTTCATGTAACATATCAGAGTCCTTGGACACACAAATAGGATAAACGCTATCATTGAGTGGTACTCTATCATTTAGTCGTAGTAGTGCAATGACATGGTCAAGGTTCATGTAACATATCAGAGTTCTTGGACAGACAAATAGGACGAATGCTATCATTGAGTGGTACTCTATCATTTAGTCGCAGTAGTGCAATGTCATGGTCAAGGTTCATGTAACATATCAGAGTCCTTGGACAGACAAATAGGACGAACGCTATCATTGAGTGGTACTCTATCATTTACTCGTAGTAGTGCAATGTCATGGTCAGGTTCATCTATCATATCAGAGTCCTTGGACAGACAAATAGGACGAATGCTATCATTAAGTGGTACTCTATCATTTAGTCGTAGTAGTGCAATGTCATGGTCAAAGTTCATGTAACATATCAGAGTCCTTGGACAGACAAATAGGACAAATGTTATCATTGAGTGGTACTATATCATTTAGTCGTAGTAGTGCAATGTCATGGTCAAGGTTCATGTAACATATCAGAGTCCTTGGACAGACAAATAGGCCGAACGCTATCATTGAGTGGTACTCTATCATTTAGTCGTAGTAGTGCAATGTCATGGTCAAGGTTCATGTAACTTATCAGAGTCCTTGGACAGACAAATAGGACGAACGCTATCATTGAGTGGTACTCTATCATTTAGTCGTAGTAATGCAATGTCATGGTCAAGGTTCATGTAACTTATCGTAGTAGCTCGGCAGACAAATAGGACAAACGCTATCATTGAGTGGTACTCTATCATTTAGTCGTAGTAATGCAATGTCATGGTCAAGGTTCATGTAACTTATCAGAGTACTTGGACAGACAAATAGGACGAATGCTATCATTGAGTGGTGCACTATCATTTAGTCGTAGTAATGCAATGTCATGGTCAAGGTTCATGTAACTTATCGTAGTACTTGGGCAGACAAATAGGACGAATGTTATCATTGAGTGGTACTCTATCATTTAGTCGTAGTAGTGCAATGTCATGGTCAAAGTTCATGTAACTTATCAGAGTCCTTGGACAGACAAATAGGACGAACGCTATCATTGAGAGGTACACTATCATTTAGTCGTAGTAGTGCAATGTCATGGTCAACGTTCATGTAACATATCAGAGTCCGTGGACAGACAAATAGGACGAACGCTATCATTGAGTGGTACACTATCATTTAGTCGTAGTAGTGCAATGTCATGGTCAAAGTTCATGTAACATATCGGAGTCCTTGGACAGACAAATAGGGCGAATGTTATCATTGAGTGGTACTCTATCATTTAGTCGTAGTAGTGCAATGTCATGGTCAAAGTTCATGTAACATATCGGAGTCCTTGGACAGACAAATAGCACGAACGCTATCATTGAGTGGTACTCTATCATTTAGTCGTAGTAGTGCAATGTCATGGGTAAGATTCATGTAACATATCAGAGTCCTTGGACAGACAAATAGCACGAACGCTATCATTGAGTGGTACACTATCATTTAGTCGTAGTAGTGCAATGTCATGGTCAAGGTTCATGTAACTTATCGTAGTACTTGGACAGACAAATAGGACGAACGCTATCATTGAGTGGTACACTATCATTTAGTCGTAGTAGTGCAATGTCATAATCAAGGTTCATGTAACTTATCGTAGTACTTGGGCAGACAAATAGGATGAATGCTATCATTGAGTGGTACTCTATCATTTAGTCGTAGTAGTGCAATGTCATGGTCAAGGTTCATGTAACTTATCAGAGTCCTTGGACAGACAAATAGGACGAACGCTATCATTGAGTGGTACTCTATCATTTAGTCGTAGTAGTGCAACGTCATGGTCAAGGTTCATGTAACATATCAGAGTCCTTGGACAGACAAATAGGACGAACGCTATCATTGAGTGGTACACTATCATTTAGTCGTAGTAGTGCAATGTCATGGTCAAAGTTCATGTAACTTATCAGAGTCCTTGGACAGACAAATAGGACGAATGCTATCATTGAGTGGTACTCTATCATTTAGTCGTAGTAGTGCAATGTCATGGTCAAGGTTCATGTAACTTATCAGAGTCCTTGGACAGACAAATAGGACGAATGCTATCATTGAGTGGTACACTATCATTTAGTTGTAGTAGTGCAATGTCATGGTCAAGGTTCATGTAACATATCAGAGTCCTTGGACAGACAAATAGGACGAATGCTATCATTGAGTGGTACTCTATCATTTAGTCGTAGTAGTGCAATGTCATGGTCAAGGTTCATGTAACATATCAGAGTCCTTGGACAGACAAATAGGACGAACGCTATCATTGAGTGGTACTCTATCATTTAGTCGTAGTAGTGCAATGTCATGGTCAAGGTACATGTAACATATCAATGTCCTTGTATAGACAAATAGGACGAATGCTATCATTGAGTGGTACTCTATCATTTAGTCGTAGTAGTGCAATGTCATGGTCAGGGTTCATGTAACTTATCAGAGTCCTTGTACAGACAAACAGGACGAACGCTATCATTGAGTAGTGCTCTATCATTTATTCGTAGTAGTGCAATGTCATGGTCAAGGTTCATGTAACATATTAAAGTCCTTGGACAGACAAATAGGACGAACGCTATCATTGAGTAGTACTCTATCATTTAGTCGTAGTAGTGCAATGTCATGGTCAAGGTTCATGTAACTTATCAGAGTCCTTGGACAGACAAATAGTACGAATGTTATCATTGAGTGGTACTCTATCATTTAGTCGTAGTAGTGCAATGTCATGGTCAAAGTTCATGTAACATATCGGAGTCCTTGGACAGACAAATAGGGCGAATGTTATCATTGAGTGGTACTCTATCATTTAGTCGTAGTAGTGCAATGTCATGGTCAAAGTTCATGTAACATATCGGAGTCCTTGGACAGACAAATAGGACGAATGTTATCATTGAGTGGTACTCTATCATTTAGTCGTAGTAGTGCAATGTCATGGTCAAAGTTCATGTAACATATCGGAGTCCTTGGACAGTCAAATAGGACGAATGTTATCATGGAGTGGTACACTATCATTTTGACGTAGTAGTGGCATGTCATGGTCAAAGTTCATGTAACTTATCGGAGTACTTGGACAGACAAATAGGGCGAATGTTATCATTGAGTGGTACTCTATCATTTAGTCGTAGTAGTGCAATGTCATGTTCAAGGTTCATGTAACTTATCAGAGTCCTTGGACAGACAAATAGGACGAATGCTATTGTAACGGGAGCGCTGGAACACCCTGTAAAGCAGCTGGCAGCGGAAGGTAGGGGAGGTTCGGTTAGCCACACCTCCTCCTCGTTTGTCTTGTGGTGGTGACAGACTGTGGTCAGGGAAGAAACATGACTGTGTCGCCTGTTTTCTCTACACCTGTTTCTCGATCTTTCTGTTACTAGAACAATCCTGTAAACACGAGAAACCGGCGATATTCCTATATAAAGAGAGTTACAGACAGACAGATTTAGTGAGTTAGTGAGTTGAGTTGGTTTTGGTTTAGTCAGTCAGTGAGTTGGTTTTGTCAGTGAGTGAGGAGACAGTCGCAGTTCTTGGTGTAAGAGTTAGTCAGTGACGTGTTAATGAACGAAAGGATTGTGCAACGGAAGACTGTACGTAACTTTGAATGTGTACCGGAGCTTACGTAACAGCGAGTACAGTGAAATTGTAACGGACGGACTGGTGAATTGTAATTGTGCAGCAAGTAATTCTGTGTAATTGGCAAGTGTTAAACTGTAAGTCGGTGGAAATAAAGCACATTTTGGAGTGGTGTAATTGGACTTTTTATTTCACGAACCCACAAGGTCACACTATCATTGAGTGGTACACTATCATTTAGTTGTAGTAGTGCAATGTCATGGTCAAAGTTCATGTAACTTATCAGAGTCCTTGGACAGACAAATAGGACGAATGCTATCATTGAGTGGTACACTATCATTGAGTGGTACACTATCATTTAGTCGTAGTACTGCAATGTCATGGTCAAGGTTCATGTAACTTATCGTAGTACTTGGGCAGACAAATAGGACGAATGCTATCATTGAGTGGTACACTATCATTTAGTCATAGTAGTGCAATGTCATGGTCAAGGTTCATGTAACTTATCAGAGTCTTTGGACAGACAAATAGGACGAATGCTATCATTGAGTGGTACTCTATCATTTAGTCGTAGTAGTGCAACGTCATGGTCAAGGTTCATGTAATATATCAGAGTCCTTGGACAGACAAATAGGACGAACGCTATCATTGAGTGGTACACTATCATTTAGTCGTAGTAGTGCAATGTCATGGTCAAAGTTCATGTAACTTATCAGAGTCCTTGGACAGACAAATAGGACGAATGCTATCATTGAGTGGTACTCTATCATTTAGTCGTAGTAGTGCAATGTCATGGTCAAGGTTCATGTAACTTATCAGAGTCCTTGGACAGACAAATAGGACGAATGCTATCATTGAGTGGTACACTATCATTTAGTTGTAGTAGTGCAATGTCATGGTCAAGGTTCATGTAACATATCAGAGTCCTTGGAAAGACAAATAGGACGAATGCTATCATTGAGTGGTACTCTATCATTTAGTCGTAGTAGTGCAATGTCATGGTCAAGGTTCATGTAACATCAGAGTCCTTGGACAGACAAATAGGACGAGCGCTATCATTGAGTGGTACACTATCATTTAGTCGTAGTAGTGCAATGTCATGGTCAAGGTTCATGTAACTTATCGTAGTACTTGGACAGACAAATAGGACGAACGCTATCATTGAGTGGTACACTATCATTTAGTTGTAGTAGTGCAATGTCATGGTCAAGGTTCATGTAACATCAGAGTCCTTGGACAGACAAATAGGACGAATGCTATCATTGAGTGGTACTCTATCATTTAGTCGTAGTAGTGCAATGTCATGGTCAAGGTTCATGTAACATATCAGAGTCCTTGCACAGACAAATAGGACGAACGTTATCATTGAGTGGTACACTATCATTTAGTCGTAGTAGTGCAATGTCATGGTCAAGGTTCAGGTAACTTATCGTAGTACTTGGACAGACAAATAGGACGAACGCTATCATTGAGTGGTACTCTATCATTTACTCGTAGTAGTGCAATGTCATGGTCAGGTTCATCTATCATATCAGAGTCCTTGGACAGACAAATAGGACGAATGCTATCATTAAGTGGTACTCTATCATTTAGTCGTAGTAGTGCAATGTCATGGTCAAAGTTCATGTAACATATCAGAGTCCTTGGACAGACAAATAGGACAAATGTTATCATTGAGTGGTACTATATCATTTAGTCGTAGTAGTGCAATGTCATGGTCAAGGTTCATGTAACATATCAGAGTCCTTGGACAGACAAATAGGCCGAACGCTATCATTGAGTGGTACTCTATCATTTAGTCGTAGTAGTGCAATGTCATGGTCAAGGTTCATGTAACTTATCAGAGTCCTTGGACAGACAAATAGGACGAACGCTATCATTGAGTGGTACTCTATCATTTAGTCGTAGTAATGCAATGTCATGGTCAAGGTTCATGTAACTTATCGTAGTAGCTCGGCAGACAAATAGGACAAACGCTATCATTGAGTGGTACTCTATCATTTAGTCGTAGTAATGCAATGTCATGGTCAAGGTTCATGTAACATATCGGAGTCCTTGGACAGACAAATAGGGCGAATGTTATCATTGAGTGGTACTCTATCATTTAGTCGTAGTAGTGCAATGTCATGGTCAAAGTTCATGTAACATATCGGAGTCCTTGGACAGACAAATAGGACGAATGTTATCATTGAGTGGTACTCTATCATTTAGTCGTAGTAGTGCAATGTCATGGTCAAAGTTCATGTAACATATCGGAGTCCTTGGACAGACAAATAGGACGAATGTTATCATGGAGTGGTACACTATCATTTTGACGTAGTAGTGGCATGTCATGGTCAAAGTTCATGTAACTTATCGGAGTACTTGGACAGACAAATAGGGCGAATGTTATCATTGAGTGGTACTCTATCATTTAGTCGTAGTAGTGCAATGTCATGTTCAAGGTTCATGTAACTTATCAGAGTCCTTGGACAGACAAATAGGACGAATGCTATTGTAACGGGAGCGCTGGAACACCCTGTAAAGCAGCTGGCAGCGGAAGGTAGGGGAGGTTCGGTTAGCCACACCTCCTCCTCGTTTGTCTTGTGGTGGTGACAGACTGTGGTCAGGGAAGAAACATGACTGTGTCGCCTGTTTTCTCTACACCTGTTTCTCGATCTTTCTGTTACTAGAACAATCCTGTAAACACGAGAAACCGGCGATATTCCTATATAAAGAGAGTTACAGACAGACAGATTTAGTGAGTTAGTGAGTTGAGTTGGTTTTGGTTTAGTCAGTCAGTGAGTTGGTTTTGTCAGTGAGTGAGGAGACAGTCGCAGTTCTTGGTGTAAGAGTTAGTCAGTGACGTGTTAATGAACGAAAGGATTGTGCAACGGAAGACTGTACGTAACTTTGAATGTGTACCGGAGCTTACGTAACAGCGAGTACAGTGAAATTGTAACGGACGGACTGGTGAATTGTAATTGTGCAGCAAGTAATTCTGTGTAATTGGCAAGTGTTAAACTGTAAGTCGGTGGAAATAAAGCACATTTTGGAGTGGTGTAATTGGACTTTTTATTTCACGAACCCACAAGGTCACACTATCATTGAGTGGTACACTATCATTTAGTTGTAGTAGTGCAATGTCATGGTCAAAGTTCATGTAACTTATCAGAGTCCTTGGACAGACAAATAGGACGAATGCTATCATTGAGTGGTACACTATCATTTAGTCGTAGTAGTGCAATGTCATGGTCAAGGTTCATGTAACTTATCGTAGTACTTGGGCAGACAAATAGGACGAATGCTATCATTGAGTGGTACACTATCATTTAGTCATAGTAGTGCAATGTCATGGTCAAGGTTCATGTAACTTATCAGAATCTTTGGACAGACAAATAGGACGAATGCTATCATTGAGTGGTACTCTATCATTTAGTCATAGTAGTGCAATGTCATGGTCAAGGTTCATGTAACTTATCGTAGTACTTGGACAGACAAATAGGACGAATGCTATCATTGAGTGGTACTCTATCATTTAGTCGTAGTAGTGCAATGTCATGGTCAAGGTTCATGTAACTTATCGTAGTACTTGGGCAGACAAATAGGACGAATGCTATCATTGAGTGGTACTCTATCATTTAGTCGTAGTAGTGCAATGTCATGTTCAAGGTTCATGTAACTTATCAGAGTCCTTGGACAGACAAATAGGACGAATGCTATCATTGAGTGGTACTCTATCATTTAGTTGTAGTAGTGCAATGTCATGGTCAAAGTTCACGTAACTTATCAGAGTCCTTGGACAGACAAATAGGACGAATGCTATCATTGAGTGGTACTCTATCATTTAGTCGTAGTAGTGCAAGGTCATGGTCAAAGTTCATGTAACTTATCGGAGTACTTGGACAGACAAATCGGACGAACGCTATCATTGAGTGGTACTCTATCATTTAGTCGTAGTAGTGCAATGTCATGGTCAAAGTTCATGTAACTTATCGGAGTACTTGGACAGACAAATAGGACGATCGCTATCATTGAGTGGTACTCTATCATTTAGTCGTAGTAGTGCAATGTCATGGTCAAAGTTCATGTAACTTATCGGAGTACTTGGACAGACAAATAGGACGAACGCTATCATTTAGTGGTACTCTATCATTTAGTCGTAGTAGTGCAATGTCATGGTCAAAGTTCATGTAACTTATCGGAGTACTTGGACAGACAAATAGGGCGAATGTTATCATTGAGTGGTAAACTATCATTTTGACGTAGTAGTGGCATGTCATGGTCAAAGTTCATGTAACTTACCAGGGTTCTTGGGCAGACAAATAGGACGAATGCTCTCGCTGAGTGGTACTCTATCATTTAGACGTAGTAGTGCAATGTCATGGTCAAAGTTCATGTAACTGAAGTCGCCAGTAATTGCCCGCAGAACGAAACGTGACTCCGGTTTTTGCGTAGCGTTGCAGCGGTCATGCTCCCCAAACGTAATCTTTATCATAAACCACATAAAGCTGCAACAGAGAAGTAAGGCATCACAAATTTATACTGCATCAAGCATTTCTTTTCGTAATAAGAATTCGCTCTATGTTTATACATCCATCAAATTATTATTACATCTACTTTTGTTGTCACTGCGACATTTTGAATTTCTCGGGAAAGACACAATCTAATTTACAACTAGTATGTTGTGCACACCTGTGGAGAGAAAGTCTATTTTTGTTTAGTTTATTGAAGGCGTTCCTTACCCATACAAAGTATTTTGGTTTATATTACAAATATAAAGTTATTGTTAAGAATATTGTGTTTTTGTGGGTTCGTGAAATTAAAAGTCCGATTGCAGCACTCAAAAATATTCTTCATTTCTACAGAATTACAGTTGAACACTTACCAATTACACAGAATTACAATTCACGAGTTCGTCCGTTACAGTTCTACTTTGCTCTCACAGTTACGTACAATCCTCCGATGCACGTACACAGTCTTCTCGTCCATTCACTAGCATACGCTGTCGTCAAGCACTGACTCAATTCACTCACTGCAGCCCTTTTTATAGGAATATCACTGTTGTCTTTCTCGAAGTGTCTCGTTTCAGTGAGTCAGCGCGAAGGTTCCAGATGGCAGGGGAGGGGGGAAGAGGCGACCAGCTACAAGTGACACTTCCCTAATCATCCCCTCAGGTAGTGACAGAAATAGATCAGTGGGTGTGGCTGGTATGCCTGTGGTCCCTTCTCAGCTGTCATTGGTCTGGCTTTCCAATAATTGGGTGACACTGCTCCCTCCTCAAAGCTGGTGGTCCCAAACAGCACCATCGTAGCGGGCTAGACGATCCAGGTTTACCACCAACATCTTTCCTTGGGGCACCTTCTGGATGCGGTAGACCACGTCATTTATCCTCTTCACCACCCGGTACGGCTCTTGCCATGGCTGCTGAAGCTTCAGGCAGCGTCCCTTGGTCCGCGTAGGATGGTACAACAAGACCAGGTCACCTTGCTGGAACCCATGGCTGTTGGCTTGCCTGTCTATCGGGTCTTCATGCGGTCGCTCGCCTTCTGGATATTCTGGCGAGCCATCTCGTGCGTGGCGTGGAGGTGGTCCACCAGGTTCTCTACATATTCGGTCACGGGCTGCTACGTCTCCGGAGGGCTTCCAAAAGCCAGGTCACAAGGGAGGCGTAACTTTCGACTGAACATTAAGCTGGCTGGCGTCATCCCAGTTGTGTCGTGTGTAGACGAGCGGTAGGCCAGCAAGAACAGTGGCACCTTGACGTCCCAGTCTCGCTTATGGCTAGCCACGACCTTCCTCAGGTGTTCCTCTAAGGACTTGATATATCTTTCGACCATGCCATCCGACTGGGGATGTAGAGGTGTCGTGCGGATCTTGTTCACCCCAAGCCTTTGTAGTGCCTCCTTCATTAGGTTGGACTCAAAATTGGTACCATGGTCACTGTGTAGCTCTAACGGCACCCCAAATTGACAGAACACTTGCTCCAGGAGGAAGTCCTTGATTGTCTTTGCCTCTTGGTTTGGGATGGCATAGACCTCCGGCTACTTGGTGAAGTAGTGCACGTCCACCATTAGGTACTTTTTGCCTCGGTCGGAAAATGGGAACGGTCCAGCAATGTCAAGCTGGACAATGTCAAGCTCAATAGCCAGGTTAGGGCGGAATGGTCAGTCCTTAGGTGGAATGGTTGACCGTACAGGTACTTGTGGAAGTGCTCCAAGGTCTTTACTACCACCAGTAATTCTCTCCGGGTGACTAAGTGGTTCTTCTCTGCCTTGGATAGCGTCTTGCTGTAGTAGGCTATCACCCGCTCATGGCTGTCCTGGATCTGCGATAGGACACCTCCAATGCAATGGTCGCAGGCGTTGGTGTCCACAATGAAGGCGCCACCCGGTTGTGGGAAACCCAAAATTGGAGCACTGCACAGGGTCTCCTTTAGGTGCTGGAAAGCGTTTTCGGCGTCCTCCGTCCACACATAAGGCCGGTGTTCCTCTGTCAGGCGGGTGAGGGGTTTTGCGATGTTGTAGAACCCCTTTATGAAGCGTCGGTAGTAGCTGCATCGTCCCAGGAAACTGCGCAACTCTTTCTTATCCTTTGGGCGAGGCCAATCTCACACAGCCTGAGTCTTCTCCGGGTCTGTGGCTACTCCGGTTGCTGAGACTATGTGGCCTAAGTAATTCACTTCCTTACGGAAGAGCTGGCACTTCTTCACGTTCAGCTTCAAGTTGGTCGCCTGCAGTCTCTGTAGCACCTTATTCAGATTCTCGAGATGGTCCTCAAAAGTCTTACTGACGATGATGATGTCGTCCAGGTATAGCAGGCAGGCGTCGTAGGTCTGCCCTCTCATGACTGACTCCATGAGGTGTTTGAAGGTGGCTGGTGCGTTGCAGAGGCCAAAGGGCATAACCGTGAACTGCCAGAGACCTTGGCCTGTCGAGAATGCGATCCTCTTCTTGTCTCTTGGATCTAGAGCTACCTGCCAGTAGCCCGACTTCAGGTCCAGGGTCGAGAGCCACTGTGCACCAGCTAGCGTGTCCAGGGTGTCATCAATCCGGGGTAAGGGAAACAGTCCTTCCAGGTGACAGCGTTCAACTTTCTGTAGTCTACGCAGAAGCGCAGCTCACCGTTCTTCTTGGTCACCAAGACTACAGGCGAACACCAAGGGCTGTCAGACTCTTCAATCACTCCCCTGGATCTCATGTGCTCCAGCATGTCTCGTACCGCCCCTTGCTTCGCCAACGGAACGCGCCTAGGTGTTTGCCGAATAGGGCGGTCGTCCCCGGTGTCGATTCGGTGAAGCACTTTATCCGTGCGGCCGTAGTCACTATCACCTTGGCTGAAGACGCGCTGGTATCGTCTTAGCAGTTGTCGAACTTTCTCCAGCTGCTCTGCGGTCAGGTGGTCGGCCGCCCTTTCCAGTAAGCCTTCTAGCCGGGGCCCTAGTTTTTGCGTCGGCACCGGCTCCTGCGTCGTGTCGATTGCTGTTACGCTTACCACGGGCTCGCACGTTCCCAACTCCGTCCCAGCCTAAACGTGTGATCGGTGTCCGTTGGATTTAGCAGTCTCATTGGCACCTCCTCTGGGCACGGCAGCAGTGCCCTGGCTACACATAGTCCGTGCACAGGCGTCTCCTGGTCCAGCATCATGTTCCTGGTTCTCTGGCCTTCCAGTCGCGCCTTCACCACCACCTCGCTCCTCGCGGGGACAACCACGTCTTCGCTCAAGACGACCCTGCAAATTCCAAGGCGCTCTTCATGTTGACGGAGTATGACCTCTTCTCCGTTGGGCCGCAGGACCTGCTTGCCGACGTCGACCGTCGCCTCATGGCTCCTGAGGGCATCCAATCCCAGTATCACCTCCTCAGCCACTTTCGCGACGAACACCCACAGACGTATGGTGCTCCTTCCCAAAGTCAGCTTCAGCAGGGCCTCCTTCTCCACAGGCAAGGTGTCGCCCGATGCCGTGACGAGCTGGTATGGCCGGCTTGGCTTCCTTGTCGGCAAACCGTTCACCACGTCAGGTCTGATGATGGTCACGGCCGCCCCGGTGTCCACCAGCAAGCGGCACGGCTTTCCTCTTTCGCAAATGTCCTCGATGAGGCTTTCATCCATATGCTGGCTGACGGCGCGCAGTGTCACTCGAGGGGATGTTGGTGATGGCACAGACGTGCCCCTCTCCACGACGGCCCTTACTCGTTTTCCGGCTGCTCTTCCTGGTTTGGGCAGTCTCTCTGCAGATGTCCGGGCTGTCCACACCCCCAACACAGGCCACTAGGTGCTCACCAGGGTCCTTCGGCTGGTCTTCTGTCTCCGGCGTAGCGGACACTCCTCGTTTTCGACGTCGGGATAGCTTTTACCTTGGCCGCCTCCATCCTTAATGCTGCCGTTAGCGCCTCGTGGATTGTTTTGTAATCGCCGAGCATTAGGCGCTGTCGAATCTCCGTGTCCCGTACCCCGTCAACGAAGGTGTAGGCAGCTTCCCGGGACACGAACTCTGGTGGGAGGTCGACTAGGGCCTTGCTTGCCAGTTGTTCAACTACCAGGGCGAACTCCTGCAGCGTCTCCCCCGGCTGCTGTGACCTTGCCTTTAGCTGGCTGCGGTACGCTGCTGCTAAGCGGTGGTTTCCAAAACGATTCTCCAGGACCTTCCAGATGTCCTTGGGCGCCGCCGTTGTCTGCACCGCGTTTAGGACTTTCGCGGCCCGTTCCTGGAGGCTGGCTATTAACTGTGTGGCCTCCTCCTCTGGCGACCATTTGTTGTGCTTGGCCACTGCAGCGAAATGGCGGCGGAAGACCTCAAACGTTGACGCGCCGTCATATTTCGGAGGTTTGACGCGCGCCGATGTTGTGTCGCGTCCCGGCGCGTCGGGCTTCAAATTCTTCAGCGTCCTGCCGACGACGTCCTCCACCATGGCGTTCAGGGACTTGACGCTGCTGTCGGCCTTTCCCTCCAGGTTGTTTACGCGGTTCGCAAGCTCTTCGACGTCTTCAACCATGGCGGTCAGGGACTTGGCGTTGCTGTTGGCCTTTTCCTCTAAATCATTAAGGCGCTTGTCTACTCGACCCATCCGCTTGCCCAGCTTCGTCACGTCATCCCTCACGCCAGCCAACTGTTTCTCAAATTTGGCGGCGAGGACCTCGTTCGCCACCTTCATTTCCGTGGCCACACTGTCGTTCGCTGCCGTCATTTCTGTGTTCAATTCGGTCTTTATTTCTTCCATCTTCTCGGTGATGTTGTCGTTGGCGGTCTTCATTTTTTTTTAATTTAGCGGCCAGGTTGTTATTTGCCGCTTCCGTCTTCGTTGTTAATTCGGCCTTCATTTCTTCCAACTTCTCATTTGCCGTCTTCATTTCCGAGGTCAGTTCGGCCTTCATTTCCATCATCTTCCCCAAAATCTTTTCCAATGCCGCGTCCATGGCTGTAATGTTCGGTGATGTTGTCCCGCTTCCTGACACCAGTGTGACTTTGTGGGTTCGTGAAATTAAAAGTCCAATTACACAAACTCAAAAACGTTCTTTATTTCCAGCGACTTAAGTTGAAAACTCGCCAATGACGCAGAATTACGTAATGCACACAATTACAATTCACCAGTTCGTCCGTTACCGTTCCACTGCACGCTCACAGTTACGTACACTCTTCCGATGTACGTACACAGTCTTCTCGTCCGTTCACTAGCTCGTCAAGCACTGACTTTCTCCAGCCCGACGCGTTGCTTATATAAGACCAACTGGCCAATCTAGAAGGTTCCGGGTAGATGAAATTTCCCGTAAGTTCGAGAAATCAAGGGGAGCGGAAAGAGACGGCACAGTAATGTTTTTTTCCCCAGCCACCCCACGTTACCGCTATAAGACAAACGAGTGGGCGTGTCCGAACGCCTTCCTCTCCTTCTGCTGCCGCCGGCCGGTTCTATAGGGAGTTCCAACGTTCGGGTGACAATATGATACAAAATGAAACACTTTTTAAACCAGCTTTCCTTTTGCAATGGATACCATTCTTGTTATTTATTAAATACATATACATTAAAAATAAACTTTCAAATTGCATCAAATATTTATTAGTAATGAATTGTCATTGGAATAGTTAGATACTTTTTATAGAGCTACAGAAGTATTATGAGGATAATTTGTCATTCAGGTAATCTTGTACAGAATAAAAAGATTTTGAGCAAAGGTACTCTCTAACAGCTTTTTTAAAAGCACAAAAATTATCAACTTTTTCTTTACGAACATTAGGAAGTGCGCCAAATATTTTGATAGTTTCATAATACACACCTTTCTGGAAGCAAGAACGCTTAGCACTGGGATAATGTATTATATACCTTTGTCTAGTGTTTATTTTGTGAATTACATTATTTGTTGCAAATAAGGCACAATTACATACAAAGAATTTTATGATCGAGAATATATACATGCAAGGAAGCGTTAATATCTTCAATCTTGTAAAAAGATCTTTACAGGAGCATCTGGTGTGGGTGTTAGTAATGATTCTTATAACCCTCTCTTGCATAAGAAATATTTTTTCTTTTTTACTTTCTACTGGGTTGCCCCAAAATAATATTCCATATTCCATAATAGAGTTAAAGTATGCATAATATACTAATTTAAGTGTGTCAATAGAACTCACATTAACCAGCTCTCAGATAGCATAACAGGCAGAGTTGAGTTTAGGTAAGATATCATTTATGTGAGCTTTCCAGTCTAAATATATGTCCACTTGAAGGCCCAGAAATTTTATGCTGCCAATTTCTTCTAATAACATATCATTAATCCCGATTTCTATTTCAGTATGCGATGTACGACAGGTTATAAGTTTGACCACTTTTGTTTTCTCTAGATTCACAAATAATTTGTTCTCTTTAAACCAGCATGACATACAGTTCAAAACATACTTCATTTTAATTATACACTCGTTTAAATTTGTACTGGTCACCAGGACACTAGTGTCATTGGCGAAAAGAACTGTACTTGCAATGTCCTTTATATAAAGTGAGAGGTCATTTATATAGATAAGAAATAATAAAGGCCCTGACACGGAACCTTGGGGTACTCCATGAGTTACTATTTTCCAGTTCGAAGTTTGTTTTCCATAACCAATATCACTGACAGGTACTTCAACGCTCTGTTTTCTTTCATTTAGATACAATACAAACCATCTTAAATGTTCATGTTTTTGCCCACAGAATTCCAATTTTGCTGTAAGAATGTCCTGATTAACACAATCAAAACCTTTGCTAGATCACAAAAAATTACACCTAAATATCTTTCTTCGTTTGGGCAGTCAACACTTCATGTGTAAGTCTGTAAGTCGCATTATTAGTCGATATTCCCTTTCTGAATCCAAACTGATCACTGACAAGTATGTTGTTACATTCAAGGTGTTTATACAGTCCGGTGAACATTACTTTTTCAGAAACTTTTGTAAACATTGGCAAGAGAGATATTGATCTATAATTTGAAACATTATTGCGTTCGCCTGTTTTGAAAAGAGGTTTAACAACTGAGTATTTCATTCTGTCAGGGAAAATACCAGTCTTTAGACACTCATTACATAAGGGGAATGCTAATTTGTGAGGAGCAAGATTTTAGGATTTTTGTAGTTATTTCATCATAACCGGAAAAATTCTTCATTTTTAAAGAGTCAATAATTTTATTTATTTCGGAAGGTGTAGTTAAACTGACTTTAAATGTAGGTACTAAGTTTGTGAAACTTGATCTCTGAAATTCTAGTGCTGCATCTTTACTTCCATAATTAATATTTAATTTTGTTGCTACATCCAAAAAGAATTTGTTAAACAATTCTGCAACTTCAAGAGGTTTGGCAATTTCATGATTGTCAACATTGAGTGTTATCGGGCAATTTTCTGATGAGTGTTTACGTGTCACATTTTTTTATTAAATTCCAAGTGGTTTTTATTTGATTGTCTGAGTTTTGAATTAGTTTATTATAATGTAATACTTTAGCTGCTATTATTACCTCCTTTAGAAGTTAACAATATTTTTGTAGCAGTTTTTTAAATACAAATTGTTACTGACTCTAACTTGCTGATATAGTTATCTTTTACGCCTGCATGAGGTTCTAATTCCTAAACTGATCCAGGAATTGTCTTTTTCGAAGTTAAATGTTTTTTATACTTAGATGGGAAGCAAAATTCAAAGTGAGCTTTAAAGCATTTAAGAAAGCTATTATAGATATTTATTGTTGGTTCAATTAATCTCATGAGTTTGTTTCCAAGTTTAAAGTTTTAAGGTTCTTACTAAATTCATTCAGAGTATTTTCATTTATTTCCCTATATTATTTAGGTTTGAGTTTTAAATTTATCTTATAAATCCTTAGAATTTGTGCATCATGATCTGATAGTCCATTAGTTTTTGATGAGACAGAGCAAAATTTAGTTATATCTGAATTTACGAATATGTTATCAATAGCTGTGGATGAATTATTTTGGATTCTTGTTGGAAAGTTAACTGTATGTGTCATGTGGTATGTGGTAAATAAAGAGCTAAGCTGTTCCCTTTGAAGACTCGATTTCAGGTAATCTACATTTATGTCACCACAAATGATTATTTCTGTTTTTGTTTTAAATAGAAAGTTCAGAGCATATTCTAATTGATTTTTAAAAATTTGAACATTTCCTAAGGGAAATCGATAAATGGCTACTATGACTAAGTTCAAATGACTTCCAATTAACTGAACTGCACAGAGTTCGAGGTCTTTCTCATAACAAAATCTGGATACATGTAAAGCTTTAAAGATGAGATTATTTCTAACATATATACAAACTCCACCTTTATGTAATTCTTTCTTCTAATACATTCTGCTCCTAAAGAGTACCCTTGCAATGAAATTGGTTTAAATTCCAGCTGTGTCAAGTGATGTTCAGAAATGCATAAAACGTGTGGTAGTTGAATTTCAGTATGTAGATTAATAGCTAGTTCATCTAATTTGTTTCTTATGCCTCTTATGTTTTGATGAAATACAGATAGGCAGTGATTATTATTAATAGTATTATTATTAATAGTATTATTATTATCATTATTATTAATAGTATTATTATTATCATTATTATTAATAGTATTATTATTATTATTATTATTAATAGTATTATTATTATTATTGTTAATAGTATTATTATTATTATTATTATTATTATTATTATTATTATTATTATTATTATTATTATTATTATTATTATTATTAATAGTATTATTATTATTAATAGTATTATTATTAATAGTATTATTATTAATAATAGTATTATTATTATTATTATTAGTATTATTATTATTATTATTATTATTATTATTATTATTATTATTATTATTATTATTATTATTATTATTATTATTATTATTATTATTATTATTATTATTATTATTATTATTATTATTATTATTATTATTATTATTATTATTATTATTATTATTATTATTATTATTATTATTATTATTATTATTATTATTATTATTATTATTATTATTATTATTATTATTATTATTATTATTATTATTATTATTATTATTATTATTATTATTATTATTATTATTATTATTATTTTTTTTTTTTTTTTTTTTTTTTCATACAAACTCTGAAAAACATGATTATCTCACTAGAAATAGGCATAAACTGAGCATGGTTACACATAATACATCACTATTCAGCAAAAGCGTAAGACACTCTGGAATTACCTTATACAACAAGTTACGCGATAATATTAAACTCACCACCTCAGAAACTGCATTTAAGCACAAGGTGAAACATCTGCTATTGCAACATTGTTTTTACTCAGTTGATGAGTTTGTAAATACTTTTCCATGAACCCCTTTCAGATTCAGATTCAGATTTTATTCTGCCATTTGCAACATGTTTTACAAAGCATCGTCAAAAGTAACAATACAATTACATTTTTACAGTTCAATAATAATAATAAAACAAATAAATCTATTTACAGATTATTAGCCATTCTAGATATACACAATAGATTGATAACAAAATTTAATAAACTAAGTCTAAGTCTCTCTTCCCTTTTTGTATTCCTCAATTGAGTAGAAAGCGTGTTTCACTAGGTAAGTCTTTATTGCGTAAATTTTCTTCACTTCTTCATTTATTGCCTTGATAGAGTGAGGTAAATGATTATATAAATTTTTTGCAGTACTTTCAATACATTTGGCAGCTAATGTTCCCCTGAACCTATTTCTAAAGTAGTTCTGTTTTGTTCTTGTATTATATTCATGAATGTTTCTATTTTTTCCTTCTATGTGGTTTCTTATTACATGTTTGAGACATTCAAATATGTATAAAGAGGGTAATGTGAGTATTTTAAGTTTTTTAAAGCTACTTTTACATGATTGTCTCCTAGGGATTTTTTCCATTATTCTTATTGCTCTCTTTTGTTGCCCAAATGTTTTTAACATATTTTTCTTACCTGCTGCCCCCCATAAAATGACCCCATAACTTAGGTGTGCATGTATAAATGCAATAATAAACCTTCAGTGCACTGACTTCATCCATAATTTGTGTTGTCTGTTTTAATACATATATGCCGTTGTTTATTTTCTTGTTGATCTTTTCTATATGTTTGTGCCATTTTAAACTACTGTCTATAACTAATCCTAAAAAGTTTGTCTGTGCTACTTGGCTAATTTGCTTATTTTGTGCTGTTAATGTGATGTCTGATTTTTTTCTATTACTGAGCTGAATTTGCATCCATTCGGTTTTGTTTGTGTTTAGTACCATTCCCAGTGCTTCTAAATAAGTGCTAATTGATTCTAATAAGGAGTTTGCTTTTCCCTGAACTTCTGCCTCTGTCTTACCTGTTACCACTACAGTTGTATCATCTGCATATCCAATTGCTAATCCTCCAGCATCCTGTATTATTTGAAATAGAAAATTTATATATAGGATAAACAGATATGGACCTAATTTTGACCCCTGAGGCACTCCATGTGTTACACGTTTGAATGCTGATTTAACTTTTTTTAAATTTCCTCCTGAATTGTGTATTATTTCGACACACTGCACCCTATTTTGCAGGTACGAGCTTAACCATTTTAATGGTATGCCTCTTATCCCATAGTTTTCTAATTTTGCCAAAAGATGTTTAATATTAACACAGTCGAAAGCTTTTGATAGGTCAAGAAAAATCGCTATCACTAACTCCTTTCTATCTATCTATTATTATTATTATTATTATTATTATTATTATTATTATTATTATTATTATTATTATTATTATTATTATTATTATTATTATTATTATTATTATTATTATTATTATTATTATTATTATTATTATTATTATTATTATTATTATTATTATTATTATTATTATTATTATTATTATTATTATTATTATTATTATTATTATTATTATTATTATTATTATTATTATTATTATTATTATTATTATTATTATTATTATTATTATTATTATTATTATCATTATTATTATCATTATTATTATCATTATTATTATCATTATCATTATCATTATCATTATCATTATCATTATCATTATCATTATCATTATCATTATCATTATCATTATCATTATCATTATCATTATCATTATCATTATCATTATCATTATCATTATCATTATCATTATCATTATTATTATTATTATTATTATTATTATTATTATTATTATTATTATTATTATTATTATTATTATTATTATTATATTACTATTATTCTTGGGAGGAGTACTTTTAATTGAATTTATTGCCACAAAGCTATTAGGGATAATTTATTTAATTTGCCTTAAGTTTCTGTGCTTATATTGTTTTAACCTAAAATAGACCTTCTACTTACAACAACAGGAATTTTGCCCTTAATTATGTCAGCAATTAGAAATTGGTTAATTGGTGATATGTTTAACAATTTCATCATGAATTTAGAAGAAAGTAACTGAGTCGGATGATGACTTTGAAAATTGAGGGAAATGAAATGTGTAGTACGGCACCGCAGGCGGTGGCACTGAAAATACATGAGATGAAGATAGAGCGCCGGTGAAATGAGATGGTGGGGGAGAAGACGGCCATCTACGGTGGAGTCAGTCCGAAGTGATGCGATGTGCTCTATCTCTCTAATGCCCATGTTTCAAGATAAGTCAGCCCAACTAGAATTTTATCATAGATTCTATTGTAAATGTAAACATATTTAATTTCTGTTATATTTACATATGTTTAACGTAGAGAAATGATATGCACTCCAAATCCTTAAGTTATCCTGTATGCGGAGGAAGATAAAGATACTAAACTTCATGCCTATGCATATATAATTTAAAATGTCAAATTATTAATGCAAACTTGGTTCTACTCCCGAAGATAATTGTCTTCTTGTAGTTCCTAAGTATTTTATAATTTGCAATGAAATATTTCGTTTACAATTATCATGCGATGTGCAATGTGAGAGCGCACTTCATCCCTCGAATGTGCCACACACCAGCAACTCTTAGAGATGAAGACCAACAATACATTTTAAGTAGAGGGTAATCCAGCATTTGGCTACCGACCTGTTCTCTTATGAGCTACGTTACCTTGCCTGGTCACACGAACTGACAATTTTGAGTCCAATTTCCGAGACTCGAAAGCAATACAAGATAAACTCAGTCTTATTAGCAAACACAGTCCTCACGATCTCCGATTGGAACTAGTTGCTTTACACAATTCTACAGCCATGAAATATTCACAGGCAAAAGTTTGGGATTCATTTAAATCTCTTCCCAAAGAAACATCTCCCAGGTTGCCAATTTTATTTATGAGCAGATATTCTCGAAAATGAATCAAATAAAAGGCTGGGGCAGGATCACCTTGTTGTTCAAACCTGGTGGCAGTAGCCATGTCACAGCCCTCTTGCATCGAAGGTTGGGCATCTCACCCTTGGTAATCTTTATTATTATCACAACATTGATTACCCGTGTTGAGAATGTGCCTTCACTATTATTTTGGTATAGATTCCCACGTTAGATTTAATCAAATGTTGTATTCTGCATGATAAATGTTTCAAATTTCGAAAGCTTAAGTAATACCTTGCACCAAAATACGTGGAAACCAACATTACCAAAATGATTACTAATAAGTAAATATGAATGTGGACGATGAAGCAGTAGACGAAAGGGTAAAATATTGTGGCAAATGATAACATGAAGTTGTGCTGAACTCATTTTGTTCGTCGTTAGTAAAGGCAATAGAAGTTCGCAGTACATAGAATATGGTATATCAGATGTACAGCATGGCCATCAAATTTGCAACCATAGAAAACAACCTAAAGTAGTACTCTGTGAACTACTGAAGCATTGCCTTTCAAGGGTATGCAGATGCAAGGTCAAGGCATAGTATAAGCCGACTGCTTTGTTTCCTCCCACTGTGAGGCTATACCTACTTGCCTTTGTTTACATGTGTGACCAATAACAATACAGACCATGTGGAGTATATGTCTCCGGTCTTTAGTCATTAAAATCATCAGCGCAACGTTAACTTGCAATCATGTTCACTGTTTACAGACATACACAGCAACCACTGCCCTTTTTATGCCTCTGCTTGTAGCTCCTCGAGGCTTACTAAATCCACTATTTCCAGACAGACACTGACACGCACTGCTTGCCCATTCTCAGTCAACTAACTCTTAACGCTGCTCTGGCTTGGCGATATATTCACAATTACACAACTAAACTTAACTGCTAGGCTGACGTTTGCACCTCTCTTTTATGGACTGCCGAACACAGAAGAAATGTCCTGGAAACCGAAATCTCTGAAATCGAAGGAACATAGACGAAGTGGAATTTCGTAGACCTGCCGAAATCGAACTGTCTGGAAAACATAAGCAGGGTACTTCCACTTCATGAAGTCAACCAGCGGCTCCTCCCGGCGGCAAACAACACAAATGGTGGAATGGGATAACCACACTTAATTCTTTGAGCTAGACATTCCCTGTCGCTGTAACGCTATGTTAAATATTATGAATGTATGATAGTCGTGTGTAATATGCATATTCGTGAAGTTCCTAATGCAAGCTTAATGTACATCATAAGGTCTATACGTTGAACATAACTCACATCTTATTGGATGTCCTCAAGATATCATTTATGATGGTGTTTCAGAAATCTGGAAAAGCGGAATAAATTTGTGCTAAAGATGTTTGCAAAGTGCACCATGCTGGCATTTGTCGAACAAGTGTTCATGAATGAAGGTAATAACATCTACTAGTAGAAATATGACTTCTCAGAACACGTATGTAAACGTGCATATACACATATACAAAGGCAGATCAACAAGTACCCGAGTTAAGAATGAAGATGCCAGTTTTTTCAAACACAAATATTTCTCAACATAGACCCCTTTTAGGGATATACATTTTTGCCAACACTCCTGCCATTGTTAACCTCTCCCAACATAAGAATTGTCTATCTCTGTAAAATA